>OZ009952.1:22739561-23434752 GCA_963932025.1 Erebia epiphron
ATGAGAATGAGCACATAATATTAGGTACTCTATACTTACTTACCTCTCTTTTTCAAACTAGAAACCAACAATGTAATTTTAAAGTTGAAGTCTTACTTTTGGAAATTATGATCGCCGGTTAAATCTATAAATAAAGGCTAGACCTAATTAATCATTTTTGTTTATCATATTATTTTCTTCTATCTTTTAAGAGGCCGGGGAGCGGCGCTCGCAACTTCTATTCGAACCGCAAATATAAATTTGCCGGTATATTGCTATCTCTATTTGGCTTATGACACATGATCGCGTGCAAGCGCGATAGCAATATGAGCGTACAGAGTTTGTTATACATTTTGGTCTTGTTCCGTGAATACCAAAAATGATGAATGAAAAATTGTTGTGTTTTTAACTTCGTGTTGTTATTCTGTAACTTGACAATATAGGCTATGTTCCTAATCAATTAGTACGTGAGATGTCGTTGCGTTTAATATGAAACCAATAAGGAGAAAACATGTCATTTATGTCGTAAAAACATGCAAAACGCAATGTGCTTACATTTAATATTGGGAAAGTATTTTGAAAAAATATTTATCCAGGGACCTAGATAAATACAAGTTCAATCTTAATAATCGCATAATATGGTGGAAATACTCTCGAATTACAAATAATTTTGGTATTACGTTTGTATGGGCAATTCACTCTCCGCTGGAAGTAGTCTTAACAGAACAAATCTTAGGTATTTGTCTAAGTTTCAGTTTTGTACAATTTGCTTAATAAATTCAATCGTCATTTTACTTAATAGTTAGAAGCACTTAGGGTATTAGTTACATCTATTGCTTCTTTTGAAAGCCGCTTCATCGTATAAAATACAGTACATCTGAAAGTATCTTTTTTCTTTTCTTTCTTTTTTTAGGAGCTGTAATTTTTTAGGACTAATGTAATGGGTTTTGTAATTGTATGAAATCTAGACAACAGATTTTTATATTTTGTTCCATTAGGTATTTTGTATTTTAAAAGCACTGCTTGACCACTACTTCTAGCACTTAAAGTGGTCTCTATCCGTGGCTAAACGAGCGAATGCTTGCCCGCCTAGTACAATCAAATATTCCCAAGTCCCAAACTTGAGTACATATTACTTTTTGAGGATACTCTTGAAAGATTTCTTAGAGCACTTATCGCTTGTGATATGGCTGATGCTGCTCTTGTTTTGAAGATCTTCTTAATATTTTGTGTAATTGTATTCGAATAAGCCATCAAGGATTTGTAAGGTAAGTACATGAGATCATTTCCGATTTCGGATTTCAAACTCGAGTAGATTCCAATATAATCTAGCTAATTCAATGTAACCATAAAATAAACTATCTACTCGTATGAAGTCATTTGTTTTATGGTTAAAGCACTCAGTGGGGTTTGTGTTTGGGTTAACTCGGGGTCTGACGGTCTCGTAACAGGATTTGTGGCAAATTCATTCACGCCCAATAGAATCAATTATACTCCCGGTTGATGAACGGGAACCGTTCAAAGTGATTTTCAACTAAAGGATTTGATTAGAAAAATTTATGACAATTAGACATTAGATTGCAAATTAGGCTAATTTTGATAATCAATCAAACAATCAATATTAATTTATTCAAATTAGGTACCCTGTACGCTTATTGACGTTCAATTACTTATAAAACATGATGGTGATAATCAGTTACGGTATCTTAAAACAAAAGCTTCCAAACGCGCCCTAGTCTGAGAAGAGCCTACAACAAACTCAGTCGGGGGGTTTTTTTTTACTTATCACCATCTCACAAATCATCTTAGACTAAGGAACTACGAGTATTAGAGCCTAATCTAATAATCTTATCTCGAAACTAAAACATACACAGTGAGAATTAGAAAAGGGATAGCAATATTTTATTTTTATTTTATTTTGTTTATTTTCCTGTAATCAACAGCGTTTTAACAATAATATACAGTAAATATCTTAAAACTAAAATAAGGCCAAAAAGATTACAAAATTATATTTTTTTTAAATAAATAGGTAGGTACTCAAAGTTAAAGAAGTGCAAGTGCGTGGGGATATGCGGGTTTATGTGCGTGTGTGTGTGTTATATATTTAGTGTTGTAATTTTAGTTTAGTCTAAATATTGTGTACAACTGAATTAGCCACAATGAATGACTACGCGCATGCAAAATAATAATTAATTAGTAATATGAGCTTCTTTCTGTAGGTAAATAAACATTCTCAAGAAAATTGCAAGGCGAGATTACTAAGCTCATTAGGAGTTACAAGAATCCGGAATCACCACTAGGGAGACAGGGATAATCTTTTAGGAATCACGTTTTTAACGCGCAATAAATGTCTCGAACATTTTCTGTAGTTTTTCCGCGGAATAAAAGCCCCGAATGCATTCTGTCGTTGACGTAATCCTTACCACCGGCAACAGAAGCAATCTGAGCGATGTTGGCTCTTATAAATATTAAACGTTGCGAGCTCGGGACCTCAACAAAAACGTTTATCTGGTCTCCGTGGAAAAACCGCCAGAATTAGCAACAGGGGGTGGATTAAGGCGGACCGCATTTAATCCTTCTCTAAGACGGCTTTGCTTAAACGAGTTCTAACGAGCTAAAGATAAAACAATTACCGGGGACGTGATTAAGAGATACGGAGGACACTTGTTACGTCTTACAATGATTCTGTCTCGCTGCTCTGACGACCTCGTCGCTGTTTTTAAGTCTTATTTACCCCGTTGAGAAACATCTAAAGTTAAGTCAACCAGATTAATTTCCTTAAAGGGCTGTTTATTGGCCTGCGTAAATAAAACCGCGTTTTTTTCCTATTTGTTTAAAGACACAACAATATATATAAATGTATACAATGTAATTCTGTTGGCGGTCCTGTGCTAGGATCCATATTATATTTTATCACAACAATACAGAGTTTCTAGGAAATTTACTATATACACCCTATTCCATGCAGACTATGCGAGCGAAATAGTATTTATATAATAATCGATCGATAGCTTTTCAAGTCGATAAATTTTTTTTGGTACGAACGACCTGTGCCTACTAATTATAGATACCTAGCTATGATAATAATTTATCTTACAAAACATTGATTCAAACTGATATTTAAAGCACTTCTACGAACATCGGTGCTTATTTTTAAATAAGTATACCTATACCTTTAATTAGTAGTTAGTTTTTTTAAATCTTAAATACGTGTACAGTAGGTACATGTTCCTGTAGGCGGCATGTTCATTAGTTCCACGATGGAGTAAGTTAAAATGTATGCAAATTACACCAGATGAAGTACCTATCGTGTGGCTCATCGCGCTCCTGTAGCACTTTGAGATACGACACAATTTTGTCAAAGCGAAAAAATGATACATAACGCTCTACAATGTTGCTAGATGTGTATAGTTAATATACCTACTTAGACTAGAAAAAATACAGAACTTTTGCTGTAGTAATTAGGTACTGGTGCCATACAGAGTAATATTTTGTTCCTAATGAATAAGAAAATAAAGAAAAAATACTTTAGAGGTGTCAAGGGACACCTGATGGAACGAAGTACCAAAAGTTGTAACGACACTTTTTGCTATAGTTGTAAGCCGTGTGGCGTGCGCGTGTTTCTCTGTGTAAATTTCATTACAATTCCTTCACTAATTAATCGAAAGGAACTTTGTTCCATCCGGGTGTCTAAGGGACACCCGGATGGAACGAATAACTAGCCTATGTAACTATTGAAAACATAATTCTTTAAAATTATTTCGCCTTTTTATTACCAACAACTTGAAGTCAACAACACAAGTAGTCATAGCAACCAAAAAGTGTCGTTACAACTTTTGGTCTTAATTTTTTCCGTCTAGCCCCCTTTCGTAACGCGCGATAAGGAACTTCGTGCCAACAACTTAGGTTTAGAAAGACAGATAGCTAGATAAATACTTTCTTGCAGACAATGTAAAGAATACAAAAAATGTAGTTCACTATACTTAGGTAAGCCAACTCTGCCAAGGTGGCCTTATTGCTTACAGAGCAATCGCCACTAGATTCAGATTAATTTATTTGCTTAACATGAACAATAGGCATGATGACTGATTTTGAAAAATGGTCAGATTATGTTCGGAAGTATCTACTATTTCGAAAAAATATCTTATTTCAGCGGAAAAATAAGGTTTGGTAGATAAAATTGGCATTTGAAATTTAAATTTTAAAATTCACGCCAAAACGCTTGCCGGTGTCATGGCGTCGTTTGTGACGTCACTATTGTTTCTACCAATGTACCCTGTGCAGTGTGCAGTAAACAAAAGTGTGTTTGTCGAAGCTCGAAAACAAACAATTGTGACGTCATTCGCTTCTTGGTGTTTAATCCAATATGGCGGATTGCAGTATTTTATAGTTTTATTTTATCAAAATAAATAGCAATCTCACTCGAAATAGAAAAATAAATACGTTTTATATAATCCATGAATCCTATTTCATTAGATAAATTCATAATTTCATTGATTCTTGGTTACTGTCATCATGGCTATTGTACAATAATTGGCATATATCACCCCGTTAGGGCATAATACAATTTGAGTGACAGATACTTCGAAATTATTATTTTTATTTATTTAATATTATTTATCGGTAGGTACATGATAATGTCGAATAAATTAATCTTTAAGTCATTTTAGAAAAATCTAGCAACCTTTGATGACAGAAGTGAATGATAGTTAATAACAGCTGGCGTATTAATTATTTTACTGTAAAATATAATTAATGACGTAATTTTTCTAAGCTTACCTACCTAGGGTGGTTATCAAAGCTTACCTACTTGGTACCTAATATTGTATGCGGGCGAATTGGCGAGAATTTCCCTTTTTAATATTAAAGCACATTTTATAATACCTCATAGTTAGTTTAACCCGCTATTCTTTTAGTTTAATAGCCTTCAACGTAATTAATCATTAAATGACTTTAGCCACCCATGACGCAAATTTATTCATATTTTATATTGAAAGCTCTTTTTAAATCCCGGAGCAAAAATATTGACTAAGATGAGGTGCTCCATCCCCTTTTCCTAACTACTTGCATATTTTACGGCCTTATTAATCTATACTATTATAATATTACTAGCTGATGACCGCGACTCCGTCCGCGTGGAGGTATGAAAAATTGATATTAGCCGATTCTCAGACCTACTGTAAATGCTTATTAAATTTCATAAAAATCGGTCAAGCCGTTTCGGAGGAGTATGGTAACTAACATTGTGACACGAGAATTTTATAAGAGAAGATAAAGAGGTAAAGTTTGTGAATTTTTCAGGTTGTAGGGGGTAATCTCTGGATCTACTGAACCGATTTTGAAAATTCTGGTACCAATAGAAAGCCACATTATTTGTGAGTCAAAGGAGACAACCCGAAAAATAAGGGAGTTCCCGTGGGAATTTAAAAAATTTATTTCACGCGGACGAAGTGGCGGACGTCTGCTAGTATATTATAATGCGTAACTAAACAAACTAATCATTGAAAAGTTATTATACATTAACTTTTAAATGGAAATCATGAGGTTTGCGATTAATTTTTAATAACTCATTTCGTGTTATAATTTGACTGGTCGCGGGCATCTGAATTGTAAAGTAGGTACCCGCCTATTTATTACCCGACTGCGGAACGCACAGGGTTATGTGTTCATCAGTCTATATATGTTTGTATGTTCCTTGCAGGACAGCTACAGCCTAAACGAATGGACCGATTTTGATGAAACTTGCACCAGTTTGTGCCGAATATATCATTAGAGTGTCACTGTGGAAGCCAAATTTGAGAAAAAACAAAATGGCGCCTTCTAGAAGCCATAATGTAACAAATTAAAAAATAAAAGTCGATGGACTATGGCAAGTGGGGTATCTATGAAAAGGTCTTGCAAAATCATAGTTAGGTTTCCTTGATCCTTTTCTAATTTTAACGATCATTTAGGATTTACGAGGCTTCAAAGGTGGTATTCCTTTGTGACACATTACCGAAAAAACGGCTGAACCGATTTTGATAGTAATTGCACTAATAGATTTGTTTTAGTCTTCCGAGTGTCACAACGGAGGCCGAATTTGAGAAAAACAAAATGGCGTCGACTGGAAGCCAATTGATAAATGAAAGTCGATGGGCTATAAGCAAGTGGGGTATCGTTAGATAGGTCTTTTAAAATCACACCTAGGTTCCTTAAACCATTTTTCCGTTTAAATGATAATTTAGGATTTACGAGGTTTCAAAGGAAATGTTTAAAGTTTCTACTCATATCATCTACCTATATCTATCAAACTAGGTGAATTATCTCAAAAACCACTCAACCGATTTTAAAACGTATATCACTTGTAGAAAGCTACATTATTAATAAGTAAAATGGGCTATATTTTATTTCCAAACAAATTAGAGATCCTTACGAAAATTGTAATAATGTTAGTTAAGTCGGAAAAAATCATCTCATCTGAGAGCTTACGTGGCGTGCGCTGCCTAAATCGTTAAAGTTACACGACAATAATGTATGATGGAAACGTTCTTCTCAAAAAGTTCTAAAAAAAAAAGTCCGCGCTAGCATATAACTATCTTTTAAGGTTGGCTCACAATAACCATTTTTATGATTTTTAAATTTGCTCTAAACAATGCTTTACTTGCGAAGGTGTTTTTATCAACATAGTATTAATCGATAATTCGTTATCAAAATAAATATCTTACTCATCTTAAGTATTTAATTTAGACAAAAATTGTCCTTTACAGCATTCAATTTAGATGAATATCTTATGAGATATCGTAGAAATACAGTAATCTTCAACAGAAAATGACGCGGCCGGCAGCGGATAGGTAAGGGTGAAGGTGGGGCGTACCTACGTGCTCATATATTACGGTAACGTTACATGCAGCGCTCATTCGACTAACATAACTTCCGACTAACATTTTTAATGTCTATTAAAATATTGGTTCCGAGTCCACTTAGATATAAACTAAATACTAATTAAATACGCCCACTACGTACTAAATACGATACTTTTTTGCATTGTCTACGGGCATTTTCGTAAGTGGCCGACGTTCATTGCTCGTGACGTCGATGCGATAGGACTCTCGAAAATAAATGAGCTCATTTTTAGGAAAAATAGCAGATTTACAAACATTACCAAATTAATATTAGCATTTTAATGCAAATTTGATGATGGTTATGGTGATCACCGCTCGTCACTATGCCCATGCTTATTACTACTTCTTATACAAAATACTTATTAGTACCTTTGGTGCTACCACAGAATAGATAATAATTGATGCTACTTCGAGCAGATAAAACGTCGTCTGTTTACGGTAAATGCTTAACTAAAAAGTTTGAAATAAAAAAGTAATTTAAAAAGAACAAAAAACCCGACTGCTTGGATATCAAAAAGTATAAAACAAGACATGAATTGAAGTATTTCATTATTATAAATTTAAATCGTATAGTATTAATAAAATTTATCAAGGCGCAGTCGCACGTCCAATAGCACCTTAACGTGCGACTGCGCCTTAATAAATTTTATTAATATTATACGATTAAAATTTATAATGATGAAATACTTCAATTCATGTCTTGTTTTATACTTTTTGATATCCAAGCAGTCGGGTTTTTTGTTCTTTTTAAATTACTTTTTTATTTTCAGGTAGGTTTGCAGGCGGTTACGCACTCCGCAAAAATTCAATTTCGCGCAAATCAACTTGAGGCGTGACGGTCTACAAAACTAATTACGTATCGAAGCGATCTTCTTCACGCTTTCTTACGTGCTTTTCGTCTTTCCATATAAGTTGAGGTATAAACGAGCCAATCTATTCACGTCTACACATCAGGGATTCGCATTTGCATATAGAGCAGAAATTTATTAAATCTACAGCCAATATTCCAGCTTTTCGACATTGAACTCTTACTTATTCATTGCGTCTCTGAAATTTTTATTGGATTGTAAAAAGGTATTCAAATTTAACTTCATTTATAGGAAGTACGAGCGTGGTTTAATCAACGATTTAAGAGGGCCTTTCCGCGATCGATTGTGTTTTTATTACTTTGCTATGTATGTAGGTCGCTATCTCCTAAATTAAACAGGAAATGGAAGGAGGTTCAGTTAATTTGCCCACGCATAAATTGTTAATACAAAGTTGCTTTTATCCGCATAATTGAAATATGAAATATTTATTACGCGCGAGTACCAATTTTCCGCTTTATGTTAAATTGCTTAATTAGTTTAGAACTTTCCATGTAATTCTCTAAGAATTTCTCATGGTTTCCCTTTTAAAAAGAAAACAGAGACGTTAATATTGGTTGAATTAATAATACCGCGGTAGAGGCGGGGCCGCGGGCATCGGCAAGTTTGACGGTATTAATGAAACTGTTTCATGGAAGGCCAAGGGCGAAATGTTGAAATGAATTACCCGAACCGACAGGGCCTGGTTGCAAAAGAAACTGCGAATCCCTCCTTAGCAATTTCTTATAGTACAGTAAAACAGTTAAAAATTAAAGTCTATTTGCGGCAAGCAAACTGCTCACGAGTAATCCCCTTAGTAACATTTATCTTTTCTAAATTAGATAGTAGGAGGTCCCACGCGAACTGGTTGTCTACCTGGAGGAAGCAAATTGATTTAATCATGTTGAATAAGAGATAATGTAGTTTCTAAGGAGGAAAACCTGGGTTTCTTTTATAGAATAAATTTTATGTTATGCTCGCTTTGTGCCTGTGAAACTTTGAAAGGCATAACGTTCACAGGAATGGGTTGAGTGCTGTTGCATTTTAATTAATTCTCTTTTCTATCGCGATGCGGTGTTATCAGCCTCCCGCAGGCGACGTCGACAAACAAATAGGTAGCAGGCAGCAGCGCAGGGACGTAACGATTTTGACACAGTCATATTTTTTCTCCTGCACTATCAAATAAATATTATAAATGCGAAAGTTTGGATAAATGTATGGATGGATGTCTGGATGGATGTATGGATGGATGTTTGTTACTCAATCACGCCCCAACGGCTGAACGGATCTGGCTGAAATTTGGCACAGAGATAGATTATAGTCTGGAATAGCTTAGGCTACTTTTTATCCCGGAAAATAAAGAAGTTCCCGCGGGAACCAAAATAACCTCAAATGGATGTTTGTTACTCAATCACGCCAGAACGGCTGAACGGATCTGGATGAAACTTGGCACAGAGATAGATTATAGTCTGGACTAACACATAGGCTACTTTTTATCCCGGAAAATTAAAGAGTTCTCGCGGGATCCACAAAACCTCGATCCACGCGTACGAAGTCGCGGGCATTAGCTAGTCCGGTATATTTTATTAACACTGCTATATTTTTACGACGAGTTCTTTCGCTATACGACGATGATAAGTTATTGTTCATCCCGAACTTGGACCAGTACACAAAGTGCTGTGATATTAGACTGTACTCACTCTGACTATACAATTGCAATTGAGCTTCTTGAGGTTATAATTACTTATTCATAGGCTCACTTAACACAAAAAACTCACTTTGACTGTCACCCAAAAAGTAATCAGAACCAGAAATATAAATATAGATAACAGTAATAGGAATATAGATTGTACAACAGTGCTTAAACATTTTTGTAACGAAATGCAAAACACCCAGAACAGTTCCAATCCCAACTCTATATTTGAACCACAAAGCAAAGCAAAATAACAAATAAATAGGGTAGGGTAGTAGACAATGAACCAGTCGGCTACACTGAGCCACCATAGGTAGGTCGGGATTGCGACGTTGCCACTTCGTGCGATTGACACTTATGAAGCCGGCTACTACCTCGCGCCTCTCTCACCAGTCGCCGTTTAGCTATCATCCTAGACTCCCGCGCTATTGGTGATTTTCGATTTTTGTGGTCAAAAAGTAAGAAAAAGACAAGTAAGTATATTTTTTATTACTTTATTTTTTAAGTTAATATCGAATTACGCATATGAAGCATAGATACTTTGTTATAACCTGCTTGTTTCGGTAGTAATCCTGTACAAATCGCACGCATAAGTTCGGAGCTACATTACCCAAAATGTTTGAAACGGGAATGAGGTTACATTGAGCCAATTTTCGGTAGTGGACAATGAACCGGTTCACTGTAAACTACTATTGGTTCACAGTGGCCCACATATTTTAAGCTTGTACTACTTACGTGTCATATTTATTTCAGAATGGGTCGCAAAGCAGTCGGTAAGGAAAAAAGAAAAAAAGGGGGCCATACAGCAGCTGAAATGAAAAAAGCTATAGATCTTCACCTACATGGTTTAAGTATTAGAAAAAGTGCTCAAGAATGCAAACTCCCTTATCCAACTTTGAGGAGATACGTGCTAAAGTACCTTACTGACAATTCATGCTCTTTAGAACCAAATTATGAAGTAAATACTGTTTTTACGACAGAACAAGAAAACGAATTACAAGAATATGCTGTTGATTGTGCAAGAAAATTTTACGGGCTTTCATCAAAAGAATTCAGAATGGTGGCCTATCAAATGGCCAAAATTAATAATATAAAAATGCCTTTGACTTGGTCAGCAAATAAAATGGCGGGAAAAGATTGGTTTCAATCTTTTAAACAACGACATCCTCAATTGTCTATAAAAAAACCCGAAGCTTGCAGCCTAGCAAGAGCTACTGCTTTTAATAAAAATAATGTGCAACTATTCTATAATAATTTAAAGGAGGTCTTACAGCGGCATCCTACTTTTGCAGATGGGAGCAGAATATATAATCTAGATGAAACATCTACAACTACTGTCCAACGTCCTCAAAAAGTACTGGCACAAAAAGGGCGAAGCACTTGTAAAATAACAAGCGGAGAACGTGGTACGTTAGTAACAACGTGCTGCATTGTAAATGCGTCTGGGCAGGCACTACCACCAGCTATAGTTTTTCCGCGTAAAAATTTTCAGCAGCATATGTTACACGGTGCACCTCCTGGTACTTTAGGACTGGCCGCCTCTTCTGGGTGGATGAACGCCGAAATTTTTACTGATGTCATGAAACATTTTATCAAGCATTCATCAGCCTCTAAAGACAACCCTGCTCTCTTAATAATAGACAATCATGAAAGTCATTTGTCTATAGAAGCATTAAACTTGGCAAAATCTTCGGGAGTTACGATATTAACACTCCATCCACATACGACAGCGAAAATGCAACCCCTAGACGTGGGCCTTCACGCGCCGTTTAAGAGATTTTATAACTCTGCAGTAGACTCCTGGTTAATGCGAAACCCAGGAAAGAATTTCACAATTTACAATGTTGCGGAAAGTGTTGGCCAAGCATATTTAAAGTCAATGACTCCCATTAACATTGTTAAAGCATTTAAGAAATGTGGCATATATCCCTTTGACGACACTATATTTACAGATATTGACTTTATGCCCAGCTTGGTAACTGATAGACCTCCGCAACAACCCATAGATGACGAAACAGATTTAGAAGAGGATGAATTTGTACAGAAGCGTGCCGTTTCTCCTTCAATTTTATCAATTAACGTACCTTCAGTTTCCGAAAATATCAGCAAAGAGAACATGAAAGAAACAACGCCTTCGCCTTCACGAATTGCCCTAAATCGCACTCCATCTCCTTCAGTTTTGTACTCAACTCCACCACAGAAAACACATATTGCCCCTGAAAAAAATATTAAAACATGCTTTGAAGAGTCAACAGTTTCACGTCCTACATCTATCATGTTACCCAGTTCATTATTCACAGAATTAATGGCAGATAACGTCCGTAACATTGGCAATAAACTGCAAAGTTTAATGTCGCAAAATGAAACTTATCTGGAGCATAATGTCACATCTGCTCACAAGAAAAATTTTGAACCTACACCTTGCTCTACATCTAAAGATAGTGAAAAAGACATTCACAAACCTTCAACATCAAACATGTCAATAAGTGTCATATCTCCAAAGATTTTCATGCCAGCTATAAAAGCTGGACCGCGTACAGGACCAACCAAAAGAAGATTAGGAAGATCTATTATTGCCACTGATACTCCTGAAAAAAACGCAATAGAAGAAAGAAAACAGACCAAAACAAAAGAATCTAAAAAAAGGGTAAAGAAAGTGAAGCAACATCTTTTTAAGGAGAGCAAAAGACGTAAAAACCCTGTACGAAAAAATTCTGTGATTTCTGATGACACTGACGAAGACGAATTTCAAGCAAGTGGGTCATCTTCTGGAGGTGATGGATTTATTAGTAGTGAAGGCGAAGAAAATAATGTGTTAGACGACAACTTTTTAGCCTTATCCAGAGACCCACGCGAAGGAGAGTATGTGATTGTAGCTTTTACATCTAAAAAGAGCAAAGTCTATTATGTTGCTAAAATACTGGAAAAACTCGATGATGACAATGATTGCGAATTTTTTGTTTCATACCTTAAATTGAAGAGCAAAGTTCAACAAAAGTTTATCGACCCAGTAGATATTGAGACTGCAGGGGTAAGTAAGCAAGATATAAAATATATTTTGCCTGCTCCTCGATTTGAAGGAACCAGTCGTCGTAAAACAACCTTGAAATTCCCTGTTGATATGTCTCTTTTGAATTTACGGTATTAATTAATATTAGTTATACCTAATCTTAGTACTCCCTACTACCCATGCTCGCCCTGCAGATTGTGAAACGTGTTTTGATTGTTAATGTTTTGTTTGGTTAGGATATAAAACATTAATGCAAACCTAATAAGACTGAACTATGTATGTGCCATAAAAGTTAGAGTTTAGTAGTTTGATAAGTTTTTAATCTATATAATATTTTTCAACAAGTGTTGAATTAAGATAATGCAGCAGGTGTAAGTATGTTTAATTTGGAGTCATTAAGTTGACGTGTGGGAAACTTTTAATTATTTTTGACTACCTACCTACTTGCAATTTGATGAGACTGGATTTTTCATTTTTATATTTTGAAATTTAATATAGAGTGTTGATTTTTTGTTTTTTGCTTAAAACTATTGCTGTTGATAGTAAACGTTTATTATCATTTTTGTAAAAGATTGTGACAGTGTAGTAATCTGTCAAAAAAGGTACCTAATTTGATCTCAAAATAGTAATAAATAGAAAACAATATAATTATTTTCTTGTTTTATTTTTCTTAATAAACATAATCTTGTTAAGTCACCACATTGCTATTATGTATGAATAAATTATGCATACAAAAATAATTGGTTCATTGTATACTATGTGGTTCCATGTAACCTACAATCCTGGTTAATTGTATCCGTATGGTAGGACACAATGAACCATAGGACACTTAAAATAAAAAATAAGATTTGATGTAATAAAATTAATAATATATAGTTAAATTCATCCAATTTGAATACTTAAATAAACGACGTATATAATTACCTTAAAAATATGTTTGTAGGGCTTAAGATCTATGAGTTACGAATAATTATAAATTTTGTGGTTCATTGTCTACTACCCTACCCTACTGTTTTATTTGGGACACAAAGCCACACAGTACAAATACATCACACAGACGTATTATTTGAGCTGTAAGTTGCTGTAAGGGTGGGTTTGCATGGTTGAAAAAATATTTCAATATTAACGGATTATATCTTTGTCAAAAGGCACTAGACGGGCAGAACATTTACAATGGGTGCTGCACACTGCGCATCGACTACTCCAAGATGACTTGTCTCAACGTCAAATACAACAACGACAAGTCCCGGGACTACACCAACCCTACGCTGCCGTCCGGCGACGGCGACGCGCACCAGCTGTTGACCAGTGAGTTGATGCCTCTGCGGGCTCGCCTCGCCCTGGCCCTCGCTTCCAGGATGAGTTAGTCTTATACTACCCGACACCTGGACGCTTTTTACACTACTCTTACTCGTATACTCCTTTTAGTTTTCCTACAGAAAAGCAAAGATACAATTCAGAAAATAATAACGTACCGCAAGGGTTTGGAATAACTTCTCGCCTCCCATGTATAATTTGAGTTCTCTGATAACAATTATTACTACATATTCTCAAAATTCAGATATCATTGTAAATTTATTAAAATTTTTGACTGTTGCACAAAAATCTATCTTCTTACACATGCGACAACACCATATTAACTATAATATGCAGTTATGTTCTGTGCAAATAAGTTAGTTTCTGAATTGTATGCTTTCAAGGCTGTGGTTCGCTACGTAGAACTTATGATAGCTGTTTTTTTCCAACAGCAACTATGGTGAATTAGATAATTTTAAGTTACTCTTTCGTAATTTAATTTTGCATGTCTAAATGCAAAATGTCGCATATTATATTTATTTTCCATCTACCATCAATAACAAAACAGCATATATTTAATAATCTAAATAAGCACGCATACTACCTTACCCCTCTTGTCTTGTTTATTATTCATAATCAATTTTAAATGTTTCCACAGTGACTAATAACTTATGATAAATCCCTATTGCACCGTAGAGGGTTGTAATATATGAGGATTACTCCTGTAAAGCCTATTTGTTGCTTTTGTTATACTATTGCTATATATTATATTGGGGTCCTCGCAAAAAGAGGATGATATAATATCTTACATGTTTTGGTGTGGTTTTCCCGAACGAACTCTTGTATACTATTGTTTGGAATTGCAGTAATGTACTCGTAGATGGAAATTTTAATTTTACTGTACAAGTATATAATTTTATTGGATTTGGAAACACAGTGCCTAAAATATACTAATATAGATATAATTAGATTTATGGATGTGTATGTCATACAAGTTTATTACGTCCTAAGATATGAGATCTTAAACTTTCCGAAATGAAGATATATTGCCAAGGTTAAAACCATTAACGGCACAACTTTGACGTAGGTGGTGGAGTTTTGGCACCGCAGTTCTTGGGGCTGGGATCGGGCCTGGCGTCACCGTACGGCGTGGGAGTCGGGGGTGTTGGCTTGCCAGCCTTCGGCGCTCTCACCCTGACCCCAGCATCACCTGCTCTCCGTGCCTTAACCGCACCACCTCTGCCGCTAGCCACCGTTCTTCTCGTCTCCAACCTTAATGAAGAGGTAGGTATCCTTCTTTTATGTAGCGTATTCGAAACCACTAAGAATTCAACGTAGAAGTTTTAAATCAACACATAAAAACCAAATGATGTTGAATGCTTATTGCATTGTAAAAAACGATCCATCCTTATAGATAACTTTTGTAAATGAGTTGAAGATATCACTGGTAAATCTGGTAGGCACAAAGCTGTAGAGAAATTATACTTTACAACCTTTCAATTCGATTTGGTAGTTTAATGTTTATTGGCAAATTATGCATTATGCTAACACAATAGCCGGTAACGTCTACTTATTTCATTTAATACTATGGGTTTCAATCCACCGAACGACTAATAGATCAAAACTAATACAGTCGTTACAGGCTATTCATTTATATACTCCACTTAAAACTCTTTAAAAATAAGTTGCTAATTTATTTATAGACAAGAAGTCAGATATATCTTTTACGACTATTTATAATACTATCTCTTTTCTCTTTCCTATTGTTTTAGATGGTCACGCCTGACGCTCTCTTTACCCTTTTCGGTACGTGTGCACATACATTCCGTATTTTATATTAAAACATTAATATTGCTCCCGAGCCCCTGTCTGCCTGGAAGACAAATTGTCAGCTAACCACTCTCAACTTCTCTACTGATAACAGCATCCGATGACTTTTTGTCGAAGCTTCGCTTGTTAACACTATCCATTCTAAGGTCATTCTAAACGCTTTATTAACTTGACAATTTGTGTTTCAGACATATTAGATGTAGCTAGGTTAGTGTATGTACCCCGTATTGTATTTTGTATTATGGTTTATTCTACTTCACTTCTGAGGTGTATAATCAACTAAAATGTAATACCCGTACTTGAAATCAATATAAAAGTTCATAATTTAAAAAAAACCATTGCGCAAAAGTATTGCGTAATGTGACAAACATTGAAATATTATTATTGGTGTTTTTATAAAGATGTTTTTCTTTTGTTTGTTTTAACTTTTGTGTATCGACAAATACCTACTACTTATTCGAAATCTTTTTTATGTAGCATCTTAGCTTTATACAGCTGACCGAAAGGATACAAAGCTGTTAACCGCTAAAGCATTAATCGAACGCTTATCGTGACCAATATAGAGCTTTGGAATTATTTTCCTCTTGTATCATTCTCTGCCTATCCAGTTTCACATTACTGTACGAGTATAGAGTATAAACTAATTCGTTAGAGTATAAACTAAAATATTCCTTCAATTACCGTTGGAATAAACTTGTGTTTAAGTGTAGTAACTTAGCTTAGTCGTAGGTACCAACTTAGATCGTAATTTGGCTGTCTCAACTTTGCTTTTATCATCACATTTTTGGGTAGTCTTAAAAAGTTTCACGTCTTCACTGTAATACTTTGGGCAAAACTCGTTATGTTGCCTGGTTTTATTGTTTGTATTCATTAAAATTATAATGACTAGGGGTAAACTAAAAACGCAGAGTTGAGCTGTCCTGCATTGAGTCATATTACAGTAATACCACTACAGGTCTATTTCGTATAGCAATGGCTTTGAAATTGAGTTAAATGTCGTCTAATCTAAAAATGAACGTCTATTTTGACAAGAATTCTAGGTTGGCCAACTAGTGCTGACATTGAAAAATTTTAGTTAGGCGCGTTCACTTTTAAATAAGACGACCTCTACACATCGCAAAGTGACCAACAAATACGTTTCAATGTACATGCCATTCCTACTTGTGTCCATCACCAATAGGAATGGCATAGACAGGCAGAATCTGGATAGATTCAGTGCTTATGACGTTATTTCCGGTGGTTATCGAATCTACAGTTCGATCAGATCAATCTTTGTTGCGAGTTAGAACACACAAGCCTTGCGCAATTACATACATATTTTGGATTACTGCTATCTCCGGTCACTATCTTTCGTATTTAATCTCGGACTTACTCTCGCAACTGACTTCTCAACCCCCAAAAAGTTGAATCGAACTAAACGTAGCCCATTAAATAATTAGAAATTATTTGTTGGAAACTTTACGTAGTGTACTCTGTGAATCTGAATTATTCATAGTTACAGAAACACGGAATAGACCTGCAGATACGCATTGTTTAGTTTGGTAAAACATTTTTTATTATGTAGGCGTGTATGGTGATGTGCAGCGAGTGAAGATACTCTACAATAAAAAGGATTCAGCCCTAATTCAGATGGCAGAACCGCATCAGGCTCACCTAGGTATTTACTTACATTATTTTCTACTTTATTCTTAACTGCATTACATTCATTTTCGACCGTTTTGTTCCATTTGTTTAGATTTGAGGATGTGACGTAGTTTTCTACTGCTTACATTTCATATTGCGTGAAGTGTTGAATCTGAATAACTCGGTTATGGTATGGTTATTGTAACCGGTATGAATTATTCATTTCTGTTAAACGGGAGACAAGTGTCTATAATATTATATAATATAATATTGTACCTACCTATAAAAAAGTAGATATTTTTATCCACATTGAATTTCAGGGTTTCTTTGTAAACTCTGCAGAGCTGAAATTTTGTCTATACAGGACGTTTTATATAAATAGGTATCCTAAAAACTCTCCTTATATCATGAAAAGCGAGAGTTGATAGCTACACATTTTGGTTTGTAGTAGGTAGTTAGTTAGGTAGGTGGTAGTGGTACCTATACCTCATTATTTTATTTATAGTAAGTGGAAATTTTAAGTTCCTTGGATGATAAACTTGGCTAATATTAATCCTCAAAGTGACAAAATGGAGTCTCTTAAAGTTTTACTAGCATTACCTATAATAAGGAGCTCTAGCTTAAGCGTGTCCTGATACTTGACCAGTTCTTAAGTTCGTTCCTTAGAGTTAAAAGATGTTTCACGGGCTTTGATCCAGGCTCATGCCCTTAATAATTTTAAGTATTTGACGAAATGAGTAATTCAGGAAAGTACTCCCTTTGTTGTAACTCCTGCAGAACACACACAACGTCCTATAATGTCGATTAGGTTATGTAGAGAGGGTCCTCGAAACGAAATTATGCGAACCTTAAAATTAATAAGTTAAAATTTTAGTGAAGTATGTATGGCTATTGGGTAGGTATACTCCTTCAGGCATATCATCAGCGATGTTGTAATTATCAATTTTATTAAAATTATAATCTTAGCAATTAATTGCAAGGTTATTGACGACCTTATGGCCTAGTAAGCGATGTGATGTTACTGGGAGGCCCCGGGTTCGATTCCCCGCAGTTTGGACATTTATAATTTATCAGTCGTGAAAGCTATGTTAGCGCGATTAAGGCCATGGAACTAAGTTGGGAATCCATCATATGCTACCTAGAACTAGCGTCATCTGGTAACATGTATATGTAGACCGCCACCTAAATAAATAAATATAAATCTTCGTTACGAAACTAGTAGCCTATACATATAAATACAACTCGCGTTAATCCATGAATTCTGTTGATTACAGCGATGACCCACATGGATAAGCTGCGCGTGTTCGGTAAAGCGATGCGTGTGATGCTCAGCAAGCACCAGACGGTGCAGCTGCCCAAGGAAGGGCAGCCGGACGCGGGCCTCACTAGGTATGGATAGGAACCTTTTCAATCCTTTGACGTCTACCTCTTTAGCCCATCCATATGATATTACCAAAAATGACTATCAGATATTATGTTTTATGTTCCTCTTACTTTACTTTGGAGTCCCATGGTGCTGGATAATGGAAACTGGAACTGGAAAGCGTAGTGTTGGCAGACCCCCCACTAATTGGACGGAAGTCATTAAGCGAGTATTAGTACGCTGAGTTTAAGTTTGAATTCGATAAGAATTTATATAAGAATTTAGATATGAGTTTGTATAAGAATTCGATGATATTAGCCGTAGCGCCAAAGTAAAATTCCTAGACTTTCGTGTCATTTCGTGTATGCATTCATAGCCAGCCCTCCAAACGATACGTTTGTTAAAATCGGTTGTACCTACTGAGCTTGTGGCTTTAAATTAAGGGCTTTTGGGTCTACTTTACTTTGACGCTAAAGTATTCGCATTTTTGTATAAGTTATCGAATTAAAACTGAAACTAAGCGTACAGGGAGCCGCTTTTGGCTGGAAAAAGTTTGAGGTTCTGTCTGTGTTTTTGTTATCATTAGATTGATTTTGTAATTATTACTACAATTACGTTATTCGATTTTGATCAATCGAATGAATTTTGGTTGGTTTTTTCTCAGCAGTCCAAGTGGCATAAGCACCATAATACATTAAATATGGCGGAAATTAGGACGAAATTATAGGTCTTGGCTGCATTTAAATAAATTAAGTCGCCGTCATAGCATTTTCCTCACCTTTATTAACATCGTTCAAGCGTGTCCCATAATGCGCCCGCAAATAAATCACTATTGAATTCCTTTCATGAAATACCTTTGTTGCGTGCATGACATAAAAATTTTCATTTTTCTAGATTGCATTTACTGGGAAACAGCAAATCCTTTGTCCGCAGGATTGGTTGTATCGAGAGAATTATTGGAGGTGTTAAATAAATTTTCTTTCCGCTCTATTCCAGGGACTATTCTCAGAGTCCGCTCCATAGATTCAAGAAGCCGGGTAGCAAAAACTACCAGAACATTTACCCGCCCAGCGCAACGTTACATCTATCCAACATTCCGTAAGTTATTGTCCAATTCCACAACCTCCATTTCATTTTTACGGTCAAACGGACCTGTCTAACATATTATGTTTGTCTGCAGAGCCACCGTCTCTGAAGATGACATCAAGGAAGCTTTCACCAAACGGGGATTCACGATCAAGGCGTTCAAATTCTTCCCGTAAGTATATTTATGGAAATTCATTCTGTTTATTTTCTATATAGGTACTCAGTATTTTTAAAGTACAGGATAGAGTTTAAATATTTAAAGAAGTAATCAATTGTGTGGCTTGGTACAAGAAGTAGATATAGTTCGCGCGCGAGTTGAATGTAGAGTAAATGTATGTCATCATACATTTAACTCGTGTTTTGGTCATAATATTCTCATGAGTTATTCTTAAGTGTCGAATTTAAGAAATTAGCCTCTCAGTTCTGAGATGGTTTGGGTATTATATTTTTATTTCACTGGTAATAACATACGTACTCCTTGTTCTAAACCATAGAATTTGTTTTAATACTAATAATTTACTTTCATATAAAAAGGTTCGTATTTCTATTTTACAGGAAGGACCGAAAAATGGCGCTCGTGCAACTGCCGTCGATCGACGATGCGGTGGCGGCACTCATCAAAATGCACAACTACCAGCTCTCGGAATCCAACCACCTCAGAGTTTCCTTCTCCAAGTCAAGTATTTAAACAGAACGACCGAACACCTCGGAATATCACACAAGTCGTTTAAAATTGTGCACGCAAACGAGATTGGACCCTTTCGGATGACAAAACAGCGTAACCTAGCTCTCAAGCCTTAGTTCGGTGATGCGACTGTACCTCTCATAATCGAGAACATCGCTCGACTGAAAATTATAATGTATCTGTATTACGCTTACTCGGATCACTATAGAAGTTAAGTGCTAACTCTATTTCATTAGAATACGTACTATTACTGTGTAGTACACCATAATTTAAGATGTCTCGTCATCGTTTCGGACGGCAGCTAAATTCGATTATAAGTTTTTTGAGGGTACCCCGATACTGGATCGTAGTGTTCGCTGTGCGACAAGAGAGGATTTATATTTTGTGTGGTATTCATTCCGTATTTTTATTATTCGATATATTATTTTTATAAATACTTAGCGTTAATCATTTCCAGTGATTTCAGCGTATGGTTTCTATCTCAGAGTAAAGATTGGGTTATTGATCGCTGACAAAGCTTATAATTAAAACGTTCTAGACATATCACGTACATATCTATATTTGCAATCGTATGCTTGTTATGAGAATTGTTGATTTATATTAATAGCAACACTAATGATTGATGTCGTTGAACATAACATTCTGGAATTAGCGCATTTTATTGCGTAGCACATCACATTTCTCACGGGGTTTCATACCTGTGTCGACGGCTGTGGTCCGTAGCTTATCGTTACTCTGAGATTTCAATCAGTTTGTATGAAGCAGATTGCAATTAGATTGCGCTAGAATTATTTACAATTTGGCAACTTTTATATATATTTTACGGCATGTTAAACATTGCCTCGGTTGATTTGCGGTTATTATTGTAACAGGCTTATTTACGATAAATAGTATTTTTATATTAATTATTATTATAATTATAATAATTCAACACTAGAGCACATTGTTGAAAGTATTTCCTTGTCACTTATAATTTGCAGTTATTATTCTAAGATTATATTTTATACATATATTTTATGCTCTATTATTATAATCTGCACAATTTATTACGGCATTTTTTAAATAATTATTATTATAGTTTTGTGCGCATACACATTTTTTTTTAAATAACGAATAGCTACGTTCAGAAATGTGTATGTGTGTGCAATATTAGTTCTAGAAAGGATTTAGTATAATTTAGGTATAAAACTGTCGTCTTCTGTAGCCGGCTGAATCCGGAACCTCCACTGAATTCTTCCGTAACTGTTGCGTTGTTAGTAAAATATTCTGTTAACTGTTGAAAAAGACAGTTTCTTCTCGATTAGTTAGCGTAATCACGACTTCTATCCCTAATCAGCTATATAGTTGATATATCATCTATAAAACGTTATGTTCAGTGACATAATATAGTGACATGATGCATTTATTTTGATGTTAATTTATATTAATGGTAGCTACAACATACTATAAATGCTCGTGCATGTATTCACTAAGCAATTAATTATAGATAATTATTTATTTGTTTACGGTCAGGGTCAATCCCTGCACAGTTATATATACGACAGTGTTGGCAATGTTGCGCTAATGTATTTTTTAGAATAATTTTAAATAAGTGTAATAAAATACTATAATAACGTTGCCACACTGTTAATAAGGAACTAGGAAGTCATGACGTTTTATGATTAAAAATATATTCCCAGGATTTGATTGAAATGCTTGTACGTTATGTGCGGAATTAACGAAAGTAGTTACGTTGTCCCTTTAACACGACAGTATTTTAGTTGTATGCTCTCTCACTGGACACTTGTACATAACTAAGTCCAAGTCACGGCGAGCTCCCGGCTCCCGCGCTCCCCTTCTAAACTTTGCACTCGATTGGTTTTCACACATCTTTGCCTTCCTAAAAATTAAATTAAAAATGCGTCTAGTCCAATGCAAAAGAGATTAAGTTTGTGGAATTAAGTAAATTAACGTAATAACTTTTAAAATTTTCTCTCAAAACTCTGGTAAGTAACGCTTTTAGAGATATTATTTATTTATTGTAACGAGTTTGGTCAAAGAGTTGGTGCCCGCAGTCTAAGCTCTGACGGCTAGGACCAGATTAAGTGTTCAGCTACACGTCCAGTCTATGTGATTAGGCAAAGCATGCGTGAAACAGATACCTGAATTATGACGAGTTAGTGAAAACGTTGCTATTTGCAATATGATAATTAATTATCAATTAAATTTTAATAGAAGACGTCTAATGTTAAGTGGAAAATGTCAAAGAATTCATACATATCTTCCCTTACCCGCAGGCGGAAATTTTACTAAAGTCTCTTAAGGTGGAAAATGAAAATATGTCCATCGTTAAGGATTTAGAACAGTAGTCGTTTTGAAATATTCCGCTGTAATATTAGGCTTCGAAGCCCCGTCGCCTTCGGTGTAGGTTCATTTTCAACATATCTTTAGTCACAAAAACGTTTTTTTATTTTTATTTTGTAAACGTAAACTGTCATAAAAATTACATATTTACACTATTATAAAATGTATCATATACATCACGTACCGTTTAAATATATAAAAATAGAGCTTAGTAAGATGGTTAAACTAAAAAAAAAATAGATTGTCACGTAATGTAAGGTTAATAGAGAAATTTGATCGTACAGATTGTATTAATTCTGATAAATAAGAACCTATCTACGCTAAGAACGTGTAAGTAGTAATTTGATAAAGTTAGGCGACCAGGGTGTGGTGATATTTTGCACGTTTTTGAAGATGTTTTTCTAGGGTACACGAAATTGTGCCAGCGTTTTGAAATGATGTGACATTTGGTATGGTGGTGGGGAACGGTATCGATAGTAATCGCAAAATTAAATACCCCAAAATGTATTATTGCAAAATCACAAAAAGAGATTACATATCTACTGTACTCAGCGTAGACGCTACACACATAGAGCATCGGTGATTTTCTTTCCATGGTCAAATTCTTATGGGCCCTCAACACGGTGAAAACATTCAGCATGGGAAAAATAATCTATTCTATCATTTATAAAATAAAACAAGATACCTACTCCATTTCTAATTATATGATATTGTGTCTCGGTCTAAATTACTGAAAAAAAATGCAGTTAATTAACCTTTGAATAAGTATAAAATAGATGCGCGAGCAAGAAGTAAATATTTTACAAAATAATATAAAATTAATAATATTATTAATCTGAAAGTTTTACTTCCTAATGATGACATAGCAAGTTGAAGTGAAGAATTATTTTTACCTATGTTGTCTAGTTGCCCTATAAGGGCGAAAATACACTACGAATAAATAAAAATTGTCTGGCAGATAAAAAGTACGCGTGCGCACTTGTAATATGCACAGACTAACGCGACATGACGAAACGTGTATCCCATACGACGCGAGCGCTTCGCAAGACATCTAGTCCTGTCCTGTCCGTAGTGTGTTTTCGTCCTAAAGACTAAAATATCTCGCTACGGGCTACATTCGTAGTCCGTAGAGTCTACGGTGTAGACGGCTCAGGTGTGTGTAGCGTTTGGTGGCCTAAAATTTTCTCAATAATATTGGTATTGACTAATAGATAAGTTATAGGGGTTTATGTGTTTAGAGAAGTATTTTAAAAATTTAGGATAATATCGTAATAATATAATAAAAAATCTGTGTTTAGAATGAGATGCCAAATTTGAAGTCAATACACATTATTTTAGGTAAAAAGTAATTGAATTAATCTTAACATTTATTAAAAAGTTGATGGAAATGTTACAGTTAAATTATATTTGAGAGTTTTATTAAGCGCAATATATGCAATTTTATTCATTGTAAGCGAACATCGTTTCGATTTGTTAGTTAAAGTTATGCGTTGAGAAATATTTGATAGCTGTTGTTTTTCAGTCCTATTGAATTGATCCATGCGCGGTGATTAAACGAAGTTAACTGTAATCGGTACCCATTGCTATGTTTCTTACTTTACTTCGCGTATTTGTCTTTGATGTGCTTCACTTATATAATATGTTCATTATATCACACAATATATCTCTACAATTTTATGACGCTTCTTTATTCCTTATCTTTTACGGCATTTTAAATAATTAACACTTTATAATGTAGGTAACTACAGAATGTGTAAAGTCCAACATATCAGTATAGATAATTGGCATAGGTAGGTATACCTACCCAGTGACTAACTTTAATTTTTTTCTTTGTCTCATCTATTATGCATCTATTACATATTGTTTCTTATTGCCTACTTTGTGTTTTTTTTCATTGTAATTTAAAGCGTCGTCATTGCTTTGTATTTTCTTATTTTAGCATTAAGCCTTTTGTGTGGTTAATTTCATTCTTATTTTTAGTTTTATAATTAAACTATTATTATCATCATTAATTCTTTTTCTTTATTTTCCTCACCTATCTCCGTTTCTTTATACCTATTTGAGATAAACAAACCCGTCTTCGATTTAAATTTCGCTCCTTTAATTTATTCTAATAACTTACTCCATCGGAATAGTAGAACTATTTGTAAATAAAACTTATACATTTTTAAATGGGAACAATACGATGAGGCTATGTACGAT
This sequence comes from Erebia epiphron, assembly GCA_963932025.1. Lineage (NCBI taxonomy): Eukaryota > Metazoa > Arthropoda > Insecta > Lepidoptera > Nymphalidae > Erebia > Erebia epiphron. The sequence continues at coordinate 22,764,398 of OZ009952.1, forward strand.
TGTACGCCATCTGTACTCTAGACATACTCTTATCTACTTAGATCTAAATTGTCTCGGCATAACTACAGAACTGTGCTAATAAACGTTTCAATACATCTTCATCTGAGCCCTTCGCGTCTTGAATATAAAAAAGTCTATGGGACTTTGCGAGAATTTATGCGAAATACAGGTTGTTAGATTGAATGTGAAAGGGGTAAGGGACTCAAATATTGCCAATGATAGGTTTTATAAAATTATCACGTGGGATATACTACGCACAGGGTATAATGTGAATATATATGCCGACTCTGATATCCCTGCTGGGCAGGTTGGCAAATGTCCGTGCCACGTCCCTTATTCCTGAGTTGAAAGAACTGAACCATTCCTTATTGAAACGTTGATCTAGGAGAAATGTATAACTGCCAATTAATAGGGATGAAAATGTAGCGTTGAACTATTAAAGTAGTTAATTATCAATTGAAATATTATTTGTTTAAGAGAATCGATTAGGTCCTATGATGTGGCAGTTATCCTTGTATTTAATTGTGGGTGTAAAATGTAAATACACTGACCTTATAAATAATTTAAATAAAATTATAGAACTATTACAAGATTAACATAATCAATACTTTAAGATTAACTAGATAAATATCCTATTCTAATTTCAGTAGTCGCTCTAGTAACCCTATACCTGCCGACAGAAAAGTAACTCTACGAAGAGTTACTTTTCTGGCTAACTATATGTACCTTGTACCCGTCTTTGTTACAACGTCTAGAGATCTTTCGTTGAATTATAAAAAAATATTAATGGTGTGCAAATTAAAGGGTTGTGTGTAAAATAAAAATAGTTTAATAGATGTATAAATCGTTCCATGAAACGATATAATATTTGTCTCTTGGTTTTGTCTCGAGCACATCCTACTAATTTTTTCCTTTTATATTACCTAGTTAATACAATTTCAAATGTCGAAACTTTAGACTAATAAATAATAATAATTTAAAACAATATGCCAAAGACCAATCATTGGGAAAAATAACAGGGATCTATCAGATAAATATTTTTAATTTCACTAATCTAAATAGAAGATCAAATTATAAATACTTGATATGATTTACTAAGCAAGCTTTAACAGGCACAAGTTATCCAAAAGATATTGTATTTTGATGATTGTTTTGTGTACCTAAATTCATTTTGTGTAAATGCCAACAGGCAACTTTTGACGGCTACACTGTATAAACCACATACAGTTTATGTGAAATATATAAATATATACACTATTTTAACAACTAAGTGACTACACTATTAACTAAACTCTAGATTTATTCTTTGTCATTTTATAATAAAATATAGTTGAAAATAATAAATTCTATTATTGAAATGCCAATTCCTGCATAATTAGAATGAATGATACGATAGGTAGGTACTTATAAAATTGATAATTTTAAACGTACACCTTTTCTAAACTTATGCTATCTCAGAGATCTCAACAGACTACAAGGTTCCATAACTACCTATACTAAGTAAGTACAAGTAAGTATACCTAAGTTCTATTCTGGCCCCGAGGTACGCAGTGGTGACCGCGGGTTCGATTGCCGTTAGAGTCGATTTTTTTTTTCTAGTGCCAAATAACCCTGTAATCTTGTAAACATACTTGAATAATAGGCATTTAAGCGCGAACATAGTATTATTACAATAAAGTAGATATAAATGGATCTTCCTTTTTAAATCATAATATGGCTCTGCCTAGGATAATCATACAGACACCTGCAGCAGATGGCGAAGAGGAGGGGAGAATCTGATTAGGTATTATAAAAGAAGGGTGTCTGCATAGCCCGCTCTCAGCGAAAGCAGCGCAAGTGATGCGGATGGTTAGGAATTTAGGATTGGTTTCTAAAAAAAGAGAATAGAGAATAGGTGTAGGTATATTTTGCATTTATAATTTGTTTAGAAACTTTTGCTACTCTACAGAGAGGCATTTTCGCCAAGCGAGTAGGTAATATCTAAAAATAAGGATTAAAAAAGTAGTGCGTCGGTCTGCCTGTCTGCTGCACCTACAGCACAGAACACTTTACTACCTACAGAGAATAGAGATAGGCTGTATCCCGGGGAAGAACATAATATGCTACTTTTTCACTCGAAAAATTACGGAGTTACCGCGGGAGTTAAACAGTAGATTGTTAAACGAGGTGGAAAGTATACCTAACTACTAGTTCAACATACTTTTTATATCGAATATATGAGGAAAATACCTAATTATAGACCAAAAATATGGTTTAAAAAAATATTGACTGAAATCATGGGCCTATTCTATAGGAATAGTCCTATTCTATTCCATGGACTCTTAAAAAATAAAAACCACCAAAACCAGCACAAACTCATAGATTTAGGAACGGAGTACAGATGGGTAACTCAGGAGAGATAGTTATAAAAGATATGTATCAATCCGTTTCCACTAATCACTCTTTGTATCCGTTCACATCCGAATGTATCAGTGTATCACTGTATCTTTACAACTCATTCTCTCACGGCGTCTTTTTCTATCTGTCTCGCAACCGTAACTAGCGAGATGCTTTTTTTCGGATTGTGTATGCTGACTGGCCCTACTGGCCGCTACAGCGTCACCGGGGGGTTGGGCGAGCGCTCGGCGTCGCCGAGAAAAGGGCCCTAGGGCTCGAAGACATCGGGGGGGGCAACGTCTTCCTAAGGGCGCCTCCTGTGAGGCTCGGACCTCGGCTTAGGATGACGTTGGGACGAATGGGAGGTCGGTTGGACTAGATTAGTCCACACGCCCCCGAGGCCGTGGGTTAAGATCACGTCCGGGTGACGTATGATATCGGGGTCCCCGTCTTCGCCGGCGAAGACGCTGTGTTTGACTGGTGTTTGTGTGTTGCCCTATGTAGGGAGCATTGTCAGTAGTAATTTGGTCATCGGGGTCGTTAAGGACGTGTTTAGGACGTCGTTTGTCTGGTGGGTCATTTCGGTCGGGGGTATATGATGCAGTCTGAACTACAAGGGGGTTTGGATGACTGACTGCCTTCTCAAAGTAATTTTTGGAGAGCTGCTTAAAATATTGGGCTATGGTGGGGAGTTCGAGGTCTCTATGGAGGTCTACGTTACGTACGAACCACGGGGATCCCGTGGCCATACGCATGAACTTGTTTTGGAGGACTTGGAGACTGTTAAATCGAGAGTGAGGGAGGTGTGCGAATAAGACGCATGCGTAGGACATGATAGGACGGATACACGTTTTATAAAGCGTGACTTTATGTCGGAGGGACATTTTGCTTTTGCTGCAAATCATGGGATATAGACGGAATAAAACATAGCTAGCCTTGTTACGGACTCGGCGTATGTGGGCGTTAATGCTGAGTTTACTATCAAAGGTTACACCTAAGTATTTGGCATTCTTTTGCCAGGGGATGGGGCGACCGTATAAGGTGATTTCAGGGAGGTCTAATCTCTTCCTGCGAGCGGAGGGACAGAAGAGCATAGCGGCGCTCTTTTCGGGGTTGACTTCGATTCTCCAACGGCGGAACCAGTCACCTAAACTACTGACTTGAAGGCGGGATCTGATAAAGAGGCGGTTTGCCGCAGAGCTATATAAGGCGGTATCATCCGCGTACTGGGCCACGCTGACATGAGGGGACGCTGGGATGTCGCTGGTAAACAGCGAGTAAAGAAGGGGAGAAAGAACTGAGCCCTGTGGGACTCCAGCACGGATCGGTCTGGGGGAAGAAAGGGTTCCGTCTATCCGATAGCGGAAGGTGCGATTTGTGAGGAATTCTCGTAACAGACGTACGTGTCTTAACGGTACGCCGAGATGGTGAAGCTTGTAAATCAGGCCGGCATGCCAAACCCTATCGAACGCTTTCGCTACGTCAAAGAAGAGGACTCCGGTTGGGATGCCTCTAGAAAGGCGGTTGAAACCTGTGTAGATATGTTCCGTGAGGCGGTGCGCTTGATGAACGCATGAGTGTCTGGCCCGAAAGCCGAATTGCTCGTCGTTGAGGAGCTTCTTCTCTTCAACGACGGACTTAGGCCGGTTGAGGATAATTCTCTCATACACCTTTGCAAGCGTGTTGAGTAGACTTATAGGACGGTAGCTAGTTGGTAGGTTTCGGGGTTTTCCCGGTTTGGGCATGCCTATCACTGTTGCTTCCTTCCACCTATCGGGGAAGGAGCATCCGGCCATTAGGGTATTAAATATAACTACAAGGAGGTTTATTATCTGATCGGGGAGCAATTTTAATGTTTTGTTATTAATTGAATCGGGACCTGGAGCTTTCTTAGCGTGTAACTCTTTGATAATTCCTCGGACTTCGCCGCAATTTGTGGGAGGGAGAGGTTCCTCTTCAGAAGAGGGGGGGGGAGAAGAGGGAAGCTAGTTCGTTATCGACTAACTCTACGTGTGACCTATCGAGGGACGTTGTGCTAGGAGAGCATTGGGCTTCTAAGCTATCGGCTAATAATTCGGCCTTATTCGTATAAGCGGAGGGGTAGCCGAGACAGGGTCGGCTTTGAGAGCCCTAGCCAGGCTGTAGTACGCTACGTGCGATGGCGAGAGCTCGCTCAGCCTCCTGTCCCATTGTTCGTCGCGGAGTTCGGCAAGGCGAGCCTTTACCTCCCTCTGGGCTTTCCAGAGTTCTCTCCGGTTGTCGTCGGTCGGACATGCGTCATGGGCTCTACGTTTGGCGTTTTTGTTGGTGATTAATTCTCTAGCGCCGTCCGGTAGAAGCTGGCGGATAAAACCGTTAGGCATTTCCCGGGAGCAGACGCTGAGAGCATCGCGGATGTGATTTGTTAGGTGCAGTGAGGCTGCATGCGCTTCGTCTAAGCTTTCTATGTTGTCAGGAATTTGAGAGAGGTGCACTGAGTCTATGGACTTAAGATGCTCGGAGAGTTTCTTGAAGTCAATGACTGTTTTGGTCGGGGGGGCTGCGTTGGGCGGGGGTCCTAGCCGGAGTAGGACGGGGCGATGGTCTGAACATAGTTCGGATAGCACTTCCAAAGGACTCACCTGTAAGGCGATGTTCTTTAGCAGTGCTATGTCTAGTATGTCCGGTCGGTCAGTAGTCCGTTCCGTATTAGGATAACGAGTCGGTGTGTCAGGGGCCAAAAGTGCAAAATTAAGGTCCTGTCTGTTTGTCAGTCTTTCGAGTGTAACTCCTCGTTGGTTTGTAGTGTTACAATTCCAGCGGCGGTGTTTAGCGTTGAAATCTCCTGCCAGAATGACGGAGTCTCCGAGGGAGAGGAGTGCGCTGATGTCACTCTCTAGAAGCTGTTTGGTTGGAGAGAGATAGACTGATGCTAGTATGACCGTCGGATGGCCGGACATACTAACCTGACAAATAGATGCTTCCATATTGGTGAGGGGAGGAGTATCGAGAGGAGTGCAGTGAAGAGCCCTTCTGTAGTAAATCGCGGTGCCGCCGAGGGCGGTTGCTCTGTCGTTTCTAATTAAATTATAATTGGCAATTCGCGGATTGCTTCTACTATGTTTTAAGAAGGTCTCTTGCACTAGGAGAATATCGGTTTGATGTGCACAAACAAAATCGCGGACTTCGTCTATTTGGTCGATAAGGCCGGCCGCGTTATAAAAGGCGACTACAAGGGAATGTGGTTTGATTCTACTATTCGTTGTGTTGGCCATTGAGAGAGTCAAATAATTATTTTACCGGAATGAAAAAGTCCATGTGTTTTTGGAGGACTGAAATAGTATCTGGGTTTGTTCTTATATCCGAGATGAATCTGTTTAACTTGATTAAGTCTATCGTCAGGAGGAGTTTGCTAAGAACGTCGACGTTACTACTTGCATTTGCATATGCGGAGGCATCACAAGACTGATCGATGTTGGCCTGACTGGCCGAATTTTTTTGGTGGGGCCTGTGCGGGGTTGACGAAGCGGTCTTAGCCGCGGGAGCAGGGCGATTTGTCCTGGGAAGAGGTTTGTCCCAGGCGTTGGTGGCCGGGGCCGCAGCCGGGACGAAGGTTGGGGTCGGTTTGGGGGGGGCGGCAGCGTTGCGGCCGGCCGGTTTGACCCTTCGCTTAGGCTCTTTGGGGGCCCTAGGACATCCGCGATAATTCGCGGGGTGCCCTTGAGACCCGCAAAGAACACAGCTCGGGGGCTCCTCGGTCGGTTGCGTCCTAGGGCAATCTGCCGTGCCGTGGTCTCCTAGGCACTTGACGCACCTAGGACGGGCGAAGCAATTCCTAGCGGAGTGGCCGTATAACTGACAGCGATGACACTGTCCTAATCTACCGCGCTGACGGGGGGATTCTATTTTAAGGCCAGAAAGACGGCAAATAGATTTTAAATTATAGATTTTCTTACCCTCTGGGGTAAGGTCTAAAATAACCAGGATCATCTCATAAGGAGATTTCGTTTGCGCGTGGTACATGCGATGTACCTCCCTGACTGGGTAACCTTGGGATAGGAGATCCTCTTTGATCACGTCGGTGTTTAATTCCTTTGGAATATTTCGAATAACTATGCGGAGGACGCGTTCCTCGGGCAGGGCATACGTGTGAAATCCTACGTTTTCCTGTCGGAGTATTGATGTGAGACCACGGTGGTCTTGGGAGGTAGGACATTGGACTCGAATGCCTATGGCGGTGGAACGGGCTTCAGAGAAGGTTATGCCTTTCTCTGCTAGAATGGGGAGGATTCGCTGCCAGCTCAGCTTCTCTCTGATGTAGAGAGGAGGGACTTTTTCCCTTACTGGTTCCTCCATCGGGGAGTCTTCCGACTCCTCTCCGGAGGAGGTCTGGGATTCGGAGGGACCTTGGGAGTTGGGAGGATCTGATGGGTTTAGGGATGACGGGGCGGCAAGACCAACCTTCTTAGGAGGGTTTGCACAGGATTTGGAGGCCTTTAGCTTTCGCTTTTGGCTTTTGGATTGGACTTGGGTAAAATCGTCCGATTCGGATGAGGCGGGAGAGGTCTCATTTTGAGGTTCCTCGGATATCGCTGGAAGAGCGATTCGGGCTACAGGACCTGGGATAGGTTTAGACGGGGTTGTTCTAACAGGGGCGGCTGAAGGCCCAGCGGGGGACACGGAGTGAAGCTCCATGGTTTTGCGAGGCACAGGGGTGGTCTCCATGGCTATCGCCTGGGAAGGAGTTATTATTTTTGGCTGCCTGAAGGGCGGTTCAGATGGCGGTAAGACCGGAGGGATCGGTACGGGAGAGGAGCTATAAAAATAGCTTGGATATTGGGGACTACGTTTTTGCAGGTCCTCTAATAGTGCCTGGATATTAAAATGGCACTGGGCTTGCTTCGCCGGGGCCCTAGTGGCCCCGAGAGCGGGTCGGTCGGTGGGTCGGGGGTCCATAGTGGACCCGGTAGCTAAGGCTGTCCTCCCTGCCGGGGCAGGGAGGTGGGTACCTAAGGTGAAAGCCCTAGCTGAGTCCCCGTCCTTTGGAGACGGGGGTGTGGACCTATGCTGCACTTAGAGTAGTGTACTCACGGAATCCTAGACCCTGGAACTACACTGCACTACACACAACGCTGGAACAACGTCCATCCACAACACTGGCACAATCACTACTGGCGTCGGGCGGCACAACACTTGCGCGAGAGGAGAGTCGGAGCACTCTAGACCGAGCATGGGAGACGTCCGCTCGGGACGAATTTTTGACCGGGCGTGCTAGCGAGATGCACTCGTGTCTCGTTCTATTATACCACTAAGTTAAATACAAGCATCTCTTTCGCACCTCCTTATTTGAAATCGTCTATCGTGCTTAGACATCTCTTTCGCACCTCCCTTGCATTGACCATAATAAATTTACATACGTCGGCAGGACAGGTAAATTGATAACTCTATTACTGGTCTGTAGGGCTCAAAGTCCTTAAGCGGTACGTGTACATTTAGGTTTTATACTGGTTTTAGTTGTACGTGTATTTGCCTTTAAAATGTTTTAGTGAACTATGTAAACTAATTTTGGTCATAAAGCCATCGTAATTAGGATCTATTCTGGATATAAAAAAAAGTAAAAAGAGAGATTTGCGATTTTCAAAATCAAACATAATATTATTTAATATTAATTGGCTTCATTACTTTAACCTTGACCTACGTATGGTTGCGTATGGTATGGTTCAGGATCGGGAGTAATAATTATAGTATTTTCGTAGGTACTTACAGTTAGTGACTGTTTAATTTAAAATGTAACCTACCTACTTATGTACCTACTTATCTATCGCTCTCACTGATATGGTATAGTGGATTGAGTTGCGCGAGCCGCAAAGCGACAAGTGAGTGGTGTGTGAAAGCGTGAGCTGCTGATACATAAGGATATAAAGATACCTACAAAAGAGTGATACATATCCCAGTGATCGAAAGATACATATCTATCTTTTCTTCTTAGTGATACATTTTGCCTATGTCTAGAACGGAGCGAGACCAAAACAAACTACGAAGTCGCCTTCAAACAAACTTACTTGTCCCAAAAAATCTAGCGCCATCACATACACACACATAGTACACATACATAGTGTACATACATAGTGGACATACTTGAAATGACTTGGTAAAATTACACAGCAATCTCTAAACTACACTGAAATAATAGCATAGTTCTGCCCCTTTCCGCAAGTAATAGCTAACAATATTTTTAATGCTGTCATTTTAGCATATTATGGAGTGTAGAAGATAGGGAGCGTCCACAGAGTATCATCTCTGTATATAAAAAGATTATGTCTGTGGTCGAAATGCACCACATTGGGGGCGCCACATTAGTATCAAGGTAAATTTAAAAGGAAGAGCCAAATATTACTATAGTAGGTTTGAGAAATAAACAAGGAGAGAAAACATTCATCATTATTTTGTACAACGTAAGTTGTTGAAATTTTCAATATTTAACTATTTTTGTCGAATTCATACCCCTCCCTATTCCCTTTGCTACACCAGCGCCAACGTGGAAGGTTTTTGCACTGTTATTTTCAGCAACCACTAGACACTTTATCAACTTTTCTCCCTTAAACCCCTATTACATTGCACTTTCCTCAGGGACCCTTACCTTGAATCAGTGTAGTGTAATAAACCACAGGGTGGAAGGGTCGATGTTCAGGGAGATCGGGTGGTCCCGATCTGCCTGGCTGCCTTTGCGCCCTGCATCAGGGTAATGCATCAGGGTAACGTTCAGGGCGGAAGGGAGCTCAGTCGACGCACGACCAGCGTACAGCGTACAGCGTACAGCGTACAGCAGATCGGTAGTTGTGTTTCTCCGGCTCGCGCGAGCATTTTGACAATATTATTATGTCGTGTCCAAAAGAAAAAGAAATTTTGATAAATGTGATTGAGATGCCTCATCTATGGAAACTTTTTTAACATACATCATGTAGCCCTAGCATATAGCATGTAGCATATAGCATATAGCATATATCATATAGCATAGCATATAGCATGTAGCATATAGCATATAGCATATATCATATAGCATAGCATTTAGCATTTAGCATGTAGAATATAGCGTATAGCATATAGCATAGCATAGCATGTAGCATATAGCATACCATGTTGCATATAGCATATAGCATGTAGCGTTTAGCATATAGCATGTAGCATATAGCATAGCATGTAGCATATAGCGTATAGCATAGCATGTTGCATTTAGCGTTTAGCATATAGCATGTAGCATATAGAATATATCATAACATAGCATGTAGCACATAGCGTATAGCACATAGCTTATAGCATATAACATATAGCATAGCATGTAGCATATAGCGTATAACATAGCATGTAGCATATAGCATAGCATATAGCATGGCATGTAGCATATAGCATGGCATGTAGCATATAGCATATAGCATAGCATAGCATGTTGCATATAGCATTTAGCATATAGCATAGCATAGCATATAGCATAGCATAGCATATAGCATAGCATAGCATATAGCATAGCATAGCATGTAGCATAAAGCATATAGCATAATTATAGCATGTGGCATGTGGTGTGCCACCTACCCTATGTGTGTAACCTATGAGTGTGTGTGCGTAGCATGCTAAAACATGCTATGCTAATATATTTTAAGATGCCTGTGTATAACTGGTTCTCGATGATCCCGTGATAAGGAACAAACGAATTTTCACATCTTCGCTACCCCCTTCCTAAATTTACAAAAATCCTTACGGCCATCAGTAATCACGTATCCCTGATACTTAAATTGCTTAACACGCCTAAGGAGTGCTCCATCTAACAAGATGTTATGCTCTACCTGGCCCTCTTTCTCCGGTATACCTGTTGCCCTAATTGGCACGTTTCCAATAACTCCATTACTGACCTAACCTTTGGATCCAGCAGAACCATTTCGTCTGAATTTACACTGACGTTGTCTATCCAGTATAGCCGACGTGCCTTCCACCGAGCTTAACGATCAGGTCATTCACAGGCTAAGTGGCGAGGACAAACCTCCTTGCCTAACATCACACTTCAAATTATATGCGTGGAAGAGCATAGTTTGTTTGGTATGAATATCAAAATTTCAGACTCTCCTAAACCCCAATAGTACGCTCGCTCTCTTAAGCTTATCAAAAACGATATTATAAGACAACATGTCGAATATCCTTGAGAAGTCCAAAAAAACAAGCGTAGGTAGATAGGTGTTCGTCTCTCTTTGTAATAATGGACCGCCTGCTTGACTTGATTGCACTCTCCGTAGATAACCTTCGTCTAAATCCAAATTGACCATTATGGAGATGCAAAATCTGTTTAAGTTTTTTGTCAATCAAACTGTCCAATATTTTGGCTATAATGGTAGCCAACGTAACAGCCTTTTAATTGTTTTTATCCAAAATGTCTCCAGTCTTGTTCTTCGGAATAGGCACTATTACTGCGTGCATCATATCATGGTGGATATAGAAGTGACTTAAACATAGAGAGTAAAACATAGCCAACACTCTAGGCAAGTGAACTCTGTTTAGGTACTTGATGAAGGCCATCGTGCCCAGGAGATTTTCCTCTACTCATGTTATTGACAATGTCAGTTACCTGCTAGGCTGAAAAACGTGGAACTTCTCCCTCACTAACAGGCTCAGCATCCTCACTCAAATTTGACAGTCCCAAAGGGGATGCAACATCAAAATGGACTCTAAACATGTTCGCTATGTTAAAAGGTGAGCAGCGTCGCTTTAACTCCGTTATTACAAGAAGACGTGGGAAAATAATAAATATTAAAAATAACGAACGATCATTACTTTTAATATTTATTCATCATGATGATGGAAACTGCTCTTGCCAAAGTGCCATTCTTATACTTAATACTTATTTAGTTTTATCCGTAGTTTATTTTTACTTACTTGTTATTTTGATTTACTCAATTTAATCTCAATTATTTGCATAAGTAACTTGAAGTAATATTAAATATTATTAATAATGCGTAATTTCAATTAAAATCTTTTATCAACCCAGTTGTGATTTCCAAGTGACTTTTTATTCCAAGGAACTGTTTTTCTTTAAAACTTAATTAGCTCAAACAAGGTTTGAGTAATTAAGTTTTAAACTACCAAATTGAATAAATAATAATTTGGTAAATAAAGTTTACCAAATTATATCGAAACTGGTAATAGTAAACACATTTCATTTTGGCGTAACTCATCGAAATTGCCAGTTTCGATCATAACTTCAAAAATATTTCCATAGTACAAAATCGAAAGTGGCAGTTTCGATAAAAATCATTGATAAGAATCAAAAATATTATGACGTAAACTATTGAAACTCAATTTTCCGGAAAAGTATTATATATTATCACAAATTTATTTATTTGAATAAATATAGAAACTAAATAATTTATGATGGATACCAAAGCTTGGAGGTAATTTGAAAAAAAAACGAAATATAACAGAAACAAACTTTAAACGGCTCTGGTAAAAAGTGTCAATTTTGACTTTCAATGATTTACGTAGGGGCCGTCGATATAGCATGTGGCATGTGGTGTGTGTCATAGCTAGTAATATAATAAGTCTATGGTCATAGCAAACCCATAAAATAAAATTCAAGTATTTTCGTGACCTGACGCTTGGTCATTAAATATGAGGTAAGAGATTACATTGATTGAGGATTACAGATTATTGAAGTTAGCAGAGAAAAACAAACCCTTAAATTATTTATTTCTTCTAACTTTTTGCATTCAAATGATTTGAACACATCCTTGACTATTTTGTTGGGATCTAGTTAATTCTTTTGATAGTTATGTTCAATGTTTTAATAGTTATTCTGCTATTCGGGACGGAAACAAATACAACAAATCAAAAATCATGAAAATCGGTCCACCCGTTCGATAGCATGGGTGCCTAGTAAATAGGGTTGCCACCTTTTTTTTTGGCAATTAAAGTACATGAGGTTATTATACGTAAGAAAATAAAGTACATAGTGACAAAATAAAGTACAATTTATTTTTCTTCATTATTATGTTTAAAAATATATTTCTTATTGCTTTTCGCAACTTTTATCAAACTAGCTGATGCTCGCGACTACGTCCGCGTGGATTGAGGTTTTTTGGTTCCCGCGGGAACTCCTTAGTTTTCCGGGATAAAAAGTAGCCGATGTGTTATTCTAGACTATAATCTATCTCTGTGCCAAATTCCATCCAGATCCGTTCAGCCCTTTGAGCGTGCTTGATTAACAAACATCCATACATCCATTCAAACTTCCGCATTTATAATATTACCTAGTATGGATTTGATTATTAACACTGCTAAATAATTGCCAGCATCTTTACAGTCTATATTTAAGTTAAAGTAAATGAGAAATCAGTTTTTTATACTTTCAGAGACGCTTTGCTTTGTTTTGTGGATCATTAGGTATTTAACCAATTGCACCATGTATGATTTCCCATTGATTTTTATATTTCTGCAATCGTTTATTTTTCTCGTCGCACTATGGTATGAAAAATAGTTCTGCAGTACGAATTAAGACATATAGTTCCCCATCTCAAAATAGATGGCGTTGCTTGTAATTAAGTCGCGCTATAAGGTCGTACCTTTCAATTGCATAAGACTAATTATTTGTTGCCATACATGGAGTTCTTTTTGTAGTTATACGAGTAATATATATACGTGATTTATACTAGTGAGTGTTTCATTTTCAACATGGTGCCGAAACCCGGGAATAAGGAATAAGTGAGTGAGTTAAAGTGCAAAAAATTGTGAAGTGATACAAGTGAAAAGTTAAGGTAAAATGGACCCTAAAACCGTGAGTAAATAAACTTTAAGAATAAGTGCATTTAAAAGACTTGTAAAAATTCGAGTTTAGTGTCAAAGACTTAGAAAAATTATCGAGATAGTTCAAAACACTTGTAAAATTTTCGTGAATTTATTCTATAGACTTATAAAAATAACAGTGCTGTGGACTTGTAATTTTTTAGTCATTCTATTCTATGGACATAGAAAAATTTTGCTCACACGTGTCATCGACTTGTAAAATTTTCAATTTTATTCTACGGACTTAGAAAAATTCCGGTCATTGGTGTCTTCGACTTACAGATATTTGGAAGATACAATTAACTTTAACTTATTTTGATGAACTTTTACCTGAAAAATAATGTGAATGAGCTATGTTTGGAAAGCAAGAAGACATACAATTTTTAATGTTTTAAAGAACTTTAGTGGACCCAAATTGGACATTTTACTACGTTTTACTCTAAACATTTTGGAACCTTTTGTGATCTTTTAAATCAACTCGTGAACAACTTTGGACTTTATTTTGAACTTTAAAGATAAACTTTTTGCACTTTTACGTGAACATACACAACATTTCGTGGAAATTTCACAAATATTTTGTGAACATTTTTTGGAAGATTACTCTACTTTTTTAACGCATACTATTGGAAATCAGCATGGAGTTAGCAAGCCTAATAAAATGTCAACAAGAATTGTTTGATCAATTGAGAAAAGCTGAACGCAACCTTAAGAAAGCGAATCAAGAGATGCGTTCAAAATATAGTTATTTGACTGCTAGAATGGAAGCATTGGATAAATTAGAAGAAGCTTTTAATCAAAATCATTTGGAAATTGCTGCAAAAACTACATCAGAGCAAACACTACAGTCACCATATTTCAGAGATGACATGCAGGACAATTTTCAAGAATATTTTTTACAATATAAAGCGCTTCTGAAAGAGTATATTGCACTAACAAATCCAACCACCATGACAGCAAAGGCAGTGACGAGTACGAATGCAGTTACAAATATTAACAGCTTAGAGGTGAAATTACCTAGAATTGAACTTCCAAAATTCACTGGCAAATATACTGAGTGGCAATCCTTTTTTGACATGTTTGTATCACTCATACATGAGAATAGTGCACTAACGCCAGTTCAAAAACTACACTACTTAAAATCAAACTTATCAGGAGAACCAGATATGTTATTGAGAAACTTTCCGACAACAGCTGCTAATTACATGGAAGCCTGGGAGCAATTAACTAAACGTTACAACAATAAGAGATATAACTGTAATGCAATTATGAAGACATTATTTGGACAGAAAGCTATACAGAATGAATCTGCGAGTGCCATCAGACTTCTACTAGATACTACAACTTCTTGTCTGAAAGCACTTAATAATATTAACATCAAAACAGAGCAGTGGGATGCTATAATCATTCATTTAGTAGTTTCAAAACTGGATTATGAGTCTCACCGACAGTGGGAAAGGGACGTGAGTGTTACATCAGACGAGCTACCTACATGGACACAATTGCAAACATTTTTAGAAAGGAGATTTAGGAGTATAGAAATGATTGATAGCAAACAAACGACTAAGCCAGCACAACAGAAGAACGTCACACAAGAAATTAAAACTAAAGCATTTCATACTGCTGTAGAAGATAAAACGAGTAATACTGAACCGACGTGTGCGATGTGTGATGGTTCACATTTTATTTATTACTGTGCTGAGTTTAAGAAGTTACCTGTACTGGAGAGACAGAAGATAGCAGAAACAAAGAAGCTATGCTACAATTGCCTGGCCCCTACGCATCCTGTATATAGGTGCTACCAGAGAACTACTTGTCGCCGGTGCTATCGGAAGCACCATACGATGCTCCATGTCGAGAAGGATGATAAGCAAGCGTTTGATACATTAAGAGATAATGAGAAACAGAAAGAACAATCTACTAGTGAAGTGACTCCGTCCACAAATGATACAACGGTAGTAGCTAACTTTTCAAGTGGTGATATGAAAACTACTAACGTGTTGTTAGCTACCGCCATGGTAAAAGCTACGGCTAATACCGGTTCGTACGCTCTCAGAGCTTTATTAGATCAAGGATCTCAGGCGTCCTTCGTTAGCGAAGAAACTGTACAATTATTAGGTCTAAAGCGCACGAATGTGAATGGTAAGGTGTCTGGTTTGGGAGAGGGTCAGCTGAATATAAAACATGCTGTTAGCGTTGAAGTCCAGTCGCGTTACGAACCTAAAAATAATATCACTGTTAATGCTTACGTGCTTAAATCACTTACCTCTATGTTGCCGTCGCGCGAAGTCCATATCCCTGATTGGCTGGAACTCAAAAACTTACCTCTCGCTGATCCTAAATTTGCATCGCCGGGAAGAGTGGACGTATTACTTGGTGCTGATGTATATGGAGACATATTATTGAATGGAATTAAAAAGTGCCCAACTGGTAATCTTATAGCCCAGAAGACTATATTTGGCTGGATGTTGTCTGGGAAAGTGGCGCAAGAACTAAAATGTGATAAGATTCTTACTTTGCATTTACGAGTACAGGAAGACGAGTTACTTAAGCAATTTTGGGAAGTTGAGAATGAGCCTAACAATATTGAGAGAAAACTTACTAGAGAAGAGAAACTTTGTGAAGAGAAATATGAAGAAACTACAACAAGACGAGAAGACGGAAGGTTCGTTGTAAGGCTGCCGTTTAAAACAAATAATCCACAATGTCAGTATGGTCAGTCATGCGACATTGCAACAAAAAAACTACACACTTTAGAGAGAAGGCTCAGTAAAAATCCTCAACTTGCAATCGAGTACAACAAAGTGCTAGAAGAATACACTACGTTGAATCATATGGAAGCAGTCAGTGGCGATGAAGTAACGAATTTGAAAGCAGTGTACTTGCCTCACCATGCAGTCGTTCGAGAAGATAAAGAAACGACGAAGGTTAGAGTAGTTTTTAATGCTTCAAGTAAAGGAGTTAATAACGTATCTCTGAATGATGATCTTCTCGTCGGCCCTAAACTACAGCAGGACTTACGTCATTTATTGCTTCGATGGCGAAAACACCCAATTTGCATTGTAGCAGATCTGGTAAAAATGTATCGTCAGGTACTCGTGCACGAAGATGACACAAATTTTCAAAGAATTTTATGGAGAGCGGACCCCAAATTGCCAATTCAGCACCACAAATTGCTGACATTGACTTTTGGAACTGCATGTGCACCTTACCTTGCGGTGAAAACTCTACAAAAGTTAGCAGACCTGGAAAAAGACAAATATCCACTCGCAGCGGAGATAACTATAAGAGATTATTACGTCGATGATCTAATGACAGGATGTGAAACGGAGAAAGAAGCACTAAAAATATATGAGGAGATGAATAAGCTAATGAAGGCGGGGGGTTTCAAATTACAAAAGTGGAGCAGCAACAGTGAATGCTTTTTGAATCACATACAGAAAGAGGAAGTCAACATCGAAAACTCGGTCGTAATCAAGGTCGATAATATGATGAAAGTTTTGGGAATTTGTTGGAACAGACTGACTGATAATTTCGAATATGTTGCAAATCTACCTGAACCAGAACAACCCATAACCAAGCGAAAGGTTTTATCTGATATTGCTAGGCTTTACGACCCCATCGGATGGATCGCCCCCGTAGTAATCACTGCTAAAGTTTTCATCCAAAAATTATGGAAAGTGGGGCTTGATTGGGATATTGAACTGCCAAATGATTTAATGATCGAGTGGTTGAACTATAGATACGAACTGAATCACATCAAGAGCATTATGATACCACGATGGTTACACTCAACAAAGGGTTCTAAATTGGAGCTACACGCTTTTTCAGATGCTTCGAATGTAGCGTACGCAGCGGCAGTGTATCTCCGGGTAATTGACGAAACTGAGCATGTTCACGTGAAGCTTGTCACTTCCAAAACAAAAGTTGCTCCAATTGAGAAGGAGATATCAATACCCCGCTTAGAACTCTGCGGAGCAACTTTAGCGGCAAAATTATTAAATGAGGTCTCACAAGTAATGGAAATTCCTAAATTCAACTTATATGGATGGACCGACTCAACTGTCGTATTAGCATGGTTGCGAGGGCCCGCGAATCGATGGGCAACTTTTATTAGCAACAGAGTCTCACACATTCTCACAATAATGGACGTTGAGCAGTGGAGTCATGTATCGACCGATTTCAACCCTGCGGACTGTGCATCTAGAGGAATTAACCCACAAGAACTAAAGAATTCTAAACTTTGGTGGAATGGACCTAAGTGGTTGTCTGAACGAGCAATTAATGTACAGAAGGTTGATATAGAAGATACAAATGAAGAAGAAAGAGTGAAGGTCTTTTCTACAGTAAAAAGAGTGTACATTGAATTAGTGTGGACGAAATTTTCTAATTTAACTAAAATGTTAAAAGTAATATCACTGTGTCGAAGGTTTCTGAATATGAAACTGCCACCAAACGAAAGAAAATCGTTACCGAAATTTGCGACACCAGATGAGATGAGTCAAACCTTGCAGATTTGTATCAAGCAAGCTCAAGAAAAGGATTTTGAGGAAGAATTACTTTCGCTAAAAACAAGAGGTTGCGTTGCAAAACGGAGCAAGTTATACACACTCTGTCCCTTTTTGGACAAAAAGGGTATTTTAAGAGTTGGAGGGCGCTTGAGGCAGGCTGATGGGAGCTACCATGAAAAGCATCCAATCATCCTGCCCGCAATGAACCATCTAAGTTTGCTGATAGTTGCAGATGCTCATCAAAGAACGCTACATGGTGGTCCTCAAGTTATGTTGAATTTTCTGAGATCCAATTATTGGATACTAAGAGCACGTGATATGGTTAAGAAGCACTATAGGAGTTGTGTAACGTGTTTGAGATACTCTAAAGCAGCAAGCCACCAATTGATGGGTCAATTGCCGGAGGCTAGACTAACACCAAGCCGGCCATTCAAAACTTCGGGTGTGGATTATGCAGGCCCCATCAACATTCGGTTTTCTCCAGGTCGAGGAGCAAAATCCTACAAAGGATACATATGCTTGTTTGTTTGCATGGTAACTCGCGCCATCCATTTGGAAGCTGTTTCCGATTTAACTTCTAAAGGATTCATCGCGGCGTTCCGGAGATTTGTAGGGCGCAGAGGACATTGCCAAGATCTCTTTAGCGACAATGCGACTAACTTTGTTGGCGCTAACGCTATGTTACGTAATATGTTCGACAGCGCAAAATCGGAACTATCTAATGAGATAGCAGAGTTACTAACTTTAGAATCAACAAAGTGGCATTTTATTCCTCCTAGTGCCCCGAATTTTGGCGGCATATGGGAGGCAGGTGTGCGATGTACAAAAGCTCACTTAAAACGAGTCATTGGGGATAACACTCTAACATTCGAAGAAATATCTACTTTACTCACACAAATTGAAGCGTGTTTAAATTCAAGACCGTTGTCAGTACTCAGTGATAACCCAGATGACCCTCTTCCATTAACACCTGGTCATTTCTTAGTAGGTGAATCTTTATTAAATATAAGTGATGTAAGCTACTCAGATCAAAATCTAACCGGTTTAGATAGATGGAAAATGATTCAAAAAATGGTTTATTCATTCTGGAAAAGATGGTCGAAAGAATTTCTGAGTAACTTAAATCAGAGAAACAAATGGTCTACTATAAAACCTGAAATAGATATAGGAGACGTTGTTGTGGTGAGAGACGATAATATCCCGCCTGCAAAATGGATTCTAGGCAGAGTTGTGGAAAAGCATACTGGGCCTGATAATGTGACGCGAGTAGTCACTCTTAAAGGGAAAGGAGGATCATTTAAACGTCCTGTTAGTAAACTTTGCGTATTGACTAAGTCATAATCACTCAACTCCCATTATCGGTGCATAATTGTATCGCTTAAGACTAATTTATGCTTTATATATATACATATATTTTTTGAATTGATAACCAGAATTTAATGAATATTTTTACTTAAGTGTTGATTTTGATACTAGGCAATTTAAAAACTAACATGATGGATGTGATAATGTGATACGAGTCGTTAAGTTTAAACAATTTTCATTTAAACGTTCTTTGAGTAACATTTCAGTTAGCCTGAATCGCAGTAGCTCGAGTCACATTGTCACGGTGGGCGGTTGTACCGCTAAAAATGAGTATTTCAGTTTAACTTATGTTTGGTTTGTTGTAAGTTCACTTTTAGTTTAAGAGAGTGTAATCCTACTTTAATTTGCATGGTTTCATAAATTATAAGAATTAGAGTAACAGTAACCTTTATAATAACTGAATTAAAATTGTGAAACGTTAACATTCTACTTAATCTTGGTTTAACTTTACGAGATGGTTGGTTAATTTTATTGTTATTTTAGATTTCGTGTGTTTACGTTTACAATGTCCGCCTGTTTCAACGGATAAGTCACCGTATATCACGGTGGGCGGTTTTATGCTACATACTGTATAATAGACTTACCTTGAAATATTGTGAACTATTTTTATTGCTTTGGTACGGTTTGAAGGACAAAGTCCTTGGTGGGCGGTATGTTAAAAATAGTTCTGCAGTACGAATTAAGACATATAGTTCCCCATCTCAAAATAGATGGCGTTGCTTGTAATTAAGTCGCGCTATAAGGTCGTACCTTTCAATTGCATAAGACTAATTATTTGTTGCCATACATGGAGTTCTTTTTGTAGTTATACGAGTAATATATATACGTGATTTATACTAGTGAGTGTTTCATTTTCAACAGGTATGAACAGTCTCATAAATAGTTTTAACAAATTTTATAATTCCAAAGCTTTTTCCATGGTTTAATATTCTCAGATAATAAGACTTTTATAAATAATGTCAAAAAATAAAAATATTTTACTTCTAGGTAGGTATATAAAAATACTCTCAAACATATGCGATAAATAATAAAGAACGTGCGATATTTACATCCAACCAAATAGTCAATAATGAAAGTTTAACTTAAGATTACTTTTAAATTTTACAAGAAAGTAGTTATTTGATTGTAATATATTTTTAGATTGCTTAGAATCTCCACTTCACAAATAGGTACGTTACGATTTTATTTAAATAAATATTGAGGTGTATATTTTTGCACATTTTTAAGTGACGAGGAAATTTTCCATCTTTTTATGTTTCAACTGGAGGTATCTTTGTTGTTGAAAGCTGCTAGTGTTAAGTTAATCACTCTATAAGATTCTTAACTATTTCCTTTATACAAGGAAACAAAAAAATCTGCGTGGTAGGCGCGCCATTTTGATCTTGAAGCAAAATGTTCCACGAGGGAAGAAAAAAAATGTCTAAAAATTACGGTTCTTCTTATTTCTGTCGATTAAGGTCATTTTTTGGTAAAATTAAGTACTTTTTATTTTGTGTTAAATTTTTTATGGTATACACGTAATTTAAATTTAATATTCACTTGTAAATTTGAAAATATATAGTCCCATGACTCGATTTTTTTAGTTATTATGTTAACCACAGGTATGTTAAAAATACTGTACATACATAAGTACTTTTGCCGTCATCAGTCCATAAAATACTTATAAATGGTGCTAAAATAATAGAGCGTTAAGCAGTTTTGTCTCTAGGGCAATTGTCTGAAGATGCTGAAGCCCGAAATAAAGATTGAAAGAGATATAGGCTACATCACGCTCGGAAGTGTTCCTGTTCAGCGACAAATAAAGACGTTTTGCACGTTTTATTATATACATGTAATCCATATGAGGTTAGCTTCAATAGACCTAGTTTTATTACTTGCGTTTTGTAAACCCAGAGAAATCAAATCATGCGAAATAAAGTATTTTCGCGTACTTTATTGTTCTCATAAAGTATAGAGTACAATTACCAGAAATAACGTACAATACTTTATTATAACGTACGGGTGGCAACCCTACTAGTAAACGATAATTAACATAAAGATACACGTACAACTCTCTTGACGTTCTCGTTCAGACCTCTGGTTCAGACTGAGTAAGGCCCGATAGTCAGTGCCATAGATAATACACTATATACTAGAGTCAGTGCAGTGTAATAGAGGTTTTAGGAGACTGTTCCTAACCTCTACACTCCGTCCATAGTATGCACTATACTATACCCAGTGTTTCTATTACTAAAAACTGCATCCTAGTTCAAATATTATTTAGAGTGGCCACATCCGCCAGAAAAATATTATGAAGTTGAAATATCCTCCCCTCCGGCTCCGCCTTTAGGATTAAAAGTTTTCAGTGCTGAAAATATTTAAGAGATCTTGGACTCCTATACCCGCCAGTTTCAGTGCACAAACTATTTAAAGAGATTTTGGACTCCTTTTTTATATTTTAAGTTAGTAAGTACCTACATAACTACTAACTTAAAATAATTATGATAATGTAGTGTGATAATAATTATTATTGTCCACTGCACAAACTATTTTGTACAGATTTCGGAGTTTGGAATTTGGATCTCTATAAAAAGTATGGGTCCGCAAAATAAGTGGAGAAATTGCCACTTTAGAACAATCTATCGTGTTTAAAAAAGACGAATTTGTCATAGAGGAATTTCAATCCAATTATGGTTCCAACTTCCACAGACCGACTCCTGATTTGATCATGTAGGGATACTCCAAGCATAGCTCTCTGCATCGTCCACTGAGTGACCCTGAGCCTTCTTATCAGGACCATAGTAAGCGACCATGTTTCATGTGTAGGAGAAACCAGAGTAACCGTCATAGCTCAACGAGGGACAAATAGTTCGTGAAGCCGATAGGCGTTGGGGTCAAATGTGCTTGAAAGGCGGCCTCGCACAGGGAAGCGCAGCATTTGGGCGTCCTCCGACTAGGTGGAAGAACGATCTCAAGCGTGTAGTTGGGAGCCGCTGGAAACAAGTAGCCTAAGACCGTGCTCTGTGGCAATCCATGCTGGAGACCTATGAGGCTTTGTCCAGTTGTGGGCATTTTACGCTGTTTTATGAAACGGCGTCTCATGCTACAATGCAGCTGACGTTCATTCAGCCGTATTACAATCTGGCTAAAGGTTAAACCCGTAATATTGCAAGACAGCACCGTTTTGTATCTAATACGCCGGATTTTACGACATGGCGGCGACATAATCAAAAAAGCATCATCAAACCGGTGTGGACTTAACAAGCTATGGGGTTCTGGAGCTCAGCAAGACATTGAGATTAGAGATACCTAGTAGGTACTTACATAACCAAGCAACAACTGATAATAAATCATAATAGTGCCGCCAAGCGATGTAGGGTTCCGGTACGATGCCGTGTAGAAACCGATTAGGGGTATGGGTTTAATTTAACTGCCATACCTCTAACAGGTTAGCCCGCTACAATCATAGACTGCATCATCACTTACCATCAGGTGTGATGTGATCGCGGTCAAGGGCTAACTTCTAGTTGATAAAAAAAGCTTATTTTTTGCAATCTACTTCAAAGTCTATATATCCCCTCAAGCGCCCGAGCATCAGAACTCGCGATGACCTTTGACTGCCCCGCCCCTCGCAAGGCCTCCCGCTATTTCATACCTCCTACCAGATTTTCAACTATTTCTACGAATATTATTGTTATAACTTGTATAAATGATATATTTTTGAAACTAGATGAAATTTCCTACCTGACTATATTTATTTTATGTCTAAAAATGATATTCAATAAAAACAATCCTGGATGAAACATGAGAGTTTCGTTTTTTTTCCCATTTTATTACTTTAAAACCTCTATAAAAAACAAAATTGTACACTTACATGCTTCAACTTCCATTATTTGCCAAGTTCGATACCTGGTCTACATGAATTAGTAACAGAAAGAAATCGTACACTGTTAAAACTAAAAATAATCAACATAACTTAGCACCCACTGAATGGACACAAAAAGGTTCAACAAAAAAAACGACCCCTACTTTACGTTCGTTCGCTCTTTGATAACGCTACGTCTATGTTACATCTGGTAATAATTTATGTGTTTATTAGCAGTTCAAGTTACTAACTAACAAAAAACAAGCACTGTATTTGTTTAAAATGAATATTTAGAGAGTACAAGATCTCAACAAAAAGCCCTATTGTCTGAATACAAAGAATAGTATCCTACCAAAATAGCTATATCTTTAAAACTACTCGTCCGATTCAGTTCTTTTTTATTGTTCCAAAAACTAAATTAAATGGTCTTTCTAATACAAATAAAACAATTTATTTTTATAAAGGTTTTTAATGTTTATTTAGGACATGAAAAAGTACAACTTTGCCATACAAAACGTAGGCAAAGGTAGGCTAAGTATGGATACGCCATTTGGTGACTTTTTTTTGGTGCCACTACAGACCTACAATTTTTATAAAAGATTAAAAATATGCTTATTTTAATAAAGTAACAGGTTTCTTGACCAAAATATATACAGAAAAATTAAAATAAAAAAAGAAATTTTTAATTTAAAAAATTACATAAGAAAGAAAATTGTAACCTAACATACACTCAAAAAAAAGTTACAAATTCAAGTTGAGGCTCTTATCAAAAAATATACAGATTGTATTAAAATACAAAGAAAATGTAATTAAAAAAAAATTACAATATGAAAATAATTGTGACCTAACTTGCTAGGTACGCTCAAAAACAGTTACAAATTCAACTTGAGGGACTTATGGAAAAATATACAAAAAATTATTAAAAAACCTTACGTATCGGCCCTGACGGCGACCGGTTGGTCTTCTATTGTTGACCTGAAAAAGAATATGAAAATGGATGAACCCAACAAGGAAACTAAAAACGATAATTTATAAAGATATGAGTATATCGTGATGAGTATACAATGATTTAACAAAAAACAATTCGTTGAATTATTATTCTAAAAAAAACTATACCTCTGCGGTACCTCATCCCCCGCACCTCGGGAACCCCCCCGTCCTCTTCCCCTTGCACCCCCTCGAGCCCCTACCCCCTCGAGCCCCTGCCCCGTCTCCCTTCCGCGAGCCCCTGCCACCCCTTTCTTGAATATCTCTGCCACTCATTCTGTCAAATAGAATAATAATTAACAAAAGAAATAATGTGTCGAATAGAGAACCTCTTCTTCTTTGAAGTCGATTTAAACATAAGAGTTACATAAAATAGGTCATAGAAAAAACATCAAAATCGGTCCATTAGTATCCGAGAAAATCGTAACAAACCAACATACACACATAAATTATGTATGTCGAATACAGAACCAACTTTTTGAAGTCGGTTAAAATAAAATAAGTTAAAAATAAAATAAATGGTTAAATCACTATTTAAAAATTAAATTAAATCGGCTAACAAAACAACATCAAAATCGGTCCATTTGTATCCGACAAAATCGTAACAAACAAACGTACAAACAAACATACTTAATATTATGTCTTACTTATGGGATTAGATATATAGATAAGGATGTGCCCTAACATATTTAAATTGAAGCTTCCTATAACCTTAAAATGGCGCATGGGCGGAGCTTAATGCGGGCATTAGGGCTGCAATTATCGATACCTTTTATTATGTCGATACTTATATACTCGATATAAAATTATCAAAATATAATTACTTAATAAATAATTAAACATAATTTTTGAAATACACTAGTATTCGTATTTTATAATGAACAAGCTGATGCCCGCGACCCCGTCCGCGTGAATTGAGGTTTTTTGTATGAAAAAATTTTGTATGAAAAAAAATTTTTTTACTCATCGTTTCGTATAGAAGACAAAAATTCATTCGGAGGAAAAATACGGAGAGAGCTGATGATTGAGGATTTCGAAGACGGATGAAGAGCACAGCCAGGGTATTCAAGATAGGTGGGGTGTGCTCCACCAAATGTCACTCGAAACTTCATCCAATTGACAGTGTGCTGAAAAAAAATTCAAAATGGCGGATTTAAGATGGCCGCCATACAAATTTCGTCGGTGTCTATCTCGGAGAGTATAAAAGATGGACGAGTGGTTTCTTGGCAAAAGATGATCAGGACATGAAGGTCTACTTGATGAACAGGAAAAAATTCAAGATGGCGGAATTTATTTTTCCATAGAAAATGTAGTATTGAAGAGGCTTACAAGTGTAGAACTATGCAAGACTTTGATGCGGTTCCTTTTAAAAATTTGTTTTTAAAGAAGAACTCTCCATAATTTTCCGGAGAAAAAATACATGGAGGTGTTTATTTCAGAAAGTACCTATACTAAATGGAAGAATGGAGTGAAAGTACCTATACTAAATCGTTAAGGGATCAACGCACAGCCTAAACCGCTGGGGTTAGCAACTTGAAATTTTGAAAGTAGGTTCCTTTTGTGACGTAGTCGCTCACTAAGGAAAGATTTTTCAAAATTCCACCCCTACGGAGGTGAAATAGGGGGTGAAATTTTGTATGAAAGTCCGTCATTTCTCAAGTTATCTCCAAGAAACATGGTATACGAGCTACTGGTTGAAAATGAAAAAATACGTGTTTCACAGTTTTCAAAAATTCTACCCCCGATGGGGTGAAATAGGGGATGAGAGTTTGCATGAAAGTCCTTCATTTCTCAAGATATTCTCGAGTTATATAAACGAAACTTGGTATTATGGCTTTTGTTAAAAAATAAAGAATTACGTTTGTCAGTTTTTCAGAATTCAACCTCTAAAGTGGTAAAATAGGGGTTGAAAATTTGTATGAAAGCTATAGCTATGAAACTTGGTATATGAGCTGCGAGTTAAAAATTAAGAAATACATATTTCACATTTGTTGAAAATTCGACCCCCAAAGGGGTGAAGTAGAGGACAAAAGTTGGTATGAAAGCCTTCATTTCTCAAGATATATTACAAGTTATAATAACGAAACTTGGTACTTTGGCTAACGGTAAAAATAAAGTACGTGTGTCACAGTTTCTCAAAATTTCATTTCAATTCAATTTATTTGGAATTTTGGTTTGAAATAAAGAAATAGGTACCTGATTCACAGTTTTTTGTAAATTTTATCCCCAAGGACGTTTAATAGATAGTTCGTCCTTCAATCACGCGCAACAGATCAACGTTAGTTTTTGCATGGGTATAGTTGAGGATCTGGTTAGTGATTGGATAGTCATAGGCTACTTTTTATCCCGGAAAATAAAGGAGTGCCCGCGGGAATTGAAAAAAACTCATGCCACGCGAACGAGTGACGCTCAATCACACCAGAACGGCTGACCGGTTTTGATGAAATTTAGTACAGCGATAGATTATACAATAACACATAGGCTACTTTTTATCTCAAAAAAAAACCGGCCAAGTGCGAGTCGGACTCGCACACCGAGGGTTCCGTACAAACCTGTAGGTATATAAGCAAAAGTTATGGTATTTTTATTCCACTTATCTATTTTAATTTCAATTTAATACCTCTACGCGTGCATAAGTTTAAAATTATTAAAAATATTTTTATTGTATGATGTAACTAAAAATTTATGCTAACAGCAGAAAGCAGAAACAGCAGAAAGATGATAGTCTGGAATAGCACATAGGCTACTTTTCATTCCCGAAAATTAAAGAGTTCCCGCGGGAACCAAAAACCTCAAATGGATGTTTGTTACTCAATCAGCCAGAACGGCTAAACGGATCTGGATGAAATTTGGCACAGAGATAGATTATAGTCTACACATAGGCTACTTTTTATCCCGGAATAAGTCCTTAATTTCTCAAGTTATAGCCATGAAATTTGGTATGTGAGCTACCGGTTAAAAACAAAGGATTGGTCCTTCAATCACGCCACAACAGAGCAACGGGTATTTTGCACGGGTAGTTGAGGACTTTATCCCGGAAAATTAAGAAGAACCTGTGGGAAAACAAACTTATACCACGCGAACGAAGTCGCGAGCATCCGCTAGTGAATAATACAAGTAGACAGATAATAAAAATGATTTATTTCTAAAATTTATAAAAATGCAGACATGTTAAGAAAATCTCAATTGCAGCGCAGCGTTGAGGACTCTGAACATAAAATATATACATCTATATAGCTATACACATCCAATGCAAAAAATCGCATCTCAATCGGCCCAGTACTTTTTGAGAAAAAATGGTAACATTGAAAAATAAAAATCACGATTGCAGCTCATCTTCATGGACTAAGGTCCTACATACCTAGGAACCTTCTCAGGAGAAAACCGCGTAATTATCGGTCCAGTAGTTTTCAGGAAAATGGTAACAACAAAGTGCACAAACAAACGCACACCTCTTAGGGCAAGTACATATTATACCGTCTCCGTTCCGTCTTGGGTAAAAAATGATTACTCAAAAATTAAAAACCGGCCAAGTGCGAGTCGGACTCGCGCACCGAGGGTTAATTAATATCGTTCTCCGCAAAATGATAACTACATATTATGTTTCCATTTGTAGGCTTGAAATCAGGTCTGTTTATAGCATTTAGCCATTTCATCCTTAATTTAAGATTTTTTGGGAATCTGAAACAATTGTAAAACATTAGTTAAAATGATACACAATAACTGCAATGAAGGGACCAAAAACCACTTGAATAGACACTGTAATTTTCGAATACGAGACACCATCCCGGAGATCGGGTGTCTTAATCACAAGGTTATCATCGCTACAGCCTAAAATGAGTTTGGCAATATTATAAGTAGAAGCTGACTGTTCAATTTCATCTCTCTAGCCCTCTGAGTGAGAAACAGTAAGAGTTATATGAAATTTTAATTTTATCGATACTTAATTTATTTGTAAACAATACAATCCCCACACTATATAAGCACTCAAACAAAAACTAATGAAATAATCCAAATTTTCGGGGATAGCGCAAAAATTGGCGTGTTTTGGATTCAGAAAAGAAGAAACTAAGATATAATTAGTTGAAATAACTTAAAATACTCGCCACAAAAAGAAAAATTAAAACAACTTTGTTACTCACTTATGAAATGAAATTCCTGGGCGTTTTACAATATTATTATTACGACACCCGACAACTGAGCACTTCACCATTGTTGATTACACAAAACTGCACAAAACTAAGCAAAAACACATAAAAATATTATGAAAATATTCACAAAACACCGGAAGCAATACAGACGCCATTTAAAGGTCATATAAAAATTGGCTTCAATAGCAAAATTTGATGACGTCATATAACAATTGCCTGACACGTTCACGCAATAACATAATACACCTGTCTCATTCTAAAAACGTAGCTTTCAATAAGTAAGACTAGTCAAAACATAGTAGTACATGTTTTATTAACAAAATGCATCGTATAACTATAATTGAGTAAAATGTAACACATCCATCTCTATATACCTAATCAAAGATTTAGGAGTCATGGACGTATTATACATAAGAGTAGACTGATTCTGAAACTTACCTAAACTTAGGGCAGATATCATCAACCTATTATAGGAATACAGTAGGTAAGAAAAATAAAATGAAATCAAAAGGAAAATGATGATAATCATATACGATTGTATTAAACCCGTATTATACCGAATTGTATTTAATACAAGATGTACCGCGCTCATTAAAGGATTTATTGAAGAATCCATTAATTAAATTATAAATATTTGTCTAAATTCATTACGAGTACTGTTCAAGAAATTTGAATATTGACAATGTATATAAAATAGAGGAGACCTGGGCCCGTATTCTCTAACTCAGTGACTATCAAAAATGAAAGCCACTGACATATATGTAATATCCATTGAAGGTTTACTATGAAATAAAAAGTAACATTTCATAGTAAACCTTCAATGGATATTACATATATGTCAGTGGCTTTCATTTTTGATAGTCACTGAGTTAGAGAATACGGGCCCTGGATTAGACTTACTTTGAAAACAAAGGAGAGAAAAAGAAAGACACATTCAGATGAATCTTTAGAGATTATACAGTATAAAAAAAAAATATTAAAGAAAAACGTTTGAATAGGCTTTGCTAAAAAATAATACGGAGAACTTGAAGAAATATTACTGAATAGGCTGTATGGTTTTGGACCTTTGCCTGTCCCGAAAGGGGACAAAATGAAAAATAACAACAACTGTCTCTGGCCGTCATTGTTATAGGTAAAATCTTCGATTTTTCAATTTAGGTACCTAATTCTTAGCAAATCTTTATAGATTTTACGCAAAGTTTTATGTTACAAATTGATTATTCTTTACAAATTAAGTTCAGAACTACCAACTAGTAAAATGTGACATAATTGTTTTAAATTATAACCTACCTGTTTCAAAAGCAAAAAAATGTTTACCCGAATATTAAATCAAAAAATAATGCTAGGGACAGTCGCAAGACTGTCACCTAGCGTGTTAATACCAATTTTCAATAGAAGAAACGAAAATGACCACGACGAATTGAATACACCTAATTCGCCACTTCCTAAGACAGGATGGGATAGAGTCAAAGCTATGTTTCATAAAAAGTAAGTTGATAAGTTCCATTTCTTGATTATTCCTTATCATTAGGGATAAGGAATAATCAAGAAATGGAATGGAATGGCTTGGGTTCTAAGTACTTCAAAGTCAAAGTCAAAGTCAAATAACGTTTATTCAATTTAGGTAGGTATACTACACTTATTGACGTCGAGTTTTTAATTTTTATTAATATATTATAATGGTGATAATCAGTAAAGGTATCACGAGGGTTCCAAACGCGCCCTGGTCTGAGAAGAGCCCACAACGAACTCAGCCGGGTTTTTTTTTTCATTATCACCATTTCACAAATCATCTTAACTAAGGAATTATCAGAGCCAATAGATCAAATCATTGCCAAGCTTCCTTGTCATTTAAGTAATCCTTTACATGGTAATAAGATTTTTTAATGAGTTTACGTTTTACATTAACTTTGAACTTATTCAGAGACATTTTTAACATGTCTTCTGGGAGCTTATTGTAGAAGGGGACACTGTTTCCAACAAATGAATTGCTAGTTTTACTTCAAAAACCTGAAATATATGGTTTTATGATACACTGTGGCAATTACCTTGTAAACCATCTTCAAACTAATGACAGCTCTATTGATACCTATTAATTATAATACTCTCTGCGGGAAGGGGCAGCACTAGATTTAGAGCTGTCATTTTAGTTTAGAGATTGTGTTAAACAGAATTTGCCACAATTAAACCCAGGTAGGTACATCATTTGGACAATTGCTGATACTGCTTAGGTCTAACTGAGAAGGCAGATTGCAAACAATAAATTGCTTGGCAGCAAACCTTTGCTGTTATGATGGTCACTAGTCAAAGCCTTAAACCAGTCCAGACCAGAGACTATGTAGCAATTATAAATTCTCAATTGCAATTACCTACCTACTACCCCAACAAGCCACATAGACAAAAGGTGCCCAAATTCAATCTTGTCAACCAACTCAAAAGAGGGAAAACTTGATCATCAAATATTTTTTGCATATTTTATTACAGTGAGTTTGATGAAAATTCAGTTGAACTGCACAACGTAGCACAATCAACTCTGACAGGACTGTTTGTGGGTGCCGTTTTAGGAGGCTTCATCAAATCAAGAGAAGCTTATCTGTACTTCATTGAAAACAATCAAGCTACTATTTTTGAGTCTACATTGCAGGCTAAGGTAAATTGACATTAAAATATCCATTTATTTAAGTCACTACCTCTAACATTGGTGTACACAACACAAAGGCATAAAAGCCCTGCTTGCTCTAGTCAAAAGAGCTCATCGCTTATTTTTCATAATGCCCTGCTTAAAAATAGGTAAGTCATATCTATCTATCTAGTACCTAACTAATGCCTACCCTGGCATTGAACCCCGTGCATGCCACTACTCTCTAGTCACCTGTTTCTAAGGAGAATTTTACAGTAAAATTCATATTAAATAAATAAAATGATTATTTTTAATTATTATTTTGTAAATAACACAATACACAGAGAAACTTAAAAAATCAGTCATCACCAATCTAAGATGATAATTGTGGGTGGTAATGTTATGAACAAGAAATATGTTTTTTATTTACAGAAAAAACTGCAAGACCATGTAACAGTAGCATTTGCTAAGGGTGCTTACCATTGGGGATGGAGGCTGGGTGCCTTCACAGGAATGTTTAGGTAAATCTTTTCTCTTCTATCTGATAGGCCTTTCTGTTCATTACCTATGCATTCGCTCATCGTACATCAGAGTTGAAGCTTTGTACAGTAATTGTTGGCACTTGAAGCTTGGTTGGTTTCTTGGATTTAGACCAGAAATAACACAATCTCTAAGCAGAACTCTATAAGCAGCACCCATTCTCTTCCAAATAAATCATTGTGAAAATTGTAGCACTTAGATCAATGTGTATTTTTATTATTACTTTCAGTTTAATTTCTACAACACTATCAGTTTACCGAGATGAGAGCTTGCTATCAGATTACGTCATAGCAGGTTCACTGACAGGGGCGATGTACAAAGCAATGTTGGGACCAGCGGCTATGTTAGTTGGAGCTGTGTTAGGTATTTATTGTATTTATATTGGACTTGCTGTTGCTGTAAGTTTATCTGGTACAATTGCTGATTTTCCATGAGATTAATTGCAATAAAAAGTCATCACCATATCAGGGCAAACACTAATAAATAATTACTACCCCTAGTATCAGGCCGTATTGAAATAGTTATAATCTTAATTATGGATTTTTTTAATTTGCATAAAAAAAATACCTACAGTGAGAATTATTTGTTAGCTGACTCTCGCGACTTTGTCCCACTTTAATTTGGTTTTCTCTCTCTCTCTCTGGATAAATATAGCCTGTGTGTTAATTCAGGTTATAAGCGATCTCTGTTCGAAATTTCAGCCTAATTGGTTCAGTCATTGTGGAGCGAAAGAGTAACAAACCTCCAAACATACAAACTGACACACATCAAAACATTTACATTATCGTGTATTACTATTATTTAAAGTATTTATTCAATAATATTTTATTTTTCTGTTTAACAGGTGGGGTATTAAGCGCCTTAGGTGGAATACTCATAATAAGTGTTATCAAAATGACTGGAGTTACTATGAACGATGTTAGAACCACAATGTACAAATTTAGAGAAATGAGGTGGGTAGTGTATATTAAATAGTAAAATTTTATTTCTTTATTAATATATGATGCCTGTAACTTCCTCCGCATGGAGGTTTTTTATTCCCGGGGAACTCGTAAATTTTCTGAAACAAAAAGTAGCCTATGTCCTTCCCCGGACTATAACCTACCGCTGTACCAAATTTCATCAAAATCGGTTCAATAGATGGGCTGTGAAAGCATGCTATACAGACAGACTTATTTATAATATTAGTAAGGATTGTTACTTAATTCATATACATATTATTGATGTCTTGATTTTTAAAAACATACATTATGTTTAATGAATAAAATGCAAAGGCCTTCGACAGTAATTCTTCTGCAGATTCAGTTTGTGATTGCCCCATACTGCCCTAGATAAATCAAATAAACACACTTTGTTCGATTATCTTACAGGCAAGAGCAATTAAATCAAGCCATCGAAAAATCATCGTCGGAAAAACACGACAACCTCACGAGACATCACGATCAAATCGTTGAAGAGAAAGGCGTAAAGAAAATGGACGAGTTGTCTTAACAGAATCAGAATTACTAGTGTTAAGATTTTATAATGTAAAAACGCTTAGTAATAAATTCAATTATTTAGTATGCTGTCATTTTCATTTCATGAATATTTAATTTTATTGACTGGATTTTGCTGTGAGATAGAAAATTATCGATACAAACCACCAAAAAAATCGGTCTAAAAATCGCCCTAGTCCTTCCTCTGGGATGTGGGGTTGTAAAGCCCACATCGCCACATAGTAACTACCATTTATAACTCAAGAACGGCTGGACCGATTTTGTTTTATTTATTTAGATGAAATAAGTAGTCATAACTTTAATATTAATTAAAATTGCAATAGGATATTATAGGTACTTATTGCATTTTTTTGCAATTATTTAGTAAAGATATTTATTACAACAATGAATTAAAAATAATTGATATCAAAAGCATTTATTGTATACCACTAGATTATAGGATATGACTGAATACAAAAATATAATGAAACATCAGAAAATAGGTATAATTTTAACAAACGTTATTTTGTGCATTTCCAATTGTTTACATTTTCTATACTGATAAAATTGATAAATTAATAGTGAAAATAGTGTAATTGAATAATCAATTTTATTATAGCTACAGTACACATATTTTGTTTAGTGAATTCGGCGAGCGCTAGTCAACTTACTGCATGCGAATTGGGCCATGTTTCAAGCCAGCCAATGTTGGCTGAGAAGGCGAATTGGCGTTTTTCGCTGATCGCGTTGAGCCAATGTGTACTAGGCTATTTATAAAAAAGCCAATTTAAGACCTAATTACGTATTGAAAAAATATTTTTAAACAGTGATAGTGTGGTTACTAGATACAACTTTACGGATTTTATGTACACTGGCAAGAACAATATCAATATTTTAACGTTTAAACTATCGTGAGAGATATTCATTATAAATATACATAACACCGGATACACTCACGTTTCGTCGAGCAGCGACCGCGTCGCGCGAACTGGCTCATGAATAAGGGCCCCGAACGGGTTCGAAACTAGTCGGGCAGTTTTCCGACATAAAAAACGTGAGTGTATCCGGTGTTATGTATATTTATAATATCAATATTATTATATTTCATTAAAAATTAGTTTTTTAATAAAAAAACATCTTGCATAATAAAAGTTCATTAATCGGCTGAAAATTCTTCAGTATTATAATTAATTATTATAGACTGAAGCAATAGTACACTAAATATTACAAGTTTTTGGAGAGCATGATTTCATTACACCATTATGCTAGTAATAGTTATTTTCATCCCACCATCTCGGAATGAGTATTTTTACGCTTCGATATCTGAATGCAAAAGCCGTTATTATCCTCTTGAGGATAAAGTAAATTGAATTTAGAACATCGTGTGCACGTTAGTAAATATCACGCGTCTATGAAGTTTGTGAATTCAAAACATCATTAAAACCTATTTACTTCTACCTCTATGGTGC
Organism: Erebia epiphron; assembly: GCA_963932025.1. Classification (NCBI taxonomy): domain Eukaryota; kingdom Metazoa; phylum Arthropoda; class Insecta; order Lepidoptera; family Nymphalidae; genus Erebia; species Erebia epiphron. Next base: position 22,798,536 of record OZ009952.1, read on the forward strand.
CGAATTTCCATACAAACGTTTTTAATTTGTTAAAAACTCACACTCGTAACCTTCTTGGTGTACTTTTTTAATTTGCTTTGCGGGCACCATTTTCTTTCACGACACATTGTTTAAAATTAAAACCTTCGATTAAAAACAACAAAATTGAAAATAAGTGAAATACCTAAAATGAGTGATTCTAGTGACGAATAAGTTAATTTGACGCCAACAGAATTGACTGAAACTGTTAAAAATGCGGAAATGAGCTTTCTCCCTCAACAATCACGCGAGAAGTATTTCATTTCCTCGCTGAGGTGGGATGAAAAGTTACGTGTTGCATTCGAGTGAAAAGATTTTTCACCTCGTGCTCTTTTGATTCCCTCGCTGACGCTCAGGATTCTAATTTTTGAATCACGAGCGCAGCTCGGTCATCAAAATTGAGCACGCGGTTAAAAAACAACTTTTCACTCTTGTATAACAAATAACTATTAACTACATATTTTGTTGAAATACAAGTAGGTACTCATATAAAAATAATATAGCGTTATTTTACGAGCCTGCATATGGACAACCTGAACAGAATAATATTATAATTATGCAGTTTATTAAAATACATACATAATTTAATTTTCTAGGATGTTTAGATACAAATTAAAAGCTATAAAATACCATCAATTTTGAACGATTAATGATATTAAAAGTCTTGTATAATTATTGCACGTTTTTAATAATAAGACTAACTTATTAATTGGTTTAATACTGGTTTCCAAAGTACTTTTATTGCTCTCTTTCGTATAACAGCAAAGATTGGTCATATTCTACTACAACAGTGATCTTTCCTAATTAAATAATATTATAATTTTGGTGATTTTTTAACTAGTGATTTATACATTTCATACATTTTAGAAAATTCATTATTTTATATCGATGGAAGAACAGATCTAATTTAATAAATAGTATACTCACTATATAAAGTTTTCTTCATTCTGCGTTATTTCATGATTTCACTCCACAACGATAAATATACTTATGAAAAAAAAAGTTTTAAATCTGCAGACAAACTTATTTTTTCCATCTTGTAAAGGAGAGAAAATGAATTTAGGAAGAAAAAAGCTACAGTTATAAACAAAAGTATTATTATTTTATAGGAAAATACTTTCACTGAACAATATATTGATTTCTAGTTCTAGGTCGACGTCGAAATAGACTCACAGGGTGTGGTCAACGACCTCAATTTACAAAGACGGACCCTGTCAAACAATTTGGACTTATTTTACTAACGCCATCTAGTCTGAAAAAGTGGGACAGCGCTATGGCGGGGACAAGGACAGACTTATACAGGTGAGGGGCATGCACTACAAGTCGGACACCCAACTTTTTTCTATAAAGGGCCCATCTAGTACCTACATATATATATATCGATGGTGGTTAGAGTAAAAATATTGTACAAGAAAAAAAGCTACGGTTATAAACGAAAATATGCTTAAAATAAGTAAAGCTATTGAGTGGTTTGCGCTTTAGTGATTCTTTTCGCGCCTCTGTTAGGCGGGCCCTTCGGTTTCGCGAACGCGGGTCGGTGGAGATTCCTCTTCGGGTGGATCTCGTCGTATAAATACTCCTCGGTTAATTCCTTTCCGTCGTCTATTTCTAGCTGGAAGGCAAAATCATTATTAGAAAAATCCACAACAAGTCGACAAGTCCGTGGCGCAGTGGTAAGCGTTGTGGTCTTATAAGTGGGAGATCCTGTGTTCGATCCCCAGCATAGTACCTTCAAGGCAAGAGTGAATAGGCATCTTCTAGGCGGGCGCGCTTCAACCTAGACCTCCTCCTCCATTGCTTTGTATTAAGAGGTCTCAGTATGCGCGACCGAAGTTGCCGGCGCACGTGGGTAACCTGTTTGCTATTTCACATAACATTGTGTGGGAAAGAGAAAGACTCGGTGTAGCGAGTGCAAGCGCGCATATTTCCATGCTACCGTCCCGCTCCCGCTCCGTTTTGGGTGAGAGGCGCGATAATTTTCACCGAAATCAAGCGCGAAAAGGGTTGAACAGTCGTTTGGGAAACCCGTTTGTTTGTAAAAACTACTAAATGGCAAAGTAAAGTTATTTCAACTAATGAATAAATAAACTATGTTTCATGATAAATTGTTTTATAATTTTCATACTCCTAATCATAATTATTTGCGCCCAAAGTTGTCATCAATTTAGTGTGAAAATAGGAATCTTTCGAGGCTCGTAACTTTAAAATCAATATTTTATTCAATACTAGATGATGCCCGCGACTTCGTCCGCGTGAATTGATGTTTTTTTAAGATTTAAACTATCCTATCTCTCAAGTTGGATCGAACTGCACATGGTGTGCGAATTTTATTATAATCGGTTAAGTGGTTTAGGAGTCCATTGAGGACAAACATTGTGACACGAGATTTATATATATTAAGATTTTATATATCAATCAAAATCGAAATAATACTTAGTTTTGAGCGTAGAATATTAAATAATGTAGTAATTACGAGTTTGTAACGTTTGTATGAAGAAGGTACCGGCTGGAGTACCCCTTAAGCGTGATTGTCGTCAAGCGCAAGCCTATCTTGCAATAAAAATAAATTATAAATGCGAAAGTTCGAAAGAAAAAAAATTTGTAATTTGGAAATTTCTAAAATTGTTTCTGATCTGCCCGATCTGCTTGACCGATTTTCATGGAATTTTTTCCACGCGGACGAAGTCGCCTGCATCATCTAGTACAATAATAAATATTAAATACGAATCTTATACTAATGAACAATCAGTGCATTATAACACTTACCCGTTTCGCAACAACTACGCCTATTTTTTCAATGATTTCTAAGAATTGGCCTTTACAACTTGAATACATCATTCTTTCCTTTATACTGCAGCTATAGCCGGGCATGGAATAGATGAACACTGGAATGACAAAAAACAACAAATTATAATTATTTATCTTCAGATCATAATATTATTATGGTCCCGGTTTTTAGGATGCAGGACAATGGATAATTTGCATAACTTTATAAAAATAATAGCATTTTTTATAGGCACTAAAATTCTACATCAATGAATTTTTATAAAGTTTCGCCCAAAAAAGCCTCCAATTTTTTATATGCCTTCGTAAAATCCAATGTACGAAAGCTGAAATAGACGCGGAAAGCTAAAATGATAAGAAACGGTAAAAGCATCACTTATGTATGGACAAACAGAATGAGTGTAGGCCTTAGGCTGTGGATCAAGGTCCTGATATAACTCAAAACCAAGCGATTTAGCGTTCCGATGCCATGTAGAAACCGATAAGGGGATGGGTTTAAATAACTGCCATACCCCTAACAGGTTAGACCGCAATCATCTTAGACTGCATCATCAGGTGAGATCGCACGAAAAAAAATAAAAAAGTTTCCGAATGAACTCCTGTTTCTTATGCTATACTAGCTGATGCCCGCGACTTCGTCCGCGTGGTTTGAGGTTTTTTGGTTCCCGCGGGACGGTGTTATTCCAGACCATAATCTATCTCTGTGCCAAATTTCATCCAGATCCATTCGGCCGTTCTGGCGTGATTGAGTAACAAACATCCATCCATCCACACTTTCACATTTATAATATTATATGTATACTAGCTGATGCCCGCGACTCCGTCCGCGTGGAGGTATGAAAAATAGATAGTAGCCGATTCTCAGACCTACTCAATATGCTCACAAAATTTCATGAGAATCGGTCAAGCCGTTTCGGAGGAGTATGGGAACGAAAATTGTGACACGAGAATTTTATATATAAGACTAGCTGATGCTCGCGACTTCATCCGCGTGGATTGAGATTTTTTGGTTCCGGCGGGAACCCTTTAATTTTCCTGGATAAAAAGTAGCCATGTGTTATTCCCGACTATAATCTATCTTTGTGCCAAATTTCAGAAAGATCCGTTCTGTTCTGCCGTTCTGGCGTAATTGAGTAACAAACATCCATTCATCCATCCATCCATCCAAACTTTCGTATTTATAATATTAGTATAGAAGTATGAAATAAACTCACCAATACTCTCCATATGGTCGCCTTCATGCGTGTGCGTGAATATATACAGATGGTAGCGCGCGGCGTCGCTCGGCACTTGGGCGGGCAGCTCCGGCAAACTGATAACTGCCGCCTTAGACAGGCAGATTTGCTCTTCTTCTAAATCTGTAAATCATTACTAATAGTATTAGTACAATAAATATATCATACTAGATCATGCAAGCGACTCATATAGTCCGCGTGAGTTTAGGTTTAATTCTTATGGGAAATCTCTTATTTTCCGGGCTAAAAAGTAGCCTATGTCCTTACTCCTTACCCAGGATGTACTCGATGTACTGTTCTTTCACATTTATAATTTTAATAATATGCTTAGTATCTACATTATATATGTACTTATAGGATATGCACATAAACTGTGTGGTTTCAGCTGGTTGTTTCTATTGTATTTTGAATAGTAAAAAAAAAATATATGAATATGTGGTTACAGCTGTTATAATACGGATGTAACCCAGTTAGATGCTTTGTTCGCGTTCGCGTACTTACAAGTTACAATCATGCAATAGATAGTTTGATACCTACTCTTTATATTGGATACACTTTGTATAAAAATAGTTTAATGTATGTAAAGTGTATTATAAACAAATTCACAAAAATATTGAAAAAATAATAGCCCGTTTGAAAATGGGATTAAGATCAATACGGTTTGTCAAACTCCTTATCACTCGACGCCTTCCGTTTACTCGCATAAACAAAGGACCTCGGGTGAATACCTAAAGTTAGAGAACGGCTCCGTGATTGAAGTTTTTTAAAGATTCTGTTGGAATTTCTCAATCCTGTTTATACAATTAATCATCATTATTTGCGCTACAGGTCTTTGAGGAATTGGTCCTCTTTTTTAACCGACTTCCAAAAAAGGAGGAGGTTCTCAAGTCGGCGCGTATATATATATATTTTTTTTAATGTATGTTCGCATATCTCCGTGGTTTCCAAACCGATTTGAAAATTTTGTTAATTCTCACACATCTTTGACCTAGATAACTGAATAAGGAACAAGGCCGGATTTTTCGAAATTTTCACAACAAATCTGTATTAAAAAATATTTACCTATTTTAAATTGCAGATAATTGTAGGAACCACGTTGGAGATCAATAATACCCTGTTTTGCTGATTCAGTGATAGGAAATGCGATGCCTCCCATAGTTGACTGTCTGTAAAAATTAATAAAATAGCATATTTTTGATGCAATGATAATAATTGACTAAAAAGTAACCCAAATATTATGACCCAAGAGTTTTATGTATTAGGCTATCAATAAAATAAAATGTATTCAATGTATGTTTGCAATAAAATGTATTCTGTCAGCCAAAAAATGAAATTGATTTAATGTATGGTTTGCAAAAATACCAAAATTGAACCAATTCAAATGTTTTTTTTTTTCAAATTCAAATAAAAGTTTATTTGCACAAGTGCTTTTGAATCTACCACTGGTTCGGAATGCCATTCCTACCGAGAAGAACCAGCAAGAAACTCGGGTGACAATTAATGTCATAATGGTTTGCTCTAAAATTATTTGTAAAGCCAACTAAATATGAGCTGTGTAATATGGAAGCCAGATTTAATCAAATTAAAGGTAAGCAGAAAATTTTATTTGTTATTGGCATAGAAAACTATATTTGATAAGCGTAAAATGGGCGTAACCTTTGTACATCAAGAAACACCAATAGTTGTAACAACCCGACTCGGGAGTCGAACCCGGGGACCTCGTCGGCTGCAGTCGAACATGTTAACCACTAGACCAACGAGGCAGTACTAAAATTCATATGACACTGATTATATTTAATTACAATGCGATGCCTGCGATTTCAACCGCGAGGATTTATGCTTTTTGTAAATTCTGGGATAACATTTAAAAATTAGCCTAGTAAATAAAATAAAATAAATCTTTATTTGTCATAAAAAGCTTACAATTTTTATCAACTTGAAACCCTGCCTCCTGTGGTAGTAAAAACTGTGTTACAGGAGACAGTGTCTTCCCAATATCTATGAAAATCACTTTTGACAAAATATATTATGATTCGGTGTAGATCTACAACTAAAAGATAAAATGGGTACAACATGCAAAAATTAACTAAACAACAAGCATACAAATAGATTTGAAAAAATAAATAGTGTATGTGTGGGAGTATGTGTTTGTGTGTATATGTGTGTGCGTGTGCGTGTGTGTGTGTATGTGTGTGCGTGCGTGAGATTGTGTGTATGGGAGAGTGTGTGTGAGTCCTGTGTTAAATATTACTTTGCAACAATTTCTCTGTACTACCATAATCATAGTTTTTAAGCCACATTTTTAAGTAAGTTTTTATTCCTGTCTTAGTCATATCTTTTAAGGTACCTTTTTTTACTATATTATATAGAAATGGGGCTAGAAAGTCGTAGTGCCTACGAGCAAAACTACTTTTTATTGCAGGAACTGGACATCTGTCGATTCTCTTCGTATTTGGGGGTAGGAAAGGAACTGTATTTCTGTGATATCTCCTCAAGGTCTGAAGAATGAACAGTTTCCTTACTGACAGTACCTCGCATATATCATACAATTGAGTCGTTGAAAACGTAAACGGATACCCCATCATTACTTTAAGCAAGGCGCGTTGTGCTCTTTCGACTTCCAACATATTCGTTTTAGAAGCACCACCCCACGCGCAGATGCAGTAGCTGATGATGGACTCGCCGAGGGATTTGTACAACTTGATTAGCATTTTAGTACTGCAAACTCCGCGCAGAGTTTTGAAAATGTGAATAAGTCTTCTAATACGCATGCTGGTATTACTTATATGTGGAGCCCAGTTCAGATTATCATCAATTATGACTCCAAGATATTTAATTGTATTTGCTTGTAATAACGAATTACAGTTGCATATAGTATCAGAATCAACATTTTTATTACAGGGATAACTGTGTGCCCGGATTTTGAAGTTATTTGGGGGCCTTCCACTCTTCGTTTTACTAAAACAGAGATATTTAGTTTTATTGGTATTTAGGGAAAGAAGACTATGTTCTAACCAAGCTGTCACTTCACTCAAGCCCATTTCCGTGTACTCGAGTACATCTTTCCACATAAAACCGTGGAATAAGAGAACTGTATCATCAGCAAACATAATTACATCGGCATTACTAAGCCGGATATTGCATAAATCATTGATGTAGATTAGGAAGAGAGTTGGGCCTAAGGTGCTGCCTTGTGGGACTCCATAAGAGCAAGAATACGTGTCGCTTAAGCATCCCTCCACTCTTACTTGCTGAGTTCTATTGGTTAGATAGTTGGCAAACCATTTATGCGCTTGTCCTCTTATTCCACAGTTTTCTAAACGAGATAACAATATTGGAATAGAAACCGTGTCAAAAGCTTTTTGCAGATCTAGAAAAACGCCTAAAACCTTTTCGTTCCGGTCCAAGTAATGAGTGACTAAAGAGGTTAGCTTTAGTACTGCGTCTTCCGTAGATTTTTTTGATCGAAATCCATATTGATTAACTGACAGTAGTTGGTTTGTTTCTAGGAATGACAGCAGCCTTTTATTAACCAGTTTCTCCAGTATCTTAGTAATGACAGGTAAGAGCGAAATTGGCCTATAATTTGATGGTAGATTTTTGTCCCCTGTTTTAAATATGGGAGTAACAATAGCTTTTTTTAACAGATTTGGAACTAGGCCTGTAGCAAAACTCTGATTGCAAAGGTAAGCTATTGGATCAACCAACAAGTCTGCACAAAGTTTGATAACCTCAACTGAAATACTGTCCCAGCCTGGTGCACTATTACTTTTAAGACCAGATATTATATTTTTTATTTCCATGGCATCCGTTAAGTATAATGAGAACGAATTGCAAGGAGAAATCGAAAGATCAAAGGCCCTCTTCGCTAGTTCTGATTCTGTCCTGCCTATTTTTGAAAGCGTGTTATTCGCTAATACTTCTCCTACTGACGTAAAGTATTTATTTACTTCATTAAGAGACTCGACAGGAGACGGTTTTATTTTAAGTAGTGGACCCGAAGACACTAATTTATTTTTATTATAACACAGTTCTTTGATAGTATTCCAGGTTTTTATCATGTTGCCATTAGAAATTGCTAATTGAGATTTGTAGTAATCAGTTTTTAAAAATTTGATTACCCTATTACAAACATTTCTATAATCAGTATACTTTGTTTTTAACTCATTGTTGTTGGGAGTGGACTTGTGTAGCTTATACAATTTATTTCTTTTACGTATACACTGAACAACGCTGATCGTAATCCAAGGTTTGAGGGGTTGCTTTTTACTGGAAACTTTTTTGCTGGTGGTATTTTTTCCAATTATATCTTGCAACGTGGATACAAATTTTTCAGCTATGACATTAGGATCAGTGTATGTATAGAGATCCTGCCACGAATGATCAGTCAGACACTCCCTAATAGCGCTTTTGTTAGTAATTTTTTTGTCAAATTGCAAACGTTGTCTCTGAGTTTTAATATTTGATATGTATAAAAGTATTGGCGAATGGTCAGTCAACTGCTCAAAAACTAAGGTCTGCCACTTACCAGCTGTTTTAACCATGAAGTGATCAATGGAAGTATTTATTCTAGTCGGTAGAGTAATACCTTGTTCTAGACCATGCGAAGCCATCAAATTTAAGTACTCAGACGAAAAACCTTTAACGCTACTCGGTAATATGTCTATATTCACGTCACCCGTGAGGATAATATTTTGTTTAACCCTTAAATTATTAATAATTTTGTCTAGAGAGGTTATGTAATTGGTTGGATTCGAAAAACAGGGAGGACGATATGTGCATATAATAGAATACAACTGATTGACTTCGAGTACTAAGCAATTACCGTCCGAGATTGACGGTTCGTATGCGCAAACATCAATATTATTTTTCACATACGCTACAATTCCATCATTCTGATTAATACTATTTGTAGTGTAAAATAAGTTATAGCTATTTATTGCTGGAGGGTTGGAATTTGCGTTTGTCCAACACTCAGTCAAAACAAGTATATCCATAGGAATATTAATACTGCTAACAAAAGCTAAAAATAAGTCAATATTACAGTTTATACTTCTAATATTCACACAGAGCACGGCTAAAGTTCTTGTATTGTTTCTGTCATAGTATTTTAGTAAACTAGTGGAGTTTGATGGATCATCACAATATAAACATAGGGACGTTAAACTGTTGTCGAGATCATTTAATATTTTATTGGAATCCAGGGCTGAAAAGTTGAAGATATAATGATCTTTTATTGTGAGCATGTGGGTAGTATAATAATTTTCCATAATTTACCACTGGCGTAAACAAAGTACACAGGTTAGATAAATAACCTGAAATATCAATGTATTGTAATAGAAATAGAATTCTAAGGTTACAGAACCTGTTATCGAATGTGCATAGGAATGTGATGTGGAATAGTGCTGTTTCTTGCCGTGTATGTGTAGGCCGTTGTGTCTTGGAATGTAGTGGCTTTGAGTAATATGGATGTGTGTGTATTTTGTTTGTAGAATAAGTTGTACATATGAATGAATGAAAATTTGCTAGTAGTTGCAAGCATAAAATGAAAGCTAAATTACAAAAATTGCCATAATACGAACAATAACAAAAACTGAATTTCAATGCATTTAGTCATTTACTTTTTAATATTTTCTCTAAGTCTAGTTCACTGTTTATAAGTATTTGAGGAGAACCTTCAGATTTGCGAAGATAAATTTTACCAAAGGACGTCCAACAAAAAGTGAAGGTATTGTTTCGGGCAAATTCGCGAGCCTGATAAAATAATTTTCGTGTCTTATCTGTTAAGCTTTCCGAAATATAAATGCGTTTAGGTGGCCCTTCAAGTTTTATTTTCGTGGTATTCAGTTTTTCTTTTGTGCTTTTCTGGTTATATTTTTTGAAAATGCTAATAAATTTGTCCTTCATAGCAACAGTAGTGAAGTCGACTATTATTGGTTTAGTGGTAGATTTTGAGTTGACTCTAAAAACGTTTTTAATGTCCGATGATTGCACTGATAAGTCCAAAGTGCTGCCAATGGTCGATACAATTTGTACTAGTGCCTCCTTATTTTCTTTTGTTTTAAGGGTATGTTTCTTATTTCAATGCTTGTTAGTCGAGTATTTCGTTCCAGAGATTCTATCTTAGTTTCCAATGTAGCAATCGTCTTTTTGTATTCTTGTCGCTCAGTCTCTAAGAACGAAAGCCTTTCCAACATCTCATCATATTTCAGTGACATAAATTCCACAGACTTCTTAATGTCCGAGTTTTGGGATTTTAACTCATTCAAGGATTGTAGTAACGTCGAAAATTTGGTATCCTGCTCGGCTTGCCATTTGTTGAATATGGCCATGAAATCTTTATTTGACATTATTGAGTCTTCAGTGTCACGCAGCCTTCGTTTAGACCGCACTGCTGCATTATTAGATGCAACGGAAGGATAAGATTCACTATCCTGCAACAAGGCTATATTCGGTTCTGAAGAGGCTTGCATCGTTTGGTCGGATAACGAACTTAAGCTACGCTGGAAAGACAAGACGTGTGCAAACAAAAATACAATGTCACTTGCAGTTCAATAATAAGTACTCCGTGAACACAGCGTTGTGACTGTGTGCTGCACTACTACACTTCCACATACACTATATCGACATAATGTATACGTTATACACCGCTATGCACTGTACGGGTACCAGGACCACAGCACTCGCGCGCTTCTTGGCTCTCGTCTACACGCAGGAGTTGAAGCGCGATGGCAATAGGTGATCGGGTCGTCTCGTCGGGCGGTACTTCACTTTGTTATGCACTCCTAATAATTGTTTTGAACTATTTACGATTTTACTGCTGTTAAAATGGTTTAAACATATGAATTAACAGAAATTTCTAAGAACACGACTGCTCGGCACCGAGATCCGGAGGGAAGGGGGATGTCCTTCCATAAAGATGCAACCTTTTTCTTGGATCAAATTTTGTCAAATCGGTTGAAAAGATGGGTTAAAACCTAGCAGACAGACAGGCAGACGTTCAGACACCCTTTTACATTTATAATATTAGTGGAGGTATGGATTATGAGATTCAACCATTTATGTTTATGGGTTCATCTCTATTTTTTTAAGTATAAATATCATTTTTTAGCAACAACCTCGAGTCTGTGCCATAGTTGGGATCCTGCCCACTTTGCTGCAATTCCTTCAATGCTTCTTCCCTGTCCGTGAGAGGTGCAGGCGCATTCACGCCACTTACATGAGTCTTGTACCCTTTCAGACACACTTCATCCTGGAAATCAGAATCTGAAGTCAGAAATTAATAATGTACAAAGATCAGAAAGTACCGAAGGGTGAAAGCATTACCGATTTAAACTCTACTAAAATAGGAGTAATTTTAGGTTGGAATTAAGTGATTATAATGTCATCTTACAGGACTAAAACATTCATCAATAATAAATCATGCATTAAATCAAATCAAAGGCGCTTTTGAATAGTGAAGTGAATCTAGGTACGATTTGTTCGAAATTTGTTCCTTCCGAGAAGAATCAATACTACAATACTAATATTATAAATGTGAAAGTTTGGATGGATGGATGTTTGTTACTCAATCACGCCAAGACCGCTAAACGGATTTGGATGAATCACAGGGATAGATTTATAGTCTGGAATAACACATAATCTACTTTTAATCCTGGTAAATTAAATAGTTCCCACTGAGAACCGAAAAACCACAATGCACGCAGTTGCCGGCATCAGCTGGTTAATTAATATGATTAAGTTATAGCGCACTAAATTTTCCACAATTACATGTGCAAGGTACAAGATTTCTAAGGCGCCTGATGGAATTGCTTAAAATCAAACTCTTAGATGTAGACTATGTTAAACACAGAAAAACTTCAAGTTCCCAGCTATATGAGCTATTCATTACTATTTCAGTTTCTCTTGATCGGGAGATGGCATGATAGTCCATCACACTGGCAAAGTATGGCTTCTCAGATACTACATCATAGGGCAACTGGGCAAATCAACCCCAGTCAGATGATGACATAAATCTGAATCATACCTTGCTAGTTGCGTGCATTTCATCTTTAATGTGAGCTGAGCCAAATTCCTGCTTGAGTGTAGCTTTTGTAGAGGCATACATCATTTTGTGTCTCACTGGGGCACTGTCTGGAGACCAACTGAGCAGCAACCAATCATATCCTAAGGAGTTAGTGGTATCAAACCTGAAATTAATTAATATTGTAGTTGTAGTATCACACAACTATAGTAAAACTTTTTATTGTCATTTTTTGTTGTTTCCAATGCTACCAGATTTTTATGACAAATGCTACTGGGGACAAAAAAGACTGATAATATTATGTAGGTACGACTCACAGGTACCTACACTACACTCACAGGTAAAGGTGACAAACATTGTGGCTCAATTTAAAAAATTGAGAAGCAAGAACTAGTCCATTGACTCATTCACATGACACAACTGATCCACATCACTATTACGTTAGCTTATGTCAAAACGTGTAATTAAAAATTAAGTAGGTTTGTTCCTGCATGATAGACATAAATAATATTTTAGTTTTGCTCACTCACTCTGGTTTCACTTAGTTGTGCTAAGTTTCGTTAAATTGACCTATTTACTCAATCTACATATTACTTATTTGTCTATCTATTCATATATAAAATGACTAACTGTCTAACAATTTAAGGCCCTTACTGTTGAGGTTAGAACAATTATTTTAATATTTTTTGGTCAGTATATTAAAATATTCAACTCTATTTAATGATAGTTGCTATTTTTGGTAAGGTTGGGTCATTATGACCCTTATGGATACTGTTTTATTACACAAGTTTCCATACAAAGCATATTCCATTTAACATTGCAATCATGTAAAGCTGGGATTAACATGATCACTCAAATTAGTTTTTTCAATGCAGTAGTCTTAAGAAAAAGATATTCCTATAAAAGTCTGAGTAAATATGACTAATTCAGCTAACCAAATTCAATTTTGAATGGCAAAGAAGTGCAGACAATTATTGGTGGCAATCTTTTCTGGTGGTAAATTGAGATGTAGTCTCAGTAATCCGAGATGAAAGTGGGCTTATTTAGTAGGGGTATTGGTTCACTAACATTATAATAGTTGTTAAAGCCCGCCAACCTGCATTGGAGCAGAGTGGTGGGTCTAAGTTCTAATTTCCTCTCTTCTATTAGAGTAGAGGCCTGTGCCCAGCTGTGGGACTTTAATGGGCTGTAGTGGATGGATGGATGGGTTTACCTTTTTAATTCATAGCTGTGCTCAGTAGTGGGCCAGCCATGGGTTGAAATGATGATAGTTGTTTATTTAATAGGTTACCCTTTCTTGGTTTCTATGTGGTATCATAACAGATTGCAGGCTTGGCAGTAAGCATCATTGCTGGTTTGCATTGTCAGTACAGTTCAAGGCAGACAGATGGCAGTTTCTGGGTAAGGCATAAATAAAAATGAATAAATAAAGCTTACCTATATAAAATATAGCATGGAAGATCTTCCACAATAAGTGATGGGACATACTTATCGAAATCATGTTCAAATGAGCCTTTAACTGGATAATATTTTGATAATGACAATTGTTCTGAAAATTAATTAAATATAAGGTTATTTTTGTATGTGATTGATTAACAAGCACCATTAATCTGTGAAGATATCTCACCATTTTCTATGCTAACTTTTAGAACTCTGATCTTCCCATCTCTGCATTTACTGAAATATTTTTTTAATTCTGCGTTAGCTGAAAAAATAACACAAGTCATGGTGTTAAGAAATTCAATTCAAATGATATGAAAGATTATTGCATTTTCTATAAGTACCTGTTACTTATTTGAGTATAGAATACTCAATTTATTACAGTTTTATGTAAAGGAAATGGGCTTACGGAATTATATTATGTTCCACTGCATAACCATGATTATTTAATATGTATTACTTAGCTCAAATAACTCAATTTCTTGTGGGTCAATTAAGTTGTTAGTATTGATTGTTTTATTAATAGTCTAATTTAATATAGGAATGCTTAGTCAACGGATAAACTTGTTATCATGTACTAAAATCTCTTATATTAGTACACTTCTGAGAACTGATTTTATTATTAAATAAGATAACAAATAAAACTACAAGTTACTATAGAGCGACTTGGAATATCGATGATTTGGTACCTTGAATTCCGGTTTGATGAGACATTTTGATAATGTACTAGTATCCTTTGATGTATTTCGGCTTGTATTTACGATGAAATGACGAATTCTCTGTTTTATAACGGGAAATTAAGTGGGCGAAAGCAAAACCAAACCATAGCACAGCACGGCAGCAGACAGCACATCCGTGTGAGCTGTCACCGTCAGTGTCATTGTCAGTTGCCATTTTGACACTTCTTAATTATGTCAGGACATTACTCTATGGTCACTGACAATAGCGTTATCGTTTAAAAACAGGTAATTGAAACTGAATAAATTCGAAGTACGCACAGCTGACTTGAAAATAAAATAAAATTAATGTGTACCTTTAAATTAATAAAAACCTTATACCTTTCATAGAGAGTCAGCCATATTATAAGCTTATAACTTCAAACATTTCACCAACGAACCATTTTTATACGACTGCCTGAAAAAAGGAGTATATTGTTTTCAGGGTTCTTATTATATTATGTATGTATGTAGGTATGTATGTGAGTTTGTATATTCCACCATAACTTCTATACGTCTGAACCGATTTTGATAAATGAGGTATCGTTAGAATCCCTGGTTTATTCCGGGTAACATAGGCTAGTGAAAATTAAAAAAAAAATTGATGGGGTGACCATGGTCCCGCATTAAAGACTAAAGTTGAAAAAAATATTCGAAAATAAGATTTACTATATAATCATCACCTAGAAAATGACGAGTAGATTCCAAAAATATATAACACTATAGTTCAATATCCCGAGTGACACGGGCTATAATTTTTTGAATAATTCAATGCGGGCTACGGCAGAGCAGTCGTATTTTTTAATAATTTTAATTATATTCACTTGTTAGGGGTTTTATCGATGTTTAATATGACAAAATAATAACTTGCCATCTGAGATCGCAGTCAAGGGCTGACAGCTTGTAGTGGGTTAAAGAAAACATTCCTTTTTGTCCAGTCATCAGTCAAAATTAGGTAAGAATCTCGGAATTTGAGATACTCGGCTGAATATTTGCACAAACTTGTATTTTGACATTCTAAAAGTTGTCTCAAAACCTACGGTAGGGTATCCGCGTCTATTAAAATTTGAGGTCAAAGGTCACAAAAATCGATTTTTTGCATATTTTTTGCAAATATCTCATTTCCTATGGGTTTTCGCCATTTTTATTTATTATCAATACTGTAGACAATTAAATTCCCTACAACTTTTGTTTGAAATTTTTTTTTATACGTTGAATCGTTTTCGAGATAGAGGGTGGAGAGCGCGCGGTTAGAGCATAATGTAAGGTCAACCAGTATAAGGTCAAAACTCAACTAACTCAACGTAAAGAAGGTGGTAGGAAGCGGGTGGATGAGGAAGGCGGAGGATCGTGTTTGGTGACGCGCTCTCGAAAAGACCTATGTCCAGCAGTGGATGTAAACAGGCTGATGGATGGATGAAGTTCTATATTGCAAATTGCAATTCAGCACGTAACTAAGTAGGTAGGCACTTAAATCTGAAGTAGTCGAACTGGGACGAAGGGAATCAAGCTCGTTCGCCGGTATTGGCAATCCACGACGGTACAAGGCGGTAATACCGTAATTACTTCTACGAGTAGGTACTACGTGCTTCAGATGCAGTTCGATGTCTCGAATGAATTCGGCATGGAGGTAATTGGAGTCATTGTAGTATCTCGATAAGTGGCTAACGTTAGAACTACAAGAATTATTAGATTTTGCACGCGAGTCAATGTTTAAGTAAGTACAGGCTATATTTTTTTCAATAAACTTGCTTGAAAAATGCACTTACAGAGGCAGTAAACAGGGCTTGTAAGTTAAAAAAATTAATGCCTCGTGTTATTTAATTTTTTTGCAGTTTTTTTTAAATTTGGTAAGTTCACTTCTAAATAAAAAGTTTTCTTAATAATGATATTGACTTATATAAAAACACTAGCTCATGCCCGCGACTTCGTCCGCGTGGTTTAAGTTTTTTGTTATTCCCGCGGGAACTCCTTCATTTTCCGGGATAAAAAGTAGCCTATGTCACTCTCCAGGTCCTCAACTATACCCATGCCAAAAATCACGTCAATCCGTTTCTCCATTGCGGCGTGATTGAAGGACAAATCAACAAACCAACAAATAAACACACTTTCGCATTTATAATATTAGTATGATTTAGGTGTGGATTGATGAAATTAATTCAAGAAATTACAATTTTTTTTTTTTATAATTTTTTACTTAACTATTTTATAAATCAAAAAAGTTAAATCTGAATAGTCCAGGCGAGCTAGAACCTAGAGCCATGAAGCCAATTAATAAAAAGCAATTCCACAGGCGCGCCATAAATAGGTACTATTTTATACTGCGCGCGCTATTTTTAAAAGTTTCATTGCGTTTTTCTTATTAATTAGTGGTCTATGTGATGTGGAATAATAAAATTAAGTCAACAAAATAAAAACAATTTGGTATTTTAGATGTGAGAAATAATCGCGTTATTAGTAGACGCCAAAAATCTCGAAATAAGAATGTGTGTGAGAAACCATTTTCTAGTGAGTACCTGGTAAGTAAGTACCTTCAACTCGCAGACCATACAATACTCGGTGCTTCAACTAGGTATAGGTATAGCTGCTGCCTACTTTAACAAAAAATATGACTATTGCTAAGCTGATATAATTGTTTATTTTTATATTCTTTTATTTCGAGTACTTAATACCTACTTAATACCTAACATAGATTTCAAAAAAATAGGGATTTATTTAATTCGATTCGATTATTTTTCAAAATCGGTATTTGGCTACAGTTTCTTCTTACGCAAATAGCAAGAACATCAGACTTCTTGCTATTTGTTTGACTTCTTGTAATTTATTTGACTTAAAGTTTCAAAAACTATCAGACTAAGTAGTAGGTAATCGGTTCACTTCTTAATTTATGCTGCAGAAGACTATAACATAGTAGTTACTATTACCTTTATGGCGGCGGCCCCAGGGGTCCAATATTAACTCTGATATGTATTCACCAACGACGTTAAGGGTTTTAATACAATAAATTAAATATAATATAGCAGCGTGGCGACCGCGTATCTTTTGCATCAATCATTGATACAACGCAATCACCTCAGATTGTTTCCATTGACGCAGCAAGAATACCATAAATTCAGCCGGGTTCTGAGTCAAACGCAGTCGCCACACCCTATTCTGTGCTATAACCTAACCAAGAGTTAAACCGTGAGCTAGGTACTAGTTTCCTACTGCTAATTAGGAATACCCTATAACTACTCGAAGTAGCAAAGTGGACCGAGTTACTACATACGACCAAACTTAATTGTGCTGAAGTACTTGACTTCTCCATTCCCTCTAAACTGTGTCGATTTCCGTTGAGAAACGGTTTACTATACGTATTCGTATTCAGCTGAGGCTATGCGATTCGAATGCATTAGAAGTTAGGTCTAACTAGCTAGAGCAAAGTTTGGGTAGGTTAGGAATGGGTTATGTCTAAAGTTTTTAACGATTAAAGATACCTACCTAGACAGACCTAGACTTAGGTACTTAGGTACCTATTTTAAAATTATAGAAGCCCCTAGATAATGTCCGTTATTTATAAGTCCTACGGGATCCCTTTGATTTTTCGGCATGCGACCAATCACTGTACCAATCTTTATTAGTTATTAGTATAATCCAAGTCTGAAACAACTTCTAGATGAAGGGATCAGTCTCTTTTTAAAATTTGGATGAAGAGCCAATAGGATCTAGGTATCATAGTTACTTCATACTTTGATATTTGTGTTTGTTTGTTGGTTTGTCCTTCAATCACGTCGCAACGGAACAACGGATCAACGTGATTTTTGGCATGGGTAGTTATAGTTGAGGACCTGTGACTTTTTATCCGCGAAAATTAAGAAGTTCCCGCGGGCATCAGCTAGTAAAATAATAATGGTATACATAATTATTAGGTAGGTATACTTAAATGATTTTGTGTGACTGAATTGATGAAAGTTCAAACATACCTAATCATCATTAATTCAACCCATCACCAACCAACTACAGCTGAGCCGAGTCTCACAGAATGACAAAGGTTTGCCGTTTGGCTATAGTCCAACACGCTGGGTCGTTGGCCAAGAGTTCACACACCTTTGAGAACATTATAGAAGAACTCTCAGGCTTGCAGGTATCACGATGATTTCCTTCACCGTTATAGCAAGTCATATTAATTGAAAGTCAAGCATTGCGCTTATACCTATTAGAGCCACTAGAGGTGTTCTGTAGTTTAATATTAGAGATATTCTCTAGCAAATAGTGTACTGAAATAAACATAAGCAACCATCTACAGTCGCCCCATTTGAGCTTCGAATCCTCAGAGGGTATGATTTGCATCTCAAAGACGGAACTTATCTGTATAATGGCGTATTCATACAGAAATTGTTCGACATTCAAAATATATCAATAACCATCCACGGATGTATTTTAGAGATAATTTATTTATAAGACAACCTTTTTTTTATTATTTTAGGATGTTATCTACGATGCAAAAGAGGGTCCTTTCGATTCGTTCGGCCATTTCCCAAAATATGCCACTTCCCGATATTATGACCACTTCCCAATATGACTACTTCTCGGTAAGCATAGAATTATAATTGTATGGGACTAGTTAACAAGTTCTGCCCCCCTAGCATGGGCCGGGACATTTTCTCCCCGAGGAAAGGATAAAAATTAAAGAGTAACGAAAACAAGCAAAATCAAAAGCACAGATAAAAAATTATGACTCCTTGACATTAGTCGGGGACTAGTCTTTCCCCGCCTTATCACCGTCGATAATTATATCCACCCCTGTGCCCATACTCGGAGAGTGGATAAAACTGTCGGAGGGGATAAAATTTTTATCTCCGGCCCATGCTAGGGGGGCTGGGGACCAAATTGATGGATTATGAAAGGGATAATAATACCGATTTATCTGTTTCTCAGTCTACGCCGATTAAAATTGTCGGCAGTAGGCACGCCCTCCGTGTTTTTTTCATTACAACGGTCAACGACCAATGCAAGAGGTATGCCACATTACAGGGTAAATAAGTAAGTACTTAAGTTAAGGGTAATAACTAATAAGTACTTATATTTAAAGAGTAGTTAACATTGTTATCTAAAGTATTGTTTTCAACATTATTTATTCAAACGATATTGCAAAATCTGCTCGTTGGCTCCATCCGCTCATTAGCTGTTAAATAAATTATTAATTACTTAGTAGGTATAAATATGACATGGTACGATACAAAGTTCTCAAACTTAATCGTAAACGTACCTTAAATACGAAAAACCTTTGAGCTCTTAAAACGAATTCCGAAGACATTTAAAAGAGATGTCCGTCTTATAGAGCAACATTAGTACCGCCCGGGAACGATTTGCTAGCAGCGCAAATATGTGCTCAGTATTCAATCTTCCCCGTTATTGCCCAACCGGGACGTTCGCCTCGAGTTAATCTTTATAAGGTAGGTTAAGTTTGTTCCTCAGTAAATAGGGTTACTTGTGTTGCTTAAATGCTTGTATCTTAGATGCAGATTGCACAAGTTTGTTCGGGTTCTCACTGTCCAATGTAAACAGTAAAGGCTTACCTATAACATATCTTAGGCCGGCCATACACGGACTGCTCGAGCAGTTAGCCAGTGATCAACATATACAGACCGCTTTTGCAGTCATAGTCAACAGGTTGAAGCTACCATTGATAACTTCTGCCAACCGCCCGAAGCAGTCGCAACTGTTCGAGCAGTTCCATGTATGTGTGTACGTAGAAGACTGTAGTTCACTATGCAGTCGCAGCTTGAAGCAGTCCATCCTGACCGCTTCAAGCTGTCCGTGTATGGCCGGCCTTAGTGGTTTTGTAATTTTGTCTTACATTATTCTACAAAAAAGGCCATCAATAATGTAGGATATGCCATCGCTATCGGTGGCTGAGACGAGACGTTACCTAGCCAGTATAAATTAGGTTAATTGTGTAACTAAGCTGTTTGTATCCTAGATGCACATTGTACAAGTTTAAACAGGTGCTCCCTGCCCAGTTGCCTGTTTCTTTTCTTAGTGGCTTTGTAACTTATTTAAACGTTAGAGTTGAGCTGTAATTATGTTGGGCACTGTTAAAAATAAACATCGTTACACGGTTATATTATGAACTAGCTGTTGCCCACGACTTCGTCCGCGTGGTTTAAGTTTTTTAATTCCCGCTAGACCTCCTTATTTTTCCGGGATAAAAAGAAGCCTATGCCACTCTACAGGTCCTCAACTTTACCCATGCGAAAAACCACGTCGATCCGTTGCTCCGTTGCGGCGTGATTGAAGGATAAACCAACAAACCAAAAACCAACAAACAAACACACTTTCGCATTTATAATATTAGTATGATAACTATCTACTAATATTATAAATCTATCTTATTGTCTAATAGTATAGTATCTCATCTGAGATAGTTTTTCAAAGGTATAATTATCGCCCAACAATCATAAATAACAATAGGCTTTCGACTTCGAGTAAAACTCGACGAACTTATAAAATGTCAGCATATACAATTGTGACGGACAATTACGGAACCCTACACTGCGCGTGGCTCGACACGCACCTGACCCGTTTTTTCTTATGAGACCGATAGAAACATTCGCAATGATAAGTATTTAGTATTTTAATACATTCATTAAACCAAATAACTAGTATAGTACCTAATAAAGAATTGCAAACCGCTATTCTACCAAGTGCCAGCATTATAGGTAGGTACTTAGAAGCACTTAGCTTGTTTCAAACGATCTAAGAAATACTCAAAGCCGTCCACTCGTCCCGTACTGAAATATTTATGTTACCTAGTCCAATTTAAATTATGGATGCTTCAAGTATGCGAGTTGATGATTTGCATGACAAAGTGCCTGACTGTTGAGTTTCCTGATATTGATAGCTGCCTACCTGTGTTGTATGTGCGAGCTTTGTTATGACTAAAGTTATTTATAGGTTATTAGAGTAGGTATCCACGTACAATTACTGATTTCCTATGAAATTTTCCTATGCAGGTTTTTATTATTTCAAACTAACACCCTAAATGACGATTTTTAACCGACTTCCAAAAAAGGAGGAGGTTCTTAATTCGGCGCGTCTTTTTTGTTTTTTAAATGTATGTCGGTGCATATCTCCGTGGTTTCTAAACCGATTTGATCAATTTTTTTCATTGGTTAGAGGAAGCTTGCGAGGTGGTCCCACAAAAAATTCTGACTCCAAATCCTCAATCCTGATGCTGTAGGTGTACCGTACTACATGAAATCCTCAAAACTAGTGAGTTAGGAAATTTTGATGGTGAATTCAGGTATCAAGTCACGTGTATACGATACAACTCTGGGTCCCAACTCTTCAACTCTGATGCTGTAGGGTACAGATTTCCTTAAAAATAGTGATTCAAGATTTTTTAATGATGAATTAATCATACTTTAACCCAATTTCCAACTCCTCAACTCTGATGCTGCATGGTACTGCACTCCTAAGTCGTTGGGATTTGGAGTACCTTCACTAAAAAGTTAAAAATAAAAATTCTTTTCAAAAAACCGACTTCCAAAGCCACTGTAAAGTAAAAAAATTATGTTGATTTCTATACACTATGTTGAAGTCGGGCGAGTATAAAAAAGATAGGCTTAGTTAACGCGTGAAGCTCGCCCGACTTCAACATAGTGTGTAGAAATCAAAATTATTTTTTACTTTAAGAATTTTTTCACTATAAAAACGTAGAACTTTCATAAAACTTCCAATCCTCATTTCAACCCCTTAGGGGTGAATTTTCTCAAAACTGTTTCTGAATTTTCTCAAAACTGTTTCTTAGCTGATGTCTTCACCATAGAATATAACCTACCTTCACTTCACCTTCACCCTTCACCATATAACCTACCTTCCGAATTTCAAGTCTGTAGGTAAGTACGATTTCTAGTTAGTATGAGTGGAATTTCGCTTTTATATATACTTACAGATTGTTACTCGTATCGTTAAACGTTCTTCATCCAGCCTTTTTCAGTCATTCTATAAAATATTTAGGTAGGTGAGCACCTGAGTTATTAGCCGAAAGCGGAACATAATGAGAATTTAGTTTCGTCTAACCTCATTAGACTTCTCATTAAGTGGGTCTTATAGCGTAAAAATGATTGCTACATGGAACAACTACGCTACATACAACCACTCTTCCGCTATTGGCAGAAATAAAATCCATTTTCGTATCAAGAAATAACATAAATAATTTCAGCCAATCGAAAAATAGAGATTGGAATTATGATTGACTAGCCGATGCCTGCGACTTCGTCCGCGTCATTTAAGTTTTTTTATTTATTCCGGCGGGCACTCCTAAATTTTCCGGGATAAAAAGTAGCCCATGTCACTCTCCAGGTCCTAAACTATACCCATGTGAAAAATCACGTCGATCCGTTACTCCATTGCGGCGTGATTGAAGGACAAACCAACAAAGAAGCACACTTTCGCATTTATAATTTTAGTGTGATGCATAATAGGATTATTTACAGATCTAGCCAAAATTTTACCCAAATTAAGAATTGACTGAGTGATTTTTTGTTTACAAGTCGATATGCAACGCTATTCTAAAGAGCAGATTCGTAAAAACTCTTAAAACTCTAATTGCAGTAAAATTTCAGCTATTATTTTTGGATAGCATAATAACTTAATAAGTATCCGGCAGTTATAATATAGCTCGGCATCTGGGAAGTGAGTGTTGTTAAACACTTGTTTCTCCATTTAAAACAATCAGACTCTGAGCCAAATACTTACGAGCATAAGTGGAGGTAAGGGGAGGTATGAATTATATTTGTGTTAATAATATATATCAGCCCGCCAACCCGCATTGGAGCAGCGTGGTGGGTCTAAGCTCTAATTCCTACTATAATATGAGAGTGGAGGCCTGTGCCCAGCAGTGGGACGTTAATGGGCTATAGTGGTGGTGGTGGGTAATATATTATACTAATTATACTTTGGCATAATATTCAGGGGAACCGGGGTTTGAATACACGCTTTAACTTTTCTGAGGTATGAGCGTTTTAAGCAATTGAATGGGTATTATTTCTTGCTTGCCTGAGTCATAGTGCCTGAGTTTATTATTTAGACAAAGTACTATCACAGTCTACATATCATATTTAGTATAATTACGCTCTGGTACTATATGCGTCAAAAGTGTGTACTGACTACTGTGTATCAATCCACACTTACCCGCAATCAGCAACTTGGTCTGGGTTATAATGATAATGATAATGATAATGATAATTATATATTATGATGATATAACTTATGGTCATCTCATTCAGAGGGGATACTCTATCTCAATAGTGGTCTCGTTGGTTGAGATGATGCTTAGACGGTTTTCTTACGCGTTAAATTAGGTTTTTTGAAGAAAAAAAAAAACACTAGGAATTCCATGATTTTTCGGAATGAAAAGCCGGGATGCGACCCGGGATGCGACCTATCTCTGCAGTCTGTATTAAATTTCTTCAAAATAGGTTAAACAGATGGGCCGTGAAAAGGTTACACAAATACAGACACTTTCACTTTATCGTATGACATTGGTATGGAACACGCACAACAGACCCTCTAACTGGGGTTTAAGTGCGGAAACCTGCCCAGTAGGAAGAAGATTGGTATGGATAAGTATCAGTCATTGACTAGTTCTCGAACAACGAGTTTGCCGGTATTAGCAATGCGAGGCGCTACGGCGGCAATACCGTAGTAATTACCGTTACGCCTTCGCTACGTTGCAATGAGTGCTACGTGCCGGTACTTGGATGCATTTCGCTGCACCAATTGGATTTGTCTTCATTGAAGCTTCTAGCTTTGATTTGAGTAATTCTTTATACTATCATAATTAGGCGTGATTTCAAGTTATAATTTTATAACTGACTTGAAATCTATATTTCCATACTAAATTATAAATGCGAAAATGTGTCGATTTGAAAAAGACATCTGAAAATATTAGATAGTGTAGGTACTAGTTCATTCCCTCGATTAGGGTCAATCTCGTGGGAACTCTTTTATTTTCCGGAACGAGAATAAACCTATACTAGGATAAAATCTTTTTCACGTCAATCTCTAAGTATACTAAGATAATAATTATGGGATAATTTTTTTAATTGGCGTGATTTCAAAGAATACTTCCATACTAATATTATAAATGCGAAAGTGTGTATTTGCTACGCTTTTACGATGCATCTGTTCAACCCATTTTGACGAGAATTGGTACATAGATGGAATGCATCCCCGGGATATTTAGAGGCTACTTTCCCGGAAAATAAAAGGATTCGATTAACATAAATCGCGGGAATTAACTAGGACGTACCTAATATTATTTTAAGGTGTTATATATTTAAAGGATGTTTCCCTATGGTCAGCAGGTATGGTTCAGATCAGTGGTTAAATTACTCTGACCAACGGGAATTAAAATTAAACTACTATATTATTTTATCCATGTTAGTAGGTAGGTACATATTGGTCGACGCTCATGTTCACCGAGGCAATTTTAACTAAATCGAGTAGCACAAGTGAAGTCAAACACGGTTTAATTTGGCTGTTCAAAGTCTATGTGGCTTGCAAATACAAACAATGCGTGAATACTGCCTGTAATTACTAATAAGCTAAGAGCCGGATCCGAGATCAATTTTTTTAAACGATAATTTTCAGTTATAAGTACCTAAAATAAGAATTACCTATAATTCTGTAACAAGAGCGTCAATAATATTCAAAGATAAGCTACGAGTAGCTACGCAGTAGCGTGCGCGGGGTTCGGTCACAGAATAACGAATAGTACCTGTTCGGTGTCAGGGTAGGCATTGGTCAAGTAGATACGTATTTTCAGGCAGGGTATAGTGAAAAATAAGCATTGAGCTTCAAGGGTCAGGAGTGCTTTTATGCCTATATGTGGTGCACGTCACTGGCTACGTACCAGCTACGTACTCTTACTCCTGAGCTACAAACGCATAATCTCGTCGTTTATGGCGAGTTGCTGCTAAGTCCAAAGACTTTTTTTTTTTAAAAGACTACTTGTAGGTAGGAAGGTTTCTTATTATGATCACTCAATTATGATTATTATTATGAAGTACCTAAAATAAAATAATTATGGTAGCTATACGAAAATACCATTAATAGCTAAATAAAATCCTAATTAGGTAAATTATGTGTCTCTCAGCCTATAATAGCATTTGCTCAGCAAAATACGCATGTTTGAACCGATTTTGGAACACTAAATATGTTTGATTATGCTTACGCCTTTAGAGGAAAAATCAAGGACGAAGATACGTCCATGGGAAAAATTATTGCGACGGACTTGGCTTTACTTACAATATTAAATAAATTCCTCTCTCGTTTATTGCTATGTTATAATCTTCTATCTTCTTACATATAAAAAAATCAATTGATGTTCGTTTGTCTCGCTAAAACTCGAGAACGGCGGGGTCGATTTAAATGTTTTTGTGCGTGTTTGAGAGGGTCCAGGGCTGGTTTATATTCATAATTGGACCCGATAGAGGGCGCTGCAATCGGGTTCTAGGTACAGGGCAGAACAACGTCTGCCGGGCCCACTAGTGGGAAATAATATACTTATCATTTTTTTGTGCTGTTGGGAAAAGAAGAAAATTTAACTTAAGTACGCAGTAACTGTTAATCTGCGCTATTGGTAACATGGTATCGCTATTGATCGAGTACCTTCTAAAAATATGATACTAGTCACTGCAAGAAATAGCCGACTATTATTTGAATTCGTCGACACTCCAGATTCCGGGCCCAAATAAATTGGGATTTCCCCGATATTTTCCTGACAAAGTTACGTGTATATCGCCGGTGCTGCAGGCTTTTGTAGCGATTGGAAATAAATTGTCTACCGTTTTCTGGCACAGCCTGCGCTTGGGTGCTAATTGTTTTCATTTTTTGTGTTCCGTACTAGGAAGTAGAAAACGGAACATGGAATTATCCCTGTATCTGACCGTCAATTTCCAACTTCTTATTCAGAAACTATTTTCAAAATGGCCGTGCCAGGCGAGGGGTTAAGTATATAAACTCTGCTAAGCGCCGGCTACATCCTCTGCCTTGCTTGCGCAGAACACCGTGCAGTCCAATCATCAGCATGTCGATGATTGCGCAAGCCGTGCTTTTGAGCTTGCGCGATCCACCGGGTTGCCGTTTGCTTACCTGCATAAATTGGCTTGAGCAGATATTATGCGTGAAGGCAAGGCGGAGCGTGTACTCAGAGATTTACCTCAACAATAACAACAACATTGTAAAAACAGCTACAAAACCCATACACCCCAATCGGTTTATACACGGCATCGTACCGGCACGCTAAATCGCTTGGCGGTACCTCTTTTGTCGATAGTTGGTGTGTTCATTTATGAGCTTCTTGATGAGTTTTAAAGTTATGATTTAAAAATAAATATTTTACGATTACAAATTATTTTGTTACGGAACCATTCAAGGGAAAGTAGAACTTGCATTTGTCTGCTTTTTCTAGCAAAACGTTTGCCCAAGCTTGTGCGTCGGAGATTTGTATCAGCTTTTATAGCTCACCGGTTGTTTATTGCTTTTTGTGAAAACCGCGGATTCGAATGCGTATTTTATTATGTAACCGTAAAAGAAAAAACTGATTTTAAATTGATTGATTACAGGGTTTGTGGTCGAGTACCAACGATCCTATGATTAATTACTTAGCGATGATGCAGTGTGGTACGGCGTTGTAATCTCCCAGTAGGTATATGCTGTGGTATAGCGCCGAAGCTGTTCTAACTATACTTTGATTATTAAAAGTTTTTGCTCTCTCATGAGACAATCTTGGATTTACGCGAGGTTATAGATCCAACACGTAGTGGTTGATTATTGCAATTGCATTAGCTGTTATGCTGTAATAGTGGTAATCTTGCCACAACTGTGCTAATGGATGAATGTTATTGTAGCGTCATCCAATCGGGAGTGAGAAGTTATTTAGGTAAGATAGCCGAATAGATAGATAGGTCTCGTATATTCAAATTGCAAAAATTGCCGAATGGAATTATTTTATTTTTGTAAACTGTAGAACCATAATTTTATATCACGTTCACGTTTCTGAACAAAACGTCTGCGCGAAACGCCGATACTGGCGTACAAGTAGAACGTACTATTATTACCTATTCTGTGGTAGGTACAAGTACAGTAAAACCCGATTAAGACGACCCGTAAGTTTATAACGCGTGTCCATATAAAATTGAATTACGCGGAATTCTTGTCCACTAGACATTCTGTTTTGTCTCTAGTGTGTTTTAAGCTTGACGCCGAATCGACTGACCCGAAGCAACTTGAGCTTGAAATGTATAAACAAACAAGGATTTTGTTTGCACGTCGTGGTCGGTTTAAATGGTTGTGTTGGGCACAGTTTGTGTTAAATAAGCGTGCATTGTTCTCACGGCTCGCGGCTTTAATTGTACACAAGTGTTTAATGAACACTTGTTTGCTCTTTGCCGACTATTACGACCGGATACTATTTTGTACTCAAAAAATAATTGCGGATAATAGTAACGCTTGTAGGGGTGGAAAATTTATGGTTTACTTTTTCACTGCTTATATAATACTAGATGATGCCCGCGACTTCGTCCGCGTGGATTAAGTTTTTTCAATTCCCGCGGGAACTTCTTAATTTTCCGGGATAAAAAGTAACCTATGTCCTTCCCCGGGATACAAAGACAGACACTTTCGCATTTATAATATAAGTATGGATAGTATGGATTAGTATACGTTGTTTGTTTATACAAAAGTAGTGCAACTGCAAACACATGCTTTGTTTCTTTATGACAATATTTTTTTCCGATTCGGTGAATGAGTTCATAGGTTACTAGAGCCACGATGTACTCGTACTTGCCCGACTTGTAAGAAACAAAATATATTTTTGAATTTTTGCCCTTTTTAAAGTTTTCTATATAATTTGTCGTAAACGGCGTCCATCAAGTCATGTCAGAATAATACAAATACGGTAGGTTTCGTAGCTATGTTGTTAGTAAAAACTTTGACTGTATTTAATTTTTAGCTTGGTTAGAAAAAAAGAAAACTATTAATTATACTCAAAATTAAAAGGAACGTAGGTAGGTACCTATTTAAGTATTAAAATCAAATGTTTTTTTTTGGCCGTTGCTTTTCTTGTTCTATAGTTTTTAAAATAAGCCTTACTTACAGATGCGTCTTTACCTATGGCGCAGGGTGTGCGTTGCACACGGGCGTAGCGGTTCTAGGGGGCGCCGAGCGCCGCTCGCTATGGAGCCCCACTCGGCGCGCGCGTTAGTCGGCCGCGGCACTTTCAATGACCAACATAAAAAGAGCTCCACTTTGCATACATTTTGTATAGCATCTAGAGCTCCTATTATATTTGTCGTTTCAGTTTCGTCAGCAAAGAAAGGCGCGCCACGAGTGGCTAAATTTGACGGTTTGGCTGAACTTGACAGTTTGGCTGTTAATTGTACTTTGTACCCATTCCGTTTTGACCGCGCGCTTAACTAGGGGGCGCTAGGGTAATATTTGCACAAATCAAATCAAATCAAATCAAATTATTTTTATTCAAATAGACTTTTTACAAGTTCTTATGAATAGTCAAATGAATCTACCACTGGTTCGGAATGCCGTTCCTACCGAGAAGAACCAGCAAGAAACTCGGTGGTTGCTCTTTTGAAAATAAATAAATAGTATATGGTATGTTTACAATAATCTACATACAACATATGCAGATACATAAGTAACCACTGTCCTGAGCATTGCTGGAGCGAGTCAAATCCATGCGCCTTTATCATTAATATAATCTTCGACAGTATAATAAGCTTTTTTTTAGGAGCATTTTTTTAATGGTTATCTTAAACTTGTGTAAAGGCAAGTTTATAATAGGTTGAGGAATTTTGTTAAAGAATAGTATGCTCATTCCCACGAACGACCTTCGGACTTTAGTGAGGCGGAGCGATGGAGTCACGAGCCTATGACGGTTTCTAGTTGGCCTATCGTGCAGATCGCATATTCTTTTGTAATTCTGAATGTGCTGTTTTACAAAGATTAGATTACTGTAAATATACTGCGAGGCTACTGTAAGAATACCTATTTCCTTGAATTTCTCCCTAAGGGATTCACGTGGTTTTAAATTATAAATTGCACGTATTGCCCTTTTTTGTAATACAAATATTTTTTGAATATCTGCCGCTTTACCCCACAGCAAGATTCCGTAAGACATAAAATACTATGAAAATAAGCAAAATATACAATCTTTGCAGTTTCAACGTCTGTTAACTGCCGAATCTTTCTGACAGCGTAAGCAGCAGAACTGAGTTTACCAGCTAGATTTGATATATGGGTGCCCCATTGAAGCTTAGCATCTAAGGTCACCCCCAAGAACACGGTGGCCTCTTCTATTTTTAACATATCATTATTTACCACTAGATTACTGTTACGTGTATTCTTGGTATTGGGCAGTGCGAACTCAACACACTTAGTTTTTTTTGCATTTAAAAGTAAGTTATTTACAGTAAACCAGTGAGTGACCTGAGAAATGGCACTATTTACGTCGTCAAAATCATCCTTATTTCTATCGACTTTAAAAATTAAAGACGTATCATCAGCAAATAGCACAATATCGCAAGTATCCTGGACAAAATATGGTAAATCATTTATATATACCAAGAACATGAAGGGACCCAGAATGGAGCCTTGAGGGACACACGGGCGCTACATGGGCTTGAGGCGCCTCTGCTTACTCAATGTGTAGCGGTTTCAAAAGGTTTATATTATTAACTGTGTAAATTACAGGTTTTATAGTTAACTACCTTTTGCCTGTGGCTTCGCTCATATTAATTTCGATTTAGATACAAATTTCATCCCTTCTGGGGTTGAATTTTCAAAATTCCTTTCTTAGCGTTTACCTATACGTGATGATAGCTATCTGTTTGCCAAATTATAGCCCGATACGATCAGTGATTTTAGCTGTGCGTTGGTAGATCAGTCAGTCACCTTTTCCTTTTAAATATTAAATATAGATTTTGAAAATAGCTGCAATATATTTTAATGTGGAACCCTAAAAATAAGTCAGCTAGCGATGGTAGTAAAGTACATCGCTGGTTCCCTTTTTGACGGTAAAACAATAAAAGCTGTCGAAGCTAACTGCTGCTATTACTCTTCAATAGCCCTGCGAGCGTTAGCTGAATAGCTTATTCAGCAAACGAGTGCGGGCTAACAAGGGCTTTGTTACATGGAACTAAAAACTGATGAGTTTCAATGTTTATTTGAAAGTATTGCGACGTGCGTTCCAACTTCTACTCAAATATCTTAATGTTTTTTAGGGTTCCGTACCTCAAAGGAAAGAATGGAACCCTTATAGGATCACATTATCACTTTGTTGTCCATCCGTCTGTGTGTCAAGACCCTCTTTCTCAGGAACGCATGAAGGTATCAAGCTGAAATTCATATCATATACTCAGGTCTACTGTCCCTTGGGCCTACCACGTCACAGTTTGTACGGAACCCTCGGTGCACGAGGCCGACTCGCACTTGGCCGTTTTTTTATTAATTACTAGCTAATGCACATGAACAATGCGTGAACATATATAATTATTTAATAGGCTAAGAGCCGGACTCGAGATCTACTATTTAAAATGATAATAATCAGCAATAATTCAGCTGCTCATTGAGCGAGTTCATAAAAACGGTTACATTTGTATTAAGTTAATTTCATAGGATAGGTTATTTTATTGTAGGTAAATATTTTTTTATTATTATTTTTTATAATTATTTTATTATTATTTTTGTAGTATTATGTTATCTTAGTCTATCATATTAGGTTATACCTGTAATGATAGGTTGGAAGATATAGTAAAAAAAAATATTCAGAGCTACGTATGCTTAACCACGTTAATGGCGGACTTGCTACTTAGTCCAAAAAATTAATTTTACTTGAGCTAACTTAAAAGCTGTGTCCTAAACTCTTTTTTAAGCTTAAAATAAGCTTAGATTAAAATGAAGGCTTTTTGTTATTTTCACTCAAATTTTATATTATGAAGTAAAATAAAATAATGTAGGTAGGTAAGATTCCAACAAAATAACGAAATCTGCACAATCAAAATAAATAACCCATATAAGTCTATTATGACGATCATATTTTTTTTATAAAATAAAACAAGCTGGACGAGGTTTTCAACACTTGGGATTAGGTAAGATTCCACAGTGATTGATTAGGTATAATTTTTCTAGTTGGGATCTATTTGCCACATAGGCAAAGCCAAATTAAAATTACATACGTTGTAATTAATTGATACAAAGAATGGCTGACTATGAAGAAAAAGTACCAACAATCTACAATTTCAAATACAAATAAAGAGATAATACCTACTTAAAGGTTAGATATCAATAGGAACATTTTATTATCGTGAGCAATTTCCGAAAACCAATTATTTCCAAACAATGGTACAGTAATGAGTAAACCTAAACAAACAATAAGTACGGAAAACAACTCATACATATGCATTCTGTCGTGATTCCTCCTGACGACCATCGGGATCGAAATATTCAATATCGTCCGCGTGAATTTTAAACGAGTACCTAACTTCGGAGAGAAAATTGGAGAAATCTGAATATTCTTTGAAAATTGCAAAAAGATACGTCCTGTTAATCTATTCGATGGTCCATTTTCATATTATTGATTGATAACTAGCCAATCAATCAAATCAAATAAATATCATAAATGCGAAAGGATGGATGGATGTATGGATTTATGGATGTATGGATGGATATTTGTTACTCAATCACGCCTGAATGGCTGACCTGATCTGGATTTTTTTGAAATTTGGCACAGAGATAGATTATAGTCTGGAATAACACATAGGCTACTTTTGCATTGTAGAGTCAACGTCTCCTGAAGATGCTCTAGTGTCGGAGTGAAACGTGCGTTGAGAATAATTTGCAAGATTTGTGTGGTGTGGTGAATATCGCATAAGATACACACTGTACCACATAGATTTACCTATTGTGGCGGAATATAGGGAATTAAACTTCTAGTTCTTTCGTTGCCATGGACTTCCGCAAAGTAACGCCTGCTCCTATCCTATATTTGAAATACTAAATTGTGACGTCATCAAATTTCGAGGCATTTTTTTACTATAATCGATTGTTTGAAATGGTTTTTCAACATAAAACTAACAGGGGCCGTCGAGATTACGTCTTTTGGGAGATCCTATCTAGTTGTAAAATACCTAATTTACCTTATATTTAATAAATAGTCAGGAAATAGTTCAGGAAGAATATGGTCCTGAATGTAGAAATTCTACAAGGTCGAGCGAAGTAACCCACCGATTTCTGTAGCGAAAGGTAAGTACGTGAACCACCTTAAAAAAAAATATAGTTTTTTTTTTAAATTATGAATCCAGAACTAATTATAAGAAAGCGAGTAGGCGTATAATCACGATGTTACGCTCAACCTCAAGATATAGGTATACCTTATTTACCTGAATTGGTAAACCTTATTTATCTATTTAGTGAGCGTTGCTATTATAGATATTTTACCGTATTTTCTTATTAATTTAATAAATCCTAAAGAAACGTAGCACGGCTTTTAAGATGCTCAAATCTGATTATTCAGTAATTATAGTTATTAAAACATCAAAGCGAATTCACTCTGCTATTGGAATATTTGCGACCTTAAATAATTAAGATGATGTTAATGTAGGTACCTCTTAAGCTTCGTATCCATGAGAGGTCGCAAATGAAAGACACGGCGTAAATGCGAAAACATACAGGCAAAACCTCCGAGCGAAACGCCCGTTTTGTACGGACACACGTTTAGTCATGTCGTAAAGGTCTGTGCAGCTGTTCCGTAGGTACAAACATTTTTTTTACGCTTTTCGCTATTCTATTTTTTTGAGCAATGATGCAGTTTAAAATGGTAGCGGGCTATCCTGTTAGCGGTACGGCAGTTATATTAAAACCCATAACTACTCCAAATCGGTTCCTACACGGCATACCAGTGACGGTCTATCAGAACGCTGAATCGCTTGGCGGTACGTCTTTGCCGGTAGCCACTAGCCAGTCGTAACTAGCCACGGCTGAAGCCTCTCACCAGACCAGACCAGACAATTCAGAAAATATAATCTTACTAATATTATAAATGCGAAAGTTTGGATGGATGTATGGATGTTTGTTACTCAATCACGCTTCAACGGCTGAACGGATCTGGCTGAAATTTGGCACAGAGATAGATTATAGTCTGGAATAGCACATAAGCTACTTTTTATCCCAGAAAATTAAAGAGTTCCCGCGGGAACCAAAAAACCTCAAACCACGCAGACGAAGTCGCGGCCATTCGCTAGTTGCCAAATATGCCGGGAATCGAACCTAGGACCTCCAAACAGCGCTCACCACTGCACCATGGAGGTCGTCATATAAAATAAAAAGTGTTAAAAATAATCACGTACAGTTACTCTGTCTCACCCCATCATTAATAGAGGGAGGGAGACAGAGTTTAACGTTTTTTCGTCCGAGCGTACGATTTTTCCAGCCCAGCCTAGGAAGTTATGTTCCAATAATAATTACTTCAGTATTCTTGAAAAAATTTAAAAAAAACCACGTTAAATGTTGCACGTTGAAGCTACACAAGTCGAATAGCTAAATTGTTCAACGAAACGTACAAACCACTAAATGCCAGTCTGTCACTGCGGTGTTGCAATAACCCCAAATTGTTCAAGATACAAACACAAAACACATTACACAACGAGAGAGCAAAATATAATTATGCTTGGTTTGGGTTTAACGCAAATGAAGCCTAAAATGCGGCTGAATTCCTGTACATGGTACCATAATAATAGGGTGCGATTTCAATTATATTTTAGGTTGAAATGGATTTATTAGATTTTGCTATAGAAGTATAGG
Organism: Erebia epiphron; assembly: GCA_963932025.1. NCBI lineage: Eukaryota > Metazoa > Arthropoda > Insecta > Lepidoptera > Nymphalidae > Erebia > Erebia epiphron. Next base: position 22,832,615 of record OZ009952.1, read on the forward strand.
AAAATCGTACGTGCCAAACCCTGTCCCTCTCCCTCTATAGCATAGATAGAGAGAGACAGAGTACCTTTATATATTAATTTTAGTTAGTGTTGAACACTTTGAAAATCGCAAGTAAAATGTCGCAGGTTGGAATTCCACTCACGAAATTCGCATAGTTTTTTTTAAAATAGCAAGAAAGGATCTATATTCTTACGGGGTGTCCATCGACAATATCGGGCTTGTTTATTTCGAACAGCACCAAAATTAAAACTAGCTGACCCGCTACGCCCCGGCTTCACCCTGGTGGAATAGATAGATAGATCAATTCTTAATTGCCACATAATTTCGAAAATCTTTTCTTAGTTGGTGTAATTCCTAGTTAGCAGGGGTATGTACATTATCATAAAAACCTGCAATATCGCTAGTTCCTAGAGCCAGTAATTTCAGCTATACGATGATGTCAGTCAATCAGCCAGTTTCTCCATAGATATACATTATCTAGTAACTATTCTACTTCTGTGGTCAAAAATAGGGTAGAATTATAATTTTGGGTTCGATTATCACAATAGTTTTCTCGAAAGTATTCGCACTACTTACCTGATATCCTTTAGAAATTGTATTTGTTCAGGGGACGTAACTTCGAAAATAGCAACTTTAGCTTTAATTTTATCGTACATAAAAAAATATTTTTCAAAAAAAATATTATTATGATTTCAGAATACTAATTCAACGAGGTTTTACTCGAGGGGGTTCCCAAACGGATAAAATGCAAATCAATCTTTCTTCTGTGAGATATAAATAGGTAATAAGGGATCCCCTTTTAAATTGGCGTTGTTGATATCCGCCTTTGATATCCAGTATCCTTAGCAAAATGGAAAATAGACTCTCATACAAAACTGAGCATGGATATTTGCCCTGACCCATTGAATTTGAATGGGACAGATAAACGTATAAATCAGAGGAATCAGTAAACAGCTCGAGAGCCGATATCAATTTTGCGGGGACGGTTAATATATGTATATTTTTTATTTATGAGTTATGATGGACGGTGGTTGTGGAGGTTAATTTAAGATTCCTTTATTTTAAATTGAAATAATTAAAATGTTAGAAATAAAGGTTATATTTTATACCCAGCTATTCTATTGGTATAGGTATATCCTACATGAAATTAATTTTGAGTTTGTATTGTTAGAATACGATGGTATGGTATTCATGGGATGAGAATTGCACAAGACAATTTGAAACATGGTTGCCAGCTACCAATTTGAAAAGTGTCAGGAAGGTTAATTTAATAATAGTTACTTTAATTATAATTAGTATGTCCCCATTTCCACTAATCTAATCGTAATCATCCCATTACTATCTTCATCACTACGATGAAGATAGTAATGGGATGATTACAATTCGACTCAGTACTATTTTCTTTTAGGTTTAACGATTATAATAGATTTTAGTCATAATAACCGTGGAACCGAAGGCATTTGGCAATCGAAAATGCAAAATACCTATCCAGTTATTGACTTTTTATACCCAGTTACGTTACTTCTTTGCAGTAAAGTGCAGTATAGCTTTTTTACGTTGTCTCATTGGGGTCGATTTCCCGCTTTTGTATAACACCTCCTCGGACTTTCCTGTGGGTTCTTGGTCTACGGTGGAAATCGCAACTTGACTTTGTCATTCAAATCAGTTACTCGGGCGCGATGATTTAAATTAGACTTGAAATTAGAACATCATAAATGATGCAACGGCGAATTAATGATACCGTTTCGCTTAAATATGGAACCTTATTAGTTTAGAGTTTACAATAATTCAGGCAATGCTTCTGTTTTTAAAATAATGCACTAGTGTTTTATTATTCTTCGTTTAGAGATAAGCCCACGCACTTATCATGGCCTCATCGTTGTTGTCGTCACTCTAGCGTGATCACTCACGCCCACAAGGGCGAGGGTGGGCATATTCGGGGCAGAGCAGTTTCTGTCGCCTGGTGTCAACACGCCAGGATCTTTGGGGCGGCCTGAAGGGCCAAGGGAGGAGTTTTCGTCAACCGATATAGGTACGTCCATACTACTTAGGTCTCTTGCAGGGACTTCCACACGCCATGGTCTTGCACCGCTTGCCTGTTCTGAATTATTAATTGTTGAAATACCACTGATCTATAATCCTTATACATCACCTACTATACCTATTTGTTGCCTTAATGAACTTAGCCTATACCTTATAAAGATTAACTCGAGGCGAAAATCCCGCTTGGGCAATAACGGGGAAGATTGAATACTGAGCACATATTTGCGCTGCTAGCAAATCGTCCCCATGAGGTAGTAACATCGCGAAATGAGGCTAACATCTTCCTTTAATGTTTCCTGATAGCTTTATGGTCCTGCAAATATTTTTTTGGGTTATTGCCCAAAAGCGGTGCAGTTATTCGGTGGTCCTGGGTTCGGTGGGGAATAACACCGCTTTAGGCAATAACCTCTGAACTTTGTGTGTAATAAGAAACTAGGTGATGCCCTTGACTTCGTCCGCGTGGATTTAGGTTTATCAAAAATCTCGTGAGAATTCTTTGATTTTCTGGGATAAAAAGTAGTCTGTGATCTGTAGCTTGTGGTTTTTAAATCGTCATTTTTGCCCGACTGTAAAAATTACTTAAGCAGATTCCTAGTTCCATGGTTAAAAAAGTTGGGCAGCCTCAACCCGCCCGCCTTTATAGAGGATTGAGTAAAAAGTTATAGTGCTTTTTTGTGGATTTATTAAGTTTTTAAAAAGTTGTAGAACAGAAGTTTTTCTGTATAAGTAGGTACATAATTATGTAGAGAAGGAGATTATTTATTAGTATTTTTAAATAATTAATCCTATTTATGTGTTAAAATAATAATGTAGAATGTAAAATTGGACGAGGGTTTTACTAATGAAATGTAAATTGTAGGACTATGTTTATTTAATCATTGGTTTCGTTTGCTTGGGATTGTTTGATGAGGATCGTGTGTTAAATGAGAAGTTAGAACTATGATGAGTCGATATTTGATGTAATTAATAATGTAACGTGGAAAGTATATTATATAATTGTTAATAATCTTTGCGTTATGTCATGCTATCAAAATCCTCGTATCCATAGCCCATTTTCACTCCGAAAATGCACCGTCAATTAGGTACTTGTATTTCTTTAGAGGTAACTCAAATTGATGATTTAGCTACCAAGTAATAAAATTGTTCAACTAACAACCCAAATATTATTGAAAAAAAACAGACATTAATGTCTATTATTTCAGAAAAGATTTAGAAACGATTCATTATAGTTAACAAAGTAATGTGACCCGCCGCCGGCGTTATTCTTGCCTTTTACTTACAAAATATTATTATAGTTCTGTTTGGAGACCCATGTTCTGCCTTTGTTGTACAATTCCATTGGGTGACCTCGGAACTCATCTGTCCTTTTTAGGGTTGCGTACCTAAAAGGTAGGAAAGCATCCCTTATGGTGCGATCGTCCGACCGTCCGTCTATCACACTTTGCATATTTTAAATATCAGCGAAAGGGAATAGTTTTGAATAATGACCAACCATATAGCAAATGAAAGAATAAAAAAAATATTATCCGTAGTATATATTACAAACTAGCTGATGCCCGCGACTACGTCCGCGTGGATTGAGGTTTTTTGGTTCCCGCGGGAACTCCTTAATTTTCCGGGATAAAAAGTAGCCTATGTGCTATTCCAGACTATAAAATCTATCTCTGTGCTAAATTTCAGCCAGATCCATCCATAAATCAAAACAAATAAAAACCGAACTACAGAACCTTCCGCGCGCAAGTCTGACCCGCAATTAGCCGATTTTTTATTTTAGTTTGGCACAAAAATGTAGAGATGTATTATTTCAAGAACAAGTAATAAAATTAAAAATTTTAAAAAAACCCACGACGAACTGCAGAGCTCCATTATACCTTTGACCTTTATAACTTTGAAACAACAATTAGAACGTAGCAAACGTATATATTACATTATATCTAAAACACAAAACTGCATCTTTGACAGCTCAGTAGTTTTTTGACCAGTGTGGTGGACTATGGCCAAACCCTTTTCAAATGGACAAATCAAAAGAGTCCAAACGCGACGGGTATACGATGAGAATTTAAGGAGTTCCCATGATCGCCTCCTGACTCCATCATGATACCCTGGGCAGCATCTAGGTACAAGCTAAATATATCTAAAACAAAAAGCCCGCATCTAAATCAGCACAGTAGTTTTTGAGAAAAATGGTAACATATTGAAAAAATAAAATCATAGACTACAGCTCAGCTTTGTTGTCTATGGTCCTAAAATATATCTAAGAACCTTCTCACAAGCTATACACATCTAATGAAAAAACCGCATTTCAATCGGCCCAGTACTTTTTGTAAAAAATGGTAACATATCGAAATATTAAAATCATAGAGACAGCTCAGCTTGGTTGTGTATGGTCCTAGATTATATCTAAGAACCTTCTCTCAAGCTACATATATCTAACTAGTATTTCGCCCTGTGCGCGAGCTGCTAAAGCAGCTCACGGGTTGTGGTTAGACTTACAAGTAGTACAGATTTTACTGTACTAAACTGAATTCATTTATTATGGTGATAACAAAATAAATAAAAATGGCGCTGATTTTTTAAAACTTTGGTAACAGTTTCCTGTTTCGTAACCCCAGGGAGTCCTAAATATCGATTTTGAACGAAATTGGTCAATTAACAAAGAATTTCAAAATGGCGCTGATTTTCTAAAATTTTGGTAACAGTTTCCTGTTTTGTGACCCCAGGGAGCCCTAAATATCGATTTTGAACGAAATCGGTCAATTAACACAGAATTTCAAAATGGCGCTGATTTTTTAAAATTTTGGTACCAGTTTCCTGTTTTGTGACCCCAGGGAGCCCTAATTATCGATTTTGAACGAAATCGGTCAATTAACAAAGAATTTCAAAATGGCGCTGATTTTTTTAAAATTTTGGTACCAGTTTCCTGTTTTGTAATCCCACGAAGCCCTAAATATCGATTTTGAACAAAATCGGTTAATTAACAAAGAATTTCAAAATCGCACTGTTTTTTTTAAGTTTGTTAACAGTTTCCTGTTTTGTAACCCCAGGGAGTCCTAAATATCGATTTTGAACGAAATCGATCAATTAACAAAGAATTTCAAAATGGCGCTGATTTTTTCAAATTTTGGTACCAGTTTCCTGTTTTGTGACCCCAGGGAGCCCTAAATATAGATTTTGAACGAAATCGGTCAATTAACAAAGAATTTCAAAATAACGCTGATTTTCTAAAATTTTGGTAACAGTTTCCTGTTTTGTGACCCCAGGTACGTCAGTACTATTATATTATTCTGTGCCCCAGGGAGCCCTAAATATCGATTTTGAACGAAATCGGTCAATTAACAAAGAATTTCAAAATGGCGCTGATTTTTTAAAATTTTGGTACCAGTTTCCTGTTTTGTGACCCCAGGGAGCCCTAAATATAGATTTTGAACGAAATCGGTCAATTAACAAAGAATTTCAAAATGGCGCTGATTTTCTAAAATTTTGGTAACAGTTTCCTGTTTTGTGACCCCAGGTACGTCAGTACTATTATATTATTCTGTGCCCCAGGGAGCCCTAAATATCGATTTTGAACGAAATCGGTCAATTAACAAAGAATTTCAAAATGGCGCTGATTTTTTTAAATTTTGGTACCAGTTTCCTGTTTTGTAATCCCACGAAGCCCTTAATATCGATTTTGAACAAAATCGGTTAATTAACAAAGAATTTCAAAATGGCGCTGTTTTTTTTAAAGTATGGTACCAGTTTCCCGTTTTGTAACCCCAAGGAGTCCATAATATCGATTTTGAACGAAATCGATCAATTAACAAAGAATTTCAAAATGGCGCTGATTTTTTTAAATTTTGGTACCACTTTCCTGTTTTGTGACCCCAGGGAGCCCTAAATATAGATTTTGAACGAAATCGGTCAATTAACAAAGAATTTCAAAATGGCACTGATTTTTAAAAATTTTGGTACCAGTTTCCTGTTTTGTAATCGCACGAAGTCCTAAATGCAATAAACCGCATCTCAATCGGCCCAGTACTTTTTGTGAAAAAAGGTAACAGTGGTTGAAAAATTAAGATCATAGACTACAGCTCAGCTTTGTTGTCTATGGTCCTAAAATATATTTAAGAACCTTCTCACAAGCTATACACATCTAATGCAAAAAACCCCATCTCAATCGGCCCAGTACTTTTTGTCAAAAATGGTAACATATTGAAAAAATAAAATCATAGACTACAGCTCAGCTTTGTTGTCTATGGTCCTAAAATATATCTAAGAACCTTCTCACAAGCTAAACATATCTAATGCAAAAAACCGCATCTCAATCGGCCCAGTACTTTTTGTGAAAATTTTTAACACAGAAAAATTAAGATCGTAGACTACAGCTCAGCTTTGTTGTCTATGCTCCTAAAATATATCTAAGAACCTTCTCACAAGCTATACACATCTAATGCAAAAAACCGCATCTCAATCGGTCCAGTAGTTTTTGTGAAAAATGGTAACATGTTGAATTATTAAAATCATAGACTACAGCTCAGCTTGGTTGTCTATGGTCCTAAAATATATCTAAAAACCTTCTCACAAGCTATACGTATCTAATGCAAAAAACCGCATCTCAATCGGCCCAGTACTTTTTGAGAAATTTGGTGACAAAAAAGTGCACAAACAAACAAACAAACACACAACCTCTTAGGGCAAACACATATACCGTCTCCGCTTCGTCGAGGGTAAAAAGCAAGCCTCACGCATCAAGCGTCAAATAAACGCTAGACTTTTTTGAAATTTTGAATATCTAATAATAAAAATACTAATGAAAATACAAAGAACTTGTATAAAAGTACAAATACTACTACATACAAGACATAGGCTACTTTTCATCCCGGAAAATAAAGTGTTCCCGCGGGAATCAAAAAACTTAAGCCACGCGGACGAAGTCGCGGGCATCAGCTCTCTATTTGCGTCGTATTCCTCATTACTGAGGGTCGTGACCCCTTTCCATTAATCAAATAATGGTAGAAGTTTTCTTGGGATAATAGTGTGGTGGGCTCCCACGTCCTTCCGCATGTAGGGCATCATCTAGTACCTAAGTTATGAATTGCACCTCTTGCCTTTTTTTGTTATATTTTTATTTTACTCACACTTGTTATTTTTTTTTCAGTGACTAGTATAAATTACAGGGTAAAACCAGCAAATTAAGTCAGCGATTGCGCTCGTAAAAAAAATCAAATTACTTATGTGTCGTGGTAAATTGTGCGTTCATGTGATAAGAATCTCTCTGCAAAAATGTAACCGACTACTCCCTCTGGTAGACCTCGTCTTACAATACAGGGTCTAACTTTATTAAACCGAAATATTTTAACACAGTAAACTTTGGCAGTAACAGAACCATTCAATCAAGAGTTTTTCTTTTTTTTTTGTCTCATAAACATCACACTGATATTACTTTGAGAACGTTCTAGGCCATTTACCACTGCTACAAGAGCACCATATAATGTTAACAAACTTTACCTATATAATATCCGATTATATCTCTGGTTATTATCTTGCTACTTGGACTATATCTTGACATTGACAATTCCAACAATTGAATTATAGTAGCAATGTTATAATCAATACTTTCGTAATCGACCAGTAGGTCTCTCACACAGATCTTGTCATCAGCACCCACAAATATTTGACGTTCGCCAAGACGTAGCTCACCGTCCTAAACAAACACCCAGACACGAACCCCCGTTCGACTCAAACACTGTTTTCTGTTCTGACAAAGGACGTCTTGAATATTAACAGGCACCGCAAAATAAAGAACAATGGACTTTCGTGTAAGGCGAAATTTACATTACCAGGGCGGGTAAACTTTGAAACCCTTGAAACTTAGGTTGTAATAACCGCTCTCTAAAAGTATCCATTTGGTCAAAAATCATACAAGATTACAAAAAAAAACATGTTAAAGCTGGCAACAGATTTGTATCGTTAGCTTAATAATTAAAAGTAAATTTTTCAAGCATATAACTTGCTGTGAGGTCAACGCATTTCAACGATTAGTATTTTGAAACTAATCCATTTCCATACTAATATTATAAATGCGAAAGTGTGTCTATCTGCTACGCTTTCACGGCCCACCTGTACAACCGATTTTGATGAAATTTGGTACAGGGATAAGTTGTATCCCGGGCAAGGACAGGCTACTTTTTGCACCGGACAATTAAGGAGTTCCCGCGGGAATTGAAAAAAAATAATCCACGCGGACGAAGTCATCATCACGAGGGCATCATCTAGTAATTTAAATAATACAACTTTGTTATTACGTAATAATTATAATGTGGCGGCGTACTCTTGAAATAGTGTTAAAAAACAGTAGGTTTTGCACAAACATGCTAGGATTCGTTAGCAATTAGGGACAGCTTCCATTCATAAAGCTGTCCAGTATTGTAGCGCTTGTTCGAAGGCGATTAGAAATCGGAATGAATATTTGGTTTGCAGTGCTGGTCGGGATTATCAGATTTCAGAGGTCCAATTATAATAGCAAATCGTAATTATTTGACAGCTTAAAACGTATTACTCGAACTGTTTAATGATGAACTCCTTATACAGGTCGAATTATACGTTTGTCAAATGATTACGATTACGATGTCCTTACACAATCGGGGGGCAGATTACACTTATATTTTGTGAAACCGTTTGGAAGGTACGATATATCATGGTAGTAGGCAGTTAGGTACATGAAGACGTATGCAAGGTACTCGTAGGTACCTACTGGGACTCTTTATGTTTTACCACGGCAAGACCACGGCCTAAGCAATTACTCCTATATTTACTTTATACTTAACAGTTAACAACATAACATAATAATTATGTTAAGTAATCACTTCGCACCAGCACTTTTTAATTCACAAATCTAGCCATAAGATAAAACCGCTGCGCCAGTGAGATCTTCAAACGGATAAAGGTTAAAATAATGTTTTTAATTGTATATATTATCTATGATGAGTGTCATACTTGTGAGTATCATACTCATGTTTACGTAGACGGTAGATCTGTCATAAGAAATGATTTTCCTTGAAGCTATCCGAAGCTCTAAGGGTTGGATTACACTTTTTTAAGATAACAGTGCAAACAAAAAGTGAAGGTGTTAAATGATTTGCAAAATCAACAGGTAAATAGTCACCCGTTAAGAGTAGAGCACTTTGATCCTGCAAGGATAACCAATTACTCCTATATTTACTTTATACTTAACAGTTAACAACATAACATAATAATTATGTTAAGTAATCACTTCGCACGAGCACTTTTTTTGTTTTTAATTCACAAATCTAGCCATAAGATAAAACCGCTGCGCCAGTGAGATCTTCAAACGGATAAAGGTTAAAATAATGTTTTTAATTCCTATACTTACGCACATCCGAGTACGCACACCGTTGTTCCAGGTTCTATATATCAATTGAAAATAAATGATATACTGTTGGTCCGTTCCAACCTGCGATCGCTAATTGTTTTCATTTTCAGGATTCTGTTGTTAATTTAGCAATGTCAATTTATAAGCGGTGAAAGCCCTAATGGTTAAGACACCCGACTTCCTGTACGGCGTAGCAGGTTCGATCCCCGGGCACGCACCTCCAACTTTTCGAAATCATGTGGGTTTTTAGAAATTAAATATAACTTGCTACAAACGGTAAAGGAAAACATTGTGAGGAAACCATGCATACCCGAGGGACGAGATTTCTTTGTAATGTTCTATATCCAAACCCTTCTCCTTCCGAGAGGAGACTCGTGCTCAGGTAGGTTGGCAATGGGTTGATAAGAGACACACACACACACACACACACACACACAGAAAGAGAGAGAGAGAGAGTTTATAATTATTGTACATTATCGTTAAATATTGTTTTCAATTAACAGCACGCTGATAAAAACTTTATTTTTCAGTACCGTAAATGCAAAATTTCTTTTTGAACGACTCATTCTCATTTGCTTTTCACGAGATGTAATGGTATTAGTCGATCGTGCACCCAATTCGCATTTCTGAAAATAATAAGGACCTTTTCATGTCAACACCGGAATAAAGTTATCAAAAATTGTCAGCATCATCAAAAAACGAAATAAGTTTAAGCAGTGTTGTGTAAATTGGCCTAAATTACGCTAAACTATGGGCCTGGGATGTGTGGCAGGTATGAGCTTTAGCTCAAAGTCACTCAGCGGGCGATGGAGCTACCCATATCCTGGGGTTTCTTAACTGGGCAGAAATGAGATTCAGTAGGAGAACCAGAATGACAGATCAACAGATCAACTGATGACTTGCCTACGGGCGGGGCACATCTGAAGAACCGATATACTTTGAGGTCTCAAGGCTTTGTATGACAATTTGCATTCATACCAAAGCGTAGCATTATCAGATTCCCTACTAACACAGGTGGACAGACAACATCCAAAGAGTCACAGGAAGCCACTGGAAAGAAGTATAGTATTATAATTATGTTCTGTGTTCTATAATTTTTGCCTATAGTTGGGCTGAATATTTTCGGTCGCTAGCGGAACCCCTTTTATACGTGCGAACGAGCTTCACTTTACCAAATTTATTTTTGAGCGGAACGTTGGCGAGGATTGTGCATCGGAGATTTGTAGCTACTGTTTTATGGTTTCCCGGTTATTTATTGTTTGGTGTTCGGACCGCAAATTTGAGTGTGGATTAAGGTTTTATTGTGGTCGAGAATAACAATTTATGAGCTGTGCGTTCTACATTATGAGGGATGCTTACTTTGTGTTTATTGCTTAAGTGGCTATATTATTTGAATGATGTTTTACATTTTTAAATGAAAATGCGATGTAAATCAGCAGAGGACGGCAACGACTTCATCACTGCTGCAGCAGCTTCACTTTTCACGGAAAAGTCTTCGGGAATGGTATTTTTTTATCAGGTGTAAATATTATGACATTAATTAATTGTACCTGTCTAAATTATATTATACTAGCTGATACCCGCGACTTCGTCCGCGTGGATTGAGGAGTTTTACTTCCCGCGGGAACTCTTTAATTTTCCGGGATAAAAAGTACCCTATTATTTAATCCGGACTTCTAACTTTACGTCTGCAAAATTTCAAAGCAATCGGTTCAGTAGTTACGGCGTGAAAGCGGAACAAACATACAAACAAACTCACTTTCCCTTTTATAATATTAGTAAGGATAAGGATTACGGGATAAGACATTTTTATTTATAATTTTTGTATAGTAATTTTATTTATTTTAACTTACACATATTATAATATCACAATGTATTTTGAGCAGTAACTCTACTGACAATTAATTTTGCACGACTAATAGTAACCAGAATTCTCAAAATACTAACCTCAGCCGAAAATCGAAATTTGGACCTCTCACTTAAAAAAAAACATATTTGCTCATCACTGCATCAGAAATGTAGGTATATTTTATAACAACTTAATAAGAAAAAGGTTGGAAAATGTGCGTTTCGCAAATTGCACATAACTTAGTGAATGTGTATTTAAACTCAGCAATAGTAATTACGCGTGGTGATCACGCATTGTTAGCTTTTGCTAATTGGACCGATTTACGATTCAACCGAGAATGTTCAATAGTATTTGGAATTCACACTATTTTGTAAAGCTTCGTATTCATTTGATCAGCCTTAGCCTGAGAATCTATCTCTGTACCAAATTTCATCAAAATCGGTTGAAAAGATAAGCCGTTAAAGCGTAGCAGACAGACAGACAGACACAACTCGACTTGAGGTAATCTAATCTCAATAATTGGATGGAACTCTTCCCATTCGCCCAATCCGAAAAAGGAAAACCTTTTTTTATTGCAATTTCATGAATTTTTACTAAATATATTGAAAATAATAATTAGCACAATAAAATTTTGTATAGATGCAGTATTTATACTGTCTATAACTGCCGTACCCGTAGCAGGTTATCCCGCTACTATCTTAGACTGCATAATCAGTATCACTTCAGGTGAGATCGTAATCAAGGGTTAAGGCCCTGTGTAGCGTAAAAGGGGGTTTTTAAAAGCAGTGTATCCATCAAACGGTGACATAATGTATGCTTGTAAAAATAATTTGCTGTTTTTTTTAGACCTTTAAGCGGCCATTGACGCATCTCAAAACACAATTTAAAAAAATCTCTGCATTGAAATTTATTTTAAACATACCTCTTAATTGACCTTTTATAGCAATTTTTCTCCTTATTGAAACCAATAATTAGGTCTAGAAATATAAGATAAAATTCATATTTCTAAATCAAACACATTGTCGGATTCATTTGTATTGAAAAGTAAATATTATTTTTTTACAAATGATTTCATACATTTTTTGCGACATGCGCTTGCTCGATTTCAACCCGCGCTTGTGTTTTTCATCTCGTGAGCTACAGCGCCTTAACTCGTAGTGGAATAAAACTATAAAATAGTAATAAAACTGGCATGGAATAGTTTTATTTATGATCTAAATCAATAGATAGCCACTATCCAAAAGGTTATTTTAACTAAGGATTCATAAATAAATCACTAACATCACATAACCCTTATAAATAAATAACATGCGGGACTAAGTGATAAATGTAATTTCTCAAACATGCACGACTACGTTTATAATTAGGAAGACCGTTACGGCTCCGAAATTTAATTTTGGCGGCAAACCTTGCTCAAAGGGATTTGAAAATTAGGATGAACGAATATCGTTTGGAAACACAATGTGATCGAATTTAAAGTTTAGTTTGCACAGAGTTTTAATTGCATCCACGGCAGAGACGAATCATGATCTGGGGGTTTGCTTGCATTTCAGACTCCCTGCATCAGTTGTATGAGCACAAAGTTATAATCAACATCTCATACTGCTTATACGCGGCTCATGAATGCCTAATCATGTATTAATCTAGTGGCTAGGTTTCAAGCGTTATACCCGAGTGGAGGAGGTCACTTACAGAGGAAACGTAAAGCCACCGGTCTTGATCTCTGTTTGGTGCGGTCCCCATAGTAAAATGTTTTTTTTTTATCCACTACAAGTTATCCCTTGACTGCGATCTCACCTGATGGTAAGTGATGATGCAGTCTAAGATGGTAGCGGGCTAACCTGTTAGGGGCATGGCAGTTACATTACCCATAACCCTATTCGGTTTCCACACGGCATCGTACCGGAACGCTAAATCGCTTGGCGGCACGTCTTTGCCGCTAGGGTGGTAACTACCCACGGCCGAAGCCTCCCACCAGGCCAGACCAGGGAAAATTCAGATATATTTTTTATAGGTAATTTTTTTTATGCACTTCAAGTTAGCCCTTGACTGCAATCTTACCTGATGGGAAGCGATGATGCAGTCTAAGATGGTAGCAGGCTAATTTATTAGGGGCGTGGCAGTTATATTAAACCCATACCGAAGCTTTCCACCAGAGTATTATTTCAACTATGGTTGAGTTACATATGGTATGAGTTACAAACAGAATATTATCTGATATCACCATATCAATGTCAAAGAGCTTATAATCCTACTCATAGCAGGAGCATAGATAGTGGCATAAACACGGTTCAGTACACTAAAATATAATATCCGCTTACTAGGCAAGTACTCGTATGTTTCAAGAAACGAATCAAGATTCGATCCGGCCCAGGCTCAGGGATATATAGGTCAAGACATTCTATCGACACAGTTGTCTAGATTGAAACTTAGCTGAAACCTCGAAAAAGCATTTAGTTTATTTATCTCATAAATTAAGAAGAAAAGTCCTGATGTACTCACTCCCTTGGATCTGAAAAGCTAAAATTTTCCACAGAATATTTTCCTTTGTAAATCTAGACATGGAATTTTCTATATTCTCACGTGAGCAAGCAATAGTGTGGGTGGTTCTAGTAATAGTATTTATTATTATTATTTAAATCTTTATTGCACACACGTACTCGCAAAATAAAGAAGACATTAAAAAACTACGAATAGGACTATACAGTATGCAAAGGCGATCTTATCGCCTAAGGTGATCTCTTCCAGACATCCTTTGGAGACCAGAGAAGAGAATACAAACATATTTATAATATCAGTCCTACAAAGTGAATGAAATCCTAAAATTCCTAAATGAAAGAAAGAAAAATGATAAAACACAAAATGGGGCGACAATTTTATTAAAAACATAATTAAATGCAAAGTAGATGGGAAGCGCGGTAGAAAAGATATAAATTATACTTGGCCTTCCGCCTCCACGTTTTTATATCATTTTCATATGGATCAAATTAAAAGAAGAATACTGGTAATAAGTTAAGGTAAACTGAAAGAAAATATTAAATCAGAGAGACGTGCGAAAAAAATTGAATTATTGGAACATGTAATCCCCCGCATTGAAAATAACAGTGTCGTTAGACGCTAGGTAGACAAACCTCAACTTATAAACTTGAATTTGTGCTTGAACTGCCTCATTGGTCTAGTGGTTAGGATGTTTGGGCTTTGGCTGACGTGCTCCTGATTTAATTTGCTGAGAAATAAATTTCTCAAAGAGATTTATTTCTGAATCACTTTTTGTCTAAGTATACATGAGTTGCTCATTTCCGTTCCAAAGAATTGTATTTTCATTTCAGAGTTTCAAATCTTACAGATATTTATTTAAGAGCTAGTTATAATAAGTCTTAAATGATTTGCAGCCAATGTACAGAATAAATCGGGTGCGGCGTGGCGTTGGGCAGCTCTAATGGCTTCCATTACCCGGCTGCCACCTGCGCTAATGGTGCACAAATATTTAATTGATGAGAGCTCGGTACAGATAGCCCCCGGTTCACATTTTTCATTAATTTATGGCGCTTCCACGTTCTATTTGTGGAATCGGCTCGCATTACGAATTACGATGCAGAATTCAATTTCATTGCACCAGTAGTTATTACGAATTTTATATTTGGTCTCTTTCGCTGAAACTGTTTAATTATTAGGTACTTGATATCTTTCGCTGAAACTGGTTATTTTCACGGCTACTGCCTGCGCTAATGGTGCACAAATATTTAAGGGCCCCTCCCTTACCTCCCTCCCGTACCTGGTACTTAGTTAAAGAAGTTATTATTATATTATTTTCATCTGTGCTAACCTAACCTACTGAGAATTTCTTGACGGAAAAGCTACGTTTGGGCTGTACTGGGAAGCAAGCCGCATCTGCATTTAGACATGCTTACCACTAGACGACAGGCAGACTTAGGTACCTATAGAAACTATATTAGACGAAATTTAATCAATTTCTAAAACGGACATAATACCTCCATATATGGCTTTCGGGGAATACAATGCCATTCAATTCTGTCGAGTTGACAATACTCAGGGATAGAGCCTACAAAGAACCTACATAAACCAAATTCAGTTCAGTCGTCGGTTCATGAATGTGATTAGCAAGGTACATACTGAGCGAGGCGGCTTCATGAGGCTTTCCTCCGTATAGTAGAGCAGTGGTGTGGGCTGTGGACAGCTGTTGCGTTGCCTCGTTTGACAAATAAAGCTATTACCTCTGTCTAGGTGCGTACATACGGTGCGTCCCACCAACTTATCTGACCCGGTGGCCAAATTTGGGACTTATTATTATACCTACCTGTATAAACAACTATACTATGTTTTTATATTATTTTTAATATTTGTTAGCGACGCTGTCACCGGGTCAGATAAGTTTGATATTATAATTTAGGAATCATGCTTTGCAAATATGGAGCGCTTAGTGTGAACCCGCCTATCCCTTTCAACGTGATATACTCCGCTGAGTCAAACATCAAAGCAAATTTATCTTCCATTTCTGGTAGGGTTTATCTAATAATAACGGGTTATATGAAAGAAGTAGAGGCTGTGTCTTATGTAAAAGAATTTTGAGATGATAATTTTATTGAGTCGAGCAAAATATTTCTAGGTAGATATTACAGGCTTATATATTTTAATATTATATATTACTAGATGATGCCCGCGACATCGTCCGCGTGGATAAAGTTTTTTTTTCTCGCGGGAACTCCTTAATTTTCCGGGATTAAAAGTAGCCTATGTACTTCCCCGGGATAAAAACTATCCCTGTACCAAATTTAATCAAACTCGGTTGAACGGATGGGCCGTGAAAGCGTAGCTGACAGACAGACAGACACACTTTCGTATTTATAATATTAGTATGGATTTATTTGTAATGTATCTTTCCATTGTGTAGGAAACAGGCCCGCAACCTGAAATCCTTATGAGTTATTTTATTTATTTTATTGAGTTTATTTTCTACTAGATTATTTTATATATTTTTTAATCTCCATAGCTTTTCGATTTCCGGTATAAATAGTCTCCGGAATGTAAGCTATCTCGGTACTTACCGTTTAAAAGTCGGATTAAGTATAAACGGATAGGCCTTGAACAGATAACAGACAGGCAAAAACATTTATAATATTATTAGTTTATTGACCTAGCCAGTCAAATCAAACAAAAAAGTAAGTTAAAGGTGAAACATTTAAAATTATTAGTAGTGACCTAGCCAGTCAAATCAAACAAAAAAGTAAGTTAAAGATCTCATTTTCATAGCTCCATTCTGCATCAACGCACCATACAAAACCCACTAAACCTAAAAACTTTTACCACAGTCTTGCTTTAATGTACTGTAACTTCTGGAATACCATCTTATACGGCGTTAGCGTATGTAGGCGGCAATAAAACAGCCAGTTAGCAAGACCAATTTGCGCCCGTTTCGTTACATGGGAACTCGTATCGTTTTATCGCATGCGGATTCTAACCTCAAACGTTGGTACATGGTAATAGAGACGAGGAACGGGAACGCGAATTGTACTATTAAATGTGTTCACACAATACCTACTATAACTGTACAGAAAGCTTACGGAAATTGTGAGAACATTACATTACAAGTTGTTACAGCTTTCAGTTCTAGGGTGAAAATACGCTACGAAGCGAACAAAACACAACCCCCCACCGGAAGGTTGAATAGGAAACACGTTTCGTTGCGTCGCGCTGATCTGTGCATCACCATATAAAATTGCGCTCACCTGGATGGTAATTTGAAGTAATACTAGTTACCAGAGTGAAAAGGCATTTTCTATGCAATCACACTCCATCTTACACTGCATCACTACTTGCAGGCCCGTCTGGTTGCATCCAAGCGTAAAGCGTAAAATTGAAGTGAATTTTTATTTTAATACTGACCGATGAATTATTAAAGTCCGACAAACTTATCTGACCCGGTGACAGCGTGGCTAGTATCTATCTTACTATAATATTATAAATACGAAAGTTTGGATGGATGGATGTATGGATGTTTGTTATTCAATCACGCCCCAACGGCTGAACGGATCTGGCTGAAATTGGGCATAGAGATAGAGATGGAATAGCACAATAGCACATAGGCTACTTTTTATCCCGGAAAATAAAAGAGTTCCCGCGGGATCCTCAAACTACGCAGACGAAGTCGCGGGCATTCGCTAGTGAAAAATAAGTTAAAAACAAAAATTTAACAAGTATAAATATTAGTTCCAATTTTGGCCACCGGGTCATTTATGTTTGTGGGACTATACATGATATTAATTAAGATGTCCTACTTACCTTCTACGCCTTCTACCATCCTACCCGCAGAGTATAGGTACTATAATTTAATATAAAAAATTCTTTTTAAACAACCGACTTCAAACTCCCGCGCCAACTTTACAACAACAAGCACACGCTATACAAAGTACTTATTTTATTCTTGATATTTTAAAAACCGCTCGACCGATTTCGATAAAATTTATATGGGACCACATGGGAAGTATGCCCTTTCAAATAAAAAAAGAATCATCCAAATCGGTCCACCCAGTCAAAAGTTCTGAGGTAACAAACATTAAAAAAAAAAAAATTTATATATATATACAGTCGGATTGAGAACCTCCTCCATTTTTTGAAGTCGGTTGAAAATTCTACATCAATGGCAGAGCTGCATCGCACAATAGTGTGTGTGTCATCCACAGACATAATAAAGAAAAGTCATCTAAAGTGGTGTTATCTAGCAGAATGTGCGCTAACATTGTTATCTTTGTGAACAAAGATGCTGAAATATTTTATTATGAACTATTTTTAAAGTCACCACAAAAAAGATTTCTTTGTGAAGTTGTCAGTGTCAAACCAAATTTGATATAAATAAATGCGAATCCTTGCCAAGCTTATGTTTAAAGATTTACTCAATGTTTTTTGAAATATAATGAACAAATGTTATTTTTGGATTTTTTATGGTGAGTTATATTATTTACTATATTATGAGTTATTTGTATGTATTGCCTATTATGTTAGATAAACAGGCGGCGAAGGGACGGATGAACAGCTTAACCCTAGAATCCATACTCCTAATACTATAATTTTATAAATGCGAAAGTGTGTCTGCTACGCTTTCACGGCCCATCTGTTTTAATGTGATTTTGATGAAATTTGTAGGTTACATCCCGGAGAAGGACATAGGCTTTTTATCCCGAAAAGATAAAGAGTTACCGTAGGAATCAAAAAACTAATTCATGTGACGAAGTCGTGGGCAACATCTAGTATTAATATAAATGTTTACTTGAACATCGCTTCGGAGGATAATTTTTAAAACACATCTTTAACTGTCTTTATTGAGACAAAGATGTGTTTACTAAGAAATTTATGTTAACTTAATAGGTCAAACCTCTAACTTTTTAAAAACAGCAACAAAAATGTCTTTATAATATGTAAGCCAACATAAATTCTAAAATTGAACTTTAAACTTAACACATACGTATAGTTCGCGCGTGAGTTGCATGCAGAGCAAATGTATGGTGACTACTTTTACTCTGCATTCAACTTGCGCGCGAATTGTACGTAACAAAACACAGACGGGCCCTGATGTTGTGAAGACGTGTATTTGACAATATCAGGACCCGACTGATCGTCTGCCCGCTATTTCTTATAACATTAAAAAAAAGTTTTTCTATTAAATATGTGCTTCAACATTAACTTAAGCGCATAACACACAGGTAACGGGCACGGGTCGGACAGCATCACCCGCCACGCGCCTGACCTGCGCCCGCGTTCTGTGTGATGTCATCCATATAAATACAGGGAAATACACCCGCCGCGATGCAGCCGACCCGGCCCGCGCCCGTTCCCTGTGTGCCCATAAACTCTGAGGGGTTCACGTTCAGGCTTTCATCTTTTTATTCAAAAGTATGCAGATTTTTTTTAAAGAATAAAATCTTAAAACTTGTCTGTTTTTTTTCAGTTTATTTGTTTGTATAGTACTTCTTAACGCTCGCCCTATGTTTAAAAGTATGGATTACGAAAATTCTTTTGAAAATAAAGTCAAAACTTTAGTTCAACCTTTCAAACAATATAGCGGCAAGTGTGAAATTAAAACTGATGTAAAAGATTCACCAAATACTTTAAGAAAAAAGAGTATGAAATTCAAAAGAAAAGTAGCCAGTAAGGAATTGGATTTAAAAGTTTTTGATAAATTCGAAACTATAGTAGATAGTAAAAGTCTGGTAAAAAAGTTGAAAAATAGTATAGAAAATAGTACAATAAGTATTCTACCAACATTGTCAACTAAAATTTACAAATTACACCAACTTTATGTTCCTAATGATGCAAAATTTATCGTGAACAAAGAGAAAATTAATAATATTTTTGATAAAAATGATGTTTCAACAATGTCTATTAATGACGATATGGAATTTTTAGGAACAGCGGAAATTGAAGAAGTTCTAAATGATATTAAGCATAGAGAAATTCAAATGATTGCGGATCAAGAACCAACGATTACCAATCTTATAACTAATGCTGTAACAGAAACAAGTTTTATCTCATTACCGTATGTTGCGCAGTCAAATATTTTTCCTGGTTACGCTTTTAGTAAATTTTTATTTATTAGCTATCCCAATAAAACAAGTTTAACAAGAAAAAGCTCGAAAAACAATAAAAGGCAAATTCAAAATAAGCCTATTCGATCGATGGAAGAAGATTCATGCACTTTGGCATGTAATATTGAAAGAAAATTGCAGAAAAAATTAAGAAAAACATATCGTAAACTCAAAGCCAAATTAAGCAAAGAGTATAGCAAGGCAATAAAAGAAACTACAGCTACAATTAAAGAAGAGATAAAAAAAATTAATAAACAAGTTTCAAAAAAAAATTGTACTTTACCATATAAAACTGAAACGAATTCTGTAGTGAAAACCAAATTGATGAATAATAAGCCACATATAAAAGAAACGAGGTTTTATACAAAAAGTACAAAATCTATTAAAAAATTGATCGAAGGTAGTAAGTTTTCTACATTTACTCGTAAAATGCAGACGCCAGAAGATGAATTTTTACTGCTTTCAACATTTGAGCAATTATTGGCTAAAACAAATGGAAACAATTTGAAGGATAAAATTATTTTAACAACTCAAAACAATTTTGATTATAAAGGTTTGAGGAGGTATCCTAATCGAAATACTAAAACCAACTTTATTCTTGAAGAAAATAATAATGAAAATTCTTACAAAGATGGTGATGAAATAACTGACGTAGAGTTTACTGATTTGAATAATAATGCAGATAATCTAACTACTACTGATACAATAATCGAAAAATACGATCGATCTCAAGTAACTGCAAACACAAACTATAGAGCTCTTAGTGACAAGATTTCTTTTAATGATTACGTTAATGGGTATAAATATTACTTGAATTTTCAGAAAGACAATGATGACGAAAAATATTCAAATCTTGTTCGATATCAAGCCCACAAACATCACAATGTAGATGATATAGGAAAATTTATTCTTAAAAAGATACCTCGATTACCAAGTACAAGGAACAGAAGATTTTTCGTAGAGTCTGAAACTTTAGAAGATCAAGATGTTTCTACGAAAAGTGAGGATTCTTGGTTCAAAAAACATTTTTTCTTATATTTAGATACAAATCCTCCTCGAAAGTTTCACACGTCACAGACTGTTTCCCTTAAAGCTCCACAGTTGCATAACAGTGAATGCACTACAAAAAGTGCTACAGCTACAAATAAACATAAAAAATTAACACAACCGCAAACTAAAACGATTGTTACGACACGGAAACAAAAACATAACCTTTCTTCAAATTCAAAACTTGTCGATCCACAAGGTATGTTTATTATTATTATTAGTAATAGTTATTTATTATTTTCATATTAGCCTAGGCTGTTATAGTGAGATGCCACTATAACCCATCCCATTTCTGGGCAAAGACCTTCCCTAGTCTCTAGAGTCTAGAGTGTTAAATCGAGATGGTTCTTATCTCTAAAGCTATTTTTCAGAATATCTGCTTGGAACTAAAATGATAATCTTTTCAATTATCATTTTAGTTCCAAGCAGATCGCCAGTGTTAGGATTCGTATTTAGGTATTTTAAATGTGAAAATGTCTCTATATGTTTGTTACCTTTTCATGAACCATCCGTTTTACCGACTTTTACAAAATTTTGTATATATTTTATAGATATCTTGTATCTAGGAGATGAACATACCATATATTTTTCAAAATATATATAATTTTGTCATATTTAATTTATAGCTATGAAAATCTATGATCATACTAATATTAAAGCGAATGTGTATTTGTTGGTTTGTCCTTCAATGACGCCGAAAAGAGCAACGGCTCGACGTGATTTTTGCATAGGTGTAGTTGAAGAGCTGGAGAGTGACAATGGGTTTGACTTAGCCTTTTTAAAATTAAGGAGTTCCCGTGGGAATAAAAAAATTTATTCCACGCAAAGTCGCGGGCATCAGCTAGTCGATTATATTTGTTCAGTCTATATTAATTGACTCAGACAGTTATCTCTACACACTAACTTATAATTTACAGAGTCTTTCGAGAGAAATAGAAGAATCAAAAAGGCTGACCGCCATGTATCATGGAATATAGTACATAGAAAGAGAAGGAGTACTTTGCCTTATACTGAAAGTTTAGAAATTAAGGATGGGTTGTTTCCTGAAACGCAATACAAGCATGAAATTAGTAAAAAAAAGATACAAAATAAGAAATACTCGGACAAAAGAGCTAAGACCCTGTCAAATATAGCTCACAGAAAAAATGGGGTTGTCAACATTGATTTAGTTCATAGATCAACAGGAATCGTCAAATTGAATAAAAATAATAAAAGAAAAAGCAAAATACAAAATCTTTTCAAAAAATTAAAAAAAAATCGAGGAAAACCCGAAATATTTGATGAAGGTGAGAAAAAAAACCGTAAGCAGCGACATATTTTTAATAACTTGAAAAATATTTTTAGTGAAAAATCAAGAAATGAAAAGAAAAATGGACTTAAACTTTTTGATTATAAAATAGTGACACCAAAAGAAGCACCAGAAGCATACTCGTATAATCATTTCAATTCCCTAAAAAATTTAAACGTTGAAGACATATGGAATCAAATACCAACTATTACAGGAGATAATACGTATCCATACTATTTTTTGCAACCTCAAGTATATAGTAATAATGAGAAGTTATTTTATAGTAGAAAACCGAAACTTGATTTGAAGACTGAAAGTTTTTCGTTTTCATCAGGTAAGCATATAGATGATATTTTTTTACAACTGATTTTAAGTCACCTAACGAATATTTTTGCATGGAACCTGGCCATCCTACAGTTTAAATCTTGGAAGCCTTCAACTTTAGAAGAGTTTACTTGCTTGTATTGATGCCAGCTATGGATTAATAATACAGGTTTTATGAGTGGCTGTTATTTCAACAAAAAAATAAAAATGGCGGGACTGTAGGAAGGCCAAAATGTTCAAACCCCTTTAGCTGCCATAGCGTAAAGTTACGTATTGACATCACATACGAAAAAAATATCAGTCTACGTAATCGATCGGCGTGATAATTAAAATATTTTGCATGCATATAGTTAAAGACCTGGAGAGTGACATATGCTACATTAATGGATTTTAAATTATTATTATTTTTAAAATAAGCTATTTTGACCCCAGGAAAAAGCTTTCCACACTTCGATGACAATCAGGACGAGGTTTTTGATGTTAAGGTTAAAACAGATTATACAAACGAACCAGAACCTGCCTTTACTGTACATATGAAAGCCATTAACAATCCAACGTTAGTGAATATGATGTCCAATGATATGAAAAATGTAGTTGATAATATGAATCAGAGAATTGAAAATGGTCAATCTGTTAAAGACAATACACTATTATTTAAAAATAAATTATCAATAACGAAAAAATTCCCTTTGAACAAATATGGATATAATTCAGAACATTTTGAAGAGTTAAACAAAAATAAATTATACGCTTTAAATAAACATACGCAAGATCATAATTATCATGATGTGGTTCAAGACATTGAAGTTAAGGACACTCAGCCTAGTTTAGCTCGTTTTTCTAAGAACTATATTACTGAAAGATATATTTCTGGCAAAAAACACTTTGAAGAAGTTAATCTTGGTAAGGAACAAAGCAAAGGTGAAGTAATAAAGCAACTCAATAAATCAGTTATCAAGCAACGGGTACCCATAAATAAAGTAACAAAAGTGTGCCACACAAGGCCGTTTCCGTTTTCTGTGTCTATGATTATGAAGGGAAGAAACAAAACATCAAATAATTTGTTTAAAAATCATAACGGTAAAATTATTTCTGATGGTAAAGTGTTTTGTGGCCAAACTGTACAACCAATAACTAAGAACTTTAAAGAAACAAATCTTATTAATGATGGATCTTTTACATTAAAAATAAGTCAAAATAAAGGTGATATTGATCTAATATTATAATGATATTCCAGCAACCCATGTACATTTTAAAATACATTTCTATTTTGCAGGTATTTACAATACTAAAATATCTAAACTCTCAGTAAGTACTTTTATGTTTTTAGCAATGACATAAATTAGAATTTAAATGAAAATAACACTATGATTTGCTTTGTCATGGGCGGCATTCATAGAGGTAATATACTATATTACCTCATTATAAATAATAATTGGTTGACAGTACGTAGAATAAGGACACTAACACTGCAATGTTAATTCGCACACTGCAAAATACATTCCCGCGAATTTTACTCTTGCGATTTTATTTCATCTACTCCGCACTGCAAATGCGATGAACATCATACAACTCCGTACAAAATATTCGCACCGTAATTTTTCGTAATTTTAACCGCACCGCGTGAAATTATATCAAATAAGCGATTTTATTTTTGCCCGAATTTTATTAACAAGTGCGTACACCTCTGATTTCTAGTGTTTCAGAAAGGCAAAAAAATTAAATAAAATCGCGCGATTATTTTTCGCAGTTAGAACGTAGACTTAGTGTTAGTTTTTTATCTTATAATATTATTAACTATTGACAATTATAAAGGGGTTTGAATATTTTGGGGTACCTACCGTTCCGCCATTTTTTTATTTGTGAAATAGCGGCAACTTCGAACCTGTATTAATCAGAAGCTGGCAAGCAAGTAATAAATGAGACAAAATCTTCTAAAGCGTCAGCTTCCCGAGATATAAGTTATAATGGCGTCACCAGTCGTAAGTTTTAATAGTGGCCATTGTTTTGAAAAAAAGTAGTGGCGTGACGGTAGGTAGGCCAGGCTCCATAAAATATTTAAACCCCTTTAGAGTCCTCTCAATTTTATGCAGTTGGCATTTTCATTCAGTTATCATTCAGATTTCTTTTTTTAAATATGATTTTATTGGAATAGTGCTGCTACGTATATAACTTAGTAATAAATAATGATATTATAATACTTTTCAGTTAAGTCCAATAGCACGAGTTAATACACCGCCTGAACAATATTTTACAACATTTTTACCAATGCAGATAAATGATTTCCATAAGTTTTTAAAAGAAAAAGAAATTGACGTTGAGTCTGTTACAGCACCTCTAGTAAATTCGTTGCCTAGAAGCCTCGATTCGTGGAATTCTAAAATAGTGAGTTCCAATTCAAAAATTAAAGAAGGCATATCAAAAAATAATATTTCACCGAAACCAACACGCAGTTCTGAATGGCTAGACTCTATACACTTTCAGTATCAAAATCAGAAGGATGAATCTGCTAAGAAAGTTAGTAACTTGTATGATCATTATCTATATGGAAACACTCGAAGCCAGAAAAGTGTTTATGATAGGTTGAAAATAATAAAAAGTGTCACAAGGGGTTACATGGGAAATATTTTAACTTCCCAAAAAGATTTACATCTAACTGTTATTGATCTGGATAACGAAATATTCAATCCAGGGGAAGTCGCAGTAGCCACAGAAAAAATAAAACATCAAAACGATTATTTTACTTTAAATGAAAAAGTTTCTGATAAAGATTTAAAACTATACTTATCTATGCCAAATAAAAATAGAGATCCACTCAGATTCTCTCATCTGACAACCGAAGGATATTTTTCAAATTTTAATCGTAATACGGTAGCGAAAAAACCGGAAAGAGTCCAAATAAGTGGTCATGGTTATAAATATGATATTATTTATCATAAACCACTATCAAATCACGATGAAAGGAACAGTGACAACCGAGGTTAGTTTAAAATTACAATAGTAGTACTTTTATTTATTTATTTATTATCTTTAAATACATAGTTGTATCTTAGGATACGTACTCGTATGTAACCTTTATAATTATGATTGCTTTTGGTTTCAGATTATGCTGATTTATTTTTAATAAGGGGCAAAAATAATGAGTAAGCGATCTTTTTAATCAAATCATTATCTTCTATTGAGTGATGTAAACTATCGCACTATCCATACTTATAATATTATAATGTCTGTCTGTCTGTCTGTCTGTCTGTCTGTCTGTCTGTCTGCCCGCCGGCCCGCCCGCCCGCCCGCCCTTCACATTCTAATGAAATATAATTATATTATATTTCATTAGAATGTGAAGTATTGGATTAATGAACCCTGTTGATTTTTTTATTTTTGCAGCGATATCTATTCACCCGTCCTTGAAAAACCGGAAGTTCTTAACATAAATAAGAATCCAGTCCGTCGAAGTCAAAGAGGTACAAGAATAGTTATAAACTTACTAGCTGATGCCCGCGACTTCGTCCGCTTGAAATGAGTTTTTTTTGATCTCATGGGAACTACTTAATTTGCCGGTATAAAAAGTAGCCTCTATAACTCTTCAGGTCTTCAACTGTATCCATGCAAAAAATCACGTCAACCCATTGCTCTGTTGCGGCGTGAATAAAGTACAAACCAACAAAACCAATCGGCCTATATCAATCCTACCTACAATGTCTAAAATTTTGGAACGGATAATAAATAAACAATTAGTTGAGTACTTAGAATCAAAAAAACTTCTATCTAACAATCAATTTGGTTTCCGACCGGGAAGGTCAACTTCAGAAGCAGTGGGTGAACTAACAGACTATATTGTAAAAGCTTTGGATAAAAAGAATAAGGTTATTGCCATCTTTCTAGACTTAGCTAAGGCATTTGACACGGTTTCTGGGGGCATACTTTTGCATAAATTAGAACGACTTGGCATCCGTGGAAATCAACTGGAACTTTTCCGCGACTATCTGGCTAATAGGAAACAATGCGTTAAAATAGGTAATAAAATGAGTAACGACACAAATATTAATTTCGGAGTCCCTCAGGGTAGCATTCTTGGCCCGACACTGTTTTTGACGTTTATTAACGACTTATGCAGTTTGGAATTAGAGAACGGGAAATTAATCACTTTTGCTGATGATACCGTCATTGTTTTCAAAGCGAATAGCTGGAACAAGGTATTTGAAGCCGCTCAAACTGGTATAAATAGAGTTAATCGTTGGCTGTTTGCGAATACATTGACATTAAACTCAGTAAAAACAAAATACATCACTTTTTTCAATACGAAACGACCCAAAAATTGAAACCGATCAATTTCAAGTAATCGCCCACACAGCCCCGTGTCTGATTTCGGATGGCAAACAGTGTTGTTGTACCCCTTTAGAAAGAGTTAAAACAATAAAGTATTTAGGAATAATTATAGATGATAAACTATCATTCAAACCACATATAAATGCTATCACCCAACGTGTTCGTAAATTGTCAGCCATTTTCAAAAATATAAGACACATTGTGGATTCGAAAACCCTTAAAAATGTTTATAGTGCCCTCTGCGAATCAATTATATCATACTGCATCACAGCATGGGGAGGAGCATGTGCATCTCACATGCTTCCACTGGAACGAGCGCAGCGACTGGTACTAAAAGTTGCTACCTGTAGGCCTTTCGACCATCCAACTCGTGACCTATACCAAAAATGTCAGGTTTTGACGGTTAGGCAGTTGTTTATCTATAAAACTATAATGCTACAACATTCTAAAAATAAATTTAAAGATAAATATCTACAAAAGAGAAGACAAGATAAAATTAGTGGTGTTACAAGCCAAAAATTAATCTATAAATTGCTGTAATCTTGCCCTTTATTTATTTACAAGCATGCACTTTTCATAAAGCACACGCGCGTTCACACACACACACACACACACACACACACACACAAATTAAATAAGAAAAATTTTAGGATTTTAAATCTAAAATTATTTATAATGGATTTTAAATTAATAATAATATTTCTAATGTTTAAAATATTATATAATAGGGAAAATAAAAATTTCTAGGCTACATAATGTTATCAAAACGTAGGCATTACTAACAAACTCATTTCAAACTTTTTCCAATGTAATTTATTTATTAGTTAGAAAAATTAATAATCCAAATGTAGGAAATAAAAAATTAGTAGCTGAATCTTCAGCCGCGCAGAGAACTGATCCGGCAGCTTCAATACAGAATCGCAAGATCCTAGGTAAGCTGCTGGCTCAATCCATTTTTTATACGTCATACTTACCTAATACTGAGGCCTGTATTTATATAATGCCGTGTTTTGTGCTTTTTTAAGGAATGTTATGTATATAAAAAATGGTAATTGTAATTTGATCCTTTGGAATAAATGAATTTATTATTATTATTATTATTAACAAATAAACACACACTTTCACATTTATAATATTAGTATGATAATATTGTCTAACCTTATTTAATTTTTAACAATTTTAAGGTACAATTAAAGCAAGTAAAATACAATTTACAAATGATAATTCCGAAAGTAACAAGGTAAATAATTTTAATGTTTTTCTGCTTGTTTTTTTCCATGTTTGCTTTCCAAGCATTTGTTTCCAAAACTTGACTGAATAGTTAAATATTAGCAGATGCCCACGACTTCGTCCGCGTAAAATAAGTTCAGTACATCTAGAGATTACCCCCTACAACCTCACAAACTCTCAAACTATACCTCTTTACAATATTAGTATAGAAAAGTCTATGTTGTGTAAAGTTATATTGTAGTTATATTATACTTTGTTAATACAATCATTAAAGAAAGTTTCATTTGCAACGCTTTCCTCAGCCAAAAAATGTTTTGTTCTCTAAATGTCCCATTTCTTAAACGTTCCATCATATTTTGTATTTAGGTTAGCATGTAAATAATCTTAATCTAAAATCTTGCTTGTAATGCTCGTATTACGCTTCACAATAATTAATTTGAATACCCAATTATATTGACAAGTTATTTTATCTCATTCGAGATTTACACAGATCAAATGTTTTGAACTGGGCATAAATATTTTTTAAATCATATCCTATTGCATGACTTTTACAATACCTATTCATGCATATATTTTAACCTAGAGTCTTTTTACAAATCCTTTTTTGTTTTAAGAATAGCAGGTAAAGAGAAGAAAACATGCCATATTTCATAAAAAACCTTGCAAAGAAGATAACCAATGCAGGATTATGATGAAGAACACTAAATACAAATATAATTCTAGCGCAATTCATGCGAAGAATAAACAAATATTATCAAATACTAAAAATTACAACAGCCATAATGTAAGTTTCAAAGAAATCTTGAATTCCTACGGCGTATGGACTTCTGTATTTAATTTGCATTTATAACTATTTCGGTATGTTCTTCATAATGTATCAAATAATTTTATTTCTGAAGGTCTACATTGAACCCAAGCTTCTACACGAATCTGCGAACCAAATAAGTACAGCGACAGCTATAGTAATATCTAAACATGAAAAACGTAGTGCACAGGAAGAAAGATTTACAGCTAAGGACGTTGCCGCTTTAGAAGTTGTGGTAGATTTAATGAAAAATACTCCAGCCTATGACGGCAAGGATGGTATAATAAGTGCATTTAATGATAACACTGATCATAAATCTGTGCATCACCTCGTATCAATGCCTCAAAAAGAAAGTCATGTCACAAACTCAATACAAGTTCACATTGCTATTCCTTGTAATACAGATGACAAGAAACGGTCGTTAGAGCCTATTAGATTGAGAAAAGTTTTCTCCGCTTTTATGTCTTCTCCAGTTGACTTAGAATATCGCATACATTCGTTTGAAGAAACTACTGTAGCACCAACATCAATTGTGCAAGATTTTTTGACCCCGGGCTTGTATTTATTAGTCGAAAATACTAATATAACGTGCCCTGAAGGCAACTTTGTATTAAAACCAATAAAAACTTCTTTAGATCCTTCCAAATGGGTAGTTAGGCAAGTCACTAGTACCACTGAAAAACAAAACAATATCCCTCCTTCTGTTAACATAGAAAAAGTATCACTTAATAAAGATTCTGTCAGTGGTGTAAATAAAGAAACACAAATAAACGAAAATATTGAATTTAACAAGACTAATAGTAAAACGAAACGAAGTGCATCTACGGAGGTTGGAAAAAATGAGATTAATAATACAGAAATTAGTTTATTAGTAACAGAAAAGAAGAGGAACATTAATTGGGATTTAATTAAAAAATATTTTGGCCATGATAGAGTATGCCACTGTCATTGTAAAGCAAATCAAACGATGTGTCGGGAATGTGCTGCATGCAATGCCATCATAACTGAATTAATGTTCGAAATGGAAAACTTAGCTAAATATATGACAGAACATTGTACAGAAATACAGACTTTCTTTTGGATGAATCCATCAGGTGGCAGGAAATTACGCGATGTTATACATCGCATTGATATAACTTTAAGCGATTATTATAAAAGAGTTAAAGGTAAATGTCAAGGTCGTACTTGCCAAATGCTATCTTCCAGTATTGACAAAAGAAGTTTCAATTATTTATACAATGACAATTTAATAAATAGATTGAGTGAATTAGCAAAGGACTTAGAAAATGCATTAAAATATAAAATTCTCAGTGATGAAGTTTTGATATCGGGTAACAAGTTGTCAAATATGGCTAAAGTTTTTATGACAGCACGCTTGCATAAAAGATCGGGTAGTATTAAAAACACAAAACAACCAATTGAAAATACCGTATACTCACTAAGCAATATTAAAGTAAATTTAATATGCAATAAAGACTTTACAAAACCTAGCTTTGTAGCTAGAAATACTATTTACAAGAGTGATACTGAAAAAAATACTGATTCAGAATTATACTTTGATGAGGATGAAACAAAGAAGATGAAGAAAAATGGTTATAGCTTAAAATCTTTTCTAAAAAACTGCTCTATAAAAAAGAAGAGTCGAGCAAAGGATTTAAGTTCGGGTGATAGCTATATTAGGAATTGGAGAATAGTGAATCGACTTGCCAGATCTTCATTTCCAATAAGTCAAGAACATGCACAACCTGGCAAAATTATACGACATACTAGAGAATCTCTAAATCCAGTAAGATTTCAATTGAATAAAACACACGAACATAACAATGAAAACACAAACTTATCAGAAAATTATAAGATCAATGAATATGCAGACAACAAACATGATAGCAAGAACGAAGTTAAGGATTATTTGGTAGAAAAGGAATCTCTAAGTAACAATATAAATGAACTTATAAAGTTACTTTATAATGTAGATTTGATTGAAGCTATGACTACTAAAAGTTCATTTTATTTAAATCAGACTATCACAAGTAAAGAATCGCTCTATGATAAAACTGGAACAGTAAATTCTTTGGGAAAATTGAAAACGAATAACAAACAGAAAAAATCGAGAGTTTCAAGAACAAAAGGTTCGTCTAAAACAACTTTAGCTTTGACAACTGTTTCAAAAAGTGCTAAACATGGAAGCAGTAAATCTAGAATACAGTGTTTAACTGATGCCACAAAATTAAATCTTATACACAAACCACAAAAATTTCCACATAAAAAAGATCAAATAAAAAATAGAATGAATAATTTATTTACAACTACGTCGGAAAATTCCTATATGAGAAATTGCATTCCAAAATATAAAAATCACCAATCAAGGACACAAAAAGTAAAAAATAATTTATCACGGAACGATAAAAAAACAAATAATGCTACTTCAGCTTTATTAATTATAATTGATGATGATGACAATACATTTTCTGATGAGTCATCAACGACAAAAAACACTTTAAAAATATTTTATCATAAAAATGCAGCTCTCTCTTCAAATTCAACATCTGTAATTAATTCTAGTCAAGATGGTAGAGTAAAACCAGATAAGAATATGAAAGGATGCTCAGATAATGAAAATGAAACAATAATAGAAAAACTTAATCGCACACTTCATTGTAAATCTGGGTAAGTCTGTTAACTTTTTAGCCTCTTAATTGCTTTATTAGTTGGTTAAATGATTAACCAGCCGAACTTTGTTAATTGTTATAAATATTCAATTACAGGACTCAAAAAACAATAACATCTAAAGAATACACATATGATTACAATTATGTACTTCAAAGTTTGAAAAATGTACCTAATGACATCTCCAACTATACAGTGTTTTCTACAGAGCCCAAAAATAACAAAGGCTTACTAGGTAAAATTGCCGACCAGTTTGTTATAAAAATATTTTCGGATCGTGGAATTAACAAGGTACTTCTTTTTTAATATTATAATTGTTTATAAAATATTATGAAATCCACAATTAAACTGATGTCGGATTGAAATAATCAAAATCAATCTCATGTTAGTCTATTATTGTTATTATCAGTTTCATCGTGATTTACCTAGTTAATGACTTATGATCATGAATGAAGAGACGCTAAACTGATTCCATAACACTCGTTTATTATAATTTATATTCAAAGGTTATTGTAACATCCCCACAGGACAGTAAAAAATGTCAAAAATGTTTTACAACAACAAGCAAGCAAAAAGATAATAAGGGTTATTTGAAATCCGATGAAAAGAAATATCAAATGCATTTATCATCAAAAAGTGTTATAGGTACGTATGTACTTAGGTAATTTTCTAAGAGTTTAATTACCAGAAATTAGTATTTTTGGTTATTACGACTGTTGGCTGGTATAGTCCGTGTCACGAAATAAGCCCCCTAGACTCCTAGAGGCGGCGCTACTAGTCGCATGTTTATGTAATTATTGTATGTAAAATGTAGTTACACTAATTGCCACGGGGCTATATTTGAATCAATTAGTATGTAAAAAAGTCACTTAGCTGGGTATTTGGTACGACCCTCTCCGCCCTGATCTAAGGTGCTAAGGTTCTGTTCGAGCAAATTCGGATTATGCGACTATCATATTAATATTATGATAATTATAATAACGACCTACGACGGCCTTTCCACTAGGAATTGTCCACCAGATTTATTTTCAGCTAATGAATGTAAATTGTATAAGAATAACCAAACTAACTTTTTTGTTTAAATTTAGACAAAGGCGAGCTTTTGAATACCACATCAATTACAACACCAAGTGCAGTAACTGAGACGGTTTGTTTTAATAAATTAACATGTTCGGATAATGTCTGTTATGCTAGTTGACGAGTGTTTTAATTTTATTTTGTTTTATTTTAGATTCCAGGAAAAAAGAAAAATGAAAAGCTCAAAGTAAAAGCTGAAAGTATTAGTAAAGGTTTAAAAGGTGAGAATATAATTTATTAATTTTCTCTTTTTACGAGAGATATTTTATTTTACGATTTTAGCTATCCCAATATCAATAGAGACTTTTTGGCGTTATAATCTCTTTATAATGTTTATTAATTGGGAACCTTCTTTCAAGAGGCGCATGACCGGAATAAGGTATGCGATATTGCCTCAACAATAAACTATGTTGTGAAAATGCACGACAGCATGCCTAAGAAGGACTTTGAGCAGTATGTTAAAAGTGTATCGTGTCATAAATATAAAACTATGCCAAAAAATATTTATTTACAATACAGTATAAAAAACGCAAACAAGAAACATACGAAATATCGTCGTAAATGTAAAGCATCTAAAAATGTAAACAAAAATCTATTGAAATGGGATTGGATACGGGATAGACGATCCCTAATAGATGATGATACAAGGATTGAACTTGATAATTATGAAGACAATGAAAATTTTGATAATACAGAGTTAGATGCAGCAGCTCGTGATTTTCAGCATAATAATGCGAATAATAATAGCAAAGCTTACAGAAAAAAATATAATCAATGCAATAAAATTACAACCACCTTGGGCAGCGCTAAAAATTGTGATCAACATAACCAAAAATACTTTAAAGGGCATCGAGTTGGACAAAGATCTTTACTTTCTATAAACAGCTTGTTCAATAACAAACAGAATAAAAATAAAGCTAATTATCAATCATTATTGAATCTTTCTATTGGTAATGAAACCAACACGAAAGAACAATATTATGAGTTATTTTTTAAAGGAAAAGATGGTATTTATCATCGAAGTTTTGATAGACGAAAACGTTCGGATGCTAATAATAATTTAGATGTTCTTCGACAGGGCTTACAAAATTTACCATCATTGCGTCCACTTTCTGTAAGCCTATTTGTTTTTTTTAAATCAGTACCTAATATTATGATTATTTGGATATAATTTGTTTTTAATTTTATCATTGAAAGTTTTGCTGTGGTCTTAATTACAGGATGAAATTTTCGTTACGATGGGGGATTCAGTTTCGTTCAATTGTAATCGACCAAGTATCAGCCCCAATCAATCCATGTCCGACTATATTTGGAGCAGTGAGCGAAACGAAATGCTTGATGATGAAAATGTTGTAGTTAATGGGTCTAAAATATTTCTAAGTGGAGTGGGTACAAGAAACTCTGGAACTTATTTTTGTAGTGAAGTAAGTCATAAGATCTGATCTCTTTATGTAATTTACCTTAAATCAAATAAATACTATAAATGCGAAAGTTGGGATGGATGGATGTATGGATGTATGTTTTTTACTCAATCACGCCGAACGACTGAATGGATCTGGATGAAATTTGCACATTTATTTATTTATTAGGACGACCAAGAAATTGATACATTCAAGGAATACATAAAAAACTAAAATACTAATTACACACGTTGTTAAATGTACAATCTATGACAGGTGTCACATCATGCGCCCTAAATGACTAAAAGTAAAAAAATAAAAAGCTTACACTGGGATAAAATAAAAAAAGCGTAAAATAAAAACAAAAAATTGCAAAAATTACAAAAATTATAGAAAAATTAGAAATAAAATTATAATAAGATAAAATAAAAATAAGTAAAACTATTCAAAGAATAAAAAAATATTACTTATTTTACTTAATACTAATTGTAGTATTAAGACGACCTTAACAATCTTAATATTCCTTTTTGAACTTTGGCAGCGTGTCATGGAAGACATCTACCTCTTTACTAATAGAATTGTAAATTTTAGTTAATCTAGATATGGTAGAAAATTGCTTTAGATTGGTTTTCGCTATAGGTTGGTGTATAAGGCCTGTTGCTTGTCTGGGAAATCTAATTGGTACTCTCAAATTAATTGTTTGAAGGAGTTGCGGACAGTCAATTTTATTTCTGAGGATTTTATAGAGGAAGGTACACATAGATAGATTATAGTCTGGAATAATACATAGGCTACTTTTTATCCCGGAAAACTAAGGAGTTCTCGCGAGAACCAAAAAACCTCAATCCACGCGGACGTAGTCGCACGGGCATCAGCTAGTATTGCATAATTAATAAATATTACATTTTATTTTTCAGGGTAATGCAGTCGTACGAAGTATTAAAGTAACTATTACCAATATCCCTAGCTTTAATATAGTTTCCACACCTCTCTATCGAACTGACTCAGCTTGCACATACAAAGTAAGAATTTAAAAAGATTTGAAAGTTTCTTTTCCTATCATAGCTTATTAGAATGCTGAATATATTAATCAATTTATAATAATTAGGATCTTGAAGCAGCACAGATGTTAGATTCGGAAATATCGCGAGAATGCTGTGGAAAATACTGTTCTGTGAGGATAGATGAACCGATTTGCCTCAAAGACAGGGTATGTTCTTTTAAATGGTGCAATTTTTTATAAATTTTGAAGATAATTTATGTCTAATTTATTGGTATTCTAGATAGATGATTCATCTTATCTAAGACCTATAGTGGTGATATCATTGAAGGCGATACCTAATATAAACTGTAGTTCTGAATGTAAAAGGAATTTGCAGTGTTCTATAGCAGCGTTACTAGTGAGCATTATGCCGTCATTATCATCTGTAAAAGGTAAAAAAGGAAAGAATATTATTATTTTTAACACTTAAAATTAATTGCTTATTTTGTCTTAGTTTATTAATAATTTGTTATTGTTGTTAATAGTTTTGATATCATTTGATGATAATATTAAAAAAACTTTGACACCCTTAATTGGATCAAAAAGAAGAGCTTATGTAACGCATACTTTAAGGAGAAAAGGTAACGATAAAGTTCAATTTGTTTATCCGTTGTTATATTACATTAAATAATTACCATGACGTTTTTGTTATTAATTTAGATTCAAATGGCCACTATGAATATCATAATATCGCCGCGGATATGGAACCTGGTAATTTTGACCTAGTCTTACGCTGTCCCGCTGGATTTTATCTCATTTCCGAGCAAAAGATTTGTGGTGAGTACGAACAAGAAAGAGTACATCTACTGAAGTTGATAAAAAACATGAACTAAAACATATAAATATTAAAATATGTTCGTCTATAAAATCATTGTTTTCCATGCATGCGTTTTTGATGTTTGCAACTTTTGAGAACAACAAAACTTTGAGTGAAATTTGTTTTTTTTTTTTAAATTATTTCAGTCGTCTGTCCTTCCAACACATTTTCGGAGGAAGGTGACAATGTATGCAGAATTTGCCCGCATGGCACTCGAGCTGCACCTGGTTCGAGACATTGTGGGTTGCCATATCTACGTTCACGGCGATTTACTGTATGTATATTTATTGTATTTTTTAAATTATATATATTTAGCAAATTTTAATACAATATTTATATATTATTTAAATTTGCCGTATGTAAAAATAAAAGAAAATTTTCAACAGTTATTTGAAAGCTATGGTTTTTTTTTAGCTAAGTTGAATATCAGATGTATAAATTCGGAGTTAAATTGATGTAAAGTCAAGCAGTGTTTAGACAATACATACCATTTTTCATCATATCACGTTGATTTCCTATAGTATGTTAATTAAAAAAGATCTATTAGCAATTTCTGTTAGCACACCAAAATAATTCGCATTTAAGGTAGTAAAATGTCAATGCTTTTTCGTTGTGGCATAGAGTAAAGAATTACATGGGTAAAAGCTTAAAGGCGTATCGCTACCACATGCTCATAATGAGGGTATGCAAAGGGTCAGTTTTATAAACTGATTTTCTTTACGCAATGAAAGAAAATGTGTTAGTGGGGCTGATTCTGTAGTGCACAATCTCTAAACTGACAGTATTAAAAATATTGCTAGCCCTTTCATAATATTTCCAGCGAAAAGGGACATAACTAGATTTAAAGCTGTCATTTAAGTTTAGAGATTGTGTTATACATAATTGGCTTCAGTATCCCTATAAAAATAATTCCTTTCAAAGAATAAAAATGACTCTGTCATGGCATAGTTTCTTTGAAATGTCTCTTTATATACACAATAGTATTTTATCAGTGTATGTGCTTCAATTGTCTCACAGTGGAATGCAAATGAATGGAGCATAGCATCGTTTTGCGCCCTCGCATTGAGTGCTTTCGCTGTTTGTTACGGTGCTATCAGTCTATTGCGACGGGCGTGCCGTTCTCAGGGGAATAATACGTGCAACTCCCGTGCGAATACTAGGCGTAAGAATCTTTTGTGTTGTAGTTAGTTAGTCGGTACAGATTCGACTGGAATTAGGTTAATGTAGTTGTTGGAAGCTGATTGAAAGGGCTTGTTGGAAAAGGTTTCATCATTATTTTGCAGAAGGGGCAAATAAGAGCTTTTTTAGTTTGATTGAGTCTGGTTCTATTTCTGGCGAAACTTTAAGGCGGAAACACACTGGTAGGACAGGATAAAATGCGCGAACCGCCAGTGCGTGATCTTTATGGACTTGCGCGACCCAACGAATCGTGTTTCTCATAGGACGCGGGTGTCCGCGCTGACGTTTTGTCATGTCCTGTCAGCATTGTTTCACCGTCTGGGTCTACGCATGCTTTTTGTTTTGTTGATAAAATTAGCATAGCGTTAGTAAAAGCGGTGATAGCGGTTTAGACGCCCAGCCTCCTTTTGGGTGTTCGGGGATTCAATTCTCGTACACATACTGGTGGAAGGCTTCGGCCGTGGCTAGTTACCACTACGTGGCCAGACCAGAGAAAATTCAGAAATTATAAATTCCCGAATTGATCCTGTCGGGGATCGAACCCGCGACCTCCCACTTATAAGACCACAGCGCCCACCACTGCTCTAGAGAGGTGGTCAAAAACACTAAAACAAATCCT
The DNA here is from genome assembly GCA_963932025.1 of Erebia epiphron. Classification (NCBI taxonomy): domain Eukaryota; kingdom Metazoa; phylum Arthropoda; class Insecta; order Lepidoptera; family Nymphalidae; genus Erebia; species Erebia epiphron. The sequence continues at coordinate 22,870,303 of OZ009952.1, forward strand.
TTGTTTCCAGTAGGTAGAAGTAAACCATACCAGAAAAGTCCTGGGAGACGTCCACCGTCGCCATCCCATGTGATCCTCAGCCGCTTACTACGAGGGTCGATGACTTCATCACGAGCTACAGGTTGCTATTATTATAATCACTTGCCTTCTTTTAAATACTACTAACCTAACCGTACATGTCAGTATCTTACCAATTAAGATCTAGCCCCACTTGAGATGATGAAGGAACTAGAAGTAAAATTCGCTTTAATCCGCGACAATAGGTAAATCTATGTGGTACAGTATGTATCCCGCACTAAATCTATGTGGTACAGTGTGTATCCTGCACTAAATCTTTGTGGTACAGTGTGTTTCCCGTGTGATTGTGTGCGGTGAATATTGCGGGCCGCCGCACACATTGTAAACAAACAATCGTGCATTGTCGAGTCAACATCTCCTGAAGATGGTCCGGTATCGGAGTGAAACGTACGAGTACGTTGAGAGTAGCTCGGAAGATTTCTGTGGTGTGGAATATCGCGGGCTATAAGTGTGGAATACACACTGTACCATATAGATTTACCTATTGTCGCGGATTATAGCGAATTAAACTTCTATTTCCTTCATTATCATGGACTTCCGCAAAGTAACGCCTGCCTCTATCCAATACCACTTGAAATGCACGGAGCGGCGCGGCACGTAGCGGTCAATATTATTAATTGTATGAAGTTTGTACGAGGCCGCGTCGCACAGTGCATTTCCGTGCGTCGTCACATAAGTGGGCCCAGCTCCATTCAACTTCAACCTTTCTGTAGTGTGGTTAGACCTTTCTAACATTCCGGCGCATTTTCTGCCCGATTAGCGCAGTGACCTGTAGGATTAGTGGAAGATTTTTTACACTCACCCTGTTGTTGGAAGAACTGACTACAAACTGAGAAGGTTTATTTTTAGTGTTTTATAGTAATGTGATCGCGGCTGATGAGTACTAAAATACCTACATATACCTTTCGCCTAGATAAAGTTTAAACAGGATGATGCTTCATATATGTACTATTTTGGTTTTGCTTAATTAGACAGTTCAAAGGCAGCTGGATTGGTTGACAATATCGAAATAGGATATGATTTGAGCCTATCAATTAAGTTCTAGAGATTTTGAACAACCTAATTAACATCAACGCCAGTCTGAAAAGTACTAAATTTTCAGTTTACGCAGGACTAGGATTTTTTATCCATTACAAGTTAGCCCTTGACTGCGATCACACGTGATGGTAACTGATGATGTGGTCTAATATGGTAGCGGGTTAATTAAACTCGTCTCCTTTTCGATTATTACACGGCATCGTACCGGAAAGCTTGGTGGCAATTCTTCCAGTCGGGTGGTAACTAGCTTCACACGAGTATATTATATCCGACCAGAGGGGAAGCTTCCTAACAAAGTCGAAAATGTATACCTATTCTGCTAGGGTTGTCACCTGATGCATGTCAACAATTTAAGGAAAAAATAAAAATATTATATTATAGTTATATAATGTATAATTACAGTTATATCCTCAAATTGTACAATAATTATACTTAAATTAGACAAATATTATAAAGAAACGAAATTATTTCTTTTTTAATGAACATCAGTATTTTTAACATAACTTCACAATAATGTTAATAGATGGCACCGTCATTCCTACTATCGCAAAAACTGTTTTGCGTCGACTATTATTACAACATTTTATTTAACTTGCAATGTATTTATGGATGTATAAATGTATGTATGTAAGTAATTTCAAAATGGCGCTGATTTTTTAAAACTTTAGTACCAGTTTACTGTTTTGTAGCCCCAGGGAGTCTTAAACATCGATTTTGAACGAAATCGGTTAATTAACAAAGAATTTCAAAATGGCGCTGATTTTTTTAAACTTTGGTACCAGTTTCTTGTTTTATAATACCAGGGATTGTCAGATATCGATTTTGAACGAAATCGGTCAATTAACAAAGAATTTGAAAATGGCGCTGATTTTTTTAAACTTTGGTACCAATTTCCTGTTTTATAATACCAGGGAGTCCTAAATATCGTTTTTGAACGAAATCGGTTAATTAACAAAGAATTTCAAAATGGCGCTGATTTTTTTAAACTTTGGTACCAGTTTCCTGTTTTATAATACCAGGGAGTCCTAAATATCGATTTTGAACGAAATCGGTTGATTAACAAAGAATTTCAAAATGGCGCTGATTTTTTAAAACTTTGGTACCATTTTCCTGTTTTGTGACCCCAGACAGTCCTAAATATCGATTTTAATCGAAGAAAAATCATAAAAATAGGTTCACTGGTTTCCGAGAAAATCGTTAACAAGGTTAGAAAGGTACCTACTTACTTCTCTTTATCTCTCGGGTATGAAAAATAGGAAACATCCTTATTGTCTTTGGAATTTTTCAAGCAAACTGTGCATATATTCGGCATTTATGTTGAAACAACACTATTTACATAAATAAATCTAATAGTTTTATTTTTAATTCAAAGTTAGATTATACGCTCGATCGTCAGCCCTTACGTTCGTACCCGGACTGAGGCGTCGCGTACCCAGACGGCGTGTCGGTGAATGTGTCGGTGAGAGCTCACGCACACATCGTTGCGCTATGTATGGGTGAAGTCGCCGCGAGCCGTTTGTATGAAGCTTCCCCTCTGTGCGTACTCTGTGCTAGCTGCCTCTTCCTATCAGGCCAGACCAGAGAAAATTCAGAACTAATAAATTCCCAAATTGGTCCTGCCGGGGATTGAACCAGGGTCCCACGTTAAGACAATAGTGCTCAGCACTGCGCCAAGGGAGGTCGTCAATATTAGGTTTTCCTAATTTTGTTTCAAAATAACAACAAGATTTTCTCAAGTTCGCAATTCAGAACACAAAAGTATAATTTAAAAGCACGGCGTATTCATTTTTTTTCGTTATAAAATCTCAAAGCAATCTCTTTGAACATTAATCATTACGAGCACGCTGCACGAACCTAATAATTCAAACGGCTTTTTACGGCACTCGACATTAAAACGCTTATCTTTGTTGGTTTTTTTCTCTCTTTCAGATTCTCAAGAGAACCGATTTGAATTGTGGAAAGAGAAAAATACACTTCCGCCTTTGCCTCCCATTGACTTTGACGTGAAATTGTGGGAATACTAAAATTTTACGCCTGAAGTTTTTATAATAATGCAAAGGCTCCATTTTTATTCGTCGAAAAGAAATGCAATTCGGAGGGTTTCTAAAATGCATGCCCGATTAGCCTAACATTACCCCCGATTGTGTAACGAAATCGTTATCATAATCGTTTATCAAACGTATAATTCGACCTGTTTAAGAAGTTCGTAGATGCCTGCACGTCAAAAACATGTGCAAACAATTCGAGTAATACATTTTAAGCTGTTAAATGATTACAATTTGCTTACACAATTGGGCCTATTACCATTCGTTCGTATGGAAAAACACAGTCACATGCGGTAGATATCTAAAATGCATTCCATAACAACTGCTGCGGAGTCTCCTCGCATGCTGCGTCGGAATTTCAACCGATTAAATTACTTAGCCCTTTAACTCGAATGACCCTTGAAATCTTATGAATGAATATAAGCCAAACCTTGCTTAGGAGGTACCTACTTTTAGATTTATGGTATAAGTAGGATTAATTTAACAGGATAAATCCAGGATTAGTAGTTCAACTTTTGATTTCATGAATTCATTCTTGAGTATTAGTTGTTACTTATGCAAATAAACTGTAAAGCTAAAAATTCCCAAAATTAACGTCACTTGTTACGTACCATTTGTTCACAATTTGTTTTGATTTGATGTTTGTGTGTGTTGCTCATTTGTTTATTTTTATATTTAACTTTTTTTTCAGTATTTATGTCTTTTATGTTAATCTTTTAAGTATCCATACTTTTAGATAAAGCGTGTTATATAAGAGGGCAGTATAGTGATAAATATTTGATAAGTGTTTTTATTAGTGTAACCGTTGAAAGCATAATGTAATAAAAGTTAAAAATAAAATTAGCATTTTTAATTTTTGAAACAGAAAAACTCCTATACGCGCTATTAATTACAAGCTGATGTTCGTCTACGTGGATTTAGGATTTTTGCTTCCCGCGGGAACTCTTTAATATTCCGGGATAAAAATAGCCTATGTTCTATTCCAGACTGTAATCTATCTCTGTTTCATCCAGATCCGTTCAGCCGTTCTCGTGTGATTGAGTAATAAACATTCATCCTACCCTGCTGCGCCTATTCATGTGCCTACTGCTTGACCCGTAGGGCGACATGATACGACTCCATAGACAATGACTAACTCATATCCTTTGCTCATATCTACGCGACAACGTAAGCCACATAAAGAAGAGGTCAGCTAAAACTTGATGCTGTCGCGTCGCGTCGTGTCGAGTCACGTTGGCGCGTTTGTCGCTGACGTAGGACCCATAGATCTGGCATAGGTACGTATTGCAAGGTATAAAACCTCTATTACACTACACTTTTCACAGGGCCCTGTGGAATGGGTGGGCGTGGCCGCTAGTTTTGGCGTCGCTATTACTCTGCACTGACTATCGGGCCCTACTCAGTCTGAACGAGAACCTCAAGAGGTACGTGTATCTTTATGTTAATTATCGTTTACTAGGCACCCATGCTATCGAACGGGTGGACCGATTTTCATGATTTTTTATTTGTTGTATTTGTTTCCGTCCCGAATAGCAGAATAACTATTAAAACATTGAACATAACTATCAAAAGAATTAACTAGATCCCAACAAAATAGTCAAGGATGTGTTCAAATCATTTGAATGCAAAAAGTTAGAAGAAATAAATTAAATAAATAACCCTTAAATTATTAAGGGTTTGTTTTTTCTCAGCTAACTTCAATAATCTGTAATCCTCAATCAATGTCAATGTTGCCTCATATTTAATGACCAAGCGTCAGGTCACGAAAATACTTGAATTTTATGGGTTTTACCACCACCAACCACCACACGCACCACACACCACATGCCACATGCATGCTACATGCTATATGCTATATGCTATACGCTATATGCTATATGCTATGCTATATGCTACATGCTATATGCTAAATGCTACATGCTATATGCTATATGCTATACGCTATATGCTACATGCTATATGCTGTATGCTATATGCTATATGCTATATGCTATACGCTATATGCTATATATACGCTATATGCTATGCTATATGCTACATGCTATATGCTAAATGCTACATGCTGAATGCTATATGCTATATGTTATATGCTATACGCTATATGCTATATGCTATATGCTATACGCTATACGCTACATGCTATATGCTACATGCTATATGCTACATGCTACATGCTATGCTATGCTATATGCTATATGCTATATGCTATAAGCTATATGCTATGCTATAGCTATATGCTATATGCTGTATGCATATGCATATAGCATATACACGCTATATGCTAAACGCTACATGCCATGCCATGCTATATATGCTATGGCTACATGATAAAAAATATGTTAATAGTTATTTGAGAGTGAAAGTTGTTTTTTAACCGCGTGCTCAATTTTGATGACCGAGCAAGCGATGGATTCTAAAATTGAATCACGAGCGCAGCGAGTGGTTCAAAAATTAGAATCCTGAGCGTTAGCGAGGGAATCAAAAGAGCACGAGGTGAAAAATCTTTTCACTCGAGTGCAACACGTAACTTTTCATCCCACCTCAGCGAGGAAATGAAATACTTCTCGCGTGATTGTTGAGGGAGAAAGCTCATTTCCGCATTTTTAACAGTTTCAGTCAATTCTGTTGGCGTCAAATTAACTTCTTCGTCACTAGAATCACTCATTTTAGGTTTTTAACTTATTTTAAATTTTCTTGTTTTTAGTCGAAGGTTTTAATTTTAAACAATTTTTTTTTTTTTTTTTTCTTATTATTGAGTACCAGTAAGGTACTCATTTAACTACGATCTAGCCTAACTAATTGGCTAATGAGTAGTTTAATTTTAACCTAAACTTATAATTTATCTTATGTACTAAGAAATTGTCCATTGACGCACCTTAGTCTTTCTTCACAAACTTAAACACTTTGTTCACGTGTTCTTTTAGCACTACACACTACACTGTCACTTATCACTATGCACTAACTCAAAAGGTTTAGTCCTTTTTAGTCTTCTCACTAATTTCGTTACGTCGAGCAGCTGGATTGCCTCAACGTTAACGTGATGATGAAGCCGATGGTCGTGGGCTTTGGCAAATTTGGTTATAATTTGATCGACGTATTCAATATTAAGGTCCCGATGAATATCGTCATTTCTGATGTACCAGGGCGCATTTACTATACTCCTGAGTACTTTATTTTGGAACCGTTGTATAATTTGGATGTTACTTTTTTTGGTACAGCCCCATAGCTGTATGCCGTAGGTCCAAATGGGCATCAGGACTTGTCTGTATAACAGGATCTTGTTGTGTATTGACAGCGAGGAATGTCTACCAAGTAGCCAATACATCTGTTTATACTTTAAGTCAAGTTCTTTTCTTTTTTTCTTGACATGAGCTCTCCAGCGAAGCTTCACGTCAAGGGTCATCCCAAGATATTTGGCTGTATCCACGTAGGGAACTTTTTGGCCATTGATGAAAACAGCGTGGTACTTCGTTGTTTTATTTGTAAAGTCAATATGGACTGACTTTGTTTCATTTAGCTTTATTCTCCATTTTTTAGTCCAGTCATATACTTTATTTAGCGCTGTTTGTACTTTACCCACTGCCTCTTCGTGTGTTCCTCCTACAGCCATAATAGCTGTATCGTCAGCAAAAGTGGCAATGGTGTTACTTTCGAGTTCTGGAATGTCGCAGGTATATAATAGGTATAGGACCGGACCTAAAACACTCCCTTGCGGAACTCCAGCTTTTATACATTTAAGGTCTGAGTAAGCATCTTCTTGTCTTACTCTGAATGCTCTATCAGTAATATATGATACCAGGATATCTGCGTATGCTTTGGGTAGCAGTTTTCTTATTTTATAAATGAGACCTTCATGCCAGACTTTATCAAAAGCTTTTTCAATGTCTAGGAACACCGTAGAGCACACTTTTTTTTCTTCAATTGTTTTTTCTATGGTAGTGACAATTCTATGTACTTGATCAATAGTTGAATGTTTCTCTCTGAATCCAAACTGATGATCTGGTATGAGATTTTTGCTTTCTAGTATTGGTTTCATCCTCTTGAGTAAGAGCTTTTCAAATAATTTTGACATAATAGGCAATAAAGAAATAGGCCTATATGATGTCGCTTCGTGGGGAGGTTTTCCTGGCTTTGCTATCATTATGACCTCAGCTATTTTCCACAGATTAGGCACATACTTAAGTCTAAAGGCAGCATTTATTAATGTGGTGAGCTTAACTATAGCTTTTCTTAGAAGGTTTAATAAAATTTCTTTCGTGATTAAATCATATCCTGGAGCTTTCTTAGGGCCTAACTTGAATTTAATTTCTCTGAGCAATTCTTTGGGTGTCACAAGCCTGATATCAGAATCTTCTTGTATTTCTCTAATATTTTCGAGATCAATTACTTGTCCCGCGGGTGGCTGAAATACGTTTTCTAAGTGGTCAGCAAATCGTTTGGCTTTTTGATCGTTGCTTATCGCCCACTCTCCATTTTCTGTTTTAATTGGCGGAATATGAATCAGTGTTTTGTCCATATTCTTTGTCGCTTTCCAGAGTGAATAGTTTGTACTCCGGTCATTCATCAACCTTTGAAGGTAGTTGTCTATAGTTATTTTCTCATACTTTTTGATTTCCCGCTTGATTTTTTTAGTAAGGTTGTTCAAAATTCTTTTATCTAATGGAGATCTAGTCTGATGCCATCTTTTTCTTTTCCTTCTCTTTTCAGTTATTAGGTTTAAGATGTGTTTCGGGTATGCTGTTCCTCTCTCTCTATATTTATATGATGGAGTATTTTTCCAGGCCGCCTGCTGTAAGTCTATAACAAACTGATTGACCTCTTCGTTTAGTTGTTTTGGACATTTCAATGGCACTTTTAAATTTATATTATTATTTAATTCTTGTCTAAAGCTTTCCCAGTCAGTATTTCTACTTGCAAGGGTTGGAAAATATTCTTTAAATAAGATTTTTTCGCTCAATGTCAATAATATTGGAGAATGATCAGAGCTCATATCATGTCTTTCTTCAATTCTTATATATTTTGATGATATATTTTTGTAGATAAAGAAGTCTATGAGGTCTGGAATTTTACTCGGGTCAGTCGGCCAATATGTCGGCTTTCCAGTGCTGGCTACATTGCATTTCAGTTCTTTAATTGCTTCTAGAAGTTCTTTTCCTTTAGTTTTAGTTAATCTAGATCCCCAAAAGGTGTTCTTAGCGTTGAAGTCACCCCCTAGGATGAACTTATTTCCATATTGTTTTAAGAAACTAACATATTTGTCCTTTTTTATTGAGCGCCTCGGGGGACAATATATGGCTGCTACTGTGATTGGGTACATCTTTGTTTGTACACATATAGCTACAGCTTGAAATTCGTGTTCTTCACATTTGCTTTCTTGAAAATGATAGAGATTTTCTTTGATAATGATAGCACTGCCACCTCTAGCTGTATTATTAGGATGTAAGGCATGGTATAATTTATATCCTTTAAGTGTCATGTATGACTCTCTAGTGAAGTGTGTCTCAGATATTAGGCACACATCAATATTTTCTGTATTCAGGACCACTTCTAGTTCATGTTTATGTTGTAGTAGCCCATTGGAATTCCAAGCCATAATTTTTAGCATATTATTCATTGTTGCGATTTCCATGTAGCTTTTTTGGTGCTACCTTCGAGTTTTTTGAGTCGTTCATCAAAGGAAGACATATATTTCAGCATTGAATCTAATTTATTTTCAAGATTATTGCCCTTTTGGGATGTGTTAGCGTTTGCTTTAACAGTTTGAGCATATGTTATTTTTTTCGATGAAACTTTGTTCGGGTTATCCTGGCTTTTAGTCATAAAATTATTAGCTGTTGATTTCTCTTCAGGACCTTGCTGCTGTCGGTGTGACACTGAGGATTTTTTTGTATTGTTTTTCTTTATGTTCTGCATTTCCTTCGCTATCATACACCCTCTATAATTTGCTGGGTGTGATCCGCCACAATGCACGCATTTGGGTTTCTCATCAGCTGGTTTTTGGCAGTCTTTCGTAAGGCGTTTTCCGGTGCATTTTACACACCGTGGTTCCCGAGAACAATATTTTTGTGTGTGCCCATAAGCTTGACATCTTTTACATTGAGGTACTAACTTGGATGTTTTCAATGGTTGTATTTCTACCTTGCATCCTAGGATAGACTTGATGTTGTGGATCTTGTTAATATCCTCATCATGATCAAATGTAAGCATAAACATATTGAGAGGCTCCTTGGTCTGCCATCTTAATTTGTTTTCCACATCTTCTATTTTAAAGCCTTTATTTAGAAGGTCTTCCATAATTCTGTTAGGCTGACACGAATGATGCAATTTTTTTGCCATAACCCTTATTGGTCTATCCTGCTTATTTTCATAGGAATGCCATATGAAATTATTTTGTGTTAGGTACTTGCTTAAAGTTTTATAGATGTCTTCATTTGAAGCATTAATTTTAACCGTATCCTTACCCATCATCTTAACGACGTAAAAGGAACATTATAACTTTAAACAATATGACGTAAAAGGAAATGGGCAAAGCAAATAAAAAAATCACAAAAAAGTATACCAAAAAGGTTATGAGTGTGAGGTTTTAACAAATTAAAAACGGTTGTATGGAAATTCGGCACCATAGAAGTAGAAGTAAATAGGTTTTAATGATGTTTTGAATTCACAAACTTCATAGACGAGTGATATTTACTAACGTGCACACGATGTTCTGAATTCAATTTACTTTATCCTCAAGAGGATAATAACGGCTTTTGCAATCAGATATCGAAGCTTAAAAATACTCTTTCCGAGATGGTGAAAAAATGCACAATGATGAAAAAAATGTTATGTTATGGTATGTTAAAAAAGTTTCCATAGATGAGGCTTTGTACATCTCAATCACATTTATCAAAATTTCTTTTTCTTACGACACGACATAATAATATTGTCAAAATGCTCGCGCGAGCCGGAGAAACACAACTACCGATCTGCTGTACGCTGTACGCTGTACGCTGTACGCTGGTCGTGCGTCGACTGAGCTCCCTTCCGCCCTGAACGTTACCCTGATGCATTACCCTGATGCAGGGCGCAAAGGCAGCCAGGCAGATCGGGACCACCCGATCTCCCTGAACTTCGACCCTTCCACCCTGTGGCTTATTACACTACACTGATTCATGGTAAGGGTCCGTGTGGAAAGTGCAATGTAATAGGGGTTTTACTAATGATTGCTTAAACCTTTATGGTGGCCCTACACTGTCAATCTAGATCACGATCACCGACCGTGATCAAAATCACTGATCGCACTCTAAATCGATCAATCTGGATCGCGATCATTGATTTTGATCTAATTTTTATTTACTGTAGGTATAGCTACCGGGCTATTTATGTTTAAAAAAATAAATATATTTTTCAAAATTCAAGAGTTTAGACTCAGAGCATACTGATAGGTAGTAAAGTTATTTTCAATAGATTTTGCAAAACACACAAAGTTTCCCAACTTACAATGTGTATAAATTAAGGGTTTTCAATGAATTTATGTGCCTTAATTTTATGGGGTCAATAGGCAATAATACTTAAAGCGATTTGACCTAAATTATTCAGCACTGAGTAAAATTGTGTCGTGTAAAGTCAAGATTTACGATGAAGTCATTACGTTTTATGGCCCATAATTGATAGAGATAACATCTAAGAGCCACTGAAATTGCAAAGTGGGCTTTCTGGCGCATTGGACTCAGAGACGCGCATTGGTGTAGAAGAAAAATAACCTGAATTAGCATAAACGAGTGGCGTTGTGGTTATTAAATACGATTTCTTTATGGACGTGCAACACGCATAGCTATCTTCGTCGCTGATATTACTATGGCGCCAAGAGTCAGTGGGGCGATAAACTTGACTACAAAAGACTTTAGGGATATAATTATTATTATAATAACTTTCTTCGTTTTTATATCAACAGGTTACAGGCAGTTCTTTGATACAATAACTGTACCAAAGACACTGTACAGTTCATAGTTTTTTTTAAGTCGACTGGAACAGAACTTACGTTAACGTAATTTGATTGCGCATCACCGTATCCGAACGATTTTTGTGTAATAACGGGAAATGCGATCCTGGATCTAGTAACAGGCGATACGGTTAAACGGCTTTGCTCGGAAGGAATTTCTGCTAAGTGGAGGCCTTGGTCTACTTTATGAGCACCCGCAGAGATTTAACTGCCTCGTTGGTTAGCAGGTTCGCCTGCGGCCGACGAGGTCCTGGGTTCGAGTCCCTGGTCGGGCCTTAATTAAGTATTGAGTTTTTCTGACTAGAAATTTTAAGTACCTATTTTGAGTAGCCCGGAGTTAGGAAGTTGGAGATGTTTCACCCCCGTGCCTCGGAGAGCACGTTAAGCCGTCGGTCCCGGTTATTATCACTAACATGATAATAGTCATTAAAGCCCGCCAACCCGCATTGGAGCAGCGTGGTGGGTCTAAGCTCTAATTCCCGCTCTCCTACGAGAGTGGAGGCCTGTGCCCAGCAGTGGGACGTTAATAGGCTGTAGTGGTGGGGTGGTGTAAGTAGCTACCCACTCGTTCATAGGAAGAAAACTATCAATCATTATCTAGATATAGTTACGATAAAGTTTAAACAATGTCCAGTGGATACTGTACTATGTTTATATATGTTTACCCACGTATATTAGGTATATCGATGTAATTATTATGAGTAGGAAGCTGGGACATAACACACGTCTTCATCAAACTTCTGCCTTAATATTAGTAGTTTAGTGGTAAGAAACGACTTTCGAAGTTACTGAGGGTTATAATATTAATTGCATGTTTAGCTCTACCATAGCGTAACCACGCAATCCAACCATTCCGTACGAATTGCCCGTTCAGTAGGATTATGATCTATCTAACCAAAAATATATATTTCCTATGTTCACGGATATTATTTTTAATGTAATTTCACGTATCTCATTGTTCTCCATCTAGCTCAACTAGCTAGTAGAGCTTCTTCTATTGGATTTTATTGTAATAAGCCAACGAGTGTAATTAAAGTCTTATAGGAGCAGGATATACACGAGTGGCGACGGGCGTGGGCGAGGTGCAGGCGCGGCGCCGTTTCTATCATTTTTCATTACAAAATTTATGGAAGCGACGGGACGCCAGGTATTTAGGGGCGGCAAGGCGCGGACGCCGCTTGGACCTTGCTTTCATACTTCCAGGGCCACACCGCCGCTTCACCGCCGTGCCGCCATTGCGCCTCACGTAGGTAGGTATTCCCGCGCCAAAGGTTTCCAGTTGGAGATGTGCACAATTTGAAACGTACCTATACGCTTCCTAACTTAATTTGTTACTCAATTTTAAGAATAAAAACTTCTACTTAGACCATACTAAAAACATATTGTTTATGCAAAATCGTGTCTGCCTGTTTGTTTGTTACCTACCTATTCGTGAATTCGTTGTGTACTCTACACAATAAATAACAGCAACTACTCAGCGATAGCTTGCATACACACAAATGTTCTTTAAATTCAATATTTTTAACCATCGTGCCGACGCAAAAAGAGAGGGGTGTTATAAGTTTAACGTGTCTGTTTGTGTATCTGTCTGTGGTATCGTAGAGCCCAAACGGATGGACCGATTTTCGTTAAGTTTTTTTTGTGTCATAGATAATTTTATCCCGAGTGTTCTTAGCCATGTTTTATGAAAATTTGTTCATCCGTCTGCCGGTCATCAGCTTTTTTCTTAATCTGTTACTTCCATATTATGTCGGGGGTTGTTTTAAATTTGTAATTTATACTTGTTACAAATAAATATTTACTTTCCTTGACTAATTTATCCTGAGTAAATAAAGGGATCGCAAAAAAAACCTCACGCAGACAACTTATAACACTCATAATATAAATAAGATCAGATGCTGTAGAGTGTACCTATACCAAGCAAGTAGACACATAATTTTAAAAGTTAGGACTTGTTTAATAACTAGAAAACTGCTTTCAACTTTAAATAAGTCCGTGAACATAAAGTTTGCAGTTTATAGCGTGAAACTGTCCGTAAATGAAAACGACAACATGGCGACCTTGCATGTAAGAAACTTGTAAAGTTATGAAGTTACTTAGGTGTCCGAGGGACAGCTTCAACTAATCCTATTTGCTGTTGACTCTACTATTGATGAGTTAATTTAATTGGATAGGTAGTAGTGGACTGGTTAAGATTAATTCGTAACTTTGGCAGCGCACATTATTTTCTATTTAATAAAAATTAGTTCCAATTTTGACCATCGAGCCAGAAAAGTTTGTGGGACTATAAAATAAAATATGATTTTTGTAGTTGTAATCGTGAATAACGATTAATAATAATTTTGATAATGATTTAAGTACTTAATTTTAATTATTTTAATCGTAAATCAATTTAACTTTTTGCCAATACTGAATGTCGTTAAATTCTTGAAGCCCTTATTATGCAAATAAGCAAATGTAGTAGCAAACAATTTAGTTGTTTATTATCTAGTTTAACTTTTATTCAATAGTTGCGATTAACTTAACTTTGACGAATCTGTAATTGTAACTTATCTATGCATAGGCTCTTTCTTCCTGGTCGATATAATATAGGACAAGCATAAGTCATTCGGCATATACTTACGGGCGATTTCTGAAATATATTATTTACAGTTTCGGTACATTTTGGTCCGCACATTATGAAAAACCATTTTTGTTGGTCAAAAGCGAGCGCATTCGAAATACTAGTTATTGACCAAATACCTAATGAAAGTACATAGAAGTTGTTGTAGAATGTAGTTGATTGAACATATTAAATTAGACTGAGATTTTCCACAACAGGCTTACATTTAAGAGTTTTTGATACGTATTTATAATTATTAATTTAATAACTGACTAAATATATTTTATCATGAATAACTTTAAAGAAATATCCGACTATCATCTCTGAGCTTGATCTGAGTAAAACATGAAGATGATACTAATAATAATACTCCGTAAGTATTATATGTCCACTGCTCTTTTATAATTAAGTTGTGTAGCAAATTATGAGCTAAAAGGAAGATTTTTGCCCCCGCACCAAGCACTATAAAGTATTCGTTCTTCCATGTTTAATCCTATTTAACCGTACAAGGTTATATTAAAAGCATACGCCAAAAGTCCGGGCTCTAGAGGACATTTTCACCAGTACCTTAGAGCGCGATGCAGCACCTGCTAGCGAATTTGGCCAAGCGCCATCTGCTAATATATTGTATAACTCAGGCAGTTAACAGTTTAAATCTTGGTACTATTTCTCTTTGAGATACAATTTATTTTAACACAAAATGTTTCTGTTTATTATTTTTAGAGTGTATAAGTACCTACCTACTCTATGAGATGGTACATCATTGATGTAGAATTTTCAACCGATTTCAAAAAAAGGAGGAGGTTCTCAATTCGACTGTTTTTTTTTAATGTTTGTTACCTCAGTACTTTTGACTGGGTGGGTCCCATATAAATTTTATCGAAATCGGTCGAGCGGTTTTTAAAATATCAACAATAAAATAAGTACTTTTTATAGCGTGTGCTTGTTGTTGTAAAGTTGGCGCGGGAGTTTGAAGTCGGTTGTATAAAAAGAATTTTTTATATTAAATTATAGTACCTATGAATGCAGTGTAAAATACGATTTGAATGTTATAGAGTCGTTATTGGCCGCGATAAAATGTAGTTGTTGTCAATAAATCACTTTGTCCGACTACGAAGCAAAAAATCTCGATATAATTAAGCACTGTTAGACACCCTTGGCTTGTATAACGGCATTGTTTTTTTGCCCATCGGGACTTCGGGAAATGTAGACGATCTGAAAAATACGGAATTCTCCGAAAGTATTAGTTAAGACAATTTATTTAAACTGAGAGTATTCGGTAGTAACTCTTCAGCACCACCAAAGTCATTTATTTGCTATCAGATTTTTCTTATCATAAGTTTGGTTCGATCATAAAACAAGGAGCTTACTCCTGAGGTGGTATCATTTTGCTATCAAATCCAATCAAATACATCGACTTGGGTAAAGTGGTATTTACCATCTGCCCAAAGTTTAGATCGTGAAATAAACTTTAGGATTTTTCACTTTGAGGAGACTATTTATTAATTTGTGAAGGAACCCTGTGAAGGTTTGTTAAATCAATCAAATCAATTTCTGTCAATTAGGTATGAAATGGGTTTTGGTTAATAAAAACAAGACCCTATTTTAATATTAATATGTTTGTATCAATCTCATAATTTAAATTAAATTTCTTGCAAAGCCTCTAAGTGTTTAATTTACACCCCGCAAGTTAAAGGTCAAGGCTTTGTCTTGAGAGAGGCCAAAAATCATTACGTGCTATTGATCCAGTCAGGTTAAAAATACACGAGAGTACCGTCTAAGATAAAGAATCTCTTGCTCCAAGCTAATCGAAGTTTACCCGAGTTAATCAATTGTACGGGTTCGGTTGCTGTGAAACTGATCGGCTCCGATGTACATAGTTAGTGGCCGGTTTGTAATTCAAGTCAGCCTCAATGAAACTAGACGACGAAGTAATTAAGCTGGGACGAATTTTTGCATTGCATTTTTGTAGATACAAAGTTTCTGCAATTTTGTACGTCCTTTAGCTAGACTATGTTGATAAAAACTGGTCAAGTGCGAGTCAGACTTGCGCATAAAGGGTTTCGTACCACCATACCGTAAATTATTTTAGTAAATAATAAGAAAGATGTTTTATCAACACGTAATCAGCTGTGAAAAAACTAGCTTACATATGGCGCTAAACTGGTAGCGCCTGACAAACAATTCGACACACTATGAGTACGGAACCCTAAGTAACGATTGTCGGATTTTTTCTATACGTGTACTGTGAGACCTTGCTTCTTGCCAAGTTTCATGATTCTAGGTCAACAGGAAGTACCCTTTAGGTGTGGATTTTTTGGCGAGTGTCAAAATTTGCAAAATATGCGGTATAAACAGTCGTATCTTTTGATTGCGTTGACTTAGAAGCTTGATTTTTTTACAGCTCCAAGGAACAGTACACTTTAGTATTTGATATTAATTTCGACTTGATGCCTACACGCGTTGCCGAGAAAAAGGTGCTTGACAGACAGAAAGACAGACGCACAACGAATTGATCCTGTAAGGGTAGCTATAAGGGTTTCTTTTTTCATCTAAGGGACGGAACCCTAAAAACAATGTTTTATAGACTCCAAAAGTTTATTATGCTGTTTATTCTGTTTGTTCCGAGTTTCCAAAAGTACATGTGACAAATAGACGTACTCTTTCACGCCAGAACGGCTGAACGGATCTGGATGAAATTTAGCACAGAGATCTATCTCTCTAATCTAATATAGTCTGGAATAACATATAGGCCACTTTAATCCCGGAAAATTCAGGAGTTCCCGCGGGAATCAAAAAACCTTAATCTACGCGGACGAAGTCGCGGGCATCATCTAGTGCTTAAATAAGCTTAAGGAGCAACAACCTTTAACGCGGGTGAAGTCACTTATTAAGCTAGTATATAAATTACACTAGCGAATGCCCGCGACTTCGTCTGCGTGGTTTGAGGTTTTTTGGTTCCGGGAACTTTTTAATTTTCCGGGTTAAAAAGTAACCCATGTGCTATTCCAGACTATAATCTATCTCTGTACCTTTCAGCCAGATCCGTTCAGCCGTTGGGGCGTGATTGAGTAACAAACATCCATACATCCATACATCCATCCAAACATTCGCATTTATAATATTAGTAAGATAAATACTGAATTATATGAATAGGTACGTGATTCATACCTGCCTAAGTTTCAAGGGACACAGAATTCAGTCAAATATAAATTATTGCTTCTCTATTTAACACGTATCAAGTGTCGTATAACTTTACAGAAAGTAGTTTCATAAATCCCAACTAAATAGTTTCGGACCGTTTATTATCTGACTGGTAGCAATTTAGATGTTCCTACGAAAATCCAAGATATTATAATATATACCATGTACGTGACTAAATGTTGAAGATATTTTACTCCTAGCCCGTGGAGTTTCTCAATGGTTTCTGTTCTTTTTGGTCTACAGCACATAAAGCACTGTAAAATGTTAAAAATTCTGTTTACTTGGTTCATTTTTATTGTTCTAAAACCTGGTTATTATCCAACACGCATTACCCCGCAAGCGGGATAACAAATTTAAAACAACCCCCGACATAATATGGATGTAACAGATTAAGAAAAAAGCTGATGCCCTTCAGACGGATGAACAGATTTTCATGAAACGTGAGAACACTCGGGATAAAATTATCTATGACACAAAAAAAACTAAACGAAAATCGGTTCATCCGTTTGGGCGCTACGATACCACAGACAGATACACAAACATACACGTTAAACTTATAACACCCCTCTCTTTTTGCGTCGGGGGTTAAAAACCGGGTCTTAAACGCCACATGTGATGACACCCATCGTGACGAAACGCCAGATGTAGGCAAAATGGAATGCAATTAAGAAATCTCCCGCATTCCAAATGTCCATCCATTCTCTATCTATATCTACTACCAAATAAATGGTTCCTTACATGAAGTCCTCGTGGGTTTTAAAAATTGCCTGCATTGACTGATTTATTATAACTAATAATAATTTTATATGAGTGTACTTAATTGGTTTTAATATTTATGAAATTACATTTGAACGTGAAACGTTTAAGTATTTGTAAGTTGTAAGTAGGTACATCATTCTTAGGTTTCAATTCAGTACCTGAGTATAATATGATGAAGTAACAATAAAAACAAAAAAAGGCACATGAAATCAACTTAATTATGATAACGTGAAGTTTAGATGATGCCCGCGACATCGTCCGCGTGGATTGATGTTTTTTGATTCCCGCGGGACCTCTTCAATTTTCCGGGATTAAAAGTAGCCTATGTCCTTCCCCGGGATGCAACCTATCCCTGTACCAAATTTCATCAAAACCAGTTAAGTAGTTGGGCCGTGAAAGCGTAGCAGACAGACAGACAGACAGACGGACAGACAGACACACATTCGCATTTATAATATTAGTATGGATAAAAACGTAATGGGTAAATTTCAAAGGTTTTTACATTAAAAGAAGGCCATAATATCACATCTCAAAATCATCTTAGCATCAAGAAACTAACACCCCAACAATTCACCCGCC
The DNA here is from genome assembly GCA_963932025.1 of Erebia epiphron. Classification (NCBI taxonomy): domain Eukaryota; kingdom Metazoa; phylum Arthropoda; class Insecta; order Lepidoptera; family Nymphalidae; genus Erebia; species Erebia epiphron. Next base: position 22,888,592 of record OZ009952.1, read on the forward strand.
AGCCACTATATCTCGTATTCATAACATGAAATTGATTAAGTTTGCACAGTGTTACAAATTGTTTGAATAATTTCATCACGCCGATCAAAACTAACTTTGAATGTTCTATAATATTTCCAAAATACATAGCTATACTTTGAGCATTGATGTTGCTGTTACAACATACAACCCATTTACATAAATCAATTTGTCTTCGCACTACGTGTTTTTAGTTTTATTTTTGGCTATGGCATAATCACAGTAGTTGAATTTATGGTGACATATACAAAAGCTCTGCATTCAACTTGCGCGCGTGCTATATAACTTGGTGCTCGCAGTAAATAAAATCTTGGTAGATATAACTATACACAAAAAGTCAAAATACGTGACCAATTTGTTAAGATATCTACTATTCGGTGTTTTTGAACAATGATATATTGCTTTTGAATAAATATACTTATGTGTACCTACTTGAAATGTTGTACTGGAGCCGGTGAATAAGTTTTGCTGTTCCAGTAGAATGGTATCTCTCTTATAACACCCAATAAATCCCACGCACTCATCAGCGCGAATTTGATTAAGTTTACACATTGTTACAAATTGTTTGCCTAACTAGTTACATTGAGGCAATTATCTCCTTCACAAATATGTATAACCCCATATAACTCCGAAGATCTTTCGATGGAGATTATTTATTTTAAATGTGTGCTCAGGAACTTCACAACCTGGTTTCTCCTTCTCCGTTCTGCCACAGAACAGCGAGAAACCGTCTGCGTTGGCACCTTATGTGGTTGACGTCCAATCTGCTCGCGCGAAGCGTTTCTGCTCGACGTTTCTGATACGAACCGCTAGAGTGTGGAACACCCTCCCAGCGCACGTGTTTACTACCACATATTATAACTTAAGTACCTTCAAGGCAAGAGTGAATAGGCATCATCTAGGCAAGCGCGTTCCAACCTAGACCTCATCATTGCTTTGCACTAAGCATGATTGTCGTCAAGCGCAAGCCTATCACGTAGGAATAAAAAAAAATGCTAACGTCGACTACCTAACTACCTGTTGAAATTACTGCACCTACCAACTACTACGTCCAAGATGGTACCAGTAACTGCATAACTTGGACGGTCGCGTAGCTTTTTTTTACGCCACTACAAGTAAGTTGACTGGAATCTCACCTGATGGTAAGTGATAATGCCGTCTAAGATGGTAGCGGGCTAACCTGTTAGGGGTAGGTATGGCAGTTACTTATATTAAACCCATACTCCTAGTCGGTTTCTACACAGCTTCGTACCGGAACGCTAGATCGCTTGGTGGTACGTCTTTTGCCGTTAGGGTGGTAGCTAGCCAGGGCCGAAGCCTCCCACCTGACCAGACCAGACAAAATTCAGAAATCAAAAATTCCCAAGTGTACCCTGCCGGGAATCAAACCCGGGACCTCCCACGGTTAAGACGACAGCACTCAACACTGCGCCAGGGAGGTCGTGGGCTTAATAATAAAAAACCGGCCAAGTGCGTGTCGGGCGACGCGCAGTGCACAATATTAGGACATTTTATTCACGACAATTCACGGCCTCATTTACTTTAAAATCTCTTGGGAAGTCTTCGCCTCGTAAATTGCTTTAATTACTATTAGGCAGTACTATTTATTTATCAGCACGTAAAGCTTTTCTCTGCTTTGTTCTGCGCCTAATCTCTCTCCGGTCGTGTCGGATTTTCCGTCCTATCGGGTTATGAAAGTCAAGGAGCAGAGAGTGCACCTGTGTGTTTTGGATGTTTTTTTAATTTATTCATTGCACCTGATAAAAATTGTAAGTCATATAATTGTTCTACATATTTTTGGAACTGATGTTACAATGGTGGCGCGGGTAGGTACTGGAGTATTAAAGATATGTTTACATTTTATTTCTCGGTTAAATATACAACACATGCATATTTATATTACAAAAAAAAAACTTAAACAAAAACTACTACTACTACTTATTACTACTACAAAAAATGTATATTTATATTATTTACAAATAATATACACCATCCAAATGAACGTTCATGAGCATGGTACCCAAGGCGAAGACACTGGCATATTGCCTCTTTGAATAGCAGTTAAATTGAAAATTTTAATATATAAAATATTGACATCAAATCAACTTCAAGCGCAGCCAAATTGGAAATTTTCTTATTTTATTGAAATTATAAAATTAGCTACAAAGATACTCGTAACTCACAGTATCTTAGTCTGTTATTAAAACGAAGCCGCCAAATGTAATTAATATTTAAAGGAAATTGCTTCAAGTAATCTGCATGGTAGAGTATGAGAGTATACACCTAGCCAGTCAAAAGGGAGTCGGTGGCAACTTCGTTACATATTTTTTCACAGAACTCCCTAATATTAATATATTTTCAGCATATAATAATAATATGATTGTACATTATTATCTCTAAGGAAATTGTGACCAACTTGTTGGTGTTAGCAACTCAAAATTTGAAGACACGAAGCGCGAACAAGAAGTGGCAAAATCAATTGATGCCGATAAAAATAACTGATGACTCATACTGATAAAATTTATTTATTTTAATTTAAGTAATTTATGTTTGAATCATAATCATTTTCTTAGGTCGAATCTATGAAATTCTGTTGTACCAGTGAATCAAAAATTTAAGAAGACAGAAGTCTGGAGACGATATTCGCTCAGAACATCAGAAGACTTTGACATTACCACCGAATATGAAAATATTATAATAGCTACTTACTATTTTTAATATCAGCTTGTGAGTCTTGTCAAGGAGATAATTATTGTTGTTAGTCAGTTTCTTTAGTAGCTAAATAAAGTTGTGGCAATGATATTCTCCAGCAGCTCCGTACCTATTAGCTCTGTTGAAGATCGTAAATGCCTAAGTTATACCTCAATAGCAGGTGGCTCTTTGCCAACTTTATCAGCGGATGCTATTCTGTACTTTAACATATTGTCTAAAATATATCTAGTCTTACAGCTTTTAATACAATGATATTCTGCTACAAAATTGGCAGCGTGTTTTCAGAATATTGGAAACGGTTCTATAGATCTATCTGTCTAGTGGTGCTCTATTTTTTGCCACAGCACAGGCTTGTTATTCACTTCCACTCTATTTATTCTTATAACACGTATAGTATGTTTTCAGTTACTACTTTAATATTATGTAAATCACTAATATCTTCTCTCTATTCTTCTCTTATGAGTCTTCGTCTCAACCATTAGTCCACGGTAGGACATTTTTATTTCATCTTATCGTTTTGTCGTAGCTAGACTAGCGACGTGTCGTCTGGCCCTGGTGGTTACGACAAAATGCTAAGATATCAAATGATGTCACGTGCTCCCATAATAACTTTTGACTTCAAGCAAAAATCTGTGAGGTGATTATGTTTACTATGTTTAACATGAGCAGTTTATGAGATGTGTTTTATGAGCGGGCGAACTGTAATAACTAAACTTTCTTCCTGATTTACGTGATAAAGGTACTTACAAGGGTTGTATTTAAGGTAATTATATTTCTAACTAATGATTATGTTTATTAACCTAATACCCTTTTTGTAGTAAAATTTCAAAAATCTACCTCTGTATATATTATAGTCTATTCTTAGTTGTAATTTTGACTAAAGCCGTGCTGCTTAATAATATTCATCGTCAAAAGGACAAATTGAAATCTGAAACGCTTAAAACTTTGAACTTGCAGTGTTGTTCACTGTTGTATCTGTCACCGTAAGATCGTAATAACCGTTTGATTATAATATACCTCGCAAGATTGTGAACTGTCGAAAGATTGTGAACCGAACATACGGCTTACAATTTAACGCATTATTTTTCGGTAGATTATAATCCATCGAAGTGAAACTGCTATATCACAATCTGCCGCGCGTTAAATTGTCAGCTGTCCGAAGGCCGTCCCTGATTGGTCGGTGTTGATACATAGGCTCAATATCCGAAATTGTAAATGTTATCAAATGAGATCACATAGGTTCACGCGCATAAAAAATATTAAAACACGCAAAATTTCTGTAATTTAAGGTATGTTCAGTGACGAATACTAACTTATCTATCATTCAAACTGCACTTCTTTGGTTAATCATAGAGTCATTTTACTTCCACAACAATTTTATGTAACGAATTCTAAAGCTGTGAGTTATTTTCAACACGAAATCAATTTACAATACCAAAACACTGTTTGTTTACATTCGAGAACAAATGAATTATCAAACAAATATGGCGACGCATGGCATATGCCGTTCAACCAATCAGCGCGCTAGGTGCGTTCCGTCGCACGGTATTTCACAATTTGACGGTTTTACTTCGATGGATTATAATCTACCGAAAAATAATGCGTTAAAATGTAATCAGTATGGTCAGTTCACAATCTTTCGATAGTTCACAATCTTGCGAGGTATATTATAATCATACGGTTTTTACGATCTTACGGTGACATATCCACTCTACCAGGCAATCTTATGTTTAGTTTCAACTGAAACCGAAACGTAAAACGCTAAAACAATCATTTATATTTTGTGATTGGTATAATTTTGTTCCATTTAAATAGTTAATGGCGAGCAAGGAGTAGTATCTAAGCAAGCATGCCTTTCACGTAGATACGAATGAGCCTTATTTAAAAGGGTATAAGGAGTCATGAAAATATAGAGTCAAAGCTGGTGAAATGGGAAACTTTCATAAGCATTTAATATGTAAAGAAATTATTTTTACATCATGCACGTGGCAATGATGACCGGAGATTTGAGCGGCTTATAAGATTAGCGATCAATGATCGCCATCCAGATTCACGTTGGAAGATAAATAATTAATTGATTCAAACAAAATTACTCGTATGCAAGACCCCAAGTGTATAGATATCTATTTATATAGGTATCGTTACAAATTTTGCTGTACACAATCTCTAAAATAAACTAAACTAAACTATATAGACAAGACTAAATCTATTGCTGTCTCTTTCCACAGCGAGCATTATGAAAGGTATAAAAATCAAAGGAATAAGGAAATCAAATTAATTATTTTAATTATTAGTCTTTAGTTATACTTCTTTATCAAATCAAATCAAATAAATATTGTAAATGTGAAAGTTTGGATGGATGGATGTATGGATGTATGGATGTTTGTTACTTAATCACGCGCCAACAGCTGAACGGATCTGGCTGAAATTTGGCACAGAGATAGAATATAGTCTGGAATAGCACATAGGCTACTTTTTATCCCGGAAAATTAAGGAGTTCCCGCGGGAACCAAAAAACCTCAATCCACGCGGACGTAGTCGCGGGCATAAGCTAGTTATTATTATTTGCCACCATTGCGAACTAAGTTATTCAATAAAGCTCCATTAACACTTTCGCTGCGTTACGGCAAGTATTTTGCCGTATTTGACGGTCAGCCAGTGCGGCAGCTAGTTTTCCTTGTTTTGCGCACGGTGCGGGGGTGATTTATCTATGTTCCCGTACGTGTAGGAAAGAGACAGTGATTTTTTCTATATCATCATCATCATCATCAGCCACTACGCATCCACTGTTGGACATAGGCCTCTTTTAAGTAGCGCCAACGTGCTCTTTCCTCTTTCTATATGGTTGCTTTTAATATAATGATATTGTATACTAATAATGTACGGCAAAATAGTTGCCGTAACGCACAGCAAGGTAATTATTTTTATTCAGTGCGGTACGGCGACTATCTTGCCGTACCCCCCCAACCCCGCGCCTCACTGCATGCGTCCGCGCGGCCTCGCAGTTTGCATTAGTGTTGGCCGTAAGTGCTCGATATTTTTTATGCAAAAAACTACGCGACGAGACTTTCACGTAAAAAACATGATATGAGTAAGGGAATTACCTACTTTTTAAAATTTATTTTATTTCGTTAAAGTTCCTAATATGATCTCATCATAGATTAAAAATAAAAAGTAATTACTAGTGGTTCGCCCCGAACTGAGACCTCGCGGTTTCACAGAGCGCCATATATTGACATCAGTGTGAAGTTCTGTTAAAAATATCATCATCATTAAAAATTAAATAATTTCGTTTCCTTATAATATTTATCTAATTTTAGTATTTGTTGTTCAAGTACAGGATATAATTCAAATAATTGATCAAGTTTCAGGCTTGAGAGTTCAGAAAATTGAGAGTTCTGAGGTCAACTTTGGACGTTAGAAAATCGCTACTTTGAAAGCCTCCCATTTCGTCAATTTTAGGGGAAAAATTCAAAAAAAATATTTTTGGACTCTATTCTTAATTATCTTTAAAATGATATACTGCAACCCTATGTAACGCTATAAAAAATATTTTACTTCGCATTCGCTTCTATGAGAGCCCCCCTGAAATAAAGATTTTTAAAACTTTTTAAGCCATATTCGGCGGGAGGCCATCGATTTACATATTATATTTAAATTTGAAGTAATTACGTTCAGCAATTCAGAAGTTATAAGGCTCTGACAGACGGACGGACAAGTGCCAATTCACCCAAGTAGACTCAGAGACCTTCGCTTCGCTCGGTCAATAATAATTTGGTACCCTAATATGAATCAAAATTTAAAAAACCTATTTGTATTTATTATTATTTATTTATTAATCAGTGTATTTGTACTAAACTTACATGAGTGACTGCTTTTTATTTTAATTATTTTTATATTTAAATATATTTTTTTAAATTGGCGATAGGTACTTGTAAGAGTAATTATTATGTTGACTAATTATGAAGAATTATGTTGATTTATACACTTAAATTTGTTGTGTCTTTAATAAAGAATATCTTTAAAATATCGATTGTCATTTCAGAAGTAAACCCATCCCTAGCAATTTTTTAACTTCTATGCTATACGGCATATATATTGCCGTAAATGACTGATTTTGAAAAATCTCTGTATCTTTCGAAATATCATAGAGAACCCGGGGCTACCGCAGCTAGGTATACACGAGGATGTAGCCTATCGATTTGTTCAAAAAACCCATTGATATGGTGAGTTTCCACGTCTCCATGGACTTTGAAAGTCAGGTTCCGGTACGGCAAAATAGAGGTCGTAACGCATATCAGGAAATATAGATACGGGCAGTATTTGTCTCGTACCGCACGAGCCGTAGGCTTAGGATCCAATGCTGCCGCAGCGAATGTGTTAAGTACATCTTGCAAGCGATATTTAGCAAACATTTGCAGTGTGCCTAGGGCTGCCATCTCTAAAATCTGGCAACTAGGATGACAAGCGTGATAACCCCGGATTTTGGAGCTTAGAACCCGGACATGTCAACAGTTTGTTTTTTAAAGTTACCTATTTAGTAAAATGAAAAAGTCTTAATTCATATAAATCAACTTTTTTTTCGCACAGGCCGCCCGGCGGCGGCGACTAGTCCTTGGACACTTTTAAATCCGGACTACAAATGAAACCCAACTCGGACGATCCCGGACGCCATTTAAACTAGGAAAACTCCGGGTAAATCCGGACGGATGGCAGCCCTAAGTGTGCCGGAATTATGCGGTTAAAGTGTCTGCAGTAACAGAAACACAAGCGTTCACGGTGCATTAGTAGGTATGCATCAGTAAGTTTAATAATTACGAAGACATTAGCTTTAACATACCTTGCATTTTAAAGTTTTCTCACCTCTGTTATAGCTATTGTAGTTTAGTTTTATAGCTATTTAATTGATTACTTATTATTTACTAGATGATGCCCGCTACTTTGTCCGCGTTGATTAACCTTTTTTAGTTCCCGGGGAAATTCCTTAATTTTCCGGGATAAATAGTAGCCTATGTCCTTCCTCGGGATGCGATCTATCTCTATACCAAATTTCATCAAAATCGGTTGAATAGACGTCAAAGCGTAGCAGACAGACAGACAGATAGACGGACATACTTTCGCATTTATAATATTAGTACTTAAGCAATATGTATAATATAGAAAAAAGCGGTGTCGGCCTCACTATACTTACTCGCGTGGCCGCAGATTCGAATCCCGCACGAATCTCTTACTTTTGGGAGTTATCAATTTATTTATTTTGTTTGACTTGGGCCGAGGCTAGTTTCCACCCTACCGGCAAAAACGTAGGGTCAAGTGTCCAACAATGAAACACTAAAAATTCAAAGTCTCATAAACCTTTTGTTTTTACAGATAGAAGTCTAATTTTTTACAGGTAGATAGGTAATTTTATTTGGTACCTATCGGATGTCATTTATAGTTTTTTTGTGTAATCAATCAGTAAAAAAATTAAAACCAAAAAACGGGAAACACCACAAATTCAACAATGAAACATAATAAATTCATACTCTCTGTCTCACGTTTTTGAAAAGTTAGTACAAAAAAAATGCTGAGTTCAATCATAAAAGGTTTTATTCTTAATTTCACTTTATTTTGGTTTGCGCTTTCCAGTCCGTGGATGAGCCTTCAATGGAGTCATGAATTCCTTCATCTTTGGTTGCCTCTCTGATTGACAAAAGCTTGGCAGTCAGCTTGGTATATCCTCATCTGTTCTTCGCGAAGCGAAATAATTCGGCGGTACTCACGATCGGGTCCACTTAACTCAAAACTTTTGAATTTTGGGCCCAACTGGGTCAGAATGCCATTTCTATGCATGTCGCAAAGCCTAGACTTTCTACTGCAACCAACGCCTCTTTTTACAGCATTTTTCCTCCATCAGGATGAGTAGTAGGAGTTCGTATCTGTCGTGCCTGAACACCCCAAATATGCGACTTTTCTCATCATTTCTCATTTTTGCTCGGGAAAACAAGGAATATTTCTTGTCCGTGCATTAGAATAGCTCGAAGCATATTTTTCCTGGATGATAACCTTTCTTTCTTTTTAGGGTTTAATATTCTAGCCACAAAAAATATTCATTTGCACAGGAAGTATAATATAATTCTATATGGTACGTAATGAAACAGTGTTTCATTGTGTCCATTATGCAACTGTTTCATTGTTGACTACCTAAGGTTTATTTTACTAATCTTGAAATTTTTTCCACTAAATTGTAACACTATAACATTTGACCTATTCCACGTTAATCTACGAAATATGGTTGATGCTAGGTTATCATGAAAATTATGAAGATTTCAACCAAAATTTAATGAAAAATCTATAAAGAATGCTGAAAATATTTACTTTTTGTCCAAAAAATCAAAAAATTCTCCGCAATGACGTCATCTTCCACGTGGCACCGATGGAAACTGGGATAGGGCGGGGGGTTCACAAGAGTGTCCTAATGCGATATAATGCACGATCTGACAACGTAACGTTTAAGAAATATTACAATGTTTTATTGTGTACCACTGTTTCATTGTTGGACACTTGACCCTACATAGACAACTAAGTTATTCGCGAAATGTGAATATTTCAGAAACAGGTTTTAGTTGGGGCAATGTAATTAATTATAATATCAATTCCTCACATTTACGCTCAGAGCCACTTTCAGAGTGCCTTTGACCACTACGTAAATTAAATTCTCCTTTGTTTATGTTATAATAATTCGGCAAATAATGTACAGTTTCATAACTAGAATCAGTGAAGTGTTGCACAGGGATTTCAGCGCCCGACGTTTGGTCATTAATTAGTTACGTAGCACGTAGTTAGATATACTATTGTATATTTTTTGTATATTCCGCATTTTTTATTAATATATGTGTATTCCGCACGCTGAGTGTGAAGACATACTGACAACGACAACATGAAAAAAAGCTTTTACAGCTCCATAAAAAACTTGCACTTTTTTTCGAGTTGCAGGCTTAGCATGCGCGCAACGAGATATCTCGCGACGAGAGAAAGAGATGTTGTCGTTACTGGTTATTTTTTCATTTAGCCTAACACGCACAATATCCGGTATTATATTAATAATATTATATGCAAATATAGGCAAGGGTTCGTAGGGAAAAATACCACAGATAAGAAATATTACTTTTATCTCTACCTTTGACGTAACGCGACAAGTCATATGTGTAACCATGTTAGCTCATGCGCATGCTATATACCTAGTCCCTGGACATTACATGGACTACATTGTGTTATTTGTCTCGAAGAAACGCGTTTCCCACTCGATGTCGAAACACAATGTCCTGTTCGGATCATAGAATGTAATTGCCCAGGCACTGTTATGCCAAAAAGATAATACAGACAGAGATCTACTTATTAAGCAGACTTAAGTTTACCTAATTTGATTCAGTAAACTTCTCTCGCATTAATCTGTGTAATATCAACTCTTGTCAAAGAATTCATTAAAGGCATTCTCCTGTTTTCATTTGGTATACTTTAGGGCCGCTTGCACAACACTGCCTAAGCTGATTTAGTTCAATTTTGCGATACTGTCTCTTTTTGATACCTATGTTTTAACGGGGTTGACGTGAAAAGGACAGATATAGGAAATTTAATTTAAACACATTTGGCAGCCTTACGCACCGCATTATTATCCCACGAAAACTCCTACCATTATGTGATTAATGGAAAAGGGGTCACGACCCTCAGTACTGAGGAATACGACGCAAAGAGAGAGCAGCCTTGCGCAAGTGGGCCTTATCCATTGATGTAGAACTTTAGTATACCAAGCTTTACAATAATTACTTATCTGTATGTCAGATTACAAAAGGCTTAGTTAGTTGTGTTCATAACGACAAACCTCCGCTCTACTCTTATAATATATCAGTCACACAACAAAAGCTTAACAAAATTGAGTTAATGCAAACTGATTTTATTTTTCGACTTCCCTAATTGCGAATTCCTTACGATTGTTGGAATTCCCTCAGGGACACGAAACCTTGAGCACAACAACAAGTTTAGGGGTAAATGTTTAATTAAATCATCAATACAGAGCTCTTTCGCGTCATTGGGACTAAGACTCTTTGGGGTCGGGCAAAGAGATGTATCGACTGTCTAGAGAATAATGTCTTACAAAAAAGAAGGAAAAGAAAGTTAAGAAAATGTTGCGGTTGTTGGGTTAATCTTTAGCTATCGTTCCTAGATATAAAAATGTAGTTTGAAATGTAGTAGAAACTTTATCTCTGCAAGTGAAGGTAGCCATTATAACACTAAATTCTTTTAATTTCGAAAAATTTACATATAATTTTTTTTGCATCGCAATTCAGTGTGGTATGCTTTTTAGAGGTGACTAAGTAAGATAAATTATTATCATAAAATGCTGTAGGTATTTGATCATTTCTAATAATATAGTTTATGTGTTACTATAATCTACCTATCTCTGTGCCAAATTTCATCCAGATCTGTTCAGCCGTTCTGGGGTGATTGATTAACAAACATGCTTCCATCCAAACTTTCGCATTTAAAATATTCTAATCTATAGGTACTTTATAAAGTATAGATTAGCGAAGGCAATGCAATTCAGCTAAATTTAAAGAAATTGAAAATAAAAAAAGAATATTATAGGCACTGGGCACCTACCTGTTTATGATACAATTATCAAAATAACATGTGTAAGAATCAAAACTCTGCTTGTCGAATCCATTTTGTAGTGAACACATTTTGTAAAATATATTTTTATACCTACTGATTGATTTCTCTAAACCGTAACTGTGAAATGAGACATTTGAAAATAAATTAAAAATAAGCTTGACTACTTTTCTAATAATGTTGAACGTTATCTATACAAATATTATAAAGAGGTAAAGTTTGTGAGTTTGTGACGTTGTAGGGGGTAATCTCTGGATCTACTGAACCGATTTTGAAAATTCTGGTACCAATCGAAAACCACATTATTTGTGAGTGTCATAGGCTACTTATATATTAGCCCGAAAATTTAGTGAATTCCCGTGGGAATTTAAAAAAACTTATTTCACGCGGAGGAAGTCGCGCGCATCTGCTAGTAATATTATATGAGAAAAAAATGAGAAACGATTTCCTACGTAAAGAACTAGCAAAAGTCAGTGACTTCGTTGATATCAAAATCTATACTATATTTTGTAAATCGTATTACGTTTTCTCTGTGCGTCGAATTCATTACTATCTGAGGGTCGTGACCTCTTTTCATTAATAACAATCATAATGGAAGTTTATTTGGATACAACATGTTTCCAAATTCATTCCGCTACAAAGAGTATAATCTATATATCATTATATCAGATGGCGATAAATCCTTTAATACATCATTTATTAATATTATAAATGCGAAAGTGTGTTTGTTTGTTGGTTTATTGGTTTGGTGGTTTGTCCTTCAATCACGCCGCAACTGAGCAACGGATTGACGGATCAAGACGAGCATGGGTATAGTTGAGGACCTGAAGACATAGGCTACTTTTTATCCCGGAAAATTAAAGAGTTCTCGCGAATCAAAAAAACTTTAACCACGCGGACGAAGTCGCAGGCATCAGCTAGTAATACATATATTTCACTGTAGAAATGTAGGTACATAAATAACATCTTAAATTCAAGAGACTAAAAATTTTGGGCTGTGCCTGTAACGCTTTTATTTCATCTTCTTCTAAATATATAAAAGGAAAAGGTGACTGACTGATCAGTTCAGACCACTTCGATCGGGCTGAAATATGATAGTACATATACAAACTTACTGTTTTTAAACTTAGTTTTTTTTTATCCACTACAAGTTAGCCCTTGACTGCGACCTCATCTGATGGTAAGTGACGATGTAGTCTAAGATGGTAGCGGGCTAAACTGTTAGGGGCAAGGCATACCCCTTTTCGGTTTCTACACGGCATTGTACCAGAACGCTAAATCGGTTGGCGGCACGACTTTGCTGGTAGGGTGGTAACTAGCCACGGCCGAAGCCTCCCACCAGGCCAGATCAGAAAAAAATCAGAAATTATAAATTTCTTAACTGCACCCTGCCGGGGATCGAACCCGGGACCTCCGCACGTTATGACAACAGCGCTCAACACTGCACCACGGAGGTCGTTGTCAACGACTATCAAGGCATCCGCTAAGACAGTATTTTTGAAAATTCAACTCTTAAAAGGGTAAAATAGGGGCTTATATTTTAGGGCCTTTCAACGCGAGCGAAGACTCGGGCAAAAGCTAGATAAAGGTAGCAGACATGAGACAATGGCTTAGATAAGAAATAAAAAGGTAGGTACCAGATTATCATACGTATGAACTAGCCAGAGATCCATCTCGGAAATTCTTGTTTACAGATCCTAATTATTTACGTTATCACACGAGATAAATAAAAATATTATTATGTATCTACTAAACATAATATAGTGGTAGTTTGTAGCCCATAATATAATAATATTGTGGGCTACAAAATAAAATGCTCATTGCTCATCGTCATTCTCAAATATTTCGCTTATTAAATTATAAAATTAATTGTTATTAGAACTATACCTATTTAACAATAAAACAACTATTCTTCTTTTACCTTTCTTTATTTTGAGACTCGTATACACATTTTTCTGTATTTTGTTTCACGCGTGTAATTTATTTCTTCAGATAATTCGCAAAATTATTAGCTGATTTGTCTAAATACATTCTTTACTGTCAACGCAAGTTCCATCTTCTCCGTACAAATATCCTGGCGCACACCGACATCCTTCTTTGCAGTCATCCGGGGACTTTAGATCTATGCAAACTATATCTGGTTCTGTACAAAAAAATCGTCCACAACCACTATTTATACATTCTGAATATTCCTCATTGGGCCCGCATGAAAGACCTACTGTAAGTTGATACAAAAGTTATTAATATCAGCAATACAGACCAGCAAAATACTACTTATAACATAACAAAATAAATAATAAGCACTTCTTAATAAACTAAGTTAGTTTGTATTTTACTCAATTTGAGAGTAAAGGTAATAAATTCTTTAAACCTACGTGGTTTTTTGCAGTGCTACCCACCAAAATTGTAAAGATTTTTAATTTGATAGTAAAAAAAATGAAATTATCTAATTTTATGTGTACAATATGTTCAACGGGCAATACAATTAAACCTATTTTATCTACACTAGTGGGGCCAGCAGACATTGTCCTGCCCTGAATCTCGAACCCGATTGCAGCGCTTACAGATTTTTATTGATATAGATTAATAATAAACAGTGAAATCTGCAATCATACTAATATCATAATAATATTATAAATGCGAAAGTCACTTTGTTTGTTGGTTTGTTGGTTTGTTGGTTTATTGGTTTGTTGGTTTGTCCTTCAATCACGCCGCAACGGAGCAACGAATCGACGTGATTTTTTGCATGGGTATAGTTGAGGACCTGGAGAGTGACATAGGCTACTTTTTATCCCGGAAAATTGAGAAGTTCCCGCGGGAATTTAATAAACTTATTCCAAACGGACGAAGTCGCGGGCGTCAGCTAGTTTTAATAATAGTCAAAGCCAAATTAAGTTAAAAATATTCATATCGAGGTTTAATAGGGATTTTTGTGAGCTCCAAGTGGTCAAAGCACAAAATAAATACCTGACAATGATACGGTTGAGATCACATAAACCAAGGAAAATAATAGAATATTATTCACCGACTTCATTTTTCGTATTCAAGTCTCAAATGGAATTGTTCTTATTTATTTTATTTCATCGCGTTTTATAGTAAGTATAATCTTTTTCGCACATGAAAATCGATTTCGCTGTAGTTCATCCATACTTATAATATTATAAATGCGAAAGGGTGTCTGTCTGTCTGCAACGCTTTCACGGCCAATACGTTCAACCGATTTTGATGAAATTTGGTACAGGGATAAACTTCAGGCTGCTTTTCATCCCGGAAAAGCTTAACCCACGCGGACGAAGTCACGGGCGGTTTATTATAACTTTGAAGAACTATAATAATAAAAATCTATAGAGATATTTTGTTTGTTTTAATTGTAGCGTATAAGAAAAAAGTGAAACCATGATCGTTGTAAGCGCAAAAACAAAATAGGTATGCACTTTCCTTACTAACTTAGTTCTTAGGGCAACTGAAATACGATAGATTCGACGGCTTCTGCTATTCTTAAAAAAATGTAGTTGGCTTGATGGTATAAATAACTTAATCTTTCAAGTATTTTTGAATTTGTTTTAATAGCGAAAGTTACTATATTTTTCACGGTGTCCACACGTCTTGTGTGTTATATTACTTTAGAAGTTTTATTAGAAGGTAAAACCTTGGTAAAACGCTGGTATTCGGGGCACCTGATGTCAATGACGTCACTATTGTTTCCAATACTGAAAAATGCACATCTTGCGATTCTGATTCATGTACGCAAACTATTTATGTGTTTATGTGAAAGTAGGGTACATTTTGGTATGGAATAGAATTCCCAGCAGCTTTTCATCATTCGTTTATTTGTATGTCAATTAAATTTCTCATTGGATAAAAAAAAATACATAAATAATTAATATTTATAGGACACAATAATAGTTATCATGTAGTTTCAGCCTGCAACTGGTATTCTTATTTTGAGAAAAAGACTGAAAGTTTCACACTGAATATTTCGGCGGGGGAGGCCTTGTAGGACGTTTTACTGGTGGTTTTGATGGTGGTAGTGGATTCTTTTCTGAAAGAAAAAAATAATATATTTAGTGTGTTTAGCGGCGAGTTGCTTGTTTTAATCATTATTATTATAACTTAATTTATATTTCCTTCCTTGTTATTGGCTAAAGGAATTCTACCAATCCGGCCTTGACTGTCTTTTCATACTGAGACGAGATCAGTAGGTACATGACAGGTTAAAGATAATAAAGATGACACTATAAAATATGTCAATTAGATATTATGATTAAGTTGAATAATTTTGAATAGATTTACACTTACCACATTCGCTCCTTTGGACGCAATTGCCTTCTTTATTTCTAAAGAAATTGTCTGTGCATCGGCAACCAGCCGTGCAAGCTGGATCTCCAGGCTGTGGAGGCTTCGCACACCTGATACGACTGTCATCAAGACCGCATATACGTCGAGGGCACGGTGCTATACAAGTATCGTATACTTCATTAGCTCCACATTCAGTGCCTAAAAAATGATATTATACAGATTTATTTAATGTACAAGTCTCTCTCTGCGTCGTATTCCTCATTACTGAAGGCCGTGACCCCTTTCCTTAATCAAATAATGGTAGAAGTTTTCTTGGGATAATAATGCGGTGGGTTCCCATGTCCTTCCGTATAACTCTTAGGTTTTTGTAACGATTATTATCAGATGTAAATGATAATAATCGGGACCGTCGGCTTAACGTGCTCTTCGAGGTACGGAGGAAACGAAAAGGCCCTCCAAATTCGGTCACCCATCCAGTTACCGACTTGGTTCAACGTTGCTTAACAATCGCAATCGATTGATATGCGTTGTCACAACTAGCCACTAGGCCACTCGTCCCTCAAATTACAAATAAGGCGTCTGAAATTGACTGATGTTGAACGAATTGTTTAGTATTCGACGGTTCCACTTTTCTGACTGAAGTGAATATAAACAGTTGGTACTCCAAACGAGTTGTTATGAAAATTTTATAAACATACGAAAATTTTAGGGTGCCAGGGATTCAGTACACTATGATTCTGAGTCTTTTCATTATAATGATGATGACGATGACGAAGTTTTTTTTATGCGTATTGAAGTGAAACTTCTCATGCTACTTCCAAAAAGGTTGCGTTAAACGTTTAACGCTCCTGGGGAGGGGGAATAGCAAGAGACAGAGCGAGTTATCTCATTCTCTCATAGGTAACTTTTCTGAGGTTATACTTCTGCCGTGTGTGAATTGCTCACTTTTTTAAATATTTTTTGGTTTTGTGACGATAATGTAGCTTACACGCAAATTCGATCAGTGCTTGTGGAGAGAAAAAGAAGAACTAACGACATTGGTTTTGTGGAATGCAAGTGCCATTGCCATTTCTCAAATATCCACTGCGACACCGACAGCTTGGCTGGCAGCTGGGATCACCAGGCTCCGGGCTCGGAAAGCACAAAACTGCACTTGGATCTACACCACATTGTTCACCCGGACATGTCAGTGGACACATGTTGAAGTCTTCGTTGTCACCACACTGGGCCTCTGGAATCAATCCAATTGTTTTTACGCCACTGCAAGTTAGCCCTTGACTGCAGTCTCACCTGATGGCAAGTGATGATGCAGTCTAAAATGATACGGGCTAAGCTGTTAGGGGTATGTCAGTTAGGTATATTAAAGGGTAAGGGTACCCTTAGTCGGTTTCTACACGGCATCCTACCGGAACGCAAATCTAATCAAATGGTAAACTAGCCACGGCCGAAGCCGCTGGGTCCCTAACAGGTTAGCCCGCTACTATCGTAGACTGCATCATCACTTACCATCAGGTAAGATCGCAGTCAAGGGCTTGTAGTGGATAAAAAAAGAAAGAAAAAAGTGCATTGTAAAATAAACTTACCTGGGCATTGATCAAGAGGAATACACGTTCCGTTATCAGATCTTAAAAAACTGTCTTGACACAAACATCCAACGGTACAGAATATTGGGTTTATCCTCACGCAAGCAACTGGTTTTCCAAGGTCGGAACAGTTTCTACGTTCACATCTTCCTTCAAAACAGGACGTTAGATTTTCGTTTTCTGTACATTTGTCTATGAAAAGTAAAAAAAAATTAAGTTAACTACCAGTTTTTTACACACAATATTGACGTATTCGTATTAGTTTAACATATACTTTTTTTAATGTTGCCGTGAAGCTCACTTTTAGCAAAAAGATTCTTGAGAAGACAAAATAGAAAAACGATTAGTCAGTGGCCTTTATGTAAATTATATTTTTACGGCCGATTCCCTATTAATCGTAAGGAAAACTCACTTTAAATCCACTACACCACATAAAATGTAATAATTGAAGAATGATAAAAAAGAGTGATTCAAAAATGGTACTCTAGTGATACTAGAAGTTTCACTGAGTTTTAGTGTAAGTAGGTATATCAAAAATTAGTTCCCTAGAAACATTTATCAACAGAAGAAGAACATCACGTGCATTATACTTACTGCATAAATTCCAAGTGACACATTTCCCATTACTATGTCGATAGAAACCAATGTTACACCGACACGAGCCTGGTGGACATCTTGGATCACCGACTTGCAAAGGTTCGGGGCATTCTGTTGTGTTATCCATAACTGCACAAGTCCTTGATGGGCACTGTGATGGACATGGATCGTAATACTCGTTCGGCTTGGGGCACTTAAGGGCATCTGGTAAATATAAATAAATAATATTATTAATATAATATATTATTAGTATTAAATTTTTTGTTACGGTTCAGATTTATAATTTATGCTGAGTAATTCGACTTCATTTACCGTTTTCTTTTTGCTAGCGAGGGTAAGTCATCTGACGTAAAATTAAGGCATAGACTACGCATGACGTCAAGGGGGCAGTGTTATCAAAAATGTCGTACATCTCGGACGCAAAGTAGCTGTCATTTCGGTAACTTTTTTGTTGCGCCAAGGCTTTGAAATTGGCGGAAACGATTAAAACTTTTCTTTCCGGGTATCATTGCGTTCTATAGACGCAGACCGATCGCTCAAGTCAGTCGAGCTTAATCTAGAATCCACTCAGGTTTGTGAGAGCTTAAAAGAGTAATGCAGTATTATACCTGTAAACCTTACACCCAAAAACTATAGATGGATGGATGTTTGTTACTCAATCATGCTCAGTTGCCGCGGGAACCAAAAACCCCAATCCACGCGGATGAAGTCGCGGGCCTCAGCTAGTTGAATATAAAAATTAAATTTTCAGACGTTATAAATTCAAATCAAAAGTAGTTTCAGACTTCGGATATCTACTACTACTGCTACTACAGCCCATTAACGTCCCACTGCTGGGCACAGGCTTCCACTCACATAGGAGAAAGGGAATTAGAGCTTAGACCCACCACGCTGCTCCAATGCAGGTTGGCGTGCTTTAACGACTATTATCATGTTAGTGATAATAACCGGGACCGACGGCTTAACGTGCTCTCCGAGGCACGGGGGTGAAACACCGCCAACTTCCTAACTCCGGGCTGGTACTGAGAATTTCTAGTCAGAAAAACCCAATACTCAAATATGGCCCGACCCGGGACTCGAACCCGGGACCTCGTCAGCCGCAGTCGAACATGCCGACCACTAGACAAACGAGGCAGTCATTCAGCTTCGAATATCAACAGGAGGAATTAGGTAGATAAGCTCTCATGGTAATTCTGATGGATGATACTTACTCGGACATTGGCTTGCATGTATGCACGTTCCATTATCCGCTCTTAAGTATTCGTCTCTACATATGCATCCTTTTTTGCAATGTTGCTGGCTCATCATAATGCATTCTATGGGTCCACCAACTTCGGAACATTTTCGGTAACTACAGACGCGGTTTACACACTGAGATAAAACTTCATTTTCTCCACATTTACAACATTTGTGTTTACCTAAAATAACAGTATTAAAAAGACTTAATAATTAACACACTATTAAATACATTTTTCCCAAACATGCATGGAAATATTGTCATTATTTTCGAAAAAAGAACACGCGAAGTATCGAATTTTCGGACAAAGAAAAAACGCTCCCGCAATGTTGTATGAAACGGCGTGCTGGGGTTATTGGAACATTACAACGCCCCTGCAATGTTGTATGAAACGGCGTGCTGGGGTTATTAAATACTCTTTGATCGGACAATTGATGATAAAAAAAAATTGGCGGCAAAGCTGAAAATTCGTCTTGATTTGTTATTTACATACTTAATAAATATAAAAGACTTTTTAATCCTCGCCTACGGCTCGGCTTTTAAACTCATACTCGTTCTGCAATTGCCTATTTCCCGGCCTTTGCAATAATGTACTATTTACAAACCTTCACTTAAAGCACATTGCGACGGAGTCTTGTACAAGCAAATTAAGATGCGTCTTTTTTAAAATATAACAAATCACTTTATCTCTACTATATCCATAAAAGCAACCTACGTCTGTCCTCAAGATGCAACACTGACAAGCGAACTTAGCATAGAGATCTATGCTAAGATATACATAATCAAAGGCTAAGATCGCTTGTCAGTTTGGTTATGGTTGATTCAGTGGTCACACGACGTTAAAAGTATTACAAAATGATAAACGTCGTAAAAGGATAGACATTCACACAGTGAGCCACGTACGCACATACAAACAATAATTATTTTGTTTGCATGTTCGACCCTAACGTGAATCGAACACACATTTACTTCCATACCTTGTCCATATTTATCAACCAAATTTTGTATTTTTACGTGGGCACGCGGCTTTAAAATTGTATGCCGTGAGAAAACTTCTGCGTAATATTTGATACATAATCAGTATCTAACAATTACAAGTACCTACCTACACATAATTTAAAACAAATTTTATTTTAAAAGACAGCTAATATTCTCAAACTTTGCGATAACAAAATAAAATAATCAAATAAGTAGGTACTTACTCGAGGCAAATACAATTTTTGTAGCACAAACAATGATGATAATAGTTGAAAACGACCGAAACATGATAGCTAAGCGAGTCTGTCTGGTATATTATCAAATAAACACCCATTTTTATAGCCGGTGCCAGTTTTCTATCATGGATTATTATTTACTAGATGATACTCGTGACGTCCGCTTGATTAAGGTTTTTTGATTCCCGTGGGAACTCTTTAATTTTCCGGGATTAAAACTAAAAAGAAAGCCTGTGTTCTTCCCCGGGATGCAACCTACCTCTGTACCAAATTTGGTAAAAGAAATCGTAGCAGACAGACAGATGGACAGACACACTTTCGCATCTATAATAGGTACCTATTAGTATGGATATGAAGTTGTAGACACCTACTAGGTACCTATATTTTGTTGTGATCAGTTTTTCGAATTTTCATTACTTACATTTAGGGAAATGTATAAACACCTCAATTCACTTTTTGGATACACCAGTGTAAGTAGATCGAATAGCACTCTTAGGTTCATTAAGATCTACCACTGTTCTTAGTAGATAGCCTGTATGGATGGATGTATTGACGGATGTTTGAACGGCTGAACGGATCTGGATGAAATTTGGCAAAGAGATAGATTATAGTCTGGAATAGCACATAGGCTACTTTTTATCCCGGAAAATGAAAGAGTTCCCGCGGAAACCAAAAAACCCCAATCTACGCGTACGAAGTCGCGGGCATCAGCTAGTATTACAATAATTATATTAAATATCATGCCTACTAGATTTGTTATAAATACACGTAGGAAACCCGCAACTTTGAGATGAAGCCATCATTTGTCAAAATCAGTCCTATATTACTGAATTATTCCGTGCCTATTGGCTATTACTGAATTATCCGTAGAGTCCATGACTCATTATTTCAACAACTCAATACGGAGCTCAAGTCTCCTCGATCCTTAGAAGGGTTGCGACCAGTGGCCCCACCGGCATGCCCCATCAGTTGGTCATGGGTATTCCTTTTCACCCGTGGCTCCACTGCATTATGGTTGGAATATATTTAAAAAAAGAAGTACTAGCCAGGCCATAGTCACGGTGCTCCACACATCTTTAACAACATTATAGAGAACTCAGCTCTATTGTGCATGCAGGGTTCTCTCGATGTTTTCCTTCACCGTTAGAGCAAGTGATAATTTAGGTTCTTAGTGAAATCTACACTAATATTAATAGAATTAAAAGGATAAAGCACTAAGCAGAGTTACTAATAAATGGAGAATCTATAAGACGATTGATGATGACACATATTTTATTCGAGTCCATGAAAACAATAGGTAAATTTTTGTTTACAAATTGACATATTCTTTTTCTTCTACGTAGGTATTGAGATATTCAACCTACTTTAACACCCCCACTGAATCAACAATACCTACATATTGGACACAGAAATTAAATTTAGATATGAACAAACTCTTAGTTAGAAAATCAGCTGGCATTACATTCGTCTCGCAATATTTTACAACAATTTCTTTTGCTTCAGCCAATTCTCTAACATAATGATACCTTATGTTAATGTGCTTTGATCTTCTGCCTACTGCTGCAGTATATACGAATTTACTAGCACTTTGGCTATCACTATACAAATCAATGCTATATGTATTTCCTGTGATTTCTTTGAAAAGCCCTTTGATATAAACAATCTCTTTTGAAGCTTCACAACGTGCAATGTATTCAGCTTCCGCTGTACTTAAAGGAACACAATGCTGTTTGCGCGCTTGCCAAGAAACTGCTGCACCTCCAAACATAACCACGTACCCAGTAAAGGAATGTGCATCAATATTACTTCCCCAATCTGCATCGGCATACGCAGTCAGAGGCTTACCCGTCTTCTTGTAGATTAATTTATAATCTGCTGTGCCTTTCAAATACCTCAAAACTCTTTTGAGAGCGGCCATGTGAGTTGAATTCCAACAAGAATTAAATTGGCTTAAATAACTCACAGTGTATGTGAGATCTGGTCGAGTGCCACACGACAAATACATTAGTGACCCCAGAATCTCCTGATACCTCATGTCTTGAGTTATATCACCCCTTTCTAATTTTAAATTTGCTTCCATGGGAGTTTTTACTGGCTTGCAGTCCTCCATATTATGTTTACGTAGTACCTTTTTAACAAAATTAGTTTGATTTAGGTGTATTTCCCCTTTCTTATGTGTTAATTCAATTCCTAAACAATCTTTTACCTCTCCTAATTCTTTTATTTTGAAAGCTTCTCCTATTTCCCTCTTCACTACTTCTATATCTTTTACAGAATTTCCAAATAAATAGAAGTCGTCAACATAAAGGGCGATAACGATAATTCTGTTATTTAACCTCTTCACATGAACACACGGATCATATTTACATCTTGTAAATCCGATTTTAACTATGTGAGCGTGAACTTTCACATTCCAGCAAAGTGCAGCTTGCTTAAGACCATAAGTAGCCTTTTTCAGCTTGCAGACTTTGTTTTCGTTACCTTTGGCAATAAAAGCTTCTGGTTGTTCCATATACAAGTCTCCTTGCAAATCGCCGTGTAGGAAAGCTGTTGTAACATCTATGTGATGGATCACTAAGTTCATTTCAACTGATAAAGCCAATAATAATCGTATTGATGAAAGCTTTACCACTGGTGCAAATGTCTCCGAATAGTCTTCTCCCCACTTTTGCGAGTATCCTTTTGCAACAAGTCTTGCCTTATGACGTTGCACTGTCCCATCAGCACCAATTTTTAGCTTAAATATCCATTTGCATTTCACAACATTTACCCCCCTCGGGCGATCAACAAGCTCCCAAGTTTGATTGCCAATAAGAGAGTCATACTCTTGTTGCATCGCATCAAGCCAAAGTGTTTTATCACTACGCTCTATTGCATCCTTAACTGATATTGGATCTGATATCATAAAACTATAGTCAAAATCCTCTTGCCTATTAGGAACTCTATTCCTCAAAGGATATCGACGCTCAACAGCTTCAACTTCTCTCTCAAGTTGAGAACCTTCTAATTCAACATTATTAGAATCAACCGAATCATGAAACTCGTCTTCTACTTCACTATAATTATCTGGTGTAGCAGACTCAACTTGTATTACTTCTTCGATGCTTTGACTTGGCAACTCTACATTTTCTCCAGGTACTTTAAACTCAATAGTATTCTGAGTTGAAAGTTCTCTCCCAGAAACATTTTCCATGGGCTTATTACAAGGTGTCCTAAGAACATCACTTGCCTTAGATGTGTAGTTCTCATCAAAAACTGCATCCCTTGCAATAATACAATGCTTAGGATTCTTAACTACATCGCAAAATCTATATCCCTTCTGAACCTCACTATATCCAATAAAGGTCAGCTCTCGTGTCTTTGGATCTAGTTTCTTGCGACTACCATCTTTAATAAGGACTTGAGCCTTTGAACCAAATATTTTTAAATGAGAGACATCTATGTCTTCTCCAGTCCAAATCTGCTGTGGTATTTTACCCTGAAGAGCCATGGTTGGTGAACGGTTTTTTAAATAAATGGCTGTACGCATTGCTTTGTTTATTGTCACGCTTCTTGTTTTCATTTTTAGTATTGTCGTATGTGCTACTTACGCAATCCCATAAATCTAGGTCTATAAGTAGTAGCTCCACGGCAAACGCCCATGAACCATAGTTTGATTCACCTGCGAGCTTCTGTATATTCGTAGTATTACATTTATTCTCCATAATTAGGCGGGCGGGCGGGCCAGCCCATAACCTAATAGAATTAAAAGGATAAAGCACTAAGCAGAGTTACTAATAAATGGAGAATCTATAAGACGATTGATGATGACACATATTTTATTCGAGTCCATGAAAACAATAAATGTTTGTTTACAAATTGACATATTCTTTTTCTTCTACGTAGGTATTGAGATATTCAACCTACTTTAACAAATATTATAAAGAGGAAAGATTTGTATTTTTGTATGTAACGAATAAACTCAAAAAGTACTGGACCGATTTTAATAATTCTTTTTTCATTAGAAAGTTACATTATCACTGAGTAACATAGGCTATATTTTATTTTAAAATAAATTAGAGATCCCTTCGAAAATTGCAATAATGTTAATTAAGTCGGAAAAATTCACCTAATTTAAATTTTACGTTAAACCTCTATACGTCTATTAATTCAGACTGTCTTTTATGTCATATTTGTCAAGACACTTATTTCATATTTGTCAAGACAAACATAATAAATACAAGAAAACTTACCAACATTTTTTAAAAACATTTTAATATCTAACTGCTGTAGACAGACTGCGAAAAGCCTCAAAGATCAAGGTCTCAACTTAGTTGTTAGTTCTAAACATAGTTCCCAGGCGAGGGGTGCGAAAATACGTCGTATTGGAGACTCAAGTGCCAAGCGTTCACAGCGGTTTGCTGAACAAAATTTGAGAACGTATGTATGGTGGAGTTGTTGGTCTCAGTGCCGACTGACCATTATTGGGTATGGACTATTTTGATCAAGTGCTACCCGTGCGAACCCGGGGCGGACCGCTAGTATTATATAAATTCATGACTTTATAGTGAAATATTAATGTACAAAGATTCATATACTGTTAAAAACATTAATCTTACTTTGCTTCACAGCTGTAGTTCAAGAAATAAAATTTGCGTATTAATGTTGCTAATTACGATAGCACGTTGGCATCCAATTAGCGCAAATAGATTATCATTAGCGTAATTAGGTGGTGTTTACTGCCTGATTAGTCCAGTGGTTAGCACGTTCGACTGCGGATGACGAGGTCTCGGGGTCGATTCTCGGGTTGGACCATAATTAAGCCTTGGGGTTTTCTAGCAATAAATTCTCAGTACTAGGAAGTTAGGAAGATGATGGTGTTTCACCCCCGTGCTCGGAGCATGTAAATCCGTCGATTCTGCGCCTGATTTATCTCCGGTCGTATCGGATTTTCCGTCCCATCAGCCTATGAGCCTTATCTTGATATTTATTATATTAAAGTTATTTGTTGTTGTAACAACAACAATTTATATAACCTCAACTTTGCCAATACTGGAATACAATGGATAGGTAGTAGGTACAGTTTATAAATTGAAAATGCGTCATCGAATTTTGAAAAAATGTTTTAATTTTGAACTGAATAACTAAATAATTATGGTTAATAAGTATTTTTTGTCTTGACAATTTTGATTTTAAAATAAGCCAGCCTATTCACTCCTCTTTAATGTAATATTTGGTTGTATGCAATTATGGTCCTGCATAAAGTCCAGAAAAGATTGGAGTTCCTTTGTATATTATAAAGTAAATAAATTGATGGTCGGCTGTAAATATAATGGTCTTCACAGGTACAGCAACTGCTAATGCACGTATGGTAATGGCTAAAACCGAAATTTTTTGTTTGTTGAAATACAATGACAACCATGAAACTGATATAGATACATATGAGTAATACCCTTTCTCACAAAAATCCATATTTATTGGTTCATACCAAATCAATATTAGTAATGAATAACAATAATATTTTTTTGATAATAATTTATAAATAAAGTAGGCATGGCTATGTAATTCATAATAATAATATGACGTTAGACATCTGCAAAATATGTTCCACAAAACAAAGGCGTTCCTTTGTATAAAATGAAATAGATAAAAGGATGATCTGCAGTCAATTGGATACTTTGTTGAACTGCTGTAACGCTTACGACCATAGCTGGAAAAACGGAAAAATAAATTAAATTTACCATAATCTGCCTCATTGATATTTGTATAGTTCAGCCTTGCGATCTAAAAAAGACCTAGTACTTGTTCACTGAGGGAAGAAAGTGATCGATAACTGACGAGGTTAATGCGTTAATAATGGATTTTCATACACTTTTTCTGCCTGTTTAGAACGTTAACAACGAAATTTCATTTTTCCGCCCGCATATTTGGTTATAGCAATGACGTACTTCTTTATTTTGAAAAAAGTAAGAAGGTACTTCGAGCGGGTATAGTATAAAAATATGGTAGCTAGTTTAATATAGACTCTGATACCAACCATTGGCTGCGGCAGCTATCGATCCTAATTCATTTACAATTATAGTTGCTTTCTGTGTGCCACTAGAAACATAAATTGGTTTA
Source organism: Erebia epiphron (assembly GCA_963932025.1). Lineage (NCBI taxonomy): Eukaryota > Metazoa > Arthropoda > Insecta > Lepidoptera > Nymphalidae > Erebia > Erebia epiphron. The sequence goes on from OZ009952.1 coordinate 22,915,000, forward strand.
GGATTCTTCAATATATCTTGTAAACCAGACGAGTTCTCAAACAGTGCCGGTACATTATTTTTCTGAAAAAAAAACACAGGTCACAGAAGAATGAAAAGGTCAATATTTTTTAATCAAATAAATATTATAAATGCGAAAGTTTGGATGGATGTATGGATGGATGTCTGGATGGATGTATGGATGGATGTTTGTTACTCAATCACGCCCCAACGGCTGAGCGGATCTGGCTGAAAATTGGCACAGAGATAGATTATAGTCTGGAATAGCACATAGGCTACTTTTTATCCCGGAAAATTAAAGAGTTCCCGCGGGAACCAAAAAACCTCAAGTGGATGTTTGTTACTCAATCACGCCAGAACGGCTGAACGGATCTGGATGAAATTTGGCACAGAGATAGATTATAGATCAATTGATAGAAGAATGAAGAAGGGTGTGGAAATAACATCTTCTGAGGATGCTTCACTGTTGGATATCCGTAGAGTGCAAGTGGTGTATGTCTTTTCCTAGAAGTGCTATGAGGCATTGCATGGTGGTGCGGTGGTATTATTCGAGTGGAAGGGCGGGTGGTGTATACCTACTCGTAGTTTAAACGATGCACCATACAGATTCATGGGTACCATTTTCACTTTAATGCAAAAGAAGCTTATTGTAGCTTGTGTAAAGTATTTATTTAATTACTAGCTGATGCCCACGACTGCGTCCGCGTATGTTTTTTTTATTCCCTCGGGAACTCCTCAATCTTCCGGGATAAAAAGTAGCCTATGTCACTGTCCAGGTCCTCAACTATTACCCATGCCAAAAATCACGTCGATCCGTTGCTCCGTTACGGCGATTGAAGGACAAACCAACATACCAACAAACCAATAAACCAACAAACAAACACACTTTCGCATTTATAATATTAGTATGATAAAGTATTTATGAAATAAATAATTGATTAATTCAAAATTCAAATGATTTTTATTCAAATATACTTTTTACAAGTGCTTATGAATAGTTAAATGCATCTACCTAATTATATAACTCTATCTATTCTAATATATAAAATTCTCGTATCACAGTTTTAGTGTTTATACTCCTCCGAAACGGCTTGACCGATTTTTATGAAATCTAATATGCATATTCAGTAGGTCTGAGAATCCGCTACTATCTATTTTTCATACCTCCACGCGGACGGAGTCACGGGCATCAGCTAGTAATTATCTATAACTAGCTGATGCCCGCGACTTCGTCCGCGTGGTTTAAGTTTTTTGTTATTCCCGCGGGAACTCCTTAATTTTCCGGGATAAAAAGTAGCCTATGTCACTCTCCAGGTCCTCAACTATACCCATGCCAAAAATCACGTCAATCCGTTGCTCCGTTGGGGCGTGATTGAAGGACAAACCAACAAACCAACAAACAAAGTGACTTTCGCATTTATAATATTAGTATGATTATCTTTTATATATAATTATCTATTACATTTGCTACCCTGGATTCCTGCAAAGATAATACTTTTTTAAACTGCTTTGATAAAAGCAAGCTTTTACATAAAAAAAGTCAATTTTACCTTAATTAAATATTCTTTTAAATCCCAGGTCGAAGATATATTAAGAGCCGGTATTTTAATTTTTAAACTCGCCGGCTGCATATTGTTACGAATGTCATCCAACGAGAAATTTGAATCACTCAATCCATCGAGCAAATTATTTATCCCATCTTTCGCCATGGGTAGGCATATCATTAATGAGAAATTCTCACTTTTGTACGGCAACTCAATGACCTGTTGATAGGAAAAATAATTTTTAAAACCATCGACCATCGTCAACAATACCTACTGTTAGTAATTATGTATAGTAGTTCGTTTGCGAGCGATAAATAGGTTTTTACAAACGATCGTCACGAGTTTATAGAAACCTTAAAGCCCTCTAAAACCTGTTGTGGCTGGGCTGTAGTATTTCGAGACATATTTTGTAATCATGAGAAAAATTCTAGAGTAGGTCTGCCGCTAAAAATCTAAGTGATGACAAGATAGCCTGAATCCACTAATTGTACAAAGTCGTACGATTAGTCTAGGCAATGGGGCGGTTTGTTGTATGGAGACCCCTGCATTAAATCCTCAGTCGTTGAAACTTGGCAGGGTTGTAGTATGGTATGAACCAACACTTATACAAAAATATCCAACAAAAAATCCATCCGGAAGTTAGGCATTTATACCTAAAACTTAATATTAATGACTGAATATTTTATCGATTTCTTTTTAAAATAATAGTAGGTATTATATTTATACTCAAAACCGAAATATCAAACGAAATTATCATGCAGAACATCGATATTCAAACCGATTTTATTATCAAAGCTAAACTGCGTTTACGCGATAATGTACCTTCCTGCAGCAATTAGGTATAGCCTAAAAACCCTTACTTCCTTTCTGACTTTTCATTGGATATTTATAATATACGTTTAACTCATGATACTTTATCATACTGTAAAATTTCGTCGCCTGAGGAATTATTTTTGGGGTCGACTAGCTTTATTGCGTAGCCTACGATAGTTTGTTTATTTTTCTATATTATGTCTATGACTATGCGATATTTTTTTTTTTTTTAACCACTACAAGTTTGCCCGTGACTGCGATCTCACCTGATGGTAAGTGAAGATGCAGTCTATGATGGTAGCGGGCTAACCTGTTAGGGGCATGGCAGTTATATTAAACCCATTTCCCCTATTCGGTTTCTACACGGCATCGTACCGGAACGCTAAATCGCTTGGCGGCACGTCTTTGCCGGTAGGGTGGTAACTAGCCAGGGCCGAAGCCTCCCACCAGGCCAGACCAGGGAAAATTCAGAAGTTATAAATTCCCAAATTGACCCTGCCGGGGATCGAACCCGGGACCTCCGCACGTTAAGACAACAGCGCTACACACTGCGCCACGGAGGTCGTCGATATGTGATTCTCTTTCTCTTCTCTAATCATCTTTCCCATCACCCATCACTTTTCCGATTTTGACGTTTCGTACAAAGCTTTTAAGATATTCGGGAGTGGTACACATAGATTACTTTATCACAGAAAATCGTTGAGTAGGTACGTAGCACGGGATTAAAAAAAATTACCTGGGCGTTTAGACCTTTTATTTCCGCGTATTTGTAAGATCCTGTCCGGCTCATCATATTCACTTGCACAGTCTTGTCCTTGTCAACATAGAAGTCTGTTGTTCTCGTGTTTTTTGGATCAAACGGATAAAGCCAATCACCCTGAGTGCATATACGTATTAAGTATCGAAGTTTGAAGCCTTATATTAATTAGTAATGACTCATAATAATGTCTACATCTTGCAAATGAGATTCCCGCCATTTAGAGTACTTTTCTATTAAAATTTGTTATTTCGGTAGTTTTTAAATTTACTTCCCAATATGGTATTTTTGGGTTAAAAGCCTTATAGCGAGAAGAGAAGGGCAATGAAAGTAAGATGCTTGCGACATTAACTTTGAGAAGGTTCTTTACTTTTAGACCAGTGGCAGTTTGGGTCCTACACCACTGCTGATGAGATCCCATCCCGAGATATTACTGTCGAAGAGTATATACCTGGGACATACGGTCCAGCTAGGTAGGTCAAATTTCATGAAAGAGGTGAGCCGCCGAACCCACTTCAGCTGGGCAGCGTTCGGAAAGCTCCTAGATGTCTTCTAGTCCAAGATTCCTCAGTACTTGAAGACCAAAGTCCTCGAACAGTGCGTGTTGCCAGTGATGACATACGGATGCGAGACTTGGTCGCTAACTATGGGCCTCTTAAGAAAGCTCAGGGTCAATACGGGCTATGGAGAGAGCAATGCTCTGGGTTTCTTTCCGAGATCAAATCCGAAATAAGGAGATCCGCAGAAGAACTAAAGTGGCAATGGGCTGGGCACGTAGTTCGAAGAACTGATAGACGTTGGGGTTGAAAAGTGCTGGTGCTGGACCTCGCACTGGAAAGCGCAACGTTGGTAGACCCCCTACTTGGTGGACGGACGACATCAGATCAGTCGCAGGGAGCCGCTGGATCCAGGTGGCGTAAGATTGCGGCATGCAAAAATCCTTGCAAGAGGCCTAAATGTCCAGCATTGGACGTCTATCGACTGATAATGATGATTAAAAAAAATGAATGAAATTATAGTTGTATCATTAGATAACATACCTTGAAGTAAATAGCATTAACGAGAACTAAAACGGTGTCACTGTTCAATGAATTTGGTGATACAAGGTTTTTGATCAAATTATTTGTCTTTTCTTCCACCTAAAAAAATTAAACAATAAGGAGTACAATAATTTTAACATATTATTATGCAAATGTTTGTGTGCAGTCATTGAATCTACCCCACTCAGTATTTTAATATCCACCACTACAGCCCATTAACGTCCCACTGCTGGGCACAGGCCTCCACTCTCGTAGGAGAGTGGGAATTAGAGCTTAGACCCACCACGCTGCTCCAATGCGGGTTGGCGGGCTTTAACGACTATTATCATATTAGTGATAATAACCGGGACCGACGGCTTAACGTGCTCTCCGAGGCACGGGGGTGAAACACCTCCAACTTCCTAACTCCGGGCTAGACTGAGAATTTCTAGTCAGAAAAACTCAATACTTAATTATGGCCCGACCCGGGACTCGAACCCAGGACCTCGTCGGCCGCAGGCGAACCTGCTAACCACTAGACCAACGAGGCAGTATTTTAATATACTAAAATATATTCAACTATACTGGAGCACTGTAGTTTAGTTTAGTTTAGCAAACTTATTACTTACCCATGAATTTATAATTCTAGCTGCTTCATTTGGCTTACTAAAATCCAAATTTTGAGCTTCGGCATTAAATATTTCTCTTGTATCCGTTTCAAAATTTGAAGTTAGCTCGTATGGGCAATTGACGTAAGTCTTTGCAGCTAAATTTATAGTGACATTTGTTTGGGCATTAAGGGTATCTAGGTAGTTTGGTATAACACTCCGTATCTAAAAAAACCTCAATTTTTAATAAATCTTCAAATTAAAAAAATACAAAATATTCCTAATTTATGAGTAAGTGGAAGGAAAATTATGTCAGGCGCCACGCTTTACATCTGCCCGTATTTCAAAAGGCCACCAAACAGAATAGTTGTTTTGAGTCCACCATCTTATATCCAGGTGTTTCACAAAACATGAAATAAAAGTTCTAGCACTGCAAAATTTTTATGATATTTATAAAATAGGTACCTCATTCTCTTAAATAAAGTTCCGCATGCAGCATGCTTTGTAATGACTGCCCAAAAAAGGAGGAGTTTTCGGGGTTCATGTAGGTATGTACCTATTTGATTTTCTTTATTTCACCTCAACTTCTAAATACCTGAACAGATTTGGATGCATGGGGTATCGTTAGAACCCTTACATAGGTACCTACTCCTGAGTGTCACTGGCTATAATTTTATTGAAAATATTAAATATGACAGGCCAGTCCTATTTTTTTATTATGTTTACTTGTTATTTTACAGGAACTGTGCGTGAAAACGGTACTAATTCATATTATATACATACCTTAGCTTTTGAGTCCAAATTTAACAACCGTAAAAGTTGTTCTAATACCGTTCCAGTAGCATAAAGAACTAATTGCGCTAGGAGAAATAAAACGCTAAATGGCGAAATAATAAGACTCACTCCTGGTTTAGCTTTTGCAGCTTCCTAAAAGAAAAATATAATATGTTAGATAAAAACAATATAAAGTGCTAGCATAGTAGTAGTAAGTAGTATTAGATTATAACAAGTAAAAAAATTGAAAAAAAAAACCCACTAAGAACTGCAGCGCTCCTCTGTGCCTATTTTGAAACAATAATTAGAACTTCTCAGAAGTAAGCATATCTAATACCCAAAACAGCATCTCTGTAGGCTCAGTAGTTTTTCAGAAAAATTGTACCAAAATAGTGCACAAACAAACAGACAAACAAACGCACAACCGCTTACGCTAACCGCTAAAACATTTACCTAGCGTCTCCGTTCCGTCGTGGGCAAAAATATTAAACACTAGCTGATGTCCGTGACTTCGTCCGCGTGCTTTAAGAGTTTTTGATTCCCGCGGGAACTCCTTGATTTTCGCGGGATAAAAAGTAGCCTATGTCACTCTCCAGGTCCTAGATTATATCCATGCCAAAACTCACGTCAATGCGTTGCTTCGTTACGGCGTGATTGAAGAACAAATCAACAAACCAACAAACCAATCTTACTAATCTTACTAATATTATAAATGCGAAAGTTTGGATGGATGTATGGATGTATGGATGTTTGTTACTCAATCACGCGCCAACGGCTGAACGGATCTGGCTGAAATTTGGCACAGAGATAGAATATAGTCTGGAATAGCACATAGGCTACTTTTTATCCCGGAAAATTAAGGAGTTCCCGCGGGAACCAAAAAACCTCAATCAACGCGGACGTAGTCGCGGGCATAAGCTAGTAAACCAATAAATCAACAAACAAACACACTTTCGCATTTATAATATTAGTATGATATGATAATATTTTTATAACAATTAAGTTAGTACTTACGTAGAGAAACCTAAGAGTAAAACCAACATTGCCTTGCTCAAATTCTTTTAATCCATTACTCGTGTTATTGTTATTGTCTGGTGAAAAGATAAATTAATTATTATATTAAAAGCGTATTTTTGTTGCTTTCATTAGTATTTTTATTTATGATGCCAAATGGCTCACCCACATCTTTAAGTAATATTTTAAAAGTTAAAAGTATCTCTATACATACATAAAAGGAAACCAACTGACTGATACATTAAATCGACATACAGTTCAAACCACTGTATCTGCAAAATTGAAATTTTGCTTGTATGTTCATTCAACGAATTCTCAGATATATTCTATTTGGGTGAAGCCGGGGTGGGTCAGCTAGTAATTTTGTAAGGTTTTGTTCACTTACGACACTGATCCTTGCGAACGCATTGGCCGAATTTATTTCTAAAATATTTATCTATGCAGCAGCAACCAGGCTTACAATGTGTATCACCTGGTAGGGGGTTCGGTGCACACAAAGCTACTCTCGGATCGAAATCGCAAGTGCGTTGACATGTTGGTAGACACGTGACATACACTTCGTTTTTCCCACAAGTTGGAGTTAAAAATTGAAAAATAGGTAATTGTAATGGAGCATTTTAGCGGTGTGCGGCATTATGCTGCTCAGTGTGCAGCACATTGCCGCGCTGTGCGGCACCGCTAATGTTTCTCTTCGTGGACTCGCATAAGCATACATGTGTTCGCAGTTTTTTTAGAGAGCAATCGAAATGAAAATGGTTGTGCACACACCACACAAATATCATTCAAATAGGTACATTTTAAATATTATGTAAATGATAGAGGAGCATGGATTTGATCGCTCCAGCAATGCTAAGGATAGCGGTTACTTATGTACATTGTATACATTGATATAATAATTGTAAATGAATTATTTAAAAAAAACAACCACCGAGTTTCTTGCTGGTTCTTCTCGGTAGGAATGCCATTCCGAACCAGTGGTAGATTCACTTGACTATTCAAAAGAACTTGTAAAAGTTTATTTGAATAAAAAACATTTGAATTTAGAAATTTTGAATTTTGAATTATTGTCCACGACTTCGTGCGCGTGGGTACTTTTCGTTTTTCCGTAATAAAAATATAGCTTGCATTCCGGAGTTGGAGTATCTCTTTCAATTCACTTAATCGAAGCCGGGTAATACTACCCCGTTAGTAGTTTTATATAATAACGACGATTTACCACTTGTCTACAAAAGATCGATGAGTCGATCAGTAAGTGCAGAATGAGTTCAGAGAAGGATTTATATCCTTCATATAGCTTTTTTCAGGATAAAGTTGGGACAGGCAGTCCTGTAGTACCTACGTCCTGTATGTTTGCACAAAATCGTGGTGACGGTTTTTTTCGGAGAGGATCGCCTCAATCAAAAGTATATTGGAGGGCAGTTCCAATATTAATTTGAGGTAAATGGTAAACGTATTAATTAATCATTTCAAATTAAAATCAATTTTGATTCTCTTCCTAAATAAAATATTAGGTAACTTACTGGGGCACTGATCTTCTGGAATGCAAATGCCATCATCGCTTCGCAGCAATCCTTTTTTGCAACGACATCCTTCTCTACAAGCTCCTTCTCTTAACTTAATACAGATTTCTTCCGGCTGAGAGCAATTCCATTTGTGACAACCACCGTTAACACAGCTGTCGTACACTTCATCAGGCCCACAAGTAATATTAGGTTTTGCTGCAAAGTAAGGCGTTGTGTTTGTATTATTTAATAAGCCAACTTACGATACCTCAGCACCAAATCGGCTCCACTGAACAAATTTTTTTTATTGTGAGAGTGAATTGTACATAAGGCATTGCCATTTTTACATATTGAAGTGCATAACATAAAATAAATAAAATTAAATATGTTTATTTCAGACCCTTAATCCATATTATGTCGTTAGTAAAGTATTATACTTAACATAACACCGCATTACCCAATAATAATTATAATTAACAAGCTGGTGCCCGCGACTTAGTCTGCGTAGTTTGAGGTTTTTTGGTTCCCGTGAGAACTCATAAATTTTCCGGGATAAGTAGCATGTGTGCTATTTCAGACCATATTCTATCTCTGTGCCAAATTTCAGCCAGATCCGTTCAGCCGTTTTGGCTTGATTGAGTAAAAAACATCTATCCATCCATCCATACATCCATCCAAACTTTCGTATTCATAATATTAATAAAGAAGTAAATAAATTAAAATAAATAATAATAAAGTATAAATATAGATTGGTTATTGTTATAATTAATTGGTAATTGGTGGTGGTAGAGTGGGTATCTCATTGGCGGTTGTGGTAGCGGTTGTGGTAATGATTGGCAAAACTAGAAAATTAAATGTTTTTCTTTCTTCCCTAAAGAGAAAAGAGCTGCGTCGTAAGCAAGATGTCGCAAGTTCGAATCCCACTCACGAAATTCGCCAATAAGTATACTTAATAAATTTTTTTAAGTATGCTCTAATTTTTTTTTTTTATAAAGCGAAAGTCACTATATTTTTACGGGGTGTCCAGAATGCTTGTTTGATATTAGTTTTATTAAGAGGAATTGGGACGGCGGTTTCCCCATACAATCGTATTTATCTGTTTTCTCCGTGGATAATTATTAATTACTAGCAGATGGCCGCGACTACGTCCGTGTGGATTTAGTTTTTTGGTTCCCGCGGGAACTCCTTAATTTTCCGGGATAAAAATTATAATGTGTGTTATTCCAGACTATAATCTATCTGTGTGCCAAATTTCATACAAATCCGTTCAGCCGTTCGGGCGTGATCACATTGAGCTCTTGGGAATCGACATCTCTCCCAACCTCAATTTCGGGAAATGTATTGAGTCAAAGGCCAAAACAGCTGCCAAAAAACTTGGCATCCTGAACAAGGTGAAGCGATATTTCACGCCACAACAGCGGCTCGTTCTCTATCAGGCACAAGTCAGATCTGGCATGGAGTATTGCTACCACCTTTGGGACGGATCCGCCAAGTACCAACTTGATACATTAGACTCGATAGATCGCCGGGCCCGAAGGATAATTGGCGATCAATCACTTACGCGGGCGAAATTGCTCAGTCTACAACACCGACGCAATGTCGCCTGCCTATCGGTTTTTTATCGGATATACCATGGAGAGTGTGCTCAGGAACTTCACAACCTTGTTCCTCCTTCTCCGTTCTACCACAGAACAGCGAGAAACCGTTTGCGTTGGCATCCTTATGTGGTCGATGTCCAGTTTGCCCGTACGAAACGTTTTTGCTCAACGTTTCTGATCCGAACCGCTAGGATCTGGAACACCCTCCCGGCGCACGTGTTTCCTACCACGTATAATTTAGGTACCTTCAAGGCGAGAGTGAATAGGCATCTTCTAGGCAAGCGCGCTCCAACCTAGACCTCATCATTGCTTTGCACTAAGCATGATTGTCGTCAAGCGCAAGCCTATCTAACAATAAAAAAAAAAAAATGTATGGATGGATGTTTGTTACTCAATCACGCCCCAACGGCTGAACGGATTTGTATGAAATTTGGCACACAGATAGATTATAGTCTGGAATAACACACATTATACTTTTTATCCCGGAAAATTAAGAAGTTCCCGCGGGAACCAAAATATCCTCAAATGGATGTTTGTTACTCAATCACGCCAGAATGGCTAAACGGATCTGGATGAAACTTGGCACAGAGATAGATTATAGTCTGGACTAACACATAGGCTACTTTTTATCCCGAAAAATTAAAGAGTTCCCGCGGGATCCACAAAACCTCGATCCACGCGTACGAACTCGCGGGCATTAGCTAGTTTTCAATAAATGGCAACATGGCTCAGTTTTCGCGCCATCATCCAATATCCCGCAAACAAATTTGACAAATATAATCAAATAAGAAAAACATACCGACATAGCCTGAGTCTTTCTTAATTTATTCTTGAAAATTAAAATAGGTTGGAGTTGAATAAAAAATTTGGAGGAGGAAACAGAAAAAGGGTGACAATTCGACTGATTTTCACAGGTATTATCGGTCCAAGCTGCAGTTGTCCCTATCGGGTGTTATGGGATTTTAGACGGCAATATGTTCAATACCTATTCTCAAAGTATCCCGTTGATGCCATTACCTCTTAAGGTAAGACGCTGCTATAACGGTGCTACACCTGATGTTGCTGTCGTCACTATCGTTTCCAGGACTGAAAAATGCACATCCTGCGGCTCTGATGCGTGTACACAAACTATTTGTGTGTTATGTTTATGTCATACAGACTGCAGGGTATTATACTTTTTTGTACGGGATGGGGGCGAAGAATGAATGTATCAATAAAAATTCTTTCCAAAAAACCGACTTTCAAAGCCACAAAAAGTAAAAAATAATTTTTATTTCTACACACTATGTTGAAATCAGGCGAGCCTGACGCGTCAACTTTGCCTATCTTTGTTATACTCTGTTAAAGAAGTAAGAAGTCTTTGTAAGAATTTTTATTTTTAACTTTTTAGTGTACTCTTAATACCCACGGCTTAGGAGTGCAGTACCCTGCAGCATCAGAGTTGAGGAGTTGGGACTTGGGTTTAAGTATGAAGTCGTTGCTTTACACCTACAATATGAATTCACCATAAAAAAAAACTAAATTGCTATTTTTAAGGAGTTCTGTACCCTGCAGCATCAGAGTTGAGGAGTTGGGACTCAGAGTTGAATCATATACACGTGACTTGATACCTAAACTATTTATATGAATTCACCATCAAAACTTCCCAAACTCCCTAGTTTTGAGTCGTAGGTATACCTACAGCATCTGGATTGAGGATTTGGAGTCAGAATATTTTATGGGACCACCTCGCGAGCTTTCTCTAACCACTGAAAAAAAACAATGTGGTGACAATGTGTCCGCGGTAGGAGTTTGAGGCGCCCATGCTTGCCGTTCATACATCGTCTGAGGGAAAATGGTTAGTTCCGCCCTCTAACCGCCGTCTTGTACATAACTGTGTAAATACTTAATTAATGAAGTGTAATAGTGCAATTGTGATAATGACTATTGTCTCTCTTACAAACACTCACGCGCTGTACTTACCTACTACCTACCACGCGGCACAGTGGCGGAACGTGTCACAGCGCGCGTCGTCTTGACGCCGCGTTTTGGGTGACCATGTTTTAGCGAGGACAATGACCCAACTCAACAAGCTTATAACTTCGTTAGTTTTCAATAAAAAAAATTTAAATTTTGTATAAGTAAATATTCCTTTAGTGAAAATATTCGACACGTGATTCGGTTTTTGCTTAAAGTAAAACTAACGTTGTATATGGTTGTTTCACGCAAGCCACAGATAACATCCCTGCAGATACAGATCGGACATAACATCTTAGAGAGTTGACAAATACAAATATCTTGGGTCATGGGTAAAGGACTCGTGGAAAAAGCGACACTGACATCCGGGTTCGCATAGAAATTGCTCGCACATCTTTTATGAAGATGAAGAAAGTGATTTGTAGTCGTCAACTCTCTCTCAAACTCCGTATAAGACTCCTGCATTGCTACATTTGGCCTCTAGTTTTATATGGTTGCGAGGCATGGACACTAGTGGAAGACCTACCTAAAAAGATCGAAGCCTTTGAGATGTGGACGTATAGCAGGATGCTCCGCATAAGCTGCACGGCTAAACTGTCTAACATTGAGGTTCTTGCCCGGATGCATAACAAGACCGAGTTAGTTAAAACCATCAAGCAGCGTAAGATCTCGTACCTAGGCCATATGTACCGCCTGCTGCAGACTATAGTGATGGGTAAAATCGCTGGAAAAAGAGGGGTGGGAAGAAGGAAGAAGTCATGGCTACGTAACATAAGGGAGTGGACTGGTATAAAAAAGTCGGAGAACTATTGCACCTAACCATGGAAAAGGAGAAGTTTAGTAAACTGACTGCTAACCTTCAGTAATGGAGAGGCACATGAAGAAGAAGATACTTTTTTGTATGGATTGAAATTAGTAGCTGCTTTTCATCATTCGTTTATTTGTGTTAATTAAATTTTACATTGAATAATAAAAAATATCATAACCTTAATATTCATAGTAGTGTACACAGTAATATTTATCATAATATGGTCACAGTTTCAGCCTGCAACTGGTAAGTTTAAAAAAAAAAGACTTAAAATTTCACACTTAATATTTTGGCACGGGAGGCCTTGTAGGACGTTTTACTGGACGTCTTGGATTCTTTTCTGAAATAAATAAATATATTACACTGGATAATGCCCGCGATTTCGTCGGCGTGGATTAATGTTTTTTGATTCCCGCGGGAAATCTGTAATTCCCCGGGATAAAAAGTAGCCAATGCCCTATCCCGGGGTGCAATCTAAATCTGTACAATTTCATCAAAATCAGTTGAATAGATGACCCGTGCAAGTGTAGCAGAGAGACAGACACACTTTCGCATTTATAGTATTAGTGTGGATTTACGTATTTTAGGTGTATCTAAACTCTTACGAGTTGCAAGGGTGACAAAAGGTGCCGTGCATAGGAACAAAAATGAGCTAATAAACCACTAATCGGAAACCGCCCAAATACCTATAGCGCGATAGTAATGCGCAAAATAGCATGCGCTTCAAACCCGCTTCGAAATACTATAAACTTATACTATATTATTTTAATAATGTACGGACAGGACGAAATAATACTGATATCTCAACTATTATAAAGAGGAAAGATTTGTTTGTTTGTTTGTAATGGATTTAAACTAAAAAACTACTTGACCGATTTTAAAAATTCTTTCTTCTATAGAAAGCTACTTTATCAGCGAGTAACATAGGCTATATTTTATTTTCAAAAATTTAGAGATCCCTACGAAAATTGCAATAATAATTTGATTTTTTCAACTTCTTACGTTAAACCTCTATTCGTTTATTAACTTTTTAGTATATAGTTCCCTGGCGACGCGAGGGCAGCGAAAATACGTCGTATTGGAGACTCAAGTGCCAAGCGTTCACAGCGGCTTGCTGAACAAAATTTGAGCACGTATGGTGGAGTTGTTCGTCTCAGTGACGACTGACCATTATTGGGTAATGGACAATTTTGATCAAGTGCTACCCGTGCGAAGCCGGGGCGGACCACTAGTATATAATAAGGATAATTGTGTTAGCAATGCCCTGAAAGGCCATCATGTCCATGTACTTAATGACATTGATGTAAATATAATAAGTCTATGACTTAATGATTAATATTATGTTTATGCAAGTAAGTCATGTACATGAATCTTTTTTTTCTACTACAAGCTAGCCCATGACTGCGATCTCACCTGATGGTAAGTGATGATACAGACTAAGATGGTAGCGAGCTAACCAGTTAGGGGCATGGCAGTTAAGAGTATATTAAACCAATACCCCTATTCGGTTTCTACACGGCGTCGTACCGGAATGATAAATCGCTTGGCAGCACGTCTTTGCCGGTAGGGTGATAACTAGCCATGGCCGAAGCCTACCACCAGGCAAATCTAAATAAATAAATGTCTACTTAACACAGTTCCTTCACTACCTCAATTAATTTTAGTTGTAATAAGCTGCGAGCGATTATTTATTTCTGCGTAAAAAATCACTTACAACACTCATCATAAGGCACGCATTCATTTTCGTCATTTCTCCAGAAATTATCGATGCAGACACACCCCGGTCGACACGCCACAACTATTCCAATTCTGCCCACAACTTTGCTGCAACGGTTTCCATCAGGTGACGCTTTGGAACACTGCTCTGAACAAAATGGGCTGCTAGTGGACGGGCAGGAGTTAAACTGCTCGTTTTTACCACATGGAATGGCAGCTGAAAAACAAATATTCAAATTAGTTTATTGACTGAAATAGGGTTGATGAGGAAGTAATTATGTGGAAGAGGAATGGATTAAGAGGATGAGACTTCGTCCGCATGGTTTAATTTATTTGATTTTATTTAATTTATTTTTGTAAACACACAGTAACATAACAATAAGTAGGTAATACAAATATAATAAAACACTTAAACCATAAAAGTTTTCAATGAATTTTTTGCACATATTGTATATAATAATATTATAATTAATCAATATTAAATTATAAATGACCAAAGAAAAGATGGATGGATTGTGTGAAAGAGGATATGCGTATAAAAGGGGTGAATGATAGGTTGACGGATAACAGAAGTGAGTGGAAGAAGAGAACATGTTGTGCCGACCCCACATAGCGTGGGACAAGGGCAGGAAGAAGAAGATTAAATTATAAATGTGAAAGTTTGGATGGATGTATGGCTGTATGGATGTATGGATGTTTGTTACTCAATCACGCCCCAACGGCTGAACGGATCTGGCTGAAATTTGGCACAGAGATAGACTATAGTCTGGAATAGCACATAGGTGGCACACGACTACGTCCGCGTGGATTGAGGTTTTTTGGTTCCCGCGGGAACTCCTTAATTTTCCGGGATAAAAAGTAGCCTATGTGCTATTCCAGACTATATTCTATCTCTGTGCCAATATTTCAGCCAGATCCTTTCAGCCGTTGGCGCGTGATTGAGTAACAAACATCCATACATCCATACATCCATACATCCATCCATCCAAACTTTCGCATTTATAACATTTATTTGATGATAGTATGGAATGGACGTACATGGATAACTCTCCTACGAGGAAGAAGGCCTGTGCCCACCTGTGGGACGTTAATGGGCTGTAGTGGTGGTGGTGGATGTATAACTAAACTTACGGCAATCACTACTCCTTATACATTTTCCGGTAGCAGGATCCCTCAGGGAGTTAAAGCTGCATTTGCAAGGCGACGAACATGGGTCAGGGCAGGCGGAAGGCTGGTCCGCCGGCTGCGGGCAGCAGTCTGACGTACAGTCCCTCTGTTGTTTTGCAACCTCGTTGGGCCCACATGTAGCTTTAAATAAATTATGATTTTACGGTTTCATGTGAATAATATACATATTATCTATGAATTGAACTGCTAAGAAAATATAGCTAAACCAGCTTCGCATGGGTGGGCTTACCATTCACTGCAGTATTTACCTCCCTAACTTGTATTATACAGTAGGTATGTATAATAAATAGTACAGTACATTATAAATAAAATAAATAAATAAATAAAGTTCGGTTCTTTATTTGGGAAACTAAAACAAAGAACAAACAAAAATGTCAATAAACATAAAATTAAAACTAGAAATAAACTAATTTCATTTTTTAGGGTTCCGTACCTCAAAAGGAAAAAACGGAACCCTTATAGGATCACTTCGTCGTCCGTCTGTGTGTGTGTCAAGACCCTTTTTCTCAGGAACGCATGGAGGTATCAAGCTGAAATTCATATCAAATACTCAGGTCTACTGTCCCTTGGAGCTGTGAAAAAATCAAACTTCAAAGCCAACACAATCAAAAGATACAGCCGTTTATGCTGCAAATTTTCGAATTTTCTTGCACTCGCAAGGGAATCAAAACCTACAGGGTACTTCCCGTGAACTCAGAAAGCACAATCAAAAGATACAGCCGTTTATGCTGCAAATTTTCGAATTTTCTTGCACTCGCAAGGAAATCAAAACCTACAGGGTACTTCCCGTGAACTCAGAATCTTGAAACTTGGTACGAAGCAACGTCTTATAGCACAAATATAGCAAGAATTGCGAAAACATAAATTTTTAGTTAAATCATATAATAAAAATATTTTTATGCAAATTTTCGACACTCGCAAGGGAATCAAAACCTACAGGGTACTTCCCGTGAACTCAGAATCTTTAAACTTGGTACAAAGCGACGTCTTATAGCACAGATATAGGAAGAATTGCGAAAAATATAAATTTTTAATTACATCATATAATAAAAATATTTTTATGCAAATTTTCGACACTCGCAAGGGAATCAAAACCTACAGGGTACTTCCCGTGAACTAAGAATCTTGAAACTTGGTACGAAGCAACGTCTTATAACATAGATATAGGAAGAATTGCGAAAAGCATACATTTTTAGTTACATCATATAAACTAAAAATTCATTGAGATGAGGCTGATGACAAAATGATACAGATTAAAAATATTTTTAATAGTTTTAAGCTTACTACCCCTCTCCGCATGAACTCGTAGAGGTATTAAATTGAAATTAAAATAGATAAGTGGAATAAAAATACTATAACTTTTACTTATATACCTACAGGTTTGTACGGAACCCTCGGTGCGCGAGTCCGACTCGCACTTAGCCGGTTTTTTTAAATTAACTTAACTTTTTAGATTCACTTATCACATATTAAAGGCATAACAATAATTACAACGCACGCTATGCATGTAATCATGTTTTGAGGACCTCCCTGGCACAGTGTTTAGTGCTTCTGTCAACCGGAACCGCGCTGTACCGGAACGCTAAATCGCTTGGCAGCATGTCGCTGCCGGTAGTGTGGTAACTAGCCACGGCCGAAGCCTCCCACCAGGCCAGACCAGGAAAAATTCAGAAATTATAAATTCCCTATTTGACCCTGCCGGCGATCGAACCTGGGTCGACCTCCGCACCTTAAGACAACACTGCGCCACGGAGGTCGTCGAATTAAATAATGTGTAGTTCCCACAGGAATCAAAATACCTTAAACTCATTTCACGTGGTGGGTACTTACGTGGTGGGCATTTGGATATAGGTATGCATGTGTTGTTGCTATCACGAGCGTATCCTTCTTCACAATAGCACATTTCATTGCATACAACGTTGACAAAGGGGCAGTCTTTTTGGTTTTGGATCGCCAACGTAGCACAAACATTATCGCAAGCTCCACCACATGAAAAATACTCATTGGGGCCAGTACATTTTACTGAAAAGGAAAGTTAATTAATTTTCGTATTGAATTGACCATATAAGATGTCAAAAATCCATACTGCCAGACTAATATCATAAATGCGAAAGTGTCTATCTGTCTGCTACGCTTTTACGGCCTATCCGTTCAATCGATTTTGATGAAATTTGGTACAGGTATAGTTTGTGTCCCGTGGAAGGACATAGGCTAAATTAAAGAGTTCCCGCGGGAGTTAAAAAAAACTTAAACCACACGGACGAAGCGGGCATCACCTCGTAAATTATATCTTACTGATTATTTACTAAATGGAGGGTCTTCCAAAAGACCTAAAACTTCAAACTAACCGAGGATATGAAATCCTCGGTTAGTTTAAAGTTTGATCAACATATTAAACTATAGATTGAAAAAAAGTGCGTTGGAAATTGATGACATCCCTATATTGTATTTCACTTCCTTAATACAAGCGCCTTTAAAGTCTGATAAAGAGTTGCTGATTTGAATGAGTTGACATCATCCTTATTAAATTTGTAGTTACTATATTTTTTAATGAACTTCTTTCCATATTTTTTTAGTTCTTATAATTATTTATTCAATTGTTACAAAAAGATAAAACCAAACACGGTTTATGTGCTTGTAGTTTTACATTTGTTTATGTAGTTACATATATTAAATGAAGTTGAATTATATAGATTGATAGAATAGGTGAAAGATAGATAAAAATTAAAATATTAAAGAACTTATTACAGACTAGATGGTGTCCGCGGCTTCTTGCGCGTGCAAGGTGGAGCAAGGTTTTTTTATTCCCATGGGAACTCTTTAATTTTCCGGTAGCCAATACAATAAGTAGCCTATGTAATTCTCCAAGTCTATAGCTATACCCATGCCAAAAATCACGTCGATCGGTTACTCCGTTGCGGCGTGATTGAAGGACAAACCAACTAACAAACACACTTTCGCATTTATAACATTAGTATAGAAGTATGGATATACGGATTAGATTAATTTATGCTATACCGTGCCCCTACAACTACCCATACTACGTATTTGTATTCTAGTTTACTCTGATTTCAAATACCTTCACTCTGAGTTAATACAATTATGATAAGCAATAGTTACAAAAAAACATAAAATACTTACAACAGTCTGCTTTTGATATACACTCGCGACGTTTGTTTCTGTAATAACCTTCTTTGCAACGACATGCCGGTATGCATTCCTTAGTTTGTGGAGGACATTTAATTTTTTTACCTATGCTCTCACATGTCTGAGAAGGGCAATTAATCTGACAGCCCCTTATTTCATTCTGACCAAGGCAATTTACTAAAAATATATTATTAAAACATAGTAATTAATCATTTTAAATTAAAACAATTTTTATACTCTTCCTAAAATATAACATTTTAGGTAACTTACTGGGGCACTGATCAGCAGGAATGCACATGCCATCCTCGTTTCGCAGCATTCCTTCTTTACACAGACATCCTTCCCTACAAGCACCTTCGATTAAATTTATACAGATTTTTTCCGGCTGAGAGCAATTCCATCTGCGACAACCACCGTTAGCACAGCTGTCGTACACTTCATCAGGTCCACAAGTGATATTACGTTTTGCTGTAAAGTAAGGCGACGTGTTTCTATTATTTGTTAAGCAAAAACTGAGCACTAGAACGGCCGCACTAAAAAAGATTTTTTTTATGTGTAGCGTCAGCTCATAAGTTGTGGAAAACGACCTTTGCTCAAAATAATATTTATACATTTTTAACCGACTTCTAAAAAAAGGAAATCAAAGTTAATGTAAAACGTAAACTCATTGAAAAATCTTATTACCATGTAAAGGATTACCTAAACGACAAGGAACCTTGGCAATAATTTGCTCGAATGGCTCTGATAGTTCCTTAATTGAGATGATTTGTGAGATGGTGGTAATAAAAAAAAAAACCCGGCTGAGTTTGTTGTGGGGTCTTCTCAGACCAGGGCGCGTTTGGAACCCTCGTAGCTTTAGTTTTAAGATACCACTTTCATGTTTTATAAGTTAGTAATTTTTAACGTCAAAAAGTGTACCTACAGTGTACCTATATTGAATAAATGATTTGATTGATTGATTGATTGATTGATTGGAGGAGGTTCTCAATTCGTTGCGTATTTTTTTTAAACATATATCGTTGCATATGTCCATGGTTTCTGAACTAATTTGATTTTTTTTCTATCAGTCGTTAGAGGAAGCTCTCGGGGTGGTCCCATAAAAAATTCTAACTCCAAATCCTCAACCCTGACAATAAAAAATAAAAAATAAAAATTCTTTCCAAAAAACCGACTTCCAACGTCACTGTAAAGTACGATGGCATGAACTGATAATTTTTATTCACTTACTTGAACTATCTACACTTGTAAATTTCTTTCATAATTATTTGGAATATTTTAGCTTAAAATTAAAATTCTTCCTTTTGAATTTATTTCATTCAAATTTGGAATATTTTGACTTGTAAATTAAAAGCGTTTGTTTTATGGAGACGTTTTTTATAATTATTTTTTGGAGATAATTCTCCAAAAAAAATACCAAAAAAAGAAATCCGCCCCACGACCCAAGTTCGCAACTAAATCTTAACAGTATGCTGGCATAGATTTTTTAGTCCCCATTTTTGAAACCCATTATTGTGTATTTTTGGCAAGCAGAAATCATGCCATTGCATGGAATTTGCAATGTGAATGCATTTACTTAATACAGTTCCTTCACTACCTTGTAAGTTGTCTTACTTATTTCAGCTATTAGAAGCTGCGTACGATTCGATATCTTCGCCACGCGCGCGTTAATTATTTCAGCGTAAAGATTCACTTACAGCACTCATTATAAGGCACGCATTTATTGTTGTCATTCCTCCAGTAATTATCGATGCAGACACACCCCGGTCGACACGCCACAACTATTCCTATTTTGCCCACAACTTTGCTGCAACGGTTTCCATCAGGTGACGCTTTGGAACATTGCTCTGAACAGAATGGGCTGCTTGTGGACGGGCAGGAGTTAAACTGCTCGTTTTCACCACACGGAATGGCAGCTGAAAAATAAATATTCAAATTAGTTTAGTGACTGAAATAGGGTTGATGAGGAAGTAATTATGTGGAAGAGGAACGGATTAAGAGATTTTGATGAGACTTTGTCTGCGTGGTTTTATTTTTGATTTTATTTAATTTATTGTTGTTAACACACAGTAACATAACAATAAATAGGTAATACAAATATTATTATAAAGCACTTAACCATAAAAGTTTTCAATGAATTTTTGCACATATTTTATAAACATTTTTACAAATGAATAGCTGGGTATAGCCGCTTAAAGAAGTATTTTCATTCATTAAAGATTTATTATTCTACTTAAGATTAGAGCAGAAAATACATACTGATTAACAAATGATGAGCTAGTTGGTTTTTGTCAAACTATCTTTAATACCCACGGGCACTCTTTAATTTTCCGGGATAAAAGGTATAACCTATATGTTCTTCCTCGGGATGCAACTTACATCTGTACCAAATTTCGTCAAAATTGAAACGATGGACCGGGAAAGCATAGCAGCTAGACAGAGAGACAGACTGATAGACAAATAGACATATAGACACATTTTCGCATTTATTATATTAGTATGGATGCATGTATAATTAAACTTACGGCAATCACTACTCCTTATACATTTTCCGGTAGTAGGATCCCTCAGGGAGTTAAAGCTGCATTTGCAAGGCGACGAACATGGGTCAGGGCAGGCGGAAGGCTGGTCCGCCGGCTGCGGGCAGCAGTCTGACGTACAGTCCCTCTGTTGTTTTGCAACCTCGTTGGGCCCACATGTAGCTTTAAATAAATTATGATTTTATGGTTTAATATGAATAATATAATTATTGACTACTATGTAGTTGACCTGCTAAGAAAATTAAAAAAGCTGAACCAGCTTCGCATAGTGGGCTTACCATTCACACATGCAGCATTTACCTCCCTACCTGTATTATACAGTATGTATAATAGTACAGTACATTTTAGACTTACTTAAGACAAACTAGCTGATGCCCGCTACTTCGTCCGCGTGGTTTAAGTTTTTTTGATTCCCGCGGGACCTCCTTAATTTTCCGGGATAAAAAGTAGCTTATGTCACTCTCCAGGTCCTCAACTATACCCATGCCAAAATCACGTCGATCCGTTGCTCCGTTGCGGCGTGGACAAACCAACAAACCAATTAACCAATAAACCAGCAAACCAACAAACAAACACACTTTCGCATTTATAATATTAGTATGATTAAAGGCATAACAATAATTACAATGCACGCTAAACATGTAATCCTGTTTTGACGAGCGCCCTGGCGCAGTGTTGAGTGCTGCTGTCAACCGGAACCGCGCTGTTGTCGTACCGGAAAGCTAAATCGCTTGGCGGCACGTCTTTGCCGGTAGGGTGGTAACTAGCCACGGCCGAAGCCTCCCATCAGGCCAGACCAGGGAAAATTCAGAAATTATAAATTCCCCATTTGACCCTGCCGGGAATCGAACCCGGGACCTCCGCACGTTAGATACCAGCGCTCACCACTGCGCCACGGAGGTCGTCGAATTAAATAATATGTAGTTCCCACGGGAATCAAAAGACCTTAAACTCATTTTACGTGGTGGGTATTACTCACAAGCGCTACTCACTACTGACGGTACTGCGACGAGCGCTTAGGGGTCTCGTCGATGCGCATGTTTGTGTGATGAGCTGTTTCGAACGTTCCTAGGTAGTTTCTGTACTGGTTGCAATCTGTTTACTGTGGTACTTACGTGGTGGGCATTTGGATATAGGTATGCATGTGTTGTTGCTATCACGAGCGTATCCTTCTTCACAATAGCACATTTTATTGCATACAACGTTGACAATGGGGCACTCTTTTTGGTTTTGGATCGCCAACGTAGCACAAACATTATCGCAAGCTCCACCACACGAAAAATACTCATTGGGGCCGCGACATTTCACTGAAAAAGAAAGTTAATGAGTTTTTGTATCGAATTGGCCACACAGTAGGGATGATGTCTTAGATGTCAAAAACAAATTATTTCTTACTGATTATTAAATAGAGGGTCATCCAAAAGACATTAAATTCACATCCTCGGTGAGTGTCAAACTTGATCAACATTTTAAACCATAGATTAAAGAAAAAAAGTGCGTTGAAATTTGATGTCGTCTCCTACTATACTAGAGTACAGTCCCTATATAAGAGGACAGTTCCTATAGGAGAGCTGGTGAGCAAAGACGTGGCGCTTTATTTAAATCCTGAATATAATATTTATTAAATAACCCCTTCTATGATACCTTTTTCTATCATCAAAGGTATCATAGAAGGGTTTAATTATTTTCAGGATTTAAATAACACGCCACGTCGTTGCTCACAAGCTCTCTAATAGGGACTGTCCTCTTAAACTAGGGGCACATTATATCAATCGGTCGACCAACAAAGGACTTAAGTCTAGCTAACACATTACTTAGCGTATTACTATGGTCTTATGGTTAACTATGTCTAATGAGCGTCGTAGGTACTGTAGTCCCGAGCACTCGGTGGTTATAAAGGAAACAACACGAGTACTCGAACTGTAGTTTATTAATGGAGAAAATTTTACTATTCTCACAAAATAAATAAGATAAACTACTTAGATCACTTGTCGCGACTCGCGGAGACCTCCAAAAGGTCTTTCGGCGATAATTTTGGTTCAGGGCCTTAGATTTTATTGCTGTCCACTCCGGCAGGCCGAAACCAGGTCTGTAGGTGGATATCAATTAGGCTAATTACCAGAACGACTGGAGATTAAGAATAAATTAGCTGTTTTTATAGGCAATATATTGCTGATTAACACATTATTGTCTTGCGTCAATCTCGAATACTGGGTCAAAATACCACATGAATGATCAGCAATATATAGGGATGTAACAGTACGCAGTGGCTGTCATTTATTAGTATGGATTAATGGATTAGATAAAGTTGTGCTATCCGTCCCCCTATAACTAGCTATAGTCATATACCATTTGTATATAAAATAATGATAAGCAATAGTTAGAAAAATATAAAACACTTACAACAGTCTGCTTTTGATATACATTCTCCTTTTAAGTTTCTGTAGTAATCTTTTTTGCAAACACATGCTGGTTCACAAACTGCATTTGCTGATTGCAGTGGACAATTGTATTTTTTTCCAATACTTTCACAGGTTTGAGGAGAACAGTTATTTTGACAGCCAACAACTTCATTTTGACCATAACATTTAAGAGCTGTGAAATTATAAAAAAAAAGGTCTTGACACACAGACGGATGGACAACGAAGTGATCCTATAAGGGTTCCGTTTTTTCCTTTTGAGGTACGGAACCCTAAAAACATTATAAGCAAAACAACGGTGGGTCTAACCCTGATGAATGATTTTTTTTTAAATCCACTACAAGTTAGCCATAGACTGCGATCTCACCTGATGGTAAATGATGATGCAGTCTAAGATGGTAGCGGGCTAACCTGTTAGGTCATGGCAGTTATAATAAACCCATTGACTGCCTCGTTGGTCTAGTGGTTAGTATGTTCGGCTGCGGCCGACGAGGTCCCGGGTCGGGTCTTAACAAGTATTGGGTTTTTCTGACAAGAAATAGCCCAGAGTTAGGAAGTTGGCGGTGGTTCACCCCCGTCCTCGGAGAGCACGTTAAGATGTCGGTTCTGCGCGTGATCTCTCTCCGGTCGTGTCGGGTTTTCTGTCCCATCGGGCTATGAGAGTAAAGGAACAGAGAGTGCACCTGTGTTTGCGCACACACTTGTGCACTATAATATCTCCCGCGCAGATGGCTAAGCTCTCTGGAGATTGGCCACCGTGACCGAAATTCGGTCGGGAGGACATTAAACCCATAACCCTTCGATTTCTACAGGGCATCGTACTGGAACGCTAAATCGTTTGGCGGCACGTCTTTGCCGGTAGGGTGGTAACTGGCCACGGCCGAAGCCTCCCACCAGGCAAATTGCAAATTGGGTTTAGATAACTTTTGGGGCGGGACAAGTACACTTATCTAATTGCAGTATTCTCTCTTTGCGATGTCACCCTTGTCTTAAAAACCTTCCATTATGTTGAAACATATTATGAGCCGCGACCATCGCTCACATGCATTGTAATAGAATGAGTAACTAAAATTCTACATTGATGCTCACATGGCTATTATTAATTATAGTTCATCAGCTCCACAAAGAGCAAGTCTGTTGCAAAGTTTAGACGTTGTTATTGTATTGTTTAACAAGCAAGAACCAAAGGAATCTATTTCTACAGTAGACTACGCTACTAGATTGTCAATTCAAATAAGTTTTTTTGCTGGCCTTACTATAACTTCGTGGCCAGTGGCCAGTTGCCGGCTTCTTAGAATACGATCATTGCTCGAAATAGCCATTTTATATATTATACTCAATCGTGAAAAGTTCTAACTGTCTACAAATGCAACATCCATACTCCCATACCAATATCATAAATGTAAAAGTGTGTTTGTCTGTCCGTCTGTCTGTCTGTCTTCTACGCTTTAATGACCCATTTTCTCAACCGATTTGATGAATTTGGTACAGAAATACAGCGAAGGATATGCTTTACACTTTTTATCCTGGAAAATAAAGGGTAGGTACCCGTGGGAATACAAAAAACTTAATACACGCGGACGAAGTCCAAATATTTAATTAACGACATTAAAGACTTACGGCATTCATTTTTCGGGACACAAACACCTTGCTTGTTTCTATAATGATTGTCAGCACATCGACAACCTGGGTTACATTCTGGGTCGCCGGGTTTTGGAGGAGCTTTACATTTGAAAAATTTACCCAAATCGTCACAATTTTTAGGTGGGCATGGCGCCGGGCATATATCGAAGATTTCGTTTATACCACAAACCACTTAAATATAATTAAAATACATTATAACTGAAATATGGAAGTTGATGTTTTGGCTTCTGTTTATAAATAAACTAGATGATGCCCGCGACTTCGTCCGCGTAGATTAAGGTTTTTGATTCCCGCGGGAACTCCTGAATTTTCCGGGATAAAATGTAGCCTATGTCCTTCCCCGGGACACCACCTATCCCTGTACCGAATTTCATCAAAATCGGTTGAACAGATAAACTTTATTGTTTCCCGCGGGAACTCTCGAATTTTCAGGGATAAAAAGTAGTCTATGTCCTTCCCCGGGATACAATCTATCCCTGTACCAAATTTCATCAAAATCGGTTGAATAGATGGGCCGTGAAAGCGTAGCAGACAGACAGACAGACAGACAGACAGACAGACAGACAGACAGACAGACAGACAGACGGACAGACAGACAGACTCACTTTAGCATTTATAATATTAGTTACATTTACATGTATTCGGAAATTCATCCCCATTCTTAATATAGGGAAATAATAATAAGAATAATAGTGTTCTCAGCAAGCAAAGAAAGAAAAACTAAAGGGCGAGACATCCCCAGTACTAAAGTATTCCATTTGAATGGATACAAGATGACAACAATCCAAAATTCACTTGCACATAATTAAAAAAAATAGTGGAAACAGCTTCCTACTGCTATGTTCTCTGAGAACTGCAGTATTATGGGGCTGTTTAAGGGACGGATCAACATATCAAAAACGGAATCACTGCAGAACTCCAGAAATCGTGTGGAGTTCTTTAGCGATTGTTCGATTCCGTCATTCACAGCGACTAACCAAATGTTAGTCTCAAGTACTCGGTGGTCATAAACGAAACACAACACGAGTACTTAAACTGTAGTTTATTTAGTTGAGATAATATTCATATTCTCACAAATTAATTAGATTGACTACTTAAATCACTTGTCGCGACTCACGAGGACCTCCAAAAGGTATTTCGGCGATTTTTATTCAGGACTTTAGCTTTTATTGCTGATCCAGTCCGGCAGGCAAAAATCAGGTCAGTAGGCAGGAAGCAATTAGGCTAATTACCGCAGTAGCACAGGGATGTTTCTTCTTGAAGAATTACAGGCCCATCTCGTTTCTGAGTCACGAGAGTCGATTGTAAGTTTGACGACTTCCAGCCTCCCGTACAAATCGGATTCCGAAAAGGTTTTAGGAGCATAAACCACATACATTCGCTGCTGCAAGTACAGAGCCAAGTTGACTACCGGTACCTATATCCATGTGTTAAAGTCCTTGTACGAAAATGCAAGACCAGACCAGATCCAGTCCGTATGCAAGACCAGAGTACGAGACCAATCTGATTGCAGCGAGGAGTGTATCAAGGAGATGTCTTCTCTCCGCAGCTGTTCACTGCTGCGTTGGAAGACGTATTTAAGCTTCTGGAAGGACTTGGTATCAATATCAACTGTGAGTACATCACACACCTATGGTTTGCCGACAATATAATAATTATGGCAGAGACTCTTTGAACACAAGGCGTGTACTGTGGTGTTACATGCAGGAGACCTTCGTCCTTCGGAACTGTGGACGTCTATAGGTTGAAAACGACGACTACGACGAGGTTACCTGTCCAGTTTACACGATTGCTCGCCTTAAAAAACAAACTTGACACAAAACTTTATTAGGTAAACAGAATAACTCACGTGGAGGACACTTTTTTATCGGTATACAAATGTTGTTATCATCACGAGCATAACCTTCTTGGCAATAGCACTTAGGGTTGCATTTTTTATTAATTAAGGGGCAATTTGTTTGATTCTGTGTATTCAGTGTGGCACAAACGTTGTCGCAAGGGCCACCACAGGAGAAGTATTCAGTGAGGCCGCATTTCGCTGTTGAGATTTAAATCAAATTAAAACTACAAATTTTAGTTAATACTGAAGAAACTTGTGATTTCAAAATGACTGTCTAAATTGATTTTCTGCGCCAGTTATGCTTATAAAACAATGAGCAGGGTGTTATCTTTTCAAACAATTAGTGGTAGGCGTTTTTATCAGTCGGTCATTTATTTTAAAATTTTGAAATATTTATTGGTAATGTACAAAATAGATCTTTGTTCGTCTCTGAACGAGTGACTCTTCGAGGCTTAAATCAGTACACTGCCATGTTATTTCTACAAGACACTCGCTTCGTTTCATTTTAGGCTCTATGGTTCGGACGAATGCCTTCATAGTGAACACAATCATATTTTAATTACAGTTCTTCTGTATTTGATGTAGTTTCCACTGCATTTTTTCCAATAATAAATTAATTTTCGTTAACACGTTCGATTTCATGGCTTTATCATGTGAAATTTAACTTTTTTGTCGTACTAGAAACGTAATCTTGACATCCTACTTACGGGGACACTGATCAGCGGGAATACATGTTCCATTTTCTGCCCTTAGAAACCCGTCCCTGCACAAGCATCCTGGTTTACAATCTTCGTCAAGCAATAAGTTACAAATCTCTTGTGTTTGCGAGCAGTACCATATACCACAATCACCATTGACGCAATCTGTAGGGACTTCATCAGGACTACATATAACAGTTGGAGGTTTAGCTAAAAAAACCACAGAGCCATACTTATTCCCATGACTTCATCCTGGGTTTACGTTCTGAAAATCTACGTTTTTCATAAAATATACTTCAAATTCCAAATCTCTAGATCCTCCAGTTTAGGCTGTACGTTGTCTTTCACTTGCTGAATTGTTTTATACCTACTTTTTAGGAATAGATAGAAGATGCCAGAGTGTCTGTTAATTATTATTATTGAATTGTTAACTGCTAAACCGATCTTGGAGTTTGGGATTAAGATGGTATGCATCAGCTAACTCCTAGAGATGGTAAACCTTTCTGTCCCGGGAAAATAATGTATGCATATGGAATAAGATTGAAGTTTGACGATAGAAAACTAATATAGTCGCAGAAACTATCGCTGGACACAAACAGTACAATTATTCCGTGGAGCTTAGAAATCCCTTGAAATGACCAACGTCATGTGTTCAGAACAGAAAGTTTATCAGTTAATACAAAGATGATACAGGAGACAAGAAAAATTATTTAGTACTCACGACATTCATCCCTTGTTACACAGAAGCCATAATCATTTCTGAAATAGTTATCTCGACACCGGCAGCCAGGATTACAGTCAGGATCCCCAGGTTGCGGATTAGGTAAGCAGAGGATTAAACTAGGATCTACCCCACAACCTTCTCCCGGACATGGTGGTGCACATGGATCGAATATTTCGTTAGGGCCGCATTGAATATCTATAATTGAAATGACATGATTTTTATTGCTATAATAATAAAAAAATGGAGTAAATAAAGTGATTTGCCATTAATATACTTAGTAAACGAAAAAAAATTGCAGTAAAATCATTTGGTTTGCTAATAATGTTTCGATTTGAAATTAATTAAAAACGTTTGCAGCACTTGATTTACACATAATCTTAAAATGATTTGCAAATAAAAAAACATTTTGCATACTTGAAATATTATGTATTTGCTAATTAAATAGTTACGATGCAGAATAATTACTTGGTTAGCAAGATAATACTTTTAGTCAGCGATAAAATCATATCTATAAGCATTTTATACATATTATAGGGGTTCGCATTTATAAAGATGGTTAGAGCTTGTATTGAAAACAAAAATTTAAACAGAAAAATACTCTCCTAAAGCATGTACCCATGAAAGATGTCAATTTTCTTAACAAATTCATGTGCATGCTCATTGCACAGTGTAACTTTTAACTATCGATATGTTATAACCAATTAATCATAAATATTATCAACTTAATAATATGTATTATATTTAAATATATATTTATTATACGTATAATTTTTATCAGTTTATAGTATGTACCTATTAGAATGTACGTTTATGTAATTGTTTTTTTATTCAAAGCAAAGTGTGTCCATTTTTTATGCAATAAAGAATTTAATAATAATAATAATAATGAAGCGTCCGTGGCCTGGCTGCGCTTCGGTGACCTCTTTGGGGAAACCGAAGGGTTTGTATGTGCAATTATGGACGAGGTCATGATGACGAACAATTACAGAAAATACATAATGAAGGATAGAACGGTAGACATATGTCGGGCGTGTCGCCGTCCTGGAGAAACTATCCGTCACATTGTCTCTGGTTGTTCTCATCTGGCTAACGGCGAATACTTGCACAGACATAACCAAGTGGCCAGAATTATCCACCAACAACTGGCCTTGAAATACAATCTTGTGGAATCGGAGGTACCGTACTACAGGTATGTGCCCGACTCAGTTCTCGAAAATGGTCATATCACACTATACTGGGATCGGTCTATCATTACAGACAGGACTATTGTAGCCAATAAGCCTGACATAGTGGTGATAGACCGATCAGAACGCCGTGCAATGATTGTTGATATTACTGTCCCGCATGACGAGAACCTAGTGAAAGCTGAGAAAGAGAAACTAACCAAGTATCTAGACTTGGCTCACGAGGTTGTCGCCATGTGGAATGTGGACTCAGCAATCATTGTACCGATAGTCGTGACTACTAATGGTCTTATAGCCAAGAGCCTCGACCAACATCTTTCCAGGCTCTCATTGGGTAGCTGGGTCAAGGGCCAGATCCAGAAGGCGGTACTCCTGGACACGGCTCGCATCGTCAGGAGGTTCCTCTCTCTGGGGCCCTGACCGCCGGTTTCATGGACCCTGTTCCCGAGACCGGTGGAACGCTATTTTTTATATTTTTAAATGTTTTTTCATTTTTGTTTTGTGTAAATATTTAAAAATGTAAACAATATGGATGGTTAAATGAAATAAAAATAAATAATAATAATAATATTATTATACTTACTTGGACATTGGCCGATTGGAACACATACTCCGTTCGCATCATTTCTCAAATATCCTTCCTTACAAAGACATCCATCGGTGCAAAAACTAGGATCCAGTCGTACGCATGCAACTGGCTTGCCAATGTCGGAACAGTTTCTTCGTTCACAGATCGCTTGAACACATGAGGTCGGTATTTCGTTTCTTCCACATACATCTGTCAAAAGTAAAAATTAAGTCTTTAACTTGCACAAGGCCGTAAACTGGGTTTGAGTAAAATTTTCTTACCTTTCCTTTTCATATTATCAACCCCGGAATAAACTTATCGAAAAAGTGACAGCATCACAAAATTTAAATAAATCAGTTTTACAAAACTGATTCGGTATTTTTTTTAATGCTCTCACTTTTTGGCAACCGCATTATTTCATTACCAAAAGTGACAGAATTAAATTAAACTAAATCAGTTCAAGTGGGCCTTTAGCCAGTTTTATAGTGCCCCATTATAGCTGAAACACAGACAGCTTATGCTGACGGAGAATGCTACGGAGAAAAAGGATTTCTTTTAGAAT
Organism: Erebia epiphron; assembly: GCA_963932025.1. NCBI lineage: Eukaryota > Metazoa > Arthropoda > Insecta > Lepidoptera > Nymphalidae > Erebia > Erebia epiphron. The sequence goes on from OZ009952.1 coordinate 22,945,620, forward strand.
TTACTAAGTTTGTGTTTCTCTGTCACATCACATTGTTTTCTGTAAAATGTTTAAGCTACAAAGTTAAAATTTAGCACCGTTAAGAATGTTAAGTCAAAACCACACTAAAATTGATTGAGTTGTAACGTACTCATATTGTAAACGTACAACTTTGTGACACATCACAAACTTACTCGTATTTGGACATTGGTTGATTGGCACACAAAATCCCTTTTTATTTCTCAAATATCCTTCCTTGCAAAGACACCCTTCGGTGCAAAATCGTGGATCCAATCTTACAAAGCTAAATGGTTTTCCGAGGTCTGAGCAGTTTCTACGTTCGCAAATCGCTTCGAAACATGGCGTGGGAATCAAAAAAATTATCTGTTCAACCGATTTTAATGAAATTTGGTACAGGGGTAGGTTGTATCCCGGGGAAGGACATAGGCTACTTTTTATCCCGGAAAATTAAAGAGTTCCCGCGGGAATCGAAAAAATTTGGTCCACGCGGACGAAGTCGCGATTAATTACTAAAACAATTTTTATTCTCTTCCTAAAATATAACATTTTAGGTAACTTACTGGGGCACTGATCAGCAGGAATGCACATGCCATCCTCGTTTCGCAGCATTCCTTCTTTACAAAGACATCCTTCTCTACAAGCACCTTCGATTAAATTTATACAGATTTCTTCCGGCTGAGAGCAATTCCATCTGCGACAACCACCGTTAGCACAGCTGTCGTACACTTCATCAGGCCCACAAGTGATATTACGTTTTGCTGTAAAGTAAGGCGACGTGTTTCTATTATTTGTTAAGCAAAAACTGAGCACTAGAACGGCCGCAATAAAAAAGATTTTTTTTATCGCGAGAGTGTGTAGCGTCAGCTCATAAGTTGTGGAAAACGACCTTTGCTCAAAATAATATTTATACATTTTTAACCGACTTCTAAAAAAGGAGGAGGTTCTCAATTCGGCGCGTATTTTTTTTTAAAATATATGTCGGTGCATGTATCTGTGGTTTCTAAACCGATTTGTTTTTTTTTTCTATCAGTCGTTAAAGGAAGCTCTCGAGGTGGTCCCATAAAAAATTCTGACTCCAAATCCTCAACCCTGACAATAAAAAGTTAAAATAAAAATTCTTTCCAAAGAACCGAACCGGTGAAGGTCGATGTAGGTTCGGATCTTCTACTATAAGAATGAAAGAAATTTGCAAGTGTAGATAGTTCAAGTAAGTGGGTGAAAAATAATCAGTTCATGTCATCGAATATAAAAATTCTTTCAAAAAAACCGACTTCCAACGCCACCGTAAAGTACAAAATAATTTTGATTTCTACCCACTATGTTGAAGTCGGGCGACTCTGATGCGTCAACTTTGCTTATCCTTGTTATACCCGCCCGACTTCAACATTGTGGGTAGAAATCAAAATTATTTTGTACTTTACAGTGGCGTTGGAAGTCGGTTTTTTTGAAAGAGTTTTTATATTCGATGGCATGAACTTATTATTTTTCATCCACTTGCTTGAACTATCTACACTTGCAAATTTCTTTCATTCTTATAGTAGAAGATCCGAACCTACATCGACCTTCACCGAGCTGATAATAGAATAAAACTTATTTTATAATAAATTTCGTATATTAGAAAATATATAAAAATGGGTTGTCTAAAATTATTAAATTTATACCTCGCAACCCAGTAGTTCGTCCAGGTAAATAATAGACAACCCTATGTCTGCACATTCTACATGCTTCATACTTTAAGTCCAGTATAATTTTTTTTATTATCTTGATATTGCAAAATTTTATGAAAATCATTTTTCAAAAAATAATTAAAAATATTCTGTCCAGGATTTTTTTAGACAACCCAGTTTTAATGTATTTTCTAATATACGAAATTTATTATAAAATAAGTTTTATTCTATTATCAGCTCGGTGAAGGTCGATGTAGGTTCGGATCTTAGACCATTATTTGGAATATTTTAGCTTAAAATTAAAATTCTTCCTTTTGAATTTATTTCATTCAAATTTGGAATATTTTGACTTGTAAATTAAAAGCGTTTGTTTTATGGAGACGTTTTTTATAATTATTTTTTGGAGATAATTCTCCAAAAAAATACCAAAAAAAGAAATCCGCCCCACGACCCAAGTTCGCAACTAAATCTTAACAGTATGCTGGCATAGATTTTTTAGTCCCCATTTTTGAAACCCATTATTGTGTATTTTTGGCAAGCAGAAATCATGCCATTGCATGGAATTTGCAATGTGAATGCATTTACTTAATACAGTTCCTTCACTACCTTGTAAGTTGTCTTACTTATTTCAGCTATTAGAAGCTGCGTACGATTCGATATCTTCGCCACGCGCGCGTTAATTATTTCAGCGTAAAGATTCACTTACAGCACTCATTATAAGGCACGCATTTATTGTTGTCATTCCTCCAGTAATTATCGATGCAGACACACCCCGGTCGACACGCCACAACTATTCCTATTTTGCCCACAACTTTGCTGCAACGGTTTCCATCAGGTGACGCTTTGGAACATTGCTCTGAACAGAATGGGCTGCTTGTGGACGGGCAGGAGTTAAACTGCTCGTTTTCACCACACGGAATGGCAGCTGAAAAATAAATATTCAAATTAGTTTAGTGACTGAAATAGGGTTGATTAGGAAGTAATTATGTGGAAGAGGAACGGATTAAGAGATTTTGATGAGACTTTGTCTGCGTGGTTTTATTTTTGATTTTATTTAATTTATTGTTGTTAACACACAGTAACATAACAATAAATAGGTAATACAAATATTATTATAAAGCACTTAACCATAAAAGTTTTCAATGAATTTTTGCACATATTTTATAAACATTTTTACAAATGAATAGCTGGGTATAGCCGCTTAAAGAAGTATTTTCATTCATTAAAGATTTATTATTCTACTTAAGATTAGAGCAGAAAATACATACTGATTAACAAATGATGAGCTAGTTGGTTTTTGTCAAACTATCTTTAATACCCACGGGCACTCTTTAATTTTCCGGGATAAAAGGTATAACCTATATGTTCTTCCTCGGGATGCAACTTACATCTGTACCAAATTTCGTCAAAATTGAAACGATGGACCGGGAAAGCGTAGCAGCTAGACAGAGAGACAGACTGATAGACAAATAGACATATAGACACATTTTCGCATTTATTATATTAGTATGGATGCATGTATAATTAAACTTACGGCAATCACTACTCCTTATACATTTTCCGGTAGTAGGATCCCTCAGGGAGTTAAAGCTGCATTTGCAAGGCGACGAACATGGGTCAGGGCAGGCGGAAGGCTGGTCCGCCGGCTGCGGGCAGCAGTCTGACGTACAGTCCCTCTGTTGTTTTGCAACCTCGTTGGGCCCACATGTAGCTTTAAATAAATTATGATTTTATGGTTTAATATGAATAATATAATTATTGACTACTATGTAGTTGACCTGCTAAGAAAATTAAAAAAGCTGAACCAGCTTCGCATAGTGGGCTTACCATTCACGCATGCAGCATTTACCTCCCTACCTGTATTATACAGTATGTATAATAGTACAGTACATTTTAGACTAACTTAAGACAAACTAGCTGATGCCCGCTACTTCGTCCGCGTGGTTTAAGTTTTTTTGATTCCCGCGGGAACTCCTTAATTTTCCGGGATAGAAAGTAGCTTATGTCACTCTCCAGGTCCTCAAATATACCCATGCCAAAATCACGTCGATCCGTTGCTCCGTTGCGGCGTGATTGAAGGACAAACCAACAAACCAATAAACCAATAAACCAGCAAACCAACAAACAATACACTCTTTCGCATTTATAATATTAGTATGATTAAAGGCATAACAATAATAATTACAATGCACGCTAAACATGTAATCCTGTTTTGACGAGCGCCCTGGCGCAGTGTTGAGTGCTGCTGTCAACCGGAACCGCGCTGTTGTCGTACCAGAAAGCTAAATCGCTTGGCGGCACGTCTTTGCCGGTAGGGTGGTAGCTAGCCACGGCCGAAGCCTCCCATCAGGCCAGACCAGGGAAAATTCAGAAATTATAAATTCCCCATTTGACCCTGCCGGGAATCGAACCCGGGACCTCCGCACGTTAGACACCAGCGCTGACCACTGCGCCACGGAGGTCGTCGAATTAAATAATATGTAGTTCCCACGGGAATCAAAAGACCTAAAACTCATTTTACGTGGTGGGTATTTTCGTTAAACTGTGGTATTACTCACAAGCGCTACTCACTACTGACGGTACTGCGACGAGCGCTTAGGGGTCTCGTCGATGCGCATGTTTGTGTGAGTGAGCTGTTTCGAACGGTCCTAGGTAGTTTCTGTACTGGTTGTAATCTGTTTACTGTGGTACTTACGTGGTGGGCATTTGGATATAGGTATGCATGTGTTGTTGCTATCACGAGCGTATCCTTCTTCACAATAGCACATTTTATTGCATACAACGTTGACAATGGGGCACTCTTTTTGGTTTTGGATCGCCAACGTAGCACAAACATTATCGCAAGCTCCACCACACGAAAAATACTCATTGGGGCCGCGACATTTCACTGAAAAAGAAAGTTAATAAGTTTTTGTATCGAATTGGCCACACAGTAGGGATGATGTCTTAGATGTCAAAAACAAATTATTTCTTACTGATTATTAAATAGAGGGTCATCCAAAAGACATTAAATTCACATCCTCGGTGAGTGTCAAACTTGATCAACATTTTAAACCATAGATTAAAGAAAAAAAGTGCGTTGAAATTTGATGTCGTCTCCTACTATACTAGAGTACAGTCCCTATATAAGAGGACAGTTCCTATAGGAGAGTTGGTGAGCAAAGACGTGGCGCTTTATTTAAATCCTGAATATAATATTTATTAAATAACCCCTTCTATGATACCTTTTTCTATCATCAAAGGTATCATAGAAGGGTTTAATTATTTTCAGGATTTAAATAACACGCCACGTCGTTGCTCACAAGCTCTCTAATAGGGACTGTCCTCTTAAACTAGGGGCACATTATATCAATCGGTCGACCAACAAAGGACTTAAGTCTAGCTAACACATTACTTAGCGTATTACTATGGTCTTATGGTTAACTATGTCTAATGAGCGTCGTAGGTACTGTTAGTCCCGAGCACTCGGTGGTTATAAAGGAAACAACACGAGTACTCGAACTGTAGTTTATTAATGGAGAAAATTTTACTATTCTCACAAAATAAATAAGATAAACTACTTAGATCACTTGTCGCGACTCGCGGAGACCTCCAAAAGGTCTTTCGGCGATAATTTTGGTTCAGGGCCTTAGATTTTATTGCTGTCCACTCCGGCAGGCCGAAACCAGGTCTGTAGGTGGATATCAATTAGGCTAATTACCAGAACGACTGGAGATTAAGAATAAATTAGCTGTTTTTATAGGCAATATATTGCTGATTAACACATTATTGTCTTGCGTCAATCTCGAATACTGGGTCAAAATACCACATGAATGATCAGCAATATATAGGGATGTAACAGTACGCAGTGGCTGTCATTTATTAGTATGGATTAATGGATTAGATAAAGTTGTGCTATCCGTCCCCCTATAACTAGCTATAGTCATATACCATTTGTATATAAAATAATGATAAGCAATAGTTAGAAAAATATAAAACACTTACAACAGTCTGCTTTTGATATACATTCTCCTTTTAAGTTTCTGTAGTAATCTTTTTTGCAAACACATGCTGGTTCACAAACTGCATTTGCTGATTGCAGTGGACAATTGTATTTTTTTCCAATACTTTCACAGGTTTGAGGAGAACAGTTATTTTGACAGCCAACAACTTCATTTTGACCATAACATTTAAGAGCTGTGAAATTATAAAAAAAAAGGTCTTGACACACAGACGGATGGACAACGAAGTGATCCTATAAGGGTTCCGTTTTTTCCTTTTGAGGTACGGAACCCTAAAAACATTATAAGCAAAACAACGGTGGGTCTAACCCTGATGAATGATTTTTTTTTAAATCCACTACAAGTTAGCCATAGACTGCGATCTCACCTGATGGTAAATGATGATGCAGTCTAAGATGGTAGCGGGCTAACCTGTTAGGTCATGGCAGTTATAATAAACCCATTGACTGCCTCGTTGGTCTAGTGGTTAGTATGTTCGGCTGCGGCCGACGAGGTCCCGGGTTCGAGTCCCGGGTCGGGTCTTAACAAGTATTGGGTTTTTCTGACAAGAAATAGCCCAGAGTTAGGAAGTTGGCGGTGGTTCACCCCCGTCCTCGGAGAGCACGTCAAGATGTCGGTTCTGCGCGTGATCTCTCTCCGGTCGTGTCGGGTTTTCTGTCCCATCGGGCTATGAGAGAAAAGGAACAGAGAGTGCACCTGTGTTTGCGCACACACTTGTGCACTATAATATCTCCCGCGCAGATGGCTAAGCTCTCTGGAGATTGGCCGCCGTGACCGAAATTCGGTCGGGAGGACATTAAACCCATAACCCTTAGATTTCTACAGGGCATCGTACTGGAACGCTAAATCGTTTGGCGGCACGTCTTTGCCGGTAGGGTGGTAACTGGCCACGGCCGAAGCCTCCCACCAGGCAAATTGCAAATTGGGTTTAGATAACTTTTGGGGCGGGACAAGTACACTTATCTAATTGCAGTATTCTCTCTTTGCGATGTCACCCTTGTCTTAAAAACCTCATGGTCGCGGCTCATAATATGTTGAAACATAATATTATGAGCCGCGACCATCGCTCACATGCATTGAAATAGAATGAGTAACTAAAATTCTACATCAATGCTCACATGGCTATTATTAATTATAGTTCATCAGCTCCACAAAGAGCAAGTCTGTTGCAAAGTTTAGACGTTGTTATTGTATTGTTTAACAAGCAAGAACCAAAGGACTCTATTTCTACAGTAGACTACGCTACTAGATTGTCAATTCAAATAAGATTTTTTGCTGGCCTTACTATAACTTCGTGGCCAGTGGCCAGTTGCCGGCTTCTTAGAGTACGATCATTGCTCGAAATAGCCATTTTATATATTATACTCAATCGTGAAAAGTTCTAACTGTCTACAAATGCAACATCCATACTCCCATACCAATATCATAAATAATAAATAAATAATCATTTATTTGCCAGAATGTTTGTACATAATGTTGGTGAAATAATATAGCCTGTTCATAAACATCCAACTAACTTAATAGTGTGCAAATATTAGTAGGTAGGTAAATTAAAAAATATTAGGATTTAAGCTGAACAATATTAAACAATTAAATATAAGATAAACCAATGTCTGAGAAATTACAGGAATCAAAATCATATCAATCATGCAACGCGATTAAAAATAAGAATGTCAATACTTAAAAGTTACAATTTTGTTTTAAATTTCCTTACATCATTGCGTTAAATATTCCTTCACATCATAATAACATTTTTCTAATAGTAATTTATTAAGTTTGCTCTTTAACATCTTTAAAGTCAAGTTTTCAAAGTCAGCAGGTAGCTTATTATAAATCTGAACCGCCATAGCGTAAGTACTTTTCATGAATGTACTATTGCAACATTTTGAAATACATAGTTTGTTAGGATATCGAATGGACCTATTCGTTTTGATTTCGCATTTCCTTTTGAAATATTTTGGATATCGCTTAACAAACACACACATATCCCTTATGTACATACATGGTAGTGGAAGGATACCTAGTTTTTTAAAAAGTGGTTTACAGCTCTCTAATGGTCCTACATTGCAGATAGCCCTTATGCATTTCTTTTGCAGTCTGAATGCTCTTAAAATATCAACGGAGTTACCCCATAGTATCAAACCATATGACAACACGGACGATACATATCCATGGTATGCACTTAAAGCAGCATTTACTGATACTGTCTGAACTAGACGTCTTAAGGCGTAAACAAATCTGTCTAATTTTTTACATACATAGTCAATGTGCGCCTTCCAATTACAGTTTTTGTCATAAATTATTCCTAAAAATTTTAATGAGTCTGCTTCTTCTATTTTTGTATCGTCAAATTGTATGTTTTTTGGCTGAGTTTTAGTATTGTAATAACTGAATTGCATCATTTTAGTTTTGTTTAAATTTACTTTTAAATCATTGTCACTAAGCCAACTAACTATGTCTTGTAAAGCTTTATTTATGTCTTGTTCATATGTCCGTATATTTTTACTTTTAATTAATATTGTTGTATCATCTGCAAATAATACACAAGGATGAGTGACCGCTTTTGTAATGTCATTTATGTACGTTAGAAAAAGGAATGGTCCTAGTATACTTCCTTGTGGAACTCCCCTTTTATTACATTTTAGTGAAGATTTATACACTTCTTTGGTATTATTTTTCATTTTAGCAATTTCAGTGCATATTGACCTGTTATTTAAGTATGACTTAAACCACCCATATGCTTTTCCTCTGACACCATATCTTTCTAGTTTGTCCAATAATATTTTATGATTCACAAGGTCAAAAGCTTTAGTCATGTCTAAGAAAATTGCAGTAATAGGTACTTTGTCATTAAGGCTATCATTTATCATTTTACTTAAATAAAAACAAGCCTCGGTAGTGGAGCTATTGTTTCGGAATCCAAACTGTTCATTTACAAGAAGGTTATTGGCATCGAAAAAATTTTTGAGACGTTTTAGCATTATTTTTTCAAATATTTTTGCTAGTATAGGTATAAGTGTTATCGGACGGTAATTATTTATGTCACATCGATCACCTTTTTTGAACAATGGCTTCACAATGGAAATTTTTAAATTATTAGGGAACACTCCTTGTTCAAATGACCGATTCACTAAGTCTGTAAGTGGGCCGCATATGTGAATAGCGCACTTTTTCAAGATGTCAGTTCGTATCCCGTCATAACCTACAGCTTTAGTATCATTTAATGACTTTATTATACCAAAAATTTCGTAAGGGTCAGTAGGGTTTATAAATATTGAATTAACGTTAGTTGCGAAGGATACCGATTTAGTATTTATTTTATTTGTGTCATTACCTAAATTTATAAAATAATTATTAAATATTTCACATATGTCCTTTGAATTATTATATATCTCCGTTTCGGTCTTAATTGATTCAATGTCATTATTTTCTATAGAATTGCCTAAACTGTCATGAATAAGTTCCCAACTTGCTTTACACTTATTTTTTTGCTTTGCTATATATTTAGTATTTTGCAATTGTTTTGAATTGTTAATACATTTTTTTAATAAATAATTGTATTTTATGAAACGTTTCTTATTAATATTTTTGTTTATTCCGCATAGTCTATAAGTTAAGTGCAGTCTTCTTTTTTGTAAGCTAGATGTCCTAATACCTTTAGTTAACCACATTGTCCTACTTTTATTATTATTAATTTTTACTTTTTTTAGGGGGAAACATAATTCATAAAAGAGTCGTAAAATTTCATGAAAATACTCAAACGCTTCGTTGACATTTTCAGTATTCCGAACATCCCAAAAAGTAAGAGCTGAGATGCATTCTATGAATTTCCTGGTATTGTCCTTATTGTAGTCCCTCCTATATTCAAACCATGACGATTGGTATTTTACTTTTTTTACTTTTACCGTTAATGTTTGAGCGGTATCATGATCTGATAGCGCTAGATGGTGAATTTCAGCAGTTGCTGACTTGATATTGCTAACAATCAAATCAATGCATGATGATAGACGTGTTGGACATGTGATATGGGAATGAAGGTTATAACTACTTAGCAAACTTATTAATTCACGGGCATTCTTATCATTTTTCAATGTGTCTAAGTTCCAGTCTCCACATAATATAATCTTTTTTTCCTTTTTTTTTCTATTTAATGTATGTAAAAGTAAATCGAGTTTATGAAGAAACCTGTATTGGTCACTTTTTGGTGTTCTATAAATACAAACGACAATTAAATTATGATATGGAATTTCAATTCCACAGCATTCAAAGACATTCACTTCGCCCATATCTCTTATTGACCTGAGTTCTTTACAATTTATAATATGATTTTTTGTTAAAATACAAGATCCACCTCGTTTTGTATTTCTACAAAATGATGCCGATAATTTGTAACCAGGTATGTGTAACATGTTTTCTGCACCTTTTTTTATGAAAGTTTCAGTAAGGCAGATAACATCCAATTCGTACGTAATTTGTTTGCTAAGATCAAGTAGGGAAATATATAATATGTCAGACTTACTAAGAGCCCCAGCAATATTTTGGTGAAAAATTGTTAAGTTATTCACGAAAAAACTCTCTTTGATTTATTTGATTATTAGGTATTCGAGTATCATTATTGCTATCTGCGCAGTCATTTTTCTGAGATGCCTTCCCGTTTATATCTTGTTTTTGGTTGATTGGTGGTTTTGGCATTGGTTTAAAATAATACGTTATTTTATGTTTGTCATGTTTAATCCTATTATTTAATGATGGTTTTGGAATTACTTTGAAATAGTTTGTTATTTTGTTTTTATTTTGTTTAATCCTATCATTGTTTGATTTATCTTGTTCATGTTCATTAATAGTTGTTGTCATTTTAGTGTTATTTTTATTAATTTTATTAAATGTCAAGTATGTATTATAATAATCGTCACAATCAATGTTATAGTTAATTTTATAAGTCATATCATTCAAGTAATCCTTCTCATCAAAGTGTTTTTTATCAGATTTTATAAATCTACAGTTTTTATACAACTTTACCAAGCACTCTATATGGCTATTTATGGTCTTTGTACTTAAATAATAATTTGAATGCACTTGGAGTACATAAACTCTGAAATTTTGAAGTTTATAGAGAGCAATTCCTAACTCATTGAGTAGAGCAAAGGGATTTTTATCATTTGCTCCTACTGCTAATACTACAATGTCTTTGTCATTAAGCTTATGCTTTAGAGTTTTACAGTACTTAAGTGACTCGCAAGATAATGCATGGGGCTTTACAAAAGAAGTGACTTTATAATTATTATTCCATTTTGCGTTCCTGCTTTCAATTAAGGAGAATGATAGTCCGACTACATGTTGTTCTCCTAATATATGTATGGTATTCTGTTTTATCAGATCTAATTTTTGTCTTTGACTCCCGTTGAAAAATGCTCTGTCTGTTGCAGGTTCCTTTGACTTGTCTGCTACCGTAGCTGCGCCATTATCTTCCTGCTTTGGAAAATTACTCTTGGTCTGAGTTTTATTTATTGCATCTTTTTCCACTAATTCTGCTTCTGTGTTATTTTGTCCATCTCTTTCAATATTTAAATTTGGTGACTTGTCTATGGAGGCGTTTAGAAAACTTTCCGAAAGCCGTTTGCGTCGCATTCGTCGTTTTTGGCTCATAGTAAGTTTCCTGCTAGATAATGGGGTGTTATTTATTAAGCCTTTTAATGTCAGTATTTGTTGATTTAATTTGCTAATTTCATTATTAAGATTTCGGTTTTCAATTATTGTATTTTCTAATTCATTTTGAGTGCTCTCTAGGAGTGATTTGATTGTTATCATTTCTGATTTTAGTTCCTCCAAAGCATGTTGATTCAAACTTGTGGATACGTCTAGACTTCTCGATGTTTGATCCAAATCTACAGTATTAGTGGGTGACATCCCTGTAATATCCATAACTTCACAAGAATTTGATCGGAATAATGGCCGTTTTCTTTGCGTAATATTTTCCATTCTGTCGGTTATATTGTTCTTCATAAAAATTATAATTGTAATTCTCAAATTTTATCTTAGTCCATGGTATAGCTGGTGGTAGTAAGTAAGCAAGTAAGGTAATATAGATTTAAAAAAAAAAAAAAAAAAAAAAAATGTTACGAGACCGCGACTTGAACCAGGTCATACAATTTCGTTATACTGCGGTTGTGTCAAGCATTCTACCAACTAGTCCGCCGTAGCCACAATAACAAGTGGTGAAATTATTGGTCTGTAATTAGTATGCAATTTTTGCCGTTGATCAATGTCAATGCCAGTTGTTTGAAGGTCACTGCACCGCAATCCGAGCGAGTTCCCATTCAAACGTAGGTACCTACATTTACACTGAGGTTGAATACATAAACGGTCAGTTCACTTTGCATTTTAGCCAAAATATCTTGAATTCGTCAGTTTCTTCATTTATTTCAGTTAATATTATGCACTTGTTGTTGTGATTATTTGGGTTTCGGTTTATTTATTAGTTATGTACGTATTTTATGTTGTGATTCACTTGAATTGGTAAAATTTATTACTGAATGATTTTTACGAAAAACTGCCGCATAGAATTCTTTGATAACATTTCCACGTAAGTTTTGCACTTGTATTAATCGAATGAACACTCAGTTAAACGAAAATTCCCGAGTATTAAATTTTAAATACAGAATTTATTACACAGCTAATGTACACTTGGCGATGCTAGCGCCGATTCTAAATGTAAAAGTGTGTTTGTCTGTCCGTCTGTCTGTCTGTCTTCTACGCTTTAATGACCCATTTTCTCAACCGATTTGATGAATTTGGTACAGAAATACAGCGAAGGATATGCTTTACACTTTTTATCCTGGAAAATAAAGGGTAGGTACCCGCGGGAATACAAAAAACTTAATACACGCGGACGAAGTCCAAATGTTTAATTAACGACATTAAAGACTTACGGCATTCATTTTTCGGGACACAAACACCTTGCTTGTTTCTATAATGATTGTCAGCACATCGACAACCTGGGTTACATTCTGGGTCGCCGGGTTTTGGAGGAGCTTTACATTTGAAAAATTTACCCAAATCGTCACAATTTTTAGGTGGGCATGGCGCCGGGCATATATCGAAGATTTCGTTTATACCACAAACCACTTAAATATAATTAAAATACATTATAACTGAAATATGGAAGTTGATGTTTTGGCTTCTGTTTATAAATAAACTAGATGATGCCCGCGACTTCGTCCGCGTAGATTAAGGTTTTTGATTCCCGCGGGAACTCCTGAATTTTCCGGGATAAAATGTAGCCTATGTCCTTCCCCGGGACACCACCTATCCCTGTACCGAATTTCATCAAAATCGGTTGAACAGATAAACTTTATTGTTTCCCGCGGGAACTCTCGAATTTTCCGGGATAAAAAGTAGCCTATGTCCTTCCCCGGGATACAATCTATCCCTGTACCAAATTTCATCAAAATCGGTTGAATAGATGGGCCGTGAAAGCGTAGCAGACAGATAGACAGACAGACAGACAGACAGACAGACAGACAGACAGACAGACAGATAGACAGACAGACAGACGGACAGACAGACAGACACACTTTCGCATTTAAAATAGTAGTTACATTTACATGTATTCGGAAATTCATCCCCCATTCTTAATATAGGGAAATATAATAAGAATAATAGTGTTCTCAGCAAGCAAAGAAAGAAAAAATCGGCCAAGTGCGAGTCGGACTCGCGCACCGAGGGTTCCGTACTCAAGAAGTAGGTATAATTACCTTTGTTAATGAACCGCAAAACTAACTTTGATTGTAGAGGTTTACTGTTAATATCAAAAAATTACGTTTGTTGTATGGGAGCCCCCCCTTTAATATTTACTTTATTGATATTTAATTATTTATTTTGAAAGGTAATATACAAGTTAATATTCTGTGAAAATTTGAACCGTCTACCTGTTACCGTTTTTAATATTGAGCAAAAAAATACGAAAAAAACACGTTTATTGTATGGGGACCCCCCTTAAAATATATTTTTTTTAATTTTTAGTATTTGTTGTTATAGCGGCAACGGAATTACATCATTTGTGAAAATTTCAGCTTTCTAGCTATCACGGTCTATGAGATACAGCCTGGAGACAGACAGACAGACAGACAGACAGCGGAGTCTTAGTAATAGGGTCCCGTTTTTACCCTTTGGGTACGGAACCCTAAAAACTAAAGGGCGAGACATCCCCAGTACTAAAGTATTCCATTTGAATGGATACAAGATGACAACAATCCAAAATTCACTTGCACATAATTAAAAAAATAGTGGAAACAGCTTCCTACTGCTATGTTCTCTAAGAACTGCAGTATTATGGGGCTGTTTAAGGGACGGATCAACATATCAAAAACGGAATCACTGCAGAACTCCAGAAATCGTGTGGAGTTCTTTAGCGATTGTTCGATTCCGTCATTCACAGCGACTAACCAAATGTTAGTCTCAAGTACTCGGTGGTCATAAACGAAACACAACACGAGTACTTAAACTGTAGTTTATTTAGTTGAGATAATATTCACATTCTCACAAATTAATTAGATTGACTACTTAAATCACTTGTCGCGACTCACGAGGACCTCCAAAAGGTATTTCGGCGATTTTTATTCAGGACTTTAGCTTTTATTGCTGATCCAGTCCGGCAGGCAAAAATCAGGTCAGTAGGCAGGAAGCAATTAGGCTAATTACCGCAGTAGCACAGGGATGTTTCTTCTTGAAGAATTACAGGCCCATCTCGTTTCTGAGTCACGAGAGTCGATTGTAAGTTTGACGACTTCCAGCCTCCCGTACAAATCGGATTCCGAAAAGGTTTTAGGAGCATAAACCACATACATTCGCTGCTGCAAGTACAGAGCCAAGTTGACTACCGGTACCTATATCCATGTGTTAAAGTCCTTGTACGAAAATGCAAGACCAGACCAGATCTAGTCCGTATGCAAGACCAGAGTACGAGACCAATCTGATTGCAGCGAGGAGTGTATCAGGGAGATGTCTTCTCTCCGCAGCTGTTCACTGCTGCGTTGGAAGACGTATTTAAGCTTCTGGAAGGACTTGGTATCAATATCAACTGTGAGTACATCACACACCTATGGTTTGCCGACAATATAATAATTATGGCAGAGACTCTTTGAACACAAGGCGTGTACTGTGGTGTTACATGCAGGAGACCTTCGTCCTTCGGAACTGTGGACGTCTATAGGTTGAAAACGACGACTACGACGAGGTTACCTGTCCAGTTTACACGATTGCTCGCCTTAAAAAACAAACTTGACACAAAACTTTATTAGGTAAACAGAATAACTCACGTGGAGGACACTTTTTTATCGGTATACAAATGTTGTTATCATCACGAGCATAACCTTCTTGGCAATAGCACTTAGGGTTGCATTTTTTATTAATTAAGGGGCAGTTTGTTTGATTCTGTGTATTCAGTGTGGCACAAACGTTGTCGCAAGGGCCACCACAGGAGAAGTATTCAGTGAGGCCGCATTTCGCTGTTGAGATTTAAATCAAATTAAAACTACAAATTTTAGTTAATACTGAAGAAACTTGTGATTTCAAAATGACTGTCTAAATTGATTTTCTGCGCCAGTTATGCTTATAAAACAATGAGCAGGGTGTTATCTTTTCAAACAATTAGTGGTAGGCGTTTTTATCAGTCGGTCATTTATTTTAAAATTTTGAAATATTTATTGGTAATGTACAAAATAGATCTTTGTTCGTCTCTGAACGAGTGACTCTTCGAGGCTTAAATCAGTACACTGCCATGTTATTTCTACAAGACACTCGCTTCGTTTCATTTTAGGCTCTAGGGTTCGGACGAATGCCTTCATAGTGAACACAATCATATTTTAATTACAGTTCTTCTGTATTTGATGTAGTTTCCACTGCATTTTTTCCAATAATAAATTAATCTTCGTTAACACGTTCGATTTCATGGCTTTATCATGTGAAATTTGACTTTTTGTCGTACTAGAAACGTAATCTTGACATCCTACTTACGGGGACACTGATCAGCGGGAATACATGTTCCATTTTCTGCCCTTAGAAACCCGTCCCTGCACAAGCATCCTGGTTTACAATCTTCGTCAAACAATAAGTTACAAATCTCTTGTGTTTGCGAGCAGTACCATATGCCACAATCACCATTGACGCAATCTGTAGGGACTTCATCAGGACCACATATAACAGTTGGAGGTTTAGCTAAAAAAACCACAGAGCCATACTTATTCCCATGACTTCATCCTGGGTTTACGTTCTGAAAATCTACATTTTTCATAAAATATACTTCAAATTCCAAATCTCTAGATCCTCCAGTTTAGGCTGTACGTTGTCTTTCACTTGCTGAATTGTTTTATACCTACTTCTAGGAATAGATAGAAGATGCCAGAGTGTCTGTTAATTATTATTATTGAATTGTTAACTGCTAAACCGATCTTGGAGTTTGGGATTAAGATGGTATGCATCAGCTAACTCCTAGAGATGGTAAACCTTTCTGTCCCGGGAAAATAATGTATGCATATATGGAATAAGATTGAAGTTTGACGATAGAAAACTAATATAGTCGCAGAAACTATCGCTGGACACAAACAGTACAATTATTCCGTGGAGCTTAGAAATCCCTTGAAATGACCAACGTCATGTGTTCAGAACAGAAAGTTTATCAGTTAATACAAAGATGATACAGGAGACAAGAAAAATTATTTAGTACTCACGACATTCGTCCCTTGTTACACAGAAGCCATAATCATTTCTGAAATAGTTATCTCGACACCGGCAGCCAGGATTACAGTCAGGATCCCCAGGTTGCGGATTAGGTAAGCAGAGGATTAAACTAGGATCTACCCCACAACCTTCTCCCGGACATGGTGGTACACATGGATCGAATACTTCGTTAGGGCCGCATTGAATATCTATAATTGAAATGACATGATTTTTATTGCTATAATAATAAAAAAATGGAGTAAATAAAGTGATTTGCCAATAATATACTTGGTAAACGTAAAAAAAAATTGCAGTAAAATCATTTGGTTTGCTAATAATATTTCGATTTGAAATTAATTAAAAACGTTTGCAGCACTTGATTTACACATAATCTTAAAATGATTTGCAAATAAAAAAACATTTTGCATACTTGAAATATTATGTATTTGCTAATTAAATAGTTACGATGCAGAATAATTACTCGGTTAGCAAGATAATACTTTTAGTCAGCGATAAAATCATATCTATAAGCATTTTATACATACTATAGAGGTTCGCATTTATAAAGATGGTTAGAGTTTGTATTGAAAACAATAATTTAAACAGAAAAATACTCTCCTAAAGCATGTACCCATGAAAGATGTCAATTTTCTTAACAAATTCATGTGCATGCTCATTGCACAGTGTAACTTTTAACTATCGTTAAGTTATAACCAATTAATCATAAATATTATCAACTTAATATGTATTATATTTAAATATATATTTATTATATGTATAATTTTTATCAGTTTATAGTATGTACCTATTAGAATGTACGTTTATGTAATTGTTTTTTTATTCAAAGCAAAGTGTGTCCATTTTTTATGCAATAAAGAATTTAATAATAATAATAATAATATTATTATTATACTTACTTGGACATTGGCCGATTGGAACACATACTCCGTTCGCATCATTTCTCAAATATCCTTCCTTACAAAGACATCCATCGGTGCAAAAACTAGGATCCAGTCGCACGCATGCAACTGGCTTGCCAATGTCGGAACAGTTTCTTCGTTCACAGATCGCTTGAACACATGAGGTCGGTATTTCGTTTCTTCCACATACATCTGTCAAAAGTAAAAATTAAGTCTTTAACTTGCACAAGGCCGTAAACTGGGTTTGAGTAAAATTTTCTTACCTGTCCTTTTCATATTATCAACCCCGGAATAAACTTATCGAAAAAGTGACAGCATCACAAAATTTAAATAAATTAGTTTTACAAAACTGATTCGGTATTTTTTTTAATGCTCTCACTTTTTGGCAACCGCATTATTTCATTACCAAAAGTGACAGAATTAAATTAAACTAAATCAGTTCAAGTGGGCCTTTAGCCAGTTTTATAGTGCCCCATTATAGCTGAAACACAGACAGCTTATGCTGACGGAGAATGCTACGGAGAAAAAGGATTTCTTTTAGAATTTACTAAGTTTGTGTTTCTCTGTCACATCACATTGTTTTCTGTAAAATGTTTAAGCTACAAAGTTAAAATTTAGCACCGTTAAGAATGTTAAGTCAAAACCACACTAAAATTGATTGAGTTGTAATGTACTCATATTGTAAACGTACAACTTTGTGACACATCACAAACTTACTCGTATTTGGACATTGGTTGATTGGCACACAAAATCCCTTTTTATTTCTCAAATATCCTTCCTTGCAAAGACACCCTTCGGTGCAAAATCGTGGATCCAATCTTACACAGCTAAATGATTTTCCGAGGTCTGAGCAGTTTCTACGTTCGCAAATCGCTTCGAAACATGGCGTTGGTATTTCATTTCTTCCACATGCCTCTGTAAAAAGCCAAATTCAAGTCATGCAAATCTTCTCCATTATAATATGAAGGTGAAAAAGAATTATTTCTGGAATCATCCCGGCGTATGTTCGTCTGTCACAAGTTAAAGTTTTCTGTAAACTGTTCAAGTTGCAAAGCTAGGTCAAAATGTCGAAGAGTTTTACAAAAGCGTGAGTTTCTGAAATACTTACTTTTACTTGGACATTGCTTGATTGGTACACAATCTCCGTTCGGATTTCTCAAATATCCTTCCTTACAAATACATCCAGATGTGCAAAATTGTGTATCAATTCTCACGCACCTGATTGGCTTCCCCAGGTCAGAACAGTTTCTTGGTTCACAACTTGCTTGTATGCATGATGTTTGTATTTCATTTACCCCACATATTTTAGCTTTAGAAAAAAAATGTTAAGTATGTTTAAGTACAATCTGCAAGGGTTGTAAGTAACGCTATTCACTACTAATTAATTATAATTAGTATAATGATAAATTATTTAGTAAGTACTAATATCAGAAAGAAGTCAAGAAGTTCAGTACCAATCTCTGATGACATTATAATATTTCCGCTGTATACATTTTCGACAGGCTAAGTCGCGCCTCCCGACCAATGAAGTTGCAAGAATTCAACAAGATTTTTGCTTTCTTGCAATTTCATTGCATTAGTGGCAATAGGCATTGCAGCCTGCTGACAGTGATGAGACGCTATTTTCTTAACGCGGACAGGATATAGCCGACAAAAATTCGTCCGATGCGACCGAATTCACACGCATTTGAAGCATTTTGTATGTTGTGTATGTGTACAACGTATAGCAACTATTAAAATAATCGTGGAACTGGTGGCACTTATGGGGCAGGACAATATATCAGATAGTTGTGCAGCAACATTACGATTGCGCTGATTACAATGTTAGTATGGCGTGTGGATTCGTAGTTTAGGTACCTACTTACCTTTCCTCCGTGGCTCGGTAAGCTGTGTAAACAATCTGTGCCGGAAGGATGTGTTGCAGTGATGCAAGCTTAGCAAAGTCCTGAATTAGAGAATATGACGCGAATCGTATCGCGGGTTGAATGCTCTTTCTAGTTGCAAATAATGTGCGAGACTTATCGTGGCACAAAATTTTGCTGTTTATTTACGTGCTCTCGCGCGTAGACCGGACGATCCAAGAAGTGTCTGTTATCGATGATTTGGCCAACTGCACGCGATTTACGAGCAAATTTTGAACTCGCGCGATCTTTGTGGAGTCATGTATTGATGCCCAATATCTCGCCAGCGCGCGTACGAATTCATGCAAAACGATTCGTTGTGAATTCGCCCATTCTGGACTAGATCAAAGAGTTACGACGTAGATAGAGCAAAATAAAGTTGCCTAAACTTACGGCATTGATTTTTAGGTACGCAAACTCCTTTGTCATTTTTATATAAATTATCAGCACATCGGCATCCTGCTACGCAATCCGGGTCTCCAGGCTGAGGTGGCGCTGCACACTTGATAAGAGTTTCATTGACACCACATATACGAGGAGGGCACGGTTTTATACACGAGTCCCATACTTCATTGTCTTCACAGCTACAGGAAGCTAAAAAATATAATGAATTATCAAATAATTATGGTAAATCTAAAACTCGATCATGATCGTCCAATGTATACGGTAATAAAGAGACCCTGGAAACATATTATGCAAAACCGTGTCTTCTACAAATTGAAATACTTGAAGCAGATATGTGAATGCGACCAAATTAACTGCACGTACGAATAGGAGTTCTATGTCGTTATGCAACGCAGTGCTTAGTGCTTCATACAGTTCTTTTATTAAAATAACTAGATGAAAATCCCGGGGGAACATTTTACTATCTGGGATAAAAAGTATATAAAATAAAACAACCAGACAGATGGATAAACAGACAGACACACACAGTGCTGCCACGCGATCAGAAATTGCTGCATTTTCTGTACTGCAGCCTAAAAACAATCAATAAGTAGGTATAAACGACAACGCTGTATCGCGGCTATATTTTTTTCATTTTAACATGTTCACTTGGCAATCGAAGTGTTAATGTTAAAATAAATCACTGGCTTTGAGTTAAAGTATGCTTTTTCAGTCTTAAAAAAATCTGTGGTTCGGCTAAGACCTATAAAGCGTTTTCACCTTTCAGGATTAAGTGTTGACACGAGATCAAGTCTATATGTCTGTATGTGCATGGGCTAACTATAACGTAACCATAATTTTAGGTAGGTACTAGGTATAGATTAACAAACCTGAATAAACACTTACGACAAAAACAAGTCCTATTAAAAATAATAAATTAACATGACGCAATATTTTCATCATAAACAAAAAACAAGTACTATTATATTTTTTTTACACGTGCTTCAGTAAAATATCTAATTAATTACTGCAGGTGATGTCCTCAATAATATTATGAACTGTTTTAATATTATTGAATGTTTTTATCAAAATCACGACGAAATAAATATTATAGTGAGGTTTAATATTAATTATGATTACCATAACAGTGGTTTTATCAGTTTTAATAGATACATGCATAACGAAATTGTATTTCTGATTTTAAAAAAGTCTTGAATTTTTAAAGGTATTCCTGTAACTTCCGAAATCAAGACGTTTTCCTTCTACTTTCAAAATCAAATTATAGGAATCCTAGAAAATAATGACAGATAATGGGCATGAGCTCTCATTTAAAAAAAAACCGGGCAAGTGCGAGTCGGACTCGCGCACGAAGGGTTCCGTACCATTATTAATAAATAATTACCTTTGTTAATGAACCGCAAGACTAACTTTGTTTGTAGAGGTTTATTGTTAATATCAAAAAACCGGGCAAGTGCGAGTCGGACTCGCGCACGAAGGGTTCCGTACCATTATTAATAAATAATTACCTTTGTTAATGAACCGCAAGACTAACTTTGTTTGTAGAGGTTTATTGTTAATTTCAAAAACTCTATGCTAGTTAGAGCATTGGCTATAGTTTTCCTGTAAAATATACGTAAATTCCTATTGACCATAATTATTTCAAATTTTTCGATTGGTAAACTCCGGAGATAAGGGGGGGGAACGGTATTTTTTTAGACATTTTCCCCGATAAATCAAAAACTATCATAACTAAAAATAATTAAAAATCTGTTTTAGAATGTACAAAGTAAACCCTTTCATATGATACCCCACACAGTACAGTTATCTCACTTTTAAATTTCAACCCTCAGTTTTCCCCCCCTTTTTAAATAAGAACAAAAATAATTTCCAATTTTTTTTAATTTCAGTGTCTTTGGGCCACTAATATACACAACTATTCTAAATTTCATGTCGATAGCTTCGGTAGTTACTGAAATAATCGAGTGTGACGGACGGACTGACGGACAGACGGACAGACAGACGGAGAAAGTCGCACCATAAGGGTTCCATTTTACCATTTTGGTACGGAACCCTAAAAAACTATGCTAGTTAGAGTATTGGCTATAGTTTTCCTGTAAAGTATACGTAAATTCCTATTGACCATAATTATTTCAAATTTTTCGATTGGTAAACTCCGGAGATAAGGGGGGGGGGAACGGTATTTTTTTAGACATTTTCCCCGATAAATCAAAAACTATCATAACTAAAAATAATTAAAAATCTGGTTTAGAATGTACAAAGTAAACCCTTTCATATGATATCCCACACAGTACAGTTATCTCACTTTTAAATTTCAACCCTCAGATTTTCCCCCCTTTTTAAATAAGAACTAAAATAATTTCCAATTTTTTTTAATTCCAGTGTCTTTGGGCCACTAATATACACAACTATTTCAAATTTCATGTCGATAGCTTCGGTAGTTACTGAAATAATCGAGTGTGACGGACGGA
The DNA here is from genome assembly GCA_963932025.1 of Erebia epiphron. NCBI lineage: Eukaryota > Metazoa > Arthropoda > Insecta > Lepidoptera > Nymphalidae > Erebia > Erebia epiphron. Next base: position 22,967,698 of record OZ009952.1, read on the forward strand.
CAGACGGACAGACAGACGGAGAAAGTCGCACCATAAGGGTTCCATTTTACCATTTTTATAAGGAACCCTAAAAATATGGTAATAAAATATACATGTTATTTATATGCATAAAAATGATATCATCATGCAGATGGTGCTTAAACTTTCTTTTTCAACACACTCGTAAAATAATTTTATTGTTCACGTTTCTTTTTATTCATTTAGGTATTTGTATTAACAGGTGTTCCATTGCATGACAGCGTCACAGAAATTAACCATTGTGTTATGAACGCCAAAGCCATAGATTTAGGAGCGAGACCAATCCTAAATCTAAGGCCAAAACATATGATCAAACATTGATACATGATTTTTTTTTCACAAATTGATGACTAATTCTTTTATTGACTGTTATTGACTTTGATAATGATCTCTATATACATAGTCAAAGGATATTGACAAATATTTTTGGGATAATAAATACTTTTTTCCTAACATAGAACTAGCTTTGCAAGGTTACCTATGTGCGGTAACACCTTAATGTAAATTAAAAAGATTTTTTTGATTGAAAACATATCACTGAAAACTTCGTTTTGAATCTGAGACACCCTTGGCTCCGGGTAGTCTTAAACTCAAAGTTGAGTGATGCCCATTTTTGGCAAGATTCATCCGTCACTATGATGTAAAAGATGATGCAAATTAAGATCGCAGCAGGCTATAATATCCGCTATTTGCTCGTGAGCTTCAGCTGCATTCGCACTTTATAAAGTCACTAGTGGTAGGACAGCCAAGACTGCGTGCAGTTCGGATGCTCGCATTCAGTTTGGGCCACATTCGACCTAATCCTGATAAAAGTTAATGTTAATTGATTTAATAATACTCTTAATCATAATTGATTGAGAGCATGAGAGCGTCTCAGTTGAAACTACTTTTGAGGAACCTCTACCATACTTCATCGTAATATATTATTAATGCGAAAGTGTGTGTGTTTGTTGGTTTGTCCTTCAATCACGCTGCAACAGAGCAATGGATCGACGTGGCTTTTTGCATGGGTAATGGGTATAGTTGAGGATCTGGAGTGTGAAATAGGCTATAGTTTATTTTATTTTATTCCACTACAAGTTAGCCCTTGATTGCGATCTCACCTGATAGTAAGTGACGATGCAGTCTAAGATACTATGGCAGTTATATAATATTAAACCCATGCCCTTAGTCGGTTTCTACGCGTCATCGTACCGGAACGCTAAATCGTTTGGTGGTACGTCTTTGTCGGTAGGGTGGTAACTAACCAGGACCGAAGCCTCCCACCAGACCAAACCAGAGAAAATTCAGAAATTATAAATTCCCAATTTGACGAACAATGCGCCAGGGAGGTCGTCAAAACTACAATGTCTGGTAACATTATTTCGGATATTTGAGGAGTTTCCGTGGGAATAAAAAAAAACTTAGGTATTCCACGGGGTCGAAGTCGCAGGCATCAGCTAGTAATTTATAGTTATGAATGTTGTATGTAATTGGTTTCGCGGAAACGGCTCTAACGATTGAAATAAAATTTGAATAACGATACTAATTTTTTCCAAGGTATTCTAAATAGGTTTAATAATCCTTTAGTTCCTTAGAGATTTTAGGGGTAACAAATTAATTAGCACTAAGTAACAATTAATATTAAGGCTGTAAAAGTTTTTGTACTCGTACATAATGTTATACTTTAAAAGATTATCTAAACAGGTGTCACCCCTGATTCTCCGAGTCAAGAACCGGCATTATACCTTGAAAACAGGCCTATTGATTTACATAAAAATTGAAAGGGTTTTATTGTAACGTATTATAATTATTCTTCGTCCGCGTGGAATAAATTTGATAGGTTAATTCCCACAGGAACTCCTTAATTTCCAGGAATTATAGTATAGCTTCACAAAGGTAAGAGCCCTTATCGCTTAAGTAGCTATAAGGTATAAACAAACTATAACATAATAAATAAGTATTTTTTATTTACCTGAGACGTACACGAGTTTCACTACACCAATAAAGATGGCAATGTTAGAAAACGACTTCAACATTATACCGTTATTATTCGTCTGTTCAATTTACAAAAGAACACTCATTTTTATATGCTTCGATGAGTTCGTGTACCTATTTGTTTGTTTTATAAATAAAGGTAAGGATATAGCGTTACTAAAACCGTAAGTATATTAAGCTTATCATGAATGCTGTTGCGTTGTTAACACTGTATGCAAATGGTAAGCAGGATACGTTATGAGGTAATTGTCATTTTGGATTAACTTTTGCATCATAAAGTGACTTGTGTTGAAGACTATTAGCATGCTAGGGAAGTTATTCAGCATACCTTTTGAAAGTTAAACAGTAAGAGCCTTAAAGTGAATTCTTCATTATCGTATTTTAGCAGGTGTAGCCTATTCTGTGGTTTAACATTAAAAGAGGCCGTCAGACATATCAGGTGATTGGAGGCCGCCATTCGGGATCGATTTTAAATCAAAACGCAAGTAGACCATATAATTCAGTTACGGCTTTGGACTAAGAATTAAATCACTCCGAAATATGCTTTTGGTCAGCGTGGTGGACTATTAACCATACTCTTCTTAATCTGAGAGGCAATTCGTGCTCAGTAGTGAGCCGACACTGGGTTGCAAAAAAATGGATCGACCGAAACGTCACCAGACAGAAAAGTTCGCCTGAAATCTAACTTTGGACTCTACCATTATTAAGGGTTTATTCGAAGCAGCTCAACGAGTTATGGAAAGGGCTCTGTAAGAAGTTTCCCTGAAGGACAGAATTCACAGTGAAGAGATCCTTAGGAGAATCAGGGTCACTGACAGAGCCCAAACCATTTGCGAATTGAAGTGGCAATGAGCAGGCTATGCCTGTAGTAGGAGCGATGGCTTTAGGAGCCAAAAAATCCTCGAGTGGAGACCGCGTTCAAGTAAACGTAATGAGAGACGCCCTCCAGCACGATGGATCGACGATATGACTCCATAAGGAGGGTGGTGGGTAGCAGCTGGACAAGGAAGGCTTAGGATCGGATGTGGTGGCGCTTACTAGGGAAGGCTTATGTCCATTAGCGGACGTGAAGAGGCTGATGTTGATGCTATAATGAATGATGAAAACTACAAACATGAAGCTCTTTATTATTTTTTATAGATAACATGGCATTGTGGTTAAGTTATAAAATAATTTCAAAACAGGGTTTAATCCATATCGCTCTTGGAGTTTTGTGAGTATAGCTTATATGGCTTTAATTTTTGTGGCATGACCTCCTCAGTACTAGGCCGTTTAGAAGCTGTAACAAACAAAATAATTTATATATATACCATCATAGACGAAAGGTGAAACAAATTATTTGACGTATTTTGTTATTGTAACACGAAACAATACTCTTCAGTAAAACATAAGTTCCTTTATAATAATTCAAATTGCTTTTAAGACGTAGTTATATTATAGCAGAACAACAAATCGTGAACATTGGTAATGATAATATAATCGACATTCAATCTACTCGCACCGAGCATTTTTATTCAACACGTGTCTTCTGATACGAACCGCTAAGGAATGGAACGCTCTTCAGGCGTATTTCCTGCCAAGTAGTTAGACTAGTACCTTCAAGCTAAAAATTAAGTAGTAAGCATCTTCTAGGCAAGAGCACTCCAACCTACAGACTCCTCTGCTCCTCTTACTTTCTATGGGAATTATAGTCGTCAAGACTATCCTGCAAAAAAAAGGTATTGCGGAGAACAGGTCTATGGGAAGGAATACGCCGTCACAGAAAACTAACTATTATTACACCGTCTTGTGCCGCTTGTGTCCTTGCATCTAGTGGTAGGATTCTAGTTTTTGGCACAGGATCGCCTTTTCAGAACCTTAGGACAAATCTCGTTCCGTCGTTCGTTCAGTGATTCTCTCTGATAATTATAAGCCTGATCACAGGCTTGGCGACCAAATACCAGACCTTATAATTTTTAAACGACTGTATAGTCAAAAACTCTTACGAGGGCAAGGATCAGCCGGCATGCAAGTTCCAGAAGGCGAGCGTTCGTATGAGCTCTGACAAGCACACCCCACTTCACACGGTCCCTTTTCTACACAAACATATCCATAGTCAGTGCATCTCCATTTTGTGCAGCCGCCGTTAATACATTCCGAATAACCGAGTGACCTTGAATTGCACTTAGTAGACCTTGCACCTAAAACTAATAAAGGATATCTATTTTATAGAAATAATTATACAAGAACATAGGCAGGATATAACCTGGAAGGATATAGCCTTTTACGTAGAAATCCATTTAAGGGTTAGGCTTGCCGTGCCTTAAAATCTGAAAAGTCAAACAAGTTATTCATCTGATAACCGGACGAATTATACCAATCTAGAGCAGAAAGGGCATAAGATAATATAGAATTGCCTAAAAAAATTCATTCCAGAGTCAGGGTTGCCGATCTTTAAAGTTTGAATATTCTTATCTGATAAATCAAATTAATGTGAGTCATTGGGAAGCATCGTCCGGTATCACTTAAGTGTTTGTTGAATGTTTGAATATTAAAACTTTAAAGATCAGCAACCCTGACCTTTGAATAAATTTTCTGAGGCAACCCTATATTTTATAGTGCTTAGAGTTCTCTATCATTTAAGTATATTATCATATATATATATATATTAGTTCATAACCTACATAATTTGTAAATTCTGAGAAACTAGAATTTGTCCGCGTGGATTAAAGTTTTTGATTTCCGCGGGAAATTTAAAAATGTTCAAATAGCCTATGTCCTTCCCCGGGATAAAATCCCGTGAAATTTCGTCTTAATCGGTTGAAAAGATGGGCCGGGAAAGCCTAACAGACAGACACACGTTCGCATTTGTAATATTAATGATTTATTTGAATTTTCAAACTTTAAGGCTCGGCAAAGCCTAACCCTTGAACGAAAAAATCGGTTATTCTAACTTAAATTTAAGGTAGCCTTGAACAGACTTAATTAAGCAAGCTATTCGAGACATGTTCTTTGATGTACTCTGATTCATAAAAAACTAGTTTGGTTATCAGATGGCTGGAGGTCGTTCTAATCTCGTATCTCGTACTATAATCTTAATGACAATATGCATGATGACTGATTTTGAAAAATGGTCAGATTATGTTCGGAAGTATCTACTATTTCGAAAAAATATCTTATTTCAGCAGAAAAATAAGATTTGGTAGATAAAATTGGCCATTTGAAATTTAAATTTTAAAATTCACGCCAAAACGTTCGGCGGTGTCATGGCGTCGTTTGTGACGTCACTATTGTTTTTACCAATGTACTGTGTGCAGTGTGCAGTAAGCAATAGTGGATAGTCAAAGCTCAAAAACAAACAATTGTGACGTCATTAGCTTCTTGGTGTTTTAGCCAATATGGCGGATTGCTGTATTTTATAGTTTTATTTTATCAAAATAAATAGCAATCTCACTCGAAATAGAAAAATAAATAGATTTTTTATAATCCATGAATCCTATTTCATTAGATAAATTCATAATTTCATTGATTCTTGGTTACTGTCATCATGCCTAATAAGAAATAAATCATTAACACAAAAATTAGTTTCATTTTATTGCAGCGGTGGGTTCTCTCTTTATAAGATACTAGTGAACCCGGCAGACTTTGTCCTGCCCTGAACCTCGAACCCGATTGCAGCACCCCCTAACGGATCCAATTGTGAATATAAACCATCCCGAGGTCCAAACAAGCACAACAAAAATAGAATTAGCGAAATTGATCCAGCCGTTTACGCGTGATGCCGTGACTTAGGGAAATAGGGATTCATTTTTATATATATATGATGATGGATTCCATCGATCGTGATGAATGCAATTTACAATCGTGCATTGTCGAGTCAACATCTCCTGAAGATGCTCCGGCATCGGAGTGAAACGTACGTTGAGAATAATTTGGAAGATTTCTGTGGTGTGATGAATAACACAAGATACACACTGTATACTACGTAGATTTACGTATTGTGGCGAATTATAGCGAATTAAACTTCTAGTTCCTTCAGAAACTAAGTAGTTCCTCTTTCAAAGCGCAAAATATTCCAAAATGTAACATTTTGTTTAGTTAGATCTGAACCTAATATTTTTTTTTCAGCATAATATGTCATCATCATCATCATCACTACAGCCTATTAACGTCCCACTGCTGGGCACAGGCCTCCACTCTCATAGGAGAGCGCGAATTAGAGCTTAGACCCACCACGCTGCTCCAATGCGGGTTGGCGGGCTTTAACGACTATTATCGTGTTAGTGATAATAACCGGGACCGACGGCTTAACGTGCTCTCCGAGGCACAGGGGTGAAACACCGCCAACTTCCAACTCCGGGCTTGCACTGAGAATTTCTTAATTGAAAAACCGAATACCTAACTTTTTATGCCCGACCGGGAATCGAACCCAGGACCTCGTGATCCGCAGTCGACTATGCTAACCACTAGACCAACGAGGCAGTCATAATATGTAGGTTATTGTTATTAAATCACTTACGGCATTCCTCTCTTGTAATGCAGTCACCAGAGGCGTTCAAGTAATAGTTATCAGCACAACGGCATCCAGGTTCGCACAAACGACTGCCTGGCTCAGGATTCATTCCACAAACTGTTAGTATTTCCTTCACATTGCACCTAAGCGGAGGATATAGTGGCGGACAGCTGTCGTATACTTTGTTCTCGCCACAGACAAGCGCTGAAATTGTAAGATGAACAAATAACACTTTGATCGTAAAAGTTTTAAAGAAGTCTATGGTGCTAGCAAAAGGTTGACGACCTCCCTGGCTCAGTGTTGAGCGCTGTTATCTTAACGTGGGAGGTTCCGGGTTCAATTCCCGGCAGGGTCAATTTGGAAATTTATAATTTCTGAATTTTCTCTGGTCTAGTCTTGTGCTCCCACCAGACTATACCAAAGAAAATTCAGACTTGCTTCGGCCGTGGGTAGTTACCTCCCTACCGGCAAAGACGTACCGCCAAGCGATTTAGCGTTCCGGTACGATGCCGTGTAGAAACCGACTAGGGGTAGGTATGGGTTTAATATAACTGCCATAGGGATGTTAGCACGCTACCATCTTAGACTGCATCATCACTTACCCTCAGGTGAGATCGCAGTCAAGGCATTTGTAGTGGAATAAGAAAAACCAACGTTCCAAAAAACAATTCAACATTTAGGTGGACTTGATTTCAAAACACTGGATTTAGTATACTTCTGACCTACTTATATTCTGTGCTACTACTACGTAGATTTATGAAATAGAAGGTAATTGATATTAATGACGTCAAAAATTCTTAAAGTCGTAAAAATGTGCCACGTGATCCATTTACTAACAGAGTATTACAATTACCTCAATATACTTAAAAAAATAAACTAACAATAAACAAAAATAAAAAACAAAAAAAATACTTCGGTCGCAGGGACTGTGGTAATCGGTCATGCTAGACGTCGTATAATGTCTAGCCGGTGGATCTGCTACATTGTTCCGATGGGTGGACCCGTACACCGATTCTGAAAATAGCTTATATTATAAGCTTATTATTTATATCATTTATTATTACTGGAAATCTCAGGATTAATAGAATTTATTTATTTCAAAATAATTATGGGATTTACGCAGCGTTTGGGTGTCCATAGAAGAGACCTATGTCCAGCATTAGACATTTATCGGTTTGTAGGTTAATGGATAATATTATAATAATTTTAGAAAACAAAACAAAACTACCTAAGATAAGGATAAGGGTACTTATAAAAAAAACTATGTTCAGCATTTCGACAGAACAATATTCACAATTATTGGGTTATCAAATTGTGTGCACACTTTTATAGCATTTTATAGGATGCTTAACCAGTTATACTATCAGCTATTTTAACATTCAAATCGAGCCAATTATTCTATGTAGGATGCCGATAAATTTTAGTAATAAGTATTTAGAGAGCACACTTAAGGGACACTCCTTTAACTGTGCTCTCTAAATACTATTCTATCTAGAGCTTAACACTCAAAACCCAGCCTCATATTATGCCCGTGGTGCCTCCGGCTGATCGACATATATGACGTTCTTGCGGGTGGTATAAGCTTTTTGAAACCACCTAAACTTGATAACATGGTACCTACCAGGCGATGTTACTACTGCCCGACACCGGTGTGATCAAGTCTAACTGCACTGCGATGACCAACACGCTTTCCCAGCGCGGCGTAGCGCAATCTGGGTATGTCATAAAAGTAGATTCACCAAACATGGCCTTAAGTCCATACCAGTCTTAATTTTCTCGTCCATGGTAGATGATATAAAGGGAACCGGAAGTGGATGGATGAGGAATGTTATGGTGATGTGGTGGCGCTAGGGCATGCAAGTAGAACAGTGAATATCGCAGGTTAATAATAATAAATTTATTGTTATTAATATTTAAATATCACACTTTCTAAATATTGTTTCATCAAGTAATTCGAAATGAAAACATTTCAATGTTGTACTTAAATCAAATATAATTGCGAAAGTTTGGATGGATGGATGTATGGATGTTTGTTACTCAATCACGCGCCAACGGTTGAACGGATCTGGCTGAAATTTGGCACAGAGATAGAATATAGTCTGGAATAGCACATAGGCTACTTTTTATCCCGGAAAATTCAAGAGTTCCCGCGGGAACAACAAAACCTCGATCCACGCGTACGAAGTCGCGGGCATCAGCTAGTTATACTATAATTATGTGGTAGGTTAGATTTAAATTATTTGTTTTCTTACGTGATATTATTTTAACTGGCTGATGCCCGCGACTTCATCCGCGTGGTTTAAGTTTGTTTTTAATTCCCCAGGGAACTCCTTAATTTTCCGGGATAAAAAGTAGCCTATGTCACTCTCCAGGTCCTCAATTATACCCATGCCAAAAATCACGTCGATCCGTTGCTCCGTTGCGGCGTGATTGAAGGACAAACCAACAAACCAACAAACAAACACACTTTCGCATCAAATAAATATTATAAATGCGAAAGTTTGGATGGATGGATGTATGGATGTTTGTTACTCAATCACGCCTCAACGGCTGCACGGATCTGGATGAAATTTAGCACAGAGATAGATTATAGTCTGGAATAGCACATAGGCTACTTTTTATCCCGGAAAATGAAAGAGTTCCCGCGGGAAACAAAAATCCTCAATCCACGCGTACGAAGTCGTGGGCATCAGCTAGTTTATAATATTAGTATGATGTTGCATTAAAATATAATCTCTAACTTTTTCACATGTCTTGAGGAAAATTTGATGTGTAGAAAAAAGTATCAAATGTTTCAGTATAATAATAAGTAGCGCTATATATTTTTCTTATATAGCGTGAATCCCTAACGAAAGAATTCTATTAAGATGTTGGCCTGGATTCCTTTTCCATATCCCACAAAATGTATCAGGTATCGTAAAGTACCATTGTTTGCCTATAATGGATATTTTATGCAACGTCGCAGCACCTTTTTGTCCCGGGGGACTATTTGAAGACATATTAACAGTTATGTGGCCCCAATAACTTCGCGTTTGGTCACGTACCTATTTCATTCTATTTTATTTCGTGAGTAGACTTTTTCGACCCTCAAGTAGGTAAACTTTAATTTGGGTAAGATAAATTGTATATTTTTAACACTAACGGAAATCAGCGAAACTGTTTAAAAACTTAATAGATACCTTCTGAAAACTCTCCGCCACTAGAGCCCATTAACGTCCCACGGCTGGACACAGGCTCCACTCTCATATTTAAAGAAATTGGTATTCTAACTGTAGCCTCGCAATATATTTACAGTAATATAATTTATAGGTAATGTAATAACAGTAATGTAATAGGCTCGTGACTCCATCGCTCCGCCTCAAAGTCAGAAGGTCATTCGTGGGAATGAGCATTCTTTTCTATAATTCCACGACCTATTTTAAATTTGCCTATACAAGTATGCTCCTGAAAAAAAGCCTATTTTATACCGTTGAAGATTATGTAAATGATAGAGGAGCATTGGATTTGATCGCTCCAGCAATGCTTAGGACAGCGGTTACTTATGTACACATTGATATAATAATTGTAAATGAATTATTCAAAAAGGGCAACCATCGAGTTTCTTGCTGGTTCTTCTCGGTAGGAATAACATTCCGAACCAGTGGTGGATTCACTTGACGATTCAAAAGTACTTGTAAAAGTTTATTTGAATAAAAAAACATTTGATTTGATTTGATTAGAAGAGAGGAAATTAGAGCTTAGACCCACCACACTCCTCCAATGCGGGTTGGCGGGCTTTGACGACTATTATAATGTTAGTGATAGTAACCGGCACCGACGGCTTAACGTGATCTCCGAGGTACGGGGGTGAAAAACACCGCCATCTTCCCAACTCCGCTACATAATAAATAGTAGGAGGAGCTGACCGGAAGAAAAAAAAACCCGGGACTCGAACCCAGGACCTCGTCGGCCGCAGCCGCACATGCTAAACCATCTAGACCAACGAGGCTGTAAACTGAACTGAATATTCTATTCTTAGTTAATTATTATTATCTACTAGATGATTCCCGCGACTTCGTCCGCGTGGACCAAGTTTTTTCGATTCCCGCGGGAACTCTTGAATTTTCCGGGATAAAAAGTAGCCTATGTCCTTCCCCGGGATACAACCTATCCCTGTACCAAATTTCATCAAAATCGGTTGAATAGATGGACCGTGAAAGCGTGGCAGACAGACAGACAGGCAGACAGACACACTTTTGCATTTATTATATTAGTATGGATACTTGCTGGTAATGATACTGTAACTGGACGATTTCAGTTCATGAAATATAATAGTATTAAGTATTTAGTTTTAATTTAAAAAAAAGAAAAAGCTCATGTTTTGGTAGTTTTTGTGTGAGCATGCATCTCGGTGTAAGCACTGAAAGGTTTTAGATAATAAGAATGAAGTAAAGACATAATATCATAGAGGTAATCGTAATAATATGTTAAATCCGTACTAATATTATAAATGCGAAAATGTGTCTGTCTGTCTGTGACGCTTTCATGGCCCATCTTTTCAACCGATTTTAACGGTACAGAGATAGCATGTATCCCGGGGAAGTATATGTCCTTTTTCCGGATAGGCTACTTTTTATCCTGGAAAAATAAGGAGTTCGCACGGGAATATTAAACCACGCGTAAGAAGTCGTGGGCATTATCATACTAATATTATAAATGTGAAAGTGTGCTTGTTTATTGGTTTTTCCTTCAATCACGAACCAAGGGAGGATCGACGTGATTTTTGGCACGGGTATAGCTGAGGACCTGAGAGTTATGATATATAGATCATTTTTAGGGTTCCGTACCCAAAGGGTAAAAACGGGACCCTATTACTAAGACTCCGCTGTCTGTCTGTCTGTCTGTCTGTCTGTCTGTCTGTCTGTCTGTCTGTCTGTCTGTCTCCAGGCTGTATCTCATAGACCGTGATAGCTAGAAAGCTGAAATTTTCACAAATGATGTATTTCCGTTGCCGCTATAACAACAAATACTAAAAATTAAAAAAATATATATATATTAAGGGGGGTCCCCATACAATAAACGTGTTTTTTTCGTATTTTTTTGCTCAATATTAAAAACGGTAACAGGTAGACGGTTCAAATTTTCACAGAATATTAACTTGTATATTACCTTTCAAAATAAATAATTAAATATTAATAAAGTAAATATTAAAGGGGGGCTCCCATACAACAAACGTAATTTTTTGATATTAACAGTAAACCTCTACAAACAAAGTTAGTTTTGCGGTTCATTAACAAAGGTAATTATACCTACTTCTTGAGTACGGAACCCTCGGTGCGCGAGTCCGACTCGCACTTGGCCGGTTTTTTAGATATATTATGAGTACTAGAGAGTTACATAGGATACTTTTTATGCCGGCAAATTAAGGAGTTCTCGTGGGAATTGAATAATTTAATATAAAAAATTCTTTTTAAACAACCGACTTCAAACTTCCGCGCCAACTTTACAACAACAAGCACACGCCATACAAAATACTTATTTTATTGTTGATATTTTAGAAACCGCTCGACCGATTTCGATAAAATTTATATGGGACCACATGGGAAGTATGCCCTTTCAAATAAAAAAAGAATCATCCAAATCGGTCGACCCAGTCAAAAGTTCTGAGGTAACAAACATAAAAAAATAAAAATAAAAATACAGTCGAATTGAGAACCTCCTCCTTTTTTTGAAGTCGGTTGAAAAAACTTATTCCACGCGGGCGTAGTCGCGGGCATCAGCTAGTAACTATTATAAATTCTTTGAATTCTGTAGTGGTCAAAATATTCCAGCTATATCGATTTAAAAATTACTACGGCAAACATAAACCTCGAAAGGAGACTGAGATTTGAGAGGCAGATACAGAGCCTACGTGTTATGTCTCAAAATTCAATTTGCACATATTCGGTTGTACGCTCTGGAGCTAGTGGAGCTAAAATGTAGGTACATCAGGATAAAATTTGCCAATAAAGCGCGAACGTAGCTCGAATATTGGAATGTTTGTGTAAATTTCCGGCCCGAAGGCGGAAAACGTTTTAGCGCGTGTTATTTTTATTAAGTCATGAGAATATTTATATGCAAAAAATACCAACTATAAATCTGTATTCATTATATTTTTAGATAAATATCAATGCAATGTTGCGTTGATGCATTGATTTAAATAACACTCGATGATAACCACGACTTCATCTACGTGGATTTGGGTTTTTAGGGTTCCGTAGCCAAATTTGGCAAAAACGGAACCCTTATAGATTCGTCATGTCTGTCTGTCTGTCTGTCTGTCTGTCTGTCTGTCTGTCTGTCCGTCCGTATGTCACAGCCACTTTTTTCCGAAACTATAAGAGCTATACTGTTGAAACTTGGTAAGTAGATGTATTCTGTAAACCGCATTAAGATTTTCTTACAAAAATAGAAAAAAAACAATAAATTTTGGGGTTCCCCATACTTAGAACTGAAACTCAAAATTTTTTTTTTCATCTAACCCATAGGTGTGGGGTATCTATGGATAGGTCTTCAAAAATGATATTGAGGTTTGTAATATCATTTTTTTCTAAACTGAATAGTTTGCGCGAGAGACACTTCCAAAGTGGTAAAATGTGTGTCCCCCCCCCCGTAACTTCTAAAATAAGAGAATGATAAAACTAAAAAAAATATATGTTGTACATTACCATGCAAACTACCACCGAAAATTGGTTTGAACGAGATCAAGTAAGTAGTTTTTTTTTAATACGTCATTAATCGTAAATCGCAATTTACCTTTCATTCAATCAACTCAAATATTTAAAAAAAAACATTTAATTTAAAACTTACTACAGGTTTGTACGGAACCCTCGGTGCGCGAGTCCGACTCGTTAAAATCTAGTAGGAGCTCCATGAATTTCCGGGGTAAAAAGGCTATCTCGGTCTCCGAGATGCAAGTCATCTTCGTACAGAATTTCGTCAAAATCGGTAAATCGGATGGGCCCGGTGCCCAGACATACTTTAGAGTTAATACTATACTCAGTTACTATATAATTTAGTTTAGCTCATGAATGCGTCAAAAGACTGACGCTAGCTCGTAACATGGGAATGGTAGGTAGTTTGTGATATAAGAGCGCTAAGTACGTTTTTACATATGAGTTGATTCTTGTCAGCCCGATGACGCAAGGCGAGGGCTGACCATCGTCAAGAGTTAGTTAAAACCTTAACGCCCATGTACCACACCACACAAATTAATTATTTTTCAATACATTTGTAAGAAAACTTGCAAATACAATTCGTATAGGTAGGTACTTACTCACTACAAAATTGTTTCTCACGCCCATACTTATTTCGAGATTTTTGGCGGCTAATAGATAATAGCGCGATTTTTTTCTCACGTTTAAAATACTAACCTAATTGTTGATGTTGTTTTATTATTCCAAATCACATATACCTACTGCTTATAATAATTAATATTTTGTGAGAAATACGCAATGAAACTTAAGCGCGCATAGATTAAAGATTTAGTATCTACTGTGGTATCTAGGTACGTCGCGTTGTTGTAAATGTTTTTTTTAAAATTGGCTTCATGGCTCTAGGTTCTAGCTCTTAACGCCCAGACTGGACTATTCAACCTTTACTTGATTTTAAATAAATAAAACTTAAAACAATTTTAATTAATTATATTAAATACATTTTTTATTTCATGAATTAATTTCATCAATCGATATCTAAATGTTGTTATTTTTTAAGTTTTCTGCATACAGTCAATGTTATTATGAACCTTCTTGCATGTTTTTTATTTATTTAAAAGTAAAGTGGACTAAAAAAACTTCCAAAAAATCAGCAAATGTATTTAGTAAATTTAACTTACAAGCCCTGCTGCCTCTTTCGCAACTGTTTTGAAAAAAAGCTTTGGATGTCTGAATTTAGCTTAATTCCGTACGTCTGTGGTTATGATCACTAACGGTCAAATAATAATCTTTAGATCTATAATTATATTATTCTTATTATTCTTTAGAAATATAATTTTCGTTTGCGGAAGGAAAAACTCACCGTTATATTGGGTAAGGTTGCAATCATTGGACCAGTGCTTTGTTTGGACCACTTAGATTTCTTGAAAATAAACAGTCCTAAAATTGTCCGTTATTGACGAGACGCTAGCTATTGGACCCCGCACGCTGCCCCTCAATCTTCAGTGTCGCCGCAGGCTTCATTGAGGAAGGACGTACGTCGGTGTGTTCTAGAAGCTCCCGATATAAAATGTGTGCGTCGTTCTTTACCATGTAAGTACAGATTTTTAAGGTATTTCTACCCAATTATTTTCAGTAGGATTGCATATTTATTCGTTCAGCTAACCTATTAATAACATGTCATAAAAATTATATACTTTTTTAAAAGTTATGGTTTGATTGGGATCACAGTGAGTTGCCATGAATGAACTCATGCAAGTTTCTTTCATTGAACCGGTCCAATCAAAGGAACTAAGTTTTGTCATCACTTAAACTTTTTTTTGTTTTAGCATGGCAAAACGAGGCCAGTATTTTAAGTGGAAAGAAGGCAGCATGACATTAGCGTTGTTAGCTTTGAGCAAGAAGTTGGTTTAAATGAAGCTAGCAGGATATATTATGGTGTGCCAAAAGCAACATTAAAAAGAAGATTTGATAATAAAAACGTCAAAGCTAAAGGGGAAAATCAGATTGTAGGCTCTGAAGGAGATCTCACACCTGATGGTTTAAAGCACAGATTCAATAAAGTAAAAAAATGGCCGGTAAAAAATTTTATTATGGATTCCTAAACTTAAAAATATATGTTAAAAGTTATTATACCTAGTTGATTATTACCTATTACTTTAAACGACTGTTCAATTAAAAAGACTGAATTTAGTAATAATCTAGCCTTTTATTTATTAAAACTCCTTGGGTGCAATGAATGGACCAGTTGATAAAACTTCCTAAGTCCGATTATAGCAACTAGGTGGTTCAATCAAGGAAACAGTGGTTCATACAAGGCAACCATCCCAAAAATGATTTTTTGTGAATATTTGTATTTATGCTTAAAGAAAAAAATCTAAAATCACATTTGTGAATACCTGAGTATAAGCCCTAAGAAACCGACGAATCATATATCCATATACTCTTATACTTTTAATGTTATGGCAGTTTAAAGTTAAGTGGTCCAATAGTGGCAACCTTACTTATTATCCCAAGAAATCATTAAAATAATGGTCAAGACACACAGCAATGAAAGGCTTTTAGGTATGAAGGGCATTTTGAACCAGTAAAAATTCACATAATTCAAAAGCACTTGTAAATGTTTATTACAAAAAGAAAATTCTACTTCTTTTCCAAAAATGAGTTATTAGATGGTAGACAATTTCGGAAAACAAACAAGAAATGATTATGTTGTTTTAGTAGGTACGTATTTTTTATTTAATTTCGCTATGCTCGCTCACGATGCCTCCAAGAGTTATGATTAAAACTTTCTGGGACGGCATAGGAGCGCAGATGCTGAACGCCTACTCCAATATTTTTTCATGATTTGTCTCTTTGTGCTTTTGAAAATTGTTTTCTTTGTGCCGTTATGTAAAGCATTTCTTAGTTTCGCTTGAGATTCAGAGAGATTGAGAGTTAGCATTATCATTCATTTAAATTTATTATTGTGAGCATAATGTTCTTCTAATATGCTTTGCCTAATAGGATGATGGGTATTACAGATGAGAGGATGATGGGTATTACAGATGAGAGGTGTACCTATAGCAATAGTGAAGGACTAGAGTGGGACAGACTGAAGCAGTACTATCACAGAATAGGTAATAGTTGGTACTATGCAAATGGAATCTGCCTAAATTATTACACAAACTAATTATCCTTCATTCCTTCCTTGATGCGCGATCAAATCAGAAATGAGGAGATCCGCAGAAGAACTATAAAGTAACCGAAATTGCTCGACGTGTTGCGAAGCCGAAGCCTGAAGTGGCCTGAATGGGCGGGGCACATATATCGAAAAACCGATGGACGTTGGGGTCTCAAAGTGCTGGAGTGGCGACCCCGCACTGGAAAGCGCAGCGTTGGTAGACCCTACTCGGTGGACGGACGACATCAGACGAGTCGCAGGGAGCCGCTGGATCCAGGCGGCGCAAGATCGCGGCGTGTGAAAGTCCATGCAGGAGACCTATGTCCAGCAGTGGACATCCATCGGTTGATGATAATGATGATTTAACGTGTTCTACTAAAATTCTACATCAATGTGTTCACTAGATATTATACACTCTATCTCGTGTAACTGCCTCGTTGGTCTAGTGGTTAGCATGTTCGACTGCGACCGACGAGGTCCCGGGTTCGAGTTCCGGGTCGAGCCATTACAAGTACTGCGTTTTTCTGCCAAGAAATTTTCAGTACTAGCCCGGAGTTAGGAAGTTGGCGGTGTGTCACCCCCGTGCCTCGGAGAGCACGTAAAGCCGTCGGTCCTGCGCCTGATCTCTCTCCGGTCGTATCGGATTTCCGTCCCATCGGGCTATGAGAGTAAAGGAAAAGAGAGTGCAGCTGTGTATGCGCTCACACTTGTGCACTATAATATCTCCCGCGCAGATGGCTAATCTCCTGGAGATTGGCCGCCGTGGCCGAAATTCGGTCGGGAGGATATTATTATACACTCTATCGCACTTGCCATAATATTAGTAATGAAAGTATAAATGCGTCACTGTCAGTATTTTTTTATGAATTATCAATTTATGTAAGCACTAGATTTGACTAGATGATGCCCGCGACTTCATCCGCGTGGATTAAGGTTTTTGATTCCCACGGGAACTCTTGAACCATTTTCCGGGATAAAAAGTAGTCTATGTCCTTTCCCGGGATACAATCTACATACCTATATCAAACATCAAAATCGGTTGAATAGATGGGCCGTGAAAGCGTAGCAGACAGACAGACACACTTTCGCATTTATAATATTAGTATGGATATAGATTCTTTGTGTTAAAAGGTATGGTATGTAATAAATCATCAAACGTGTTAAAAGGCAACGATACTGCCATTATTTTCCTGACGGCCGATAAATTGGATATCACAGACTCTTTTATTTCTACAATTACTTACAGCTTTTTTATTGGTTCAGTTTTCTTGACAGGCCTACTAGGTACTACTTACTACATTTATAAAATTTAAAAAAGTAAACGTATACTTTGATTTAGTTGAGTTCTAATGCAGATTTAAAACGGCCTAGAAGCCTTAGCCTTAATAAATCTTAAAAATAAGCTTTATTCCTTCACGGGTAGGAAGGACTAAAGGTTTTTTTTTATCCACTACAAGTTAGCCCTTGACTGTGATCTCACCAGATGGTGAGTGATGATGCAGCCTAAGATGGTAGCGGGCTAAGGTGAATGAATCATCGTGAGAAAACCTGAGAGGTTTCCATAATGTTCTCAAACGAATGTGAAATTAGTTAATTCACATTAATTGATGGATGTGGCCAAAACCCTTCTCATTCTGAGAGTGGAGTCGTGTTCAGTAGTGGGCCAACAGTGGTTTGAAATCATCTTTATTCGCTGAAAAGAACTTAGACGACCGAAACCTATTCTTAAATATAAGAAGTAGCTAGGACCAATGGTTGATAAACCCTTGAATATCGCAGGGTATGATCTAAAACAAATGGACGTACCTAAAAATTAAAATTACTTCATGAATAATATGAGAATCCGACAGCACCTTGTATGTAGGTACCTACTTGTATATATTTGTATATTATTTGTATATTTATTTTTTATTCTTCGCATAGACTTATAAAAAGCGCTTACTTACTTAGGTAATAATATTTCAATATGATCATCCAATTTTTATAACCTATAGTGAATCTGACAATAATAACTAGAATTATAATTAATTTTAATTCAACTTAAGGTCTCCATTAATTTGCTCTTGTTGAGCGATAAGCGAGTCAAAATTAGAGCTGTAAATTGTGAGCTCATTTGCATAGAGCGTGTACGAAACTGGGAAGATATGTGGGACTATTACTTAACTGGGTTTCTGAATGTAATGGCGGAACTGTTTAAATGTCTTATTGCATATTCTTATTCAACTCTGCATCACTGAATTTGCCCGGACTCCAGAGAAACGATTAAAACTTTGTCGTAGTTCTGGTATACTTCGGTACCTTTTCAATAGCGAATGCGTAATATTGGTACAGATGTACTATTACATTTTCTGTGGTATTGATTCAATATTATATGCACCAAGAGAAATGTGCAGTAACTTTCCTACCCCAGGCAAATTATTAAGTAATTGGATTAACAATGTTAATCAAATAAATTAAAATATAACAAGGGGTTTCCATTCCATTTTAAAATATCAGTAATCCAAGCGTAATAAATCGCGGATTATTGTTTAATAGTATTGGTAAAGTTTTTCAGTCTTAAATAACGTGATTGATTGTATAAGGTCATTTAACCCTTGGCTACACATTTCAAATAGATCATCCAATTGGCCCATCTTTTCAACCGATTTTGATGAAATTTGGTAAAGACATAGGTTGTGTCCCGGGAATAGGGACTTTTTTCCCAGAATATTAAAGACATTAAAAAAGTCCTGCAGGAATAAAAAAAACCTTAAACCACGCGGATGAAGTCGCGGGCATCAGCTAGTATGTTATAAACAAGCCTTAAATACCTAAATAATTAATGTTTAAACATGAATAGAAAAGTAGGTATAATCTCTGAATGTAGGTTTTTATAACATTTATAGGTATATGGGTTCTCGTTTGTATCGAATATTTTTATCGTCATGTTTCCTTTTCTATATCCCAGAGAATGTATCGAGTATCATAAAGTACCATTGTTTGCTTGTAATGGATGTTTTATGCAATGTCGCAGCCCCTTTTTGTCTCGAGGGACTTTTCATGACATATTAATAGTTATGTGCCTTCAATAACTTTAGATAGATCCTCGTTTGTTTTTTTATTGAGTGAATTTTGGCATACCATGTTAATCTTAATGTACCAAAAACCATAATTGAAAACAATATACTCAATAGATTGCAGAACGTAAAGCTAACTAGGCCTAATCTAATTACTATATTATAAATCATGCCCGCGTGGAAAGTTGGCAAGAATGCTGGGTGCATTTCTGCGCTGGACAGCCTGGCTGATACTTTGCGCAAATAATGAGCCAGCCATTCTGTCACCAGATGAGGCAATTAGCCGCCGTGAAATATATCGCAATTTTTTTTTGCCACTAAGACTCCACGGCCCCAGGGTTTCCACGGCAAACGGAACAAAATATAATATTATGTACTTACCTAAACTAACTATATTAGAGAGGCATACTTCCACCGCTTGTCGGTTTCAGCCTTTTTTGCTGCGGCTCCCGACTTTGATCTCCCTAAAATAAGGATTACAATTCTAAAACACGAACGCCAACAATATTAAAACAATTATGTCGGTCCCTGGGATAACTTTTCAATTATTGGAAACTTATACGCGTATATTAATAGGGCAGATAGGCAAATAATATAAAAGCAAAGATCAGATAAAAACTACTGTGTTTTTCGTCTATTCATTGTAGTAAGTAGTAAAAGGTACGTTATTATTTCACTAACTTTTCTGTACGAAGGAATCTCGTTTATTCTGATATATAATAACAAATAACGATGTTTATAAGAGCTTGTTAGTTCACCAGCCAGGGCTCCCTCGTAAAGCTGGATCTAGTAAATCTACTTCAACTATAAAAGCACTATCAAAACATGAACTACAGCCGCATAACTTCGGTTTATTGTTATAACAACTCGTAAAATAGGCAATTACGCCGGGCTGTATGGTATATAGAATTCTAAGTTGTTTGCTTGATCGGAAAGTATAAATACTTATTGATAAACTTTTCCACTGTTTATGGTACAGAGTGTTGACTGTTTACTGTAAGTAAAGAGTGTGGGCTGTCTATTGAATTAATCTAAATAAATACTTTCTTTTTTCTTATAATCCTAAAAAAACATTTTTATTGCGTCCCAAAAAACTTAAGAATAAAATAAGAGAGGAGTTATAAAGAAATCTTTTTTTCAATACCTAATAACTAATATAGGTGAGAATACATATAATTATGTACCTAAACTCAAACTCAAATTTAAATATTTTTATATTCAAGTGCTTTCTTGAATATAAAAACATGAACACTGGTTCGGAATGCCATTTCTACCGAGAAGAACCAGCATGATTTACGAGTAGATGTAAGCTTAAGCTATGAACTAGCATCAAATCACGGATTTGAAAATGTGTAGAGGTGTCTATCAAAAATGAAATTAAATAGTATTAAATTTTATTGATACATTTTTAGATTTAGGTTTGTGTATTACGATGCAAGTATAAGAAGTAGCCATGAAGTAGCAGTTAAATGTAAACATGAATCACAATTTCTCACATCAATGAATAACAAACTAGAAAAACAAATTTTAAATATAATTTATGCAACATAAAGTACCTAGAAAGGAAACAATATTTCCAACATGTTTACTTGTTGTTTCCTCTACAGAGTACGCTCTTACTGGAAGACATTAAGTGCCATTGTTCTCCAATAATGGCTACCTAACTTGATACTGCGGGGATTCTTTGTCTTCATCTCGTAGCCGCTTATACTTACGGAAAAAAAGATAGAGATTTTTCCCCTTCGATTTCATATCCCTTCGGAACGCCGTATATTTGCAATACGAGCGATCAGTCCTGATAAGCAGAGCCTGTTAGTTTCCCGTCGGTACGGCTTCACATAAAGTTAAATCTACTAAATCTGCCTCGACTCGATACGATACGCTCTCAGAGGGTAAGCTAAATGTCCATTACTTCAGTTACGATATTTGCACAAGAATAAATTTGGTTTATATGTAGTGGAGGAGAGACTTAGGGCGAGTACATATTGTGTGATTAAAGATACTCAATGATTACCTAGCGGTCAATATTGACCACTCAGTAAAGTGTGGGTTGCACAAAATATCAGCAGCTATACTTACCTTCGATCGAAGTTAACAAACTCTAACGTGTGCAACCTATTTTTTTATTATTTTGATTAACAACTGTCTTCTTTATTTTAAACCAAGTTGTAAGTAAGGGCTGGAATACACTCTGTTAAGTTTACAGTGAGGAAAAGTGCAGGTGTTAAGTGATTAGTAAAATAAACGTGTTAACAGTCACGCTGTCAAGTGTGAAGAGTGATTGCGAGTAAATTGATTAGAGAAGAGGACTTTTAACCTGCAAGGATAACTAATCACTGTGTGAATATTTACTTTAATACCATAAAATATGTCTAATTTTCATTTGCAATTTTTAGTTAGGATAGCAGTACCTTAGCATTACCTATCAGATAACTTTATTTAGGCTTAAATATAGATGGGAAGTAAAAAGATGTAAAGCAAGGCCCCTCGTAATAGGTTTGATGGGTAATTCTTTCAAGCTAATCCATACTAATATTATAAATGCGAAAGTGTGTCTGGCTGTCTGTCTGTCTATCTACTACGCTTTCACCTTAATCCACCTTAATCCACGCGGACGAAGTCGCGGGCATCATCTAGTAACTAATATTGTTTTTAAAGATAAAATTTATAATTAAAATTTTCATTTCATGTAGGACATAACCTTGTCTTGTCAGTCAAAAATTTACACATAAGTACTTAAACAAGTACAAATTTCTATACCGTGGCCACTAATTATATAGCGTATTTTAACTCTCGAGCATTTGAAACAGTATGTACAAGTCGGGACACTCCTTTATTATGATTCTCACAATTTAAAAAGCTTCGGTATTCTACCGATACAGACACGCATTAAATACAGACTTCGTAGAGTTCTTTTAGGTCTATGACTACGTGTATAACGTAATGTATATCATCCATTCTTTAGTTTATGTAGGAAAGTTCTTGACCTTTTTGTAGCACCGTGTGAATATCGACAAAATTCTTCATAAAACCAGTAAACTTTCCACAAATAACCGAAAATTCATAGTATCTTCAATAAAACTAAGGGAAAACAATAGAAATTACCGATAAAATGAACAGGGTTCGAATATAGGAGGGTCTATATGACTTCCCGTCCCGTAGACAGAATATTTTACGACCCTCTATTATTTTTATTAGAGCATGCAGTGAACATTTTCCCAGCCCGTGGAAGAATTCAGCATGATTTTATTCCAATACAGGCTTTATTGTATCATCGTGAGTTACGACAGCGTATATCAATCAACTTTTTTATTTAGCTTTGATTATAGGCTTGAACCATTGGGGTTGACATGTTATATATAATAAAAACCCCAAAAAAAAAAGAGATTAAAAATAAAAAAAACCATTGAAATAGAATGAGTAACTAAAATTCTACATCAATGGCTTGAATCAACCATGAATTATGACATCTTTGTGTCACGTATTTACATACAACTACTTGAACAAGTGAAGTGTCTTGCGGGAAGTTAACATTTCTTGGGCTTATGCCATCGAAAACGGTTAAACAGATGGACCGTGAAAACTTAATAGACAAACTTAAGGAAAAGAAAGATAACTTTCGCATTTTATAGTCAAGCTGCCGTTAAGTAACTTTTTGCTACTAGAACATAGTAGGCTAAATGCTATCGTAACAGTGGACTCCGGAAAAAATTATCCCACAAGGTTTTCTAAATACCTAAAATCACGCAGATGAAATCGCGGGCATCATGTAGTAATAACTAGCTGACGCCCGCGACTTCGTCTGTGTGGTTTGAGGTTTTTTGGTTCCCGCGGGAACTTTTTAATTTTCCGGAATAAATAGTAGCCTATGTGCTATTCCGACTATAATCTGTCTCTGTGCCTTTCAGCCAGATCCGTTCAGCCGTTGGGGCGTGATTGAGTAACAAACATCCATACATCCATCCAAACTTTCGCATTTATAATATTAATAAGAAGTAAGATAGGCTAGATAGTAGTATAAAATAAGGCTGCCATGACAGGTGGTGCTATAGGCAGGTTAAAGGTAAAAAAAAAATTATAGTAATAACATAATGTCTAGAAATAATAAGACAAATAACATAATTGAACTTTAATTCATACTCAAAACATACTTCATCTAATGAAATGTTATTCAAGATTAGGCTTGAAGAATTGCCCCAAATGAACATCGATTGTTGGTTTCGTTCAATCAGTACCAGCCATCAAAGTGATTGATTTTTTAAACTCGGTGCCCTTACTACGCTGGCACCATTTGTTATTTTACCCCAGAGATGATTAATCTAAAAGAGTAGCCAACATCATTCAAAGTAGGCGTCAAAATACTGTATAAGATATTCATGTATATTAAACCACCAATATTTTATGCTTACTAAGACATAAATACGATTTATTAAGATAAAAAAAAATATAATCATTTTTTATTTACTCTACATATATTAACGCAAGTGTGTCATATTTTATTATAAAAATTTCAATTCAGATTATTAGGTCCAACACCAGCTTAGGACGAAGGCTTGAGGTACGCCTGCATCCCAAAGAACTAATTTTTTTTTTTGCTATACTTCGTCGTTGCAAAAGCTACGAAAAAGTGCGCAATAAGCGTTGTAGCTCTACTTGTGCTTTTACGCTACAGTAAAAGGCATTTTACATTTTACTTGCTTTCTCTAGAATAATGATAACTCACTCCTCTGACCTGTTAAGTAAGAAGGAGCAATAGAAATATTTGGTTTAAAGCAAGGCACCTAGTGTTTATAAGATAGCTGTAAAAAAGCAAAGAAGCTAGGCAAAATATACTTACTGTATAGTTACTGGTTAGGTATATGGTTGGGGTTTCAGAAAGGGCTGAGATGTGGGGTTGTATGATCCACGCCAGCTAATAAATAGGTCAGTTTCGATTGCATTGACCGATACTTTGAGAACGTATTCTTAGCTAATAATTCTTAGCGGCTTATTAATACAGGACTTAGTCTAATTTTCGGATATGTCCATCTCCAGTTTCGAAAGCTATTTCGTGTCAAACTTCGTCCAGATCGATACAATAATCGAGCTGTGAAAGGTGACAGACCGACAAATACATTTTCGTATTAAAAATATTAGTGTGGATGTACTTCCGAAACCAGATATGGGAAACTACTATGCACCACCCACCACTACAGCACATCAATGTCCCACTATTGGGCACAACACTCTCATATGAGAGAGGGAATTAGAGCTTAAACCCACCACGCTGCTCCAATGCGGGTTGGGGGCTCTAACGACTATCATGTTAGTGATAATAACTGGGACCGACGACGACCACTAAGAATGGACACTGGATAAAAATAGGTTCAGTTATTATATACATTATCTTTAAGCAAGGCCGGATTTAGGTAAGTTAGGATTACACGCAAGCACACCAGAAATTTTTATCGTTATTAAATCGAGGGTCTTACGGTTTATTCGTTCGCCACCCGTATAGAGATATCGTAAGGGGTATACAAAAGTTACGGGCCTATACATTACCCTTTAAGAGAATAAAGTCAAAGAAGAAGAACAAGACAAAAGTAAGTTAAGGTATGTGGAAGTGAGCAGGTTGATCTTTGGTAGTGCAAAATACTACCTACTAGTTACTACTATTGGTTTTTTTTACACGACTGCCCAAAAAATGGAGTGTTATGTTTTCAGAGTTCATGTTTGTATATGGTTTGTATATGTATGTTTGTAAATGAGTTACTTTATTCCACCATAACTTCTTAATGTCAGAAGAGATGTATCGTTAGAATACTTACACCATCCCGAGTGACACTGGCTATAATTTTTTTTTCTATAAAATTCTATTTGAATAATTGGCCACTTTTGCACAGGGACCCTTACACTTGAATAAGTGTCGTGTAATAAGATTTAGGGAGTAAGGGTCTCTACATTGGTCCTTAATGCTGTGTACATAGCGGCCACGCCCACCCTTACCACAGGACCCTGTGTAAAGTGCAGTGTAATAGGCCTATAAGTGTCACATATTCATTATTTATTTATTCAAATTACGTACACTGAACTCTTATTGACGTCCAATAACTTATAAAAAATGATAGTGATAATCAATTACGGTATCTTAAAACTAAAGCTACGTGGGTTCCAAACGCGCCCTGGTCTGAGAAGAGCCCGCAACAAACTCAGCCGGGTTTTTTTAGACGTAGTCAGTTCACTTTATCTATATAACTGAATAATTATTCATTTATTTGCAGCCTGCAGTGTCCCAATGTTGGGCAAAGGCCTCTCTTTCCTCCTTTCATTTATCCCGGTCCATAGATTTTTGGGGCCAGTCCTTCATAAAGGCATCGAGTTCATCGCGCCAGCGGCGCCTCGGCCTTCCTCGACGTCTTTTGGTGTTTTGTGGCACCCAGTGTGTTGCAGTCTTTGCCCACAAGTCATCGGACATGCGCATCAAGCTCATTTAATTAAAGCATGGAATACTTAAGTTCAAAAGAGATACGTTTATTGATACCTAAATTATGAACAAACGTTTCTTTTTATCTCAGAACTCTTTAATTTTCCGGGATAAAAAGTAGCTTATGTCCTTCCCCGGAATACAAATTACCTCCTGACCTACCTAGTGATACCTGTACCAAATTTCATTATAATCAGTTGAACGGATGCGCCGTGAAAGCGTAGCAGACAGACATACTTTTGCATTTATAAAATTAGTAGGGATGGATATAGTTAGGTACGTGGTACCTTAAACTATTCTTTTAATCTTAATGAAATCTCAGCATTAGCCGTAGTAATATAATAAAATTTGTGAATGCGTATTTGTTTGTTAGTTTGTTCGATTGTAATTCGAACAAACTAACAAAAAGAAAAATAGATCGACGTTTTGTATGAAAATTGGCCGGGATAAAATTTAGAATAAAAAATCCACGTGGATGATGTCGTGAGCATATCTAGTAAAGAAAAAGAAGAAATCTAAAAAGAAGTCGGTTAATAATTAAATGGCGCAAGTCGCTTACGAGTAAGAATACGGTCTTCAGTTATGTTAGTCCAAAATATTAATTTTGTGTACTAGGTATATTTTGAATCATTTACATTTTAACAGTGAACAAAAAAAAAATTGGCGACACCAAACATACTATTTAACGTTAATAAAATTATACCATCTCTTCTAAAACATTTCTGTTTAAAGCACGGTAAAGTGACAACGAATTCCCCTCCAAGCGGCATTTGGTTAAATTACAGTCGTTTATCAAATTGTCACCTGCTTTATTTGCAAATAAACTTCCTTGGTTATTGCCAAGGAAGTTTATTTGCGGTGCTTTTAGAAACTCAATTAATCTGAATAAAAAATCGTTGTGGTGCATGTTTTTTTAACCACCACAGCATTATTTTAATTTAGTCTCATAAACAATTTAAACTAATATTCATTCAGCAATATACTGTGTTTGTAATCCTTATGATTTATTCCTTTTGTGCAATTATTATAATGACAACGTATGTAGTTTGCTTTAAGGTACTTTTTAACCGACTTCTAAAAAAAGAGGAGGTTCTCAATTCGGCGCGTATTTTTTTGTTAAAACATAGATGATGTAAATTATTAAACGTAGTTCCGCTGGTCTGCCGTCTGCAGTTGGGTGGGTATGGATCCGGAATTACTCTGTATTGATAACATACACTAAATATAATATAGTAATACACCTAAACTCACCCGCCCGCTGTATATGGTTTCTGATTCGGTACCGCGATCACCGAGTCCGAGTCCGAGGGTTCAGATAGGTTCACCAATATTCACAAAATTGTCCGATGGATATCCATAGGTCACTGGTTCAAATCCGGCTCGAAGGACCATATTATGTTCAATTTAAATGCAACCTTTTTCGGTCGCAATGTTGCTGGCACACTACACGACACATCACATTAAAAACCTACACTGACACTTATTGCTGTTTTGTGTGCCAGCAACATTGCGACCGAAAAAGGTTGCATATATATTGAACAGATGATGCGACTTTTTTTTTTAATTCCGAGTACTCTTTAATCAAATATCAAATAAATATTATAAATGCGAAAGTTTGGATGGATGGATGGATGGATGTATGGATGTTTGATACTCAATCACGCTCCAACTTACAATACTTAGTATTTTATAAGGTATAATAGTTGTTGTGTAAATACTATATTAAGTGCACGGTATATAATTGTAAGTTGAGCGCGAATTCGCCAACAAACTACATGTGTAGTTTGGCGAATAACATAATTTTTGTATATTTTGTGCAATTTATAAATTAAATAAAAAAAAAAAAAAAAAACGGCTGAACGGATCTGGCTGAATATTGGCACAGAGATAGAATATAGTCTGGAATGGCACATAGGCTACAAATGGATGTTTGTTACTCAATCACGCCAGAACGGCACAACGGATCTGGATGAAATTTGGCACAGAGATAGATTATAGTCTGGACTAACACATAGGCTACTTTTTATCCCGGAAAGTTAAAGAGTTCCCGCGGGATCCACAAAACCTCGATCCACGCGTACGAAGTCGCGGGCATCAGCTAGTTTAAAATAAAAAGTAACCTATGTCCTTCCCCGGGATGTAGCTTATCTCTGTAACATATTAGGCCGTTAAAACAGACACACTTTGGCATTTATAATATTAGTACGGATAATAAATTGATTCAATGTCGTTCATGTATCATTGTAAAGGATATTACCGAAGTTTTCAAGCATTAGAAAAAGAAGTTGCAAGCAGCTCAGAAAGCCTACATAGGTGCCTTTTGGATATGAGTGACGTCAGCAGCATTAATCGTGCCGTCAATAATATGTTGATCTCTGATGACTAGGTACTAATTTGTTGACTCAGTGACCCAAAGAGAATCTCGGCCTCTAACCGATTGTACCGTGCGGTTCACGCTTTCGACGGTAAGTAAGGCATATTTACATGATTCATTATTTGTATAAAAAAATCATTCAGTTGAGGCTTCGAACCTTCTCGGATTTCCCTTCATCCTAAAGACCCCAGGTGCTGAAGTCATCAGCATTGTATCTTCGGTGCTCGTGATGTAGTCTATACATATATCTACTGTTGGCGTCCCACGACATTTTGTCCTCCTGTGAATCTTACAGCTCGTCTCGTGGTGTATGCCCACCTTTATGACAATAAACAAGCAAAAAAACCATTTTCCAATTCGATTGCATAGAATGGAGATAGTTTTATGTTAACGGAAGAACACCAGGTGATGTATTTAATCCATATTCCCAGTAAGGCTGGTTTATCGGGCTCCATGCATTTTTAAACGGATAAATGGAAGGTGCAATATAAGACCATTGTACCACAAAGCTTCAGTGTTAGCCAAGTATCGATAAGTTTTTATTTCGACTTTTCTGTATGTTTTTGAAACCCTTGCCTTTTTTTTAAATGATGAAGTTGATTTACAATTATTCTGTGGTTATAAGCGTTTCATAAACTTTTCATTTCTACTAGTGCGAACGAGAGGTCGTTAGCGCGAATTGAGTTTGAATGCGACTGATTTGAGTACACTAGTGCACTAGATCAATAATCGGAATCCGAAAAAAATACGCTCCTAGAAGCCTAAATCTAGTTCTGTCTCTTTCTGCAGGCAATATTATGAAAGGACTAGCCATACCTATTTCCAACTCTTAGCACAATTTTTAAACTAAACTTAAATGAAAGCTCTATTTTTATTGCTTTCCCTTTCATAATAATCAAATCAAATATTATAAATGCGAAAGTTTGGATGGATGGATGTATGGATGTATGGATGTATGGATGTATGGATGTATGGATGTTTATTACTCAATCACGCCCCAACGGCTGAACGGATCTGGATGAAATTTGGCACAGAGATAGATTATAGTCTGGACTAACACATAGGCTACTTTTTATCCCGGAAAGTTAAAGAGTTCCCGCGGGATCCACAAAACCTCGATCCACGCGTACGAAGTCGCGGGCATCAGCTAGTTTAAAATAAAAAGTAACCTATGTCCTTCCCCGGGATGTAGCTTATCTCTGTAACATATTAGGCCGTTAAAACAGACACACTTTGGCATTTATAATATTAGTACGGATAATAAATTGATTCAATGTCGTTCATGTATCATTGTAAAGGATATTACCGAAGTTTTCAAGCATTAGAAAAAGAAGTTGCAAGCAGCTCAGAAAGCCTACATAGGTGCCTTTTGGATATGAGTGACGTCAGCAGCATTAATCGTGCCGTCAATAATATGTTGATCTCTGATGACTAGGTACTAATTTGTTGACTCAGTGACCCAAAGAGAATCTCGGCCTCTAACCGATTGTACCGTGCGGTTCACGCTTTCGACGGTAAGTAAGGCATATTTACATGATTCATTATTTGTATAAAAAAATCATTCAGTTGAGGCTTCGAACCTTCTCGGATTTCCCTTCATCCTAAAGACCCCAGGTGCTGAAGTCATCAGCATTGTATCTTCGGTGCTCGTGATGTAGTCTATACATATATCTACTGTTGGCGTCCCACGACATTTTGTCCTCCTGTGAATCTTACAGCTCGTCTCGTGGTGTATGCCCACCTTTATGACAATAAACAAGCAAAAAAACCATTTTCCAATTCGATTGCATAGAATGGAGATAGTTTTATGTTAACGGAAGAACACCAGGTGATGTATTTAATCCATATTCCCAGTAAGGCTGGTTTATCGGGCTCCATGCATTTTTAAACGGATAAATGGAAGGTGCAATATAAGACCATTGTACCACAAAGCTTCAGTGTTAGCCAAGTATCGATAAGTTTTTATTTCGACTTTTCTGTATGTTTTTGAAACCCTTGCCTTTTTTTTAAATGATGAAGTTGATTTACAATTATTCTGTGGTTATAAGCGTTTCATAAACTTTTCATTTCTACTAGTGCGAACGAGAGGTCGTTAGCGCGAATTGAGTTTGAATGCGACTGATTTGAGTACACTAGTGCACTAGATCAATAATCGGAATCCGAAAAAAATACGCTCCTAGAAGCCGTACCTATCACCAAACAACGGAATATTCATCCTCGTCATATTTGTTTACTTTACGAGTGCTTCAGAGTATTGTTATTTATTATTATCTTCCGGAGGGTACATGGTGATAACTGATAATATGATATGAGTTATAATAGACTTTTAATTTTATGTGTTGTGAAGTTGACGAACTCTCTGGCGCAGATGTCAGCGCCGCAGTCTTGTAAGTGTGGGGTGCACAAGTGCCCTACATAATTCGTGTCAGTATCATCTCAACAATTTATGATTCCTTGTTTCTGGATTGGTCTAAGGGATGGCTGCCGCCGTGGACTAGACTAGTAACTACGTCACTACGCTATGATGCCGCATTAATACCAGTTTGGGCTACGGCTTCCATTAAGCTTTCATAATATCCCGCTTCCGGCGCAGTATTGCCTGCTACCAGCCTTCTATGTAGAGATCTCGAATTTGCTCAGAGTTGAAATGCGATTATCTCGTTTGTACTCTTAGTGAAGTCAGAGAAAAGTCAAATAGCTCTCCTTACAACTCAGCTTCGGGTGTTTAAAATCTGGCGAGTAAAATTGCGGCAAGTAGTAGGGGTTAGTCCAAGATAAAATGGCTGTAGCCTAAATATACCTAAAGCGTCAGTGAGCTGTTTCCCACGGCGTGCGAGCTCGACGAACTTCCCTCATAAATCCTCGCCTTACATGATGCTTGTTTGCATAATACAAGACTTAGTCGGCTTTGTTACATTAGTTTGATAGGTAGCAACACGTGCCCCTGAGTGCTTACATGACCCTTCTGGATGCTTTGTCATACTCGTATGTATTTACATGCCTCATGGGTTGAGTGACTAGCTTGCTTGGCTGCGGATTATGAAGTCCTGAAAAATAAAAGATTTTTTTTGTAAACGAATACCCAGTAGCATCTTGGAGTTAAGATGTTGATATGTTTGTGGTGATGCAGCCTACATTGGCTTTCCTTGCCTCGGGGAGCAGAAAAATAATTGCAAAAACTAACAACATACAAAAAAAAAACAAAGGATTGAATTACAATAAAAAAATAAAAAAAAGCGTAACCTGTATAGTATTATTATCTCTATTTATAAAAATAATATTTTAATCCATACTATCCATACTAATATTATAAATGCGAAAGTGTGTCTGTGTGTCTGTCTGTCTGTCTGCTACGCTTTCACGGCCCAACTACTCAACCGATTTTGATGAAATTTGGTACAGGGATATGTTACATCCCGGGGAAGGACATAGGATACTTTTTATCCCGGAAAATTGAAGAGTTCCCGCGGGAATCAAAAAAATGTATCTGTTCAACCGATTTTGATGAAATTTGGTACAGGAATAGGTTGTATCCCGGGGAAGGACATACTAGGCTACTTTTCATCCCGGAAAATTAAAGAGTTCCCGCGGGAATCAAAAAACCTTAATCCACGCGGACGAAGTCGCGGGAATCATCTAGTCATATTATATTTTTTTGTTCGTCTGGTACGCTTCAGTGAATAAATTTTAACTATAAAACAACAATATTTGCACAGATGCAAATTATCAGTATAAATTATCATTAAATGTCTGAAAGAATAATTTATATCCGCAGTGCCACATGAAAGTTACTGAAATACGTGGCCCTAGAGACAATGCTTACTGTTGCCAGCGGATAATATACCTACTTCCGAAGGCAGAATATCGCCGATATAGACATGACTAATATGAATGTTAGGATTATATACAATCGTTTTTTTTTCACTTCTGTTCTTTATAATATTCTTCCAGTTTGATGATCGGATCTTTTAAAAGACAACATTTGATAGCTACCAACCTCAACGGAGAATAGCCTTACAAGACATTATAATATACCTCAAGTGGTAACAAACACTACCACATTCATGGTTGGAATGCCACATGATCCAACATAACCGGAGAGAGATCAGACAAAGGACTACGGCTTAACGGGCTCTTACAGGAGCAAAGCTAGGTATGTAGTTAAAAGTATATCGTAATCATCTTGGCCTATATAGTGTTACTTAGCCACGGCCGAAGCATCCAACCAGACCAGACCAAAGGAAATACAGAAATTATGAATTCACAAATAGATTCTGCCGGGAATCGCACCGAGGACCTTTATAAATAAGATCACAGAGCTCACCACTGCGCCAATGGTCACTAAAAGTCCCGTTTTGAGGGCTTAATAAAAAAAGTGGCGTAACGGGAGACAAAAACTTCCAAACAAAACTTGTTCTAAATTCTCTTGTAAATATCCCAAAGTTTGGTGTAGCTAATTTAATTTCTGCTCAAATGTCTTTTTTGAAAATGGGGACAACTTTTCGTGAGAGCCGTTATTATTACTAAACTTTTCTTTAACGGTGTCTGTAATGTAAGACGATTAAGTACTTCTAAATATTATCTACTTTAGTATTTAGTAAACGTTTATTACACATTTGTGATACAGTGTAATTTTAATGATCTTTTATCAGTAGTAAACTATGTGGCCAATCCTATTGTACCCAATCTCTAAACTAAACTAAAATGACAGCTTTAAATCTAGTTCTGTCTCTTTCTGCAGGCAATATTATGAAAGGACTAAGTAGCCATACCTATTTCCAACTCTTAGCACAATTTTTAAACTAAACTTAAATGAAAGCTCTATTTTTATTGCTTTCCCTTTCATAATAATCAAATCAAATATTATAAATGCGAAAGTTTGGATGGATGGATGTATGGATGTATGGATGTATGGATGTATGGATGTATGGATGTTTATTACTCAATCACGCCCCAACGGCTGAACGGATCTGGCTGAAATTTGGCATAGGGATAGATTATAGTCTGGAATAGCACATAGGCTACTTTTATCCCGGAAAATTAAGGAGTTCCCGCGGGAACCAAAAAACCTTGATCCACGCAGACGAAGTCGCGGGCATTGGCTAGTGTCAAATAAATATTATAAATGCGAAAGTTTGGATGGATGGATGTATGGATGGATGTATGGATGGATGTATGGATGGATGTATGGATGGATGTATGGATGGATGTATGGATGGATGTATGGATGGATGTTTGTTACTCAATCACGCCGCAACGGCTGAACGGATCTGGATGAAATTTGGCACAGAGATATAATATTATAGTCTGGAATAGCACATAGGCTATTTTTTATCCCGGAAAATTAAGGAGTTTCCGCGGGAACCAAAAAACGTCAATCCACGCGGACGTAGTCGCGGGCATCAGCTAGTACTCCATAAGGAAGAGGACAGAACTAGGTTTAGAGCTCTCATTTTAATTTAGATTAGTTCTAAACAGATTTGGCCACATTGCGTACAACAGAGTCAGCCCTACTTTATCAGACAAAACTATGACGTACCTACTCTCAGCTAAGTATGGGTTTCTGTGCTCTTTACTAAAGCGTACATAGTATTGATTTTAGCATAATAATTATGCTTATACCTAATATTTTATTCTATACTCTATCTAATACTGTCTGTCTGTCTGATACGATCTGATGTCGACGATATTTGGCACAGAGAACGCTTTTATTGCATGGTTGCAAAACCACGTGGATGAAGTTGGGGAACATGAAGATGTAAAAAATATAAAATGTTAAATGAAAACAAATATTTTTTATCCCACTCTCCCGTTTTTACAAAGCCATTTCACGGAAATGCAATAGAACTGACAACGGATTCCCCTCCAAGCGGCATTTGGTTAAATTACAGTCGTTTATCAAATTGTCACCTGCTTTATTCGCAAATAAAGTTCTCTGGCGAGAAAGGGGCTTGTGGAAACTCTATTAATCAGTGTACAAATAATTACAAGTTATTTGTTAGTAAATGATTGTGTTTGATAAGTGATTGATTGTATTTATATTATTTTAACTACCTATCTTAACAGAATACTAACAAATAGTACATAAAAGTACCGACTGTTAATGAAGATGAAGGCTCTTTTTAGCGGTTTTAGGTGATTGTAGACTCTACAGACTAAAAAATGACTATAGTACATATTATAAGTTGGTGTTGACACAAGGGAATTCCAAATTCTGTATGCTGATGTTAGCGTGATGCACTTACGGGCCTCAGTCAAAAAGACACTTCATTTTTTATCCTAAATGAGTTGATCTCGTGCTTCATATATGCTTGACTACCGCAGACTATGGTTCCGCAAGGCGAACAAGCTTTTGGCTTCGACGTCACGTTGAGCCTACTATGACGACCTCCGTTGCACAGTGTTGAGCGCTATTGTCTTAACGTGCGGAAATATTATAAATTATATTGTTATATAATAGAAGTTATATTGTGGTATTGTAGACATAGTTAGAAACTCTGATAGCTTTCTAGTTATAGTATACTTACTGAGCGGTTTGAGTGCTTAAAGTTAGGATAGTTAGAATCCGATTCTATAAGAACTTTGCTTGCATAATATATATATTTCTGCTAAAATTTATTTTTAAAAGCTTATATATTGTAGTAAATCTCTATTGAATAATGCAATCCGTACGTTTAATATTCCAATCCTTCCAGTTGTTTGAGCGTGATGCATTTTCAGACTCCTACCTATAAACAAATCGTTCCTATCGTATCAGAACGTTAAACGGTCCTTACTGCTGATGACTGTACTGAAATTCAGTTCAAATTCAGAAAAAATTCGACGACCTCCATGGCGCAGTGTGTAGCGCTGGTGCCTTAATGTGCGGAGGTCCCGGGTTCGATCCCCGGCAGGATCAATTTGGGAATTTATAATTTCTGAATTTTCCCTGGTCTGGCCTGGTGGGAGGCTTCGGCCATGGCTAGTTACCACCCTACCGGCAAAGACGTGCCGCCAAGCGATTTCGCGTTCCGGTATACGATGCCGTGTAGAAACCGAATAGGGGTATGGGTTTAATATAACTGCCATGCCCCTAACAGGTTAGCCCACTACGATCTTAGACTGCATCATCACTTACCATCAGGTGAGATCGCAGTCAAGGGCTAACTTGTAGTGGATAAAAAAAAAGAAAAAAGAAATACATCAATAATATTTCTTTCTTTATTAAAGACTAGCTGATGCCCGCGACTTCGTCCGCGTGGTTTAAGTTTTTTGTTATTCCCGCGGGAACTCCTTAATTTTCCGGGATAAAAAGTAGCCTATGTCACTCTCCAGGTCCTCAACTATACCCGTGCTAAAAATCACGTCAATCCGTTGCTCCGTTGCGGCGTGATTGAAGGACAAACCAACAAACCAACAAACCAACAAACAAAGTGACATCTCATAATACAAGCATAGTATTTATTTTCCAAACTTATTTCGTAACTCGTAAAAATAAAAAAAACGAGACAAATTATTTGTAAGTACAAAAACT
The DNA here is from genome assembly GCA_963932025.1 of Erebia epiphron. Lineage (NCBI taxonomy): Eukaryota > Metazoa > Arthropoda > Insecta > Lepidoptera > Nymphalidae > Erebia > Erebia epiphron. The sequence continues at coordinate 23,003,425 of OZ009952.1, forward strand.
GCATAGCTCGTAAAGATTTTTCCTAAAGAAACATGATTATTATATATTTAAATCCCGCAAATCTGTAGTGGTAAGCAAAAATATTCCAACAGAACGCTGGTGATTACATTTTTGTTCTGAAATTGTCAGTGTAAATTTCGCCGGCATGCAAATGTTCCGAAAAACCCGACTGGCATTTTACCGTCTTGAAATATGTGAGCAAAAATCACTTAGGTACGCTATTCTCAGGCAACACCCATGCAGGTAGAAGGAAAGGCAAGGGGTCGCTTTAGTAAATGTCCCGTGTCGGACGACCGACCGCATTTGGGAGCCCATTACCAAGAGATTGATGACGTCATATTGTCACGTAGACAATCGCCGCTGACTTACGCACTTTACACAATACCTCATCCCTTGAGCGATTAAATAATAGGATCATATCAATAGGATATATCTATTTCAAAATCGTAAAATAGCACAGTCCACAAACAGTTTGATTAGTTATTAAAGTATCTAATAAATCTTGGCAAATATAAACCTACATAGGGCAGTATACCTAATATAAACTTCACTAATACGGAAGATATTGCTTTACCTAGTTGAAATTAACATTTACAAGTAATAAAATACCAACGGGCGTTTTTTAGGTTCACAGGGTTTTAATTAATTAAATACATATTTTCCAATGGATGTTTGGGAAAAGTTGATGTGCTATTAAAGCCTTGGTTAAATACTACGTGCGAGGTCATCGATAAGCTGCGGTAGTAACAATGAAAATCGTATGACATAAGGAATTTATGATACTCGTCATACTGTACAGAACCCAACCATTGCCGTTCACACATCAAGAATTGTATCGATTATATTGTACGATTGTATTGTACTGTGCAAATAAAGCCTCACTCTTTATATGATACCTTACTCGATCTAGTAAACCCACTTAAAAATTTCAACCCCCCCATTTCAGCCCCTTTTGTAACAGTAATAATAATATATTTTGGACTAGCTGATGCCCGCGACTTCGTCCGCGTGGTTTAAGTTTTTTGTTATTCCCGCGGGAACTCCTTAATTTTCCGGGATAAAGAGTCTATGTTACTCTCCAGGTCCTCAACTATACCCATGCCAAAAATCACGTCAATCCGTTGCTCCGTTGCGGCGTAATTGAAGGACAAACCAACAAACCAACAAACCAACAAACAAAGTGACTTTCACATTTATAATATTAGTATATTAGTATGATTCATTATCACTATCGGCGATTCGTTATCATTATTTAAAATTATTCAAAATTTCAAGTCTCTAGCTAATAGTTACTTGAATAAGCTAAATTTGACTAGACAGACATAGTTGCACCATATGGGGTGCAAACCTACCTTTTACTAGTAGGTACGCAGCCCAAAAAGGTCAAAACCGAGATGCGACACTGCTGTTATCAACGACCTCTATTACTTGCAATCTAACGTATTGAACTACTAGCTAATGCCCGCGGCTCCGTCCGCGTGGATTGAGGTTTTTGGGTTCTCGCGGGAACTCTTCAATTTTCCGGGATAAAAAGTAGGCTATGTGTCATGTCAAACTTTCGCATTTATAATATTTATTTGATATTTGATATATTGTATAGTGCTGGTTGTCACGCGTTTTATTTAACCAGAGCTTTAACGCCTGAACAAAAGGGCCCATAATAATGTTTAACGGTTTCTATAATGACCTCGTAAAGTGGTAACAGCAGAGCCTTTTCATAAATACCAAACCAAACTTCCCTTTTCACGGGTCAGAAAATTTTGTTTTTTCCTAAACTGAATTATTCGCTTGTCTTGGCAACACTGAGTAAAGGGATGATATATTTAGGAACAATCTTTTTGTTCTTAATCGAAAGGTTAATACTGCTGGTTTTTGTATATAATGATGCTACAAGATGAGTATAACTAATTTCGTTTCATTCCTCACCTACATTCACCATATTCAGGATTGTAAGAACATTCGGAGTCATGTCAATAGAGTTGCAATTTCTTCAATACTATCAATATTACCTTGAACTTCTCGATAATAATTACTATGCATCGTATGCACGGATCGACTGATAATATCAACTGTGAATATATTATATATACTATTTTTTTTTAAATTTCTTTAAAGGCTTTAATACTATTTTATGCCATTTAAAATATTATATTCGTATAAAAATAATTTAATCCTTACATTGCAATATACTATTCGATACTAATAATACTATATTATTTATTTATTTATTACAGGAAATTAACTATAAAATAAAATTTTAAACTAATCCTTATATATACCTACTAACAAAAGATAAAAATAAAAACCTAATCAAAAAGACCACCCCTGGTTGCCCCTGGACCAAAGGTACCCATCAAACTTGCAGCATTGCCACGCTGAATGGCGATGGATAACCTTTGAACCAGGTAGGAACCAGAACGTGGGTCACAGCCCCTTTCCCTCAAACGACGGCCGATCTCTTTTATGAAAGTTTTTGCTTCCCCACCCCAGCATCCCATCGTCTCCATCGCCAGTGGGACAAATAAATAATAATACTATGCTGCTGGTCATTAACATATTTTTTATTGAAGTAATGTTATTATTCAATTTAATTACTTTTCACGTTCACGTTTTACATAAAATTTGTAACTAATAAGAATTCGGTATCACAGGGAATTCAATCCATCCTTGAATATTATTATTTTCTTCTAAATTAAGTAAGTATTTTCTCCAATAGTATAAATAGAGCCTCGTATTCACTAGAGGTCAAATTTCCCACGACACGTGTTCAGTACCTACTATTTTTGTAGAGAAGTTGCCCTAAAGAGGTAATTAGTATTTTTAAAGTAACCTTGGCTATCATACACTCACAAAAAAAAAACAGAACACACACGTCGATAGAAAATCCCCCACCTATCTTTGAAATCTATAAAATGGACAATCGCATTGTGCAAAGATCTTTGATTTTACAGCTTTAATAGATTAACGGATTAATCCTCCTGATCCTCTCCCCTGTTTCGATTGTCAGCGTAATGACAGAGTGTCCTGCGGTAAATGCACAAACGTTGTAATCTGTCCTCCCTATAAACTCCCACATACCTACTTAATGCTCTCCGCCTGGAGCAAAAATAATACTATTAAAACGTAATGATTTCACTTTGATAATTAAAAAAGGATGGGAAATGGATATGAATATTTTATGCGACCATCCAGCACTTTTCCATGATCGAATTTATACGCTTGGATGCTATACGTTTAGTGTCCTCCTGTCGAATTTAGCTATGGCGGCTAAGCCATTTGCGTGGGAGATATTATAGTGCACAGAACATTCGACACGACCGGAGAGAGATTAGACGCAAGACCGACGTCTTTACGTGCTCTCCGAGGCACGGGGGCCGGGGGATAAAACACCGCCAATTTTCTAACTCCGAGCTAGTACTGAGAGTTGTCAGAAAAACCCAATATTTTATGGCCCAACCTAAGATACGAAACCGGGACCTCGTCAGCCGAAACATGCTAGCCACTAGACCAATTGTTGGGGCTTCAACCTGGTCCAATGCTACAACCCTAAGACGCTGTTCCAGGGGCCCATCAGCTGGATTCGAGCCTCTTAGACCATTGGCTCAGGGCCAAATGCGGACAGAACTGTTCCGGCTTAACTTAGATAACTAAATTATTGATAGATTTAACTTATGCTATGCACTTACAGAGTCCAAGGTGACCACGGCTCCTCGATAAGGAAGAATGTGGGTTAAAGGGTAGGAAAGGTCAGGAATGAGAAGGTACTTGCTGTTCGGCCGTAGCTTCTTGCTTCAAGACGGCACTAACACACAACACACACAGCACAGCACTCAAAGTTCGTCCAAAAGCTGCTTAGGTTAACTATTTACGGAATTATACACAGTTTGCAGCCGGCAGGTGTCAACTTGGCCACACAACTATCAATGCCACTCAGTACCGCAAGTAAGTCTTTATTTAGTACCGAAATAACTAGAAGCTAATTTCTTGCGGGAACCTGCTATAGCGAGGTTCTAACAATACGGATTACAAAGAAAAGCTTATTTTTACAATCAACAATTCGAGGCGCGGCCGCTAGCAAAAACCAATCTTGAACCTGTCGAACTGTCAAAATCAAAAGTTTTATCAAAAAGCGCGGCAAGCTAGCTTCGTTCACAAAGTATTCATCTGTCACAGCGACCACAGACAACTAATACATAGGTGGCGCGAACAATCCCCCGCCCGTGGACGCAAGGATTTACGTCCACTCACTAACAGATGGGGAGACGTGACAAGGTGCAAACGGCTCGGTGCAAGACCGAATCTCCGACCATTACCTCGGCGACTCTGGGAACCCCATCAGACCCGTACATTAGCTTAACAATGCGTCCACGACGCCAATACAAAGGTAGCAAATTAGATTCCTTTACCAATACAAGATCACCAACCTTAGGGGGATCGGATTTGTCAGCCCACTTAACACGTTGCTGCAAAAGGTGCAAATACTCGAGTGACCAACGATGCCAAAAGCTCTGAGTCATTTGCTGCAACAGTTCAAACCGAGACAAACGTGAGGTTCTCGCGTCCCTGAAGGGGTATTCGGGCAAGGCGTTAAGGGGCTGACCAATCAAGAAGTGGCCGGGAGTTAAGACCTCCAGGTCGTTTGGGTCAGACGAGAGGGGGCAGAGTGGCCGAGAATTGAGTATGGCCTCAATTTTACAAAACACAGTGGCGAGTTCTTCGAAGGTCAAGATAGTTTCTCCTATAACGCGTCGGAGATGTGTCTTGGCGACCTTGACGACAGCTTCGAAGATCCCACCCCAGTGGGGGCAAGCTGGAGGGTCAAACTTCCAGGTTATCCCCATCTTGGACATTGCAGTACTTAAACTAATCTTATTACTAGACAAAAATTCAACAATTTCTCTTAAATATCTATCGGTACCCTTATAATTAGTACCGCAATCGGTGCGAACCAGGTCAGGCAATCCTCGACGAGAGACAAATCTACTTAGTGTGGCCACAAAGGCCTCAGTGCTTAAGGCACTCACCAGTTCCAAATGGACCGCTTTAGTAGAGAGACAAACAAAAACGCACAGATAGGCCTTGAGTGACCGGGCGTTGCGGAGGTTAGAGCTCTTGATGGCGAAAGGGCCTGCAAAATCAGTGCCAACTCCGGCAAAAGGTCGAGTGGCCATGACGCGGTCGGGGGGCAAGTCACCCATCATCGGCTGCGCAGTAGGGGCCTTCAAACGGTAGCAAGGGATGCATTTGAAAATGACGCTCCGGATTGTGCGTCTCCCTGCCAAAATCCAAAACTCACGCTGTAAAATAGCCGAGAGGGCATTGCAACCAGCATGGGCATTTTTCAGGTGATAAGAGGTCACCAGCAATTTAACAAAGGTGCCGTCCTTAGGGAGCAGCAAAGGGTGACGAGCACCATAGGGCAACTCAGAATTCCTAAGGCGTCCGCCAACGCGTAACAATCCGTCCTCGTCCAAAAAGGGGCTTAAGCGAGCAAGCGGGCCTTTCAAAGCTAAGCCTCCTTTTATGGTGTCAATCACGGACGCAAAATGTTCTGCCTGAACCACACGCACCCAATGTGTCCGGGCTTCTCGACGTTCAAGAGGCGACAAGACAGGATTCAAATTTTTATTACCTGGGTTCCTACCATTATGGATGAAACGTCTAAGCCAACCGGTAACACCAATGAGTTTATCAAGGGAACTGTATCGTTCCAAGAGGAAGTTGGAGTCTGGGATCAGTTTATCCTCCACGACTCCGACTCTTAAGCCCGGCAAAACTTCCGGAGCGGAGAACCGATTCTGAGGCCAAGTCGACTCAGGTTGCGTTAACCAACTTGGGCCCCACCAAAGGGGATGGTTGACAAGTGAAGAGGCCTCGAGACCGCGAGAGGCACAATCGGCCGGGTTCAATTCTCCGGGTACGTGTCTCCAAATCAACGGAGTTTCAGAGCACTGAATTTGGGACACCCGATTCGCGACAAAGACCTCCAAGTTGTGAGGGGCGGCTCATAGCCAACATAGGACAATTTCACTGTCCGTCCAAGCATACACGTCGGTCAGTTCGACCACGGATGCCAAAGATGAACGGACGTGGTTAAGAAGGCGCACCAAAAGAGCAGCGCCAGACAATTCTAATTTAGGGATCGTCAAGCGTGACCGAATAGGGGCCACCTTGCTCTTTGCCAAGACAAGATGTGTCGCTACCTCACCAGTGGCATCGACAGTCCGCATATATACCACGGCAGCATAGCCTCGTTCGGAGGCGTCACAAAACCCATGGAGACTGGCGTGGCACCTTCCTGGTGGTAGGAAGCGTCGAGGCATCGAAATTCGGTCGACGTCCGGAAGTGCAGACACAAGGGAGTGCCACTCCTTCAATAATTTCCCTTGGAGAGGCTCGTCCCAACCGACTTCAGCGATCCAAAGCTTCTGAAGGAAGCATTTGGCCAAAAATATTACGGGAGTGATCCACCCGTTTGGATCAAAAGTGCGGGCAACCGTAGACAAGACGGAGCGCTTAGTCCAAACCTTAGGAGGTGTGTTCAATTTAACCCGGTAGGTGAAGACATCCTGGACGGGCTGGTACTGTATTCCAAGGACCGTCAACAAATTAGGATTTTCAAGGTTTTCAAAAATATGAGGGTCCTGCTGATCCTCTCCCGGGAGATCCTTCAAAACGTGAGGGGAGTTGGATAGCCACTTTCGCAATTCATAACCTCCGGACTTCAGTATTGCGATCAATTCGTCACGCAGGGTCAAAGCTTCTTCAACACTAGAAGCTCCTGTGCAGATGTCGTCCATATAGACTGACGATTCCAAGATGGCTGATGCACGAGGATAATTCAGCCGCTCGCGGTTAGCCAATTCCAACAAGGTCCTAATAGCAATGTAGGGGCTTGACCGGAGTCCATAGGTCGTTGTGTTCAATTCAAAGACCCGTATCGGCTCATTAGGACTCTCGCGCCACAAAATCAGCTGATACCTCCGATCATCGCGATGCACCACCGACTGTCTGAACATCATCTTGATGTCAGCAACAAAGACAATTTGGTGACGGCGGAAATGCGTGAGGATGTCGGAGATATCCTTGATCAACTTAGGGCCAGCGTGCAGACACTGGTTCAAAGTCACCCCGTTAGACGTAGCCGCGGAGCCGTCAAATACCACTCGAATCTTACCCCCAGGGGTCTTCAAGACAGCATGGTGGGGTAGGAAGTAGTGCTCGTGCGAACGCCAATCAAAATTGGATGGTGACATGTGTCCAAGGTCTTCGTACTCGCGCATAAATTCAATATACTTGGTGCGGAAGGTAGGGTCGCGCCGCATGCGCCGTTCCATAGACAAGAGCCTCTTCTCAGCTAAGGCCCGTGAATGACCAAGAAGGGGGCGAGAGGCGAGGAAGGGCAAGCGAGTTACGAAGCGCCCGTCAGTACGGCGGCCTGTGTTATTTTGATAGAACAACTCGCATTCAAGGTCAAGAGGATTAACCGGTGCAGCGTGTGGCGGCTCCTCGACTTCCCAAAAACGCTGGACTACATCCGACAACGTTAAGCCGGCTGCCTGCAATTGGTCTAGCACCGGTGGGTCTGAAGACCACAAAACGGGTCCAAGAAAGCTATGACCAAATATAGTGGAGATGGCGCAAAGTCCATCTTTCTGCAGGACCCTAATTCCTCCTGACAAGATCAGGCCTAGGACATCAGAACCCAACAAAAGATCCATGGGACCAGGTTCAGTCCAGTGAGGGTCGGCAGGGGTCAGACCTGCCGTACAGGAAACCGCAACATCAGCGATTCTTTCCTGTGGTAGAGGACCCAAGATATCGTCAAGGACTGACACCTTGACCAAGACGCGGAGATCGCCCTTAATTGGGCCAAACATCAACTCCGCTTCACCCTTAGGAGTCGAGGGCTCGGCACCACCGATACCTATCATCCGAACCGCATGAGGACTCCAAGGGAGCCCTAGCTTACCCACCAAATAAGAAGAAGCAATACAGCGCTGTGAACCCGAATCCAAGAGGGCACGAACTATCAAACATTCACCTTTCGGGTTGTACACCTTCACTGAGACAGTCGGCAAAAGAACGGTCTGACAGACGGACTGCTGAAGATTAAGATTCTCAGGAGATGTGGCTGTTGTGGGGGCTAGGGCGGCGACTACCTAGTAGTGGTCACCTTCATCAAATCGGTCCTCGAACCGGGGAATCTCGAATCGAGATTCATGCGGAACCTCCAGAGGCGGAGGAGACGGACCTCCATTTGGGTAAATCCACGCGCCATCCCGCGGCGGAAGCACAGGCCTAGTCAAGCGGGCAGAGGCCGGCACACCGTAGTGAGGTTGGCGACCCATACGAGGTGGGCGGCGCTCTAGTCGCGGCCACTCGTGAAGCGGGGGTGAGTAGCGAGTAGGACGGCCCGTCGCCGTGGCGGCAGCAAATCCCGCATCAAATTGGCGCAGGGGGGTCGAAATCCCCCCGCGGGGGGGTGAAGCCCCCCCGGGTGGGGGCGAAGTCCGGACACACCGGGGCACCTGACACGGTGCAGGAGAGCGACGCAGACTAGCAGGGGAGCGATTAACATAAGCACCCCCGCCCGTGCGGGGGGTGCTCTCCCCCACCTGGCGGCCAACGCCATTTTGGTTGGCACACAAGATCGCCAGGTGGTTGCCCTTACAAATAGGGCATGGCTGCTGATGTGGGCAGTCTCGCTGCCTGTGAGCTTCCAGGCAACTATAGCACCAGTGGCGGTCCCTGGCGATGCCCCTCCGGTGGTTAATCGTCTTGTCCAGGAACTGGGGACAAGAAGGTACCCTGTGGCCCGGACGCTTGCAATATTTACAGGGGGTGGCCTCAGTGGCAGCAAGCCCCCTGTAGACTGGCATTGGCCTTCGGTCAGAGGCCCCCTTACCAGGGCCGCCAATCTGGCCCCTTCCCTTCCTCGGCTGGGCAGGTTGCTCTGAGGTCCTTGAAGGACCAGCAACGCCAGAGTTGTCAGCCTGCCGGCACTCCTCCTCGAGGGACTTTAGCAAATCTGAAAAGAGGGGCAGATAGCTGGCACCGTCCCCACCATACCTCTGTTCAAACCGCAATTTTAATTCGGGAGGTAGGCGGGACAACACTATATGCAGCAACAGAAAAGACCACTGGTCCACCGGGAGCTCTAGTCGCCTAAGTGCATTACATGCTACAATCAACGGGTTTAACAAAGATTCCCTCAAACGAGCAACCCCTGAGACACGTGGCAGAGACAAAATTTGCGCCACGTGCGTGTCCGCTAATCGGCGCACGTTGGCATACCGCCGGGTGAGTAGTTCCCGGGCGGTAGTATAGCTCTCCTCGGAGAGGTCCAGGTGGCAGACCACACTCAGAGCCTCTCCCTGCAAGGAGGACAGTAGGTAGCTCAGTTTCTGGCAGGGAGACAGATCCTTCCTAGCATGCACCAGACTATCAAAGAGGCCGAGGAAACCTAACCACTCACTCAAATTGCCAGAAAATTTTGGTAGGTCTATAGTGGGTAACCTACCTAGTAGCGCAGGTTGAGTCGGAGGTCTCAAAGGAGACTCCAGAAGAGAGCTTAGTCTCGCCTCCATCTTAAGCTTAGAGCTTTCCTCCACAAGGCCGTCCGTTAGTTCAAAGAACTGCTCATAGTCTCGCTGAGCGGACTGGAGCAGTTCCTCGGGCGGTTCCAAAACCACTAGGTCCCTAAGCGCTTCCTCGACAATTGCCTGTCTGGTCGGCACCTGTTCACATCGCTTGAGCAGTGCGGATGCTCTGTCCTCACGGCCTATCAAGGTACGAGCTGTAGCCGCCCATCGGAGTTCAGCTTGTATCGAGCCAACGAGCTTTTTATGAGCTGACATCTTGTACGCAATAGGTATTGCAATTTGCAATTAAATAAATTACTTTATGATTCACACTTACAATTTAGGCTGGATTGGGGTGGCAACCCTAACTAACAATTAGCCAGCTGTGTGAATTCACAACAAAACAACAACAGTATAACAACACACAAAACAGCAACAAACAACAACCAAATAACAGCAAATAAACAATGTTCAAATTCTATTGTTAACAATGAATTTATATGTTAGGTTGTTACACTGTTGATTGCTACAATAATCAAAGTAAAGAATTAAAAATAAACAAGAATAAGAACTACAATTAAAAGCAAGTTAAACTTACCTACATGAAAATTATCAAATTATCAGGGGTTAACCTTCAAATACAGACAGACATACATGTAAAAACAAAAAACAAGTTATGTGTATAGTTAACCCGAGACAAACAACAATAATATGTAATTATAGTAATTGTAGTATAATCTTAAGCATAAGTTAGAAGTTACAAATTCAAGTTTTTAAACAATTGCAAAGACAGGCAAAGACAGGTGAGCAACTATATATGTGACTGAAAACACTGTGTAATCAATGATTACCGTTCAATAATTAAAAACAAGTTTTTAATTTGCAACTAGTAGGGGACAAAACCAAAGGTAGTGGTTAAATTTACAAATCCAATTAATAATAAGCGATTAATTCAAGACAACAAATTCATATACAGTCACAATCGCAATGCAGACAAGCAATATCAAACCTTGTAATTAGCAATATCAACATATAAAGGGTAAATAATGTATACATAATACCCTTTATTACAAGTTATTATCTGTACACAAATTCAGTTAAAGTGTTGAACAGCTGTTGGCCAATTAATTTAGAAGTTTGCCAACAATTCAATAAGCTGCTAACAAGCTAGTATGTATTTAACAAAACTAATTACAGCTTGCAACCTTTTCTCAATCTCAACTACAAACTTTCAATTTATAGATAAATAAGTACTTTCATAAACAAAGCAGTTATTTAATTAAACAGACACCAAGTACAAGCTTTGACACCACAAAAGTATAGTTTGTGCGGCAAGAATCAAACCTAATGTATAAAATTCTCTTATGCCGCTTCAATACATTTCACGCAGCAAGTAGGAACTATAGCTAAGTAATCCAAAGTAAAAGTTAAGCTTGTTTTAATTTACCCAGCTATATCCCACAATAAATGCCCCACTAGCTTACACTATTAACCGGTACAGACCTGTCCGCAGCGTTTAGTACAACCACGCTCTTTGCTACCAAATTTGGGGCTTCAACCTGGTCCAATGCTACAACCCTAAGACGCTGTTCCAGGGGCCCATCAGCTGGATTCGAGCCTCTTAGACCATTGGCTCAGGGCCAAATGCGGACAGAACTGTTCCGGCTTAACTTAGATAACTAAATTATTGATAGATTTAACTTATGCTATGCACTTACAGAGTCCAAGGTGACCACGGCTCCTCGATAAGGAAGAATGTGGGTTAAAGGGTAGGAAAGGTCAGGAATGAGAAGGTACTTGCTGTTCGGCCGTAGCTTCTTGCTTCAAGACGGCACTAACACACAACACACACAGCACAGCACTCAAAGTTCGTCCAAAAGCTGCTTAGGTTAACTATTTACGGAATTATACACAGTTTGCTGCCGGCAGGTGTCAACGTGGCCACACAACTATCAATGCCACTCAGTACCGCAAGTAAGTCTTTATTTAGTACCGAAATAACTAGAAGCTAATTTCTCGCGGGAACCTGCTATAGCGAGGTTCTAACAATACGGATTACAAAGAAAAGCTTATTTTTACAATCAACAATTCGAGGCGCGGCCGCTAGCAAAAACCAATCTTGAACCTGTCGAACTGTCAAAATCAAAAGTTTTATCAAAAAGCGCGGCAAGCTAGCTTCGTTCACAAAGTATTCATCTGTCACAGCGACCACAGACAACTAATACATAGGTGGCGCGAACACCAATAATATGGCAGTTTGAAGCTATATTTGTGTTAACGGTCACGTATGTCATCCTTTATTGTATACCTACGCTTAGTGCGTATGTATACACTAACTCCGCTCCCACCACATCTTTTTATCAATTGGCTGGTCATTGTAAACATTTCCTAGGAATTGTACACAATCCCTTTGTTTCTTACATTTCCAGTAACATCTATACATTCATCTTCAGAACTTAATAAATCCAGTGCTAACCCTAACTCCATATTAATTGTATACTACGCTGAGTCAAACTAATCGTTGGGTCACCACCACCACAACAGCCTATTAACGTCCCACTGCTGGGCACAGGCCTCCACTCTCATAGGAGAGGGGGAATTAGAGCTTAGACCCACCACGCTGCTCCAATGCGGGTTGGCGGGCTTTAGCGACTATTATTATGTTAGTGATAATAACCGGGACCGACGGCTTAACGTGCTCTCCGAGGCACGGGGGTGAAACACCGCCAACTTCCAACTCCGGGCTGGCACTGAGAATTTCTTAATTGAAAAACTCAATACCTAACAGTTTTTATGCCCGACCGGGAATCGAACCCAGGACCTCGTGATCCGCAGTTTACTATGCCGCTAGACCAACGAGGCAGTCAGGTCATCATTAGGTCAGACACTGCAAATTTTTTATTGAATAAGAAACCATAATTCTCTCTTCTACATCAGTGACTAAAAATAAAGGCGAATTCAGCAAAGACACGAGCAAACGATTTCTGAATCAATGAATCGAGAACAATTTCGAATTCACTTCTTGAGTGAAATCGATTCGGGTCCGAACGTTTGTTGGAGCTTAAAAATGATCGAATTATTCTCAGATGACATTCTAACATGTGTTTGCGAAGGATTATCTTGTGAAACAAGATAAAGGGCTTACGTGCCCATTGAATGTTGATGATGTTTGTCCGGGCTTAACTATTGGTACAATGATTAAATTATTATATTATTCAAAATATGCTCCAAATATATCAATCGAGTCATGAGAGATTCAATCGAGTTTCGTTCTTTGAATATGTTTTTATATGAGACCGTATAATCTATTTAATTAACGACTTGATAAAAATAATTTGATCCATGCAGTAAAATCATTTATTTCATTTAGTCCTACTTAATTGGCGGATACGATAAGTCGTGAATCTAAAGGATGGAAAACGGAACCCATGTTAATTTACTTTATTTCCAATGTATTAGGTAATGGATCCAGTATTAATGGATGTTACAAATGAAAAGATAGCGCTTAACGCATATATTTTGCTAATATCTACTCCTTGCTAAAATATGGCATCATTTTCTGGGGCAATTCGGTTGACATAAAACGAACATTCGTACTGCAAAAACGGGCTACAAGAATAATATACCGCAAAAAATAAGACGAATCACTTTGTTTCATATTTAAAGAAAAGAAACTGTTAACCTTAACTGCAATTTACTTACTAGAGCTGTGTTTACTTGTTAAAAATCATGAAGACGTATTTAAAAACAAGTCATGCTATAGGTAGAACTAGAACGGTGGCATCAAGACAAAAAGATCATCACGACCTAAAATTACCGATATCAATATGTAAAATCTATGATAACAGTACGTATGTAACTGCAATACGTGTATTTAATAATCTACCTTTGGAAATAAAAGCGCTTCAAAACCCTAATAAATATAGAAGAATCCTGAAATTATGGCTCATTAACATGACATTTTATAGCTTAAATGACTTGTTCAATCGTGACAAAACTAAGGACTTAAAAAATGTAAAAATTAACTTGGCTAGGTAATTTTGACATATTATATGCATAATAACCAATCTGTTTTTAGTAATTAATAATTTCTCTAAATCAAATGTTAATATTAAGTATGACCATAATATCGTAACTTACACTGCCTCGTTGGTCTAGTGGTTATCATAGTCGACTGCGGATCACGAGGTCCTGGGTTCGATTCCCGGTCGGGCATAAAAGTTAGGTATTGGGGTTTTTCAATTAAGAAATTCTCAGTGCCAGCCCGGAGTTGGAAGTTGGCGGTGTTTCACCCCCGTGCCTCGGAGAGCACGTTAAGCCGTCGGTCCCGGTTATTATCACTAACATGATAATAGTCGTTAAAGCCCGCCAACCCGCATTGGAGCAGCGTGGTGGGTCTAAGCTCTAATTCCCGCTCTCCTATGAGAGTGGAGGCCTGTGCCCAGCAGTAGTGATGTGATGATGATAATATCGTATGCCTGTTAGAGGTAGACTGTTCCTCCTATGTTAAATTATTTTAAGATCTTAAACTATGTAACAGTCAAACGATTGAATAAATGAAATTAAATGAAATAAAATGTCTTGATGAAATTGTATATTTTAAGAAAATGCTTTGCTTTTTTTAATAAAATTTTTTTTTGACTTTCACATATAAAGCTACTTTTCCGGATCATACCGGATCAACGAACAAAGCAACTTTGCGTATACTTTTATCGATTTCTCGTGTCGCGTTAAAAGGCCACATTTCGTTCTATTGTATGAGTTGCATGGGAGTGTAATTTGCATTAAGTTGGTGGTCACGCACGGCTCAGGGAGTTACCCTTTTTATTATACGATTGCCTTTATCGTTTCTTTAGTGAGTAGTTCGGTTCCCACAGAAAAGTTATGTTCATTCAATATTTTTTCCGTAAACATTTCACGTTTTAGTTAGAGTTTAGCGTAACGACGATTTGCTCGTAAATTATGGATTGCTTCGCATGCTTATAATTATCACGCATGATAATCCATACTTCCACACTAATGTTGTAAATGCGAAAGTGTGTCTGTCTGTCTGTCTATCTGATGCGTCAACTGATTTTGATGAAATTTGGCTAATTTTTATCCCGGAAAATTAGAGAGTTCCCACGGGAATTAAAAATTCTTCATCCATGCGCATGATAATAAATACATAATTTTATGTACGTACCACCACGCATGCTGGCCAATGCCGTATGCGTGGCCATATCCACATGACATTGAAACCACCCTATCAGTCAATTAATATTTAAATATTTGGGGTATTGATATAACAGCTACACCATCTTAATAATCCTTTTTGAGATTAAGGTTATGAGCAAGAGCTACGTAACTAAGTAAGATTGACTTAGTGATGAAGCAGTCCAAAATCACTAGCATGCTAATCTAGGTAGCTTTTATGAGATCAAAACCTGTGCCAAATACACTTAATCGATTTCTAAGTGGCATCGTGCAGAAAAATATGCCGGTAACGACAAAATCTCTCTCACTCTCGTCACGAGATATCTCTTTGTGCGCATACTAAGCCTGCAGAGCCGATTTAGAAATTATTAATTTCCTATGAGTGCACCCTACCGGATATCGAATTCGAAATTCGCTGCATATTAACTCAGGAACCTTACAAGATACGTGAATGGGACTAGCACATTAGCGTTTCCGTAACCTAGAAGAACCAATGAAATTTACACACAGTTCAGTGTCACTAAGTACTTAGATCATGTATCTTATGATGTAAGTTTTTATGGAGCTTTAAGCGTAACAAGTTTAGGTAGTCTGTGCCCTGGTTGCGTCCAGCAGCTCCCTGCCACTCGTTTTTTACAAAAATAAGACGTGTATTATTGATGAGGAATATTTCCAAAGCGGTGCCAAAGATCAATTCATTTCCATATTATGCTTCGCCTACACTTGGTCAAATGTCAAGCCGTCTTCAGAGTTCAGAGTAGCCTGCATGTGGAGTCGTAATATAAAATAATAACATATCTTTTGGACTTAGGCCAGCTATGGCTGAAAGTGGTGCAAATACCTTCATAATAAAGACTTGGTCAATCAATCCGCTCTGCTTTAGCGAAATGCGGCTAGTGTGGGTAAATGACAGTAGTACAGTCTCACAAACTTATCTGACTCGGTGGCCGAAATTAGAACTATTTTTTATGCCTGTTTAGTTTTTGTTCTTATTTTATTTTTCATATAAACTAGCGACGCTGACACCGGCAGGGCGACCGCGTATCTTTTGCATCAATCATTACATCGCAATCACCTCTGATTGGTGAACACTCTTCCACTATTGGACGAAATCCATTGACGCCGCAATAATACCATAAATTCAGCCAATCGGAGGTGATTGCGATGTATCAATGATTAATGCAAAGGATACGCGGTCGCCCTGCGGGTCAGATAAGTTTGACGGACTATAGTACTCTTATTAATGTAGTAAACATTCTAAAAGATTTAAACTGTGCAGCGTACTTAAGCGATGTACTTTAAGTTGCAGCCAATATGCGCAGTTGCTTTGCAGTGTGAAATTCTTAGAGGTGTTCAGTGTTACATGCCGCAGTGAAGTTTCTATATAGTCGCGCGTCGTGTAATGACTGCCCAAGCCTTTACGGCGGTTTCCGGATGAAATTCTGTTACAGCTTGAACGTATGAACCATGCAGTTTTAAGTCGAATACACTGAAATAATGAGTATAATTTGTTTGCGTTTTAAATTATAATCATATCTCTCTCTGCATCGTATTCCTCATTACCGAGGGTCGTGACCCCTTTCCATTAATCAAATACTGGGTTTTCTTGGGATGATACCCAATGCTGTGGGTCCCCACGTCTTTCCGTATACGATTCGACTAAGAGTATTTAAACTCAGGTTTTTGTAACGATTACCCGCGACTACGTCCGCGTGGATTGAGGTTTTTGGTTCCCGCGGGAATTCCTTAATTTTCCGGGATAAAAAGTAGCCTATGTGCTTATTCCAGACTATAATCTATCTCTGTGCCAAATTTCAGCCAGATCCGTTCAGCCGTTGGGGCGTGATTGAGTAACAAACATTCATCCATACATCCATCCATCCAAACTTTTGCATTTATAATATAAGAAGTAAGAAGTAAGATGTTAATGATAACAACCGGGACCGACGGCTTGAAGTGTTCTCCGAGGCACGGAGGAAACGAAAAGGCTTAATTTGAACCTGCAAATTCGGTCCAGTTACCGACTTGAGTCAACGTTGCTTAAGAATCACAATCGACTGATATGCGTTGACACAACTAGGCCAATCGTCCCTCAACGATAATCATATTATTATAAGACGGTAAAAATATAATGTTTATAACATATGAAGGGATATGGTCAGTACACGTTTAAATATATGGATTAAAAAACAAATCTCGAGCCTATCTTCAATCTGTTTCCAAAAAGTGAAAGGCCAAAGCATGCTCATTACTAAAGCAAGCATAGATAAAAAATTATATAATAATACATGAAAGACCTTATAAATAAAGTCATATCAACGAACACCCAGAACGGATTTCGCGAAATTCAATCTCGAAGGGCCTCATGCCTATTGCTTGGGTTTCAGCCGTTCGCAAGCCCGGTGTGTTCATTTCAATACGGGTGCGTTTAAAGGGCTGCCCGTTTCTATATTATCTACATTGTTGCTGTCTTCAAAGTATTGATACTATACAATATTGGTATTGGCTTCACCTATATTGTGGACCAACACCTATATTATTGTAGAAGTGATTAGGATGGTGATGGAAAAAAACTGGTCTGAATGTGTTGTGGGCGCTTCTCAGACCATTGCGCGTTTGAAACGCACGTAGTTTTAGTTCTAAGATACCGTAATTAATTATCACCAGCACACCAGCACACCAGCACAAAAATAGTGAACACTAAGTACATTAGAATAAACTAAGGACAGTTATTGGACTGTAAATTAGATATAGAAATTAATTTTAAGTAGAAGCATAAGCTAAATTTATATTACATATTAGCCCATAGGCTAGATGGTAGTAGACAGTAAAGTTGCCATTATAATACTGTAATGGGACTTGATGGTAAGAAAAAAAAAAACAGCACTCCTTTAGTAAATGATATTTAACCATATATATTAGCCATATAATAGTAATAATATTAGTGATGCCCGCGACTTCGTCCGCATAGTTAATTTCCGATTCCCAGTGCAGTTATAGTAAAGCCGCAGTATGAGCGATGATTGAATTTTATTTACGTTTTTACGGATTAAACTTTCATGGACTCATGACCGTATTTTGTAAGTTCTTTACATAAAATTCGAGTAATTTTTCAACAACACGAATCCATGAATTTCAAATAAGTTTTTTGAGATGGGCCAAATGTTAATAGGTATAAATTACGATTACGCAGAGAAACCACGCGAGCGCGCCCCGCACGTAAAAATATTATAAAACGAAAAATCGAAAGATACAAATCGTGTACAGTTAGCACGACATATTATTATTTACTCTGAAACATTTCGAAAACTCGATACCAATAAATGTGAAGAAAACTCGGATCATACAACTGCAAGGTGTTGAAGGATGAATTAATTTAAACAGTGAACGAGTGGACACCATACATTTAATTAACACTGCGTATTTTGTAGCCCAAATAATAGTTTTATATATCTGGGGTCACGGGAGTGACCCCGCCAAGACGAGCCAAGCCATAGGGTACCTACCTTTTCTCGAAGCAAGATATACCATGGAGAGTGTGCTCAGGAACTTTACAACCTAGTTCTTCCTTCTCCGTTCTACCACAGAATACCGAGAAATCGTCAGCGTTGGCATTATGTGGTTGACGTCCAATCTGCTCGTACGAAACGCTTTTGCTCGACGTTTCTGATACAAACCGCCAGGGTGTGGAATTCCACAAAGTATAACTATAGGTACCTTCAAGGCAAGAGTGAATAGGCATCTTCTAGGCAAGTGCGTTCCAACTTAGACTTCATCATCGCTTTGTACTAAGCATGATTGTTATCAAGCGCAAGCTTATATCTCGCAATAAAAGAAGCGACTCTTGATGCCATAGTATAATAACACCCAACTTCACTTCGAGGAAGTAATAAAAATATTAATGACTAGCGGTCCGCCCCGGCTTCGCACGGGTAGCACTTGATCAAAATAGTCCATACCCAATAATGGTCAGTCGGCACTAAGACGAACAACTCCACCATACGTTCTCAAATTTTGTTCAGCAAACCGCTGTGAACGCTTGGCACTTGAGTCTCCAATACGACGTACCTCGTCTGGGAACTATGTTTAGAACTAACAACTAAGTTGAGACCTGGCTCTTTTAGGCATTTCGCAGTCTGTCTATGGGTAACGCTAGAATTAAAAGCTTAGCTAAAGAACTGCGGTCAGGTGTACATGAACCTATACAAATTTTATACTTGCTTTTATGATGTACTCGTAGCAATATTTTTATACGTTGATCCGGAGTTTATTCGAAGTTAAATGTAAATTCGATTGCCGCCAGAGACATTTGAATATATTATCCTTTGCACACAAGTATGCTGATTTGAATTCAACTTGACGTAACCTTTTTATGCTAATTTAATTTTATTTCTCATCAAATTGTATATTTTTGTTTAATTGGATATTATATTTTAATGTTTAACATTGTTTGAAAAAATCAAAAGATCTGCAATTGAAAACGATTTTTTATAACCTGATATATTTTCTTTCAATAGACAGGCATCTTCTAACCCTATATATGTTTGTCTCTTTCTGGTGTCGCATTTTCGTTTCATTAACTTTTCAAATCACAACAATTCTAAAGAAGTTTCACTTCAAAAATTGATCTCTTGATTGAATTGTGGTCTTACTCAATAAAAATATAACATGTCTATTAAAGTATGAAAAGGAGATATTATGTCTTATGATCTACACAGTAGAGACTCGAAAGTAAATTTAGCCGATAGCCTTCATAAACATGTTTCACAAAATACCGCAAAACAAGGCAGTGGCTGCAATATGCTCCATTTCAGAGCATAAACAAGATAGCACACGATCCGGCGAACAAGTGCCACTTGACATCTCTACAGCCGCAGACGATGTAGTCTGTTAGCGCCCCATACTTATCGTACTACAGTATGAAACGAAACGTTGCAAGTCTATTATTTGTAGCTTTGTGACGACCCCCGTGGCGCTGTTGTCTTAACGTGCGGAGGTTACCGGGTTCGATCCCCGGCAGGGTCAATTTGGAAATTTATAATTTCTGAATTTTCCCTGTACTGGCCTGGTGGGCTTCGGCTGTGGCTAATTACCACTCTATCGGAAGAGACGTGCCGCCAAGCGATTTAGCGTTCTGGTACGATGCCGTGTAGAAACTGAATAGGGGTATGGGTTCCGCTATTCCCCTAACAGGTTAGCCCGCTATCATCTTTAGACCACATCATCACTTTCCATTAGATGAGTTCTCAGTCAAGGTCTAATTTCTAGTGGACAAAAAAGAGCTCCGTTACATTTCCGTCAAAGTTCTATGAGAAGTCAATGTCAAGTATGTTTAGTAGGCAGTAGGGGCAGTAGTCGAGCGATAAATAGTCCGAACGCAGATGTTTTCATTTAATTTAATTGTTCAAAGCACAGAATTTTCTCTTATCTAAGTAAGTAGGTAAGTCCGGATTAAAAGTGCAGTGAAGTCTGTAGGGGCGCATTTATTACTTAATGTGCTCGTTACAATAAATAACTCGAAGTCT
The DNA here is from genome assembly GCA_963932025.1 of Erebia epiphron. NCBI lineage: Eukaryota > Metazoa > Arthropoda > Insecta > Lepidoptera > Nymphalidae > Erebia > Erebia epiphron. The sequence continues at coordinate 23,023,730 of OZ009952.1, forward strand.
CTTTAGTCAAGACAAACAGAAAAAAATTTAGCCATTTTCTTTAATCTCCGTTGGTAACGCTGGAAACAAGAGTCTTAGTCCCAGTTGCATCAGGTGGTTAAAGTCAGGTTACCGTTACAGTTAAAGGAGTAGATCCACAACATTTAATATTAGGAACGAATAAAACAAAAAAAAAATCGTTACCTGTGGCAATCCAGATTTAACCAGTTTTAAATTATACTTTAACCCTGTACTATCATTTTTTCTGTGCTTAAAATTAAACTCTGAATGGGCAATAGTAAGTTGTAGACATTGACTTACCAATACCTTAGACGCACCATCGAAGCGCAAAAAACGGCACGGTCAAACTGTTCATAAATAGATAATATGAACAGTTCTCACCTCAGTCGCGCATGAGTACACCAAGCGACAACATGCCGTTTTGCTCCGTAAAAAAGTGCAAAAACAATCCGAAAGATGCGAAAAAAACGATGGAGTATCATATTTTAGGTTAGGAAATACTTTATATACATTTACTTTACGGTATACTAGCGAAATCTCTGAAGTGCGTCGAGAAGAGGAAGCTATTGTTGAACATGATGATCACATACTGTATCACACTCAAGGATCGAAAGGAAGAAATGGCGTGGGATTCATAATAAAAAAACATCTCAAAAATAACATTATAAGCTTGAGAGCCTTCTCTGACAGGGTTGCCGTTTTGGAAATTAAACTTGCAGACAACATAACATGGGCATTCATACAAGTATACGCACCAACAGAAGCATACAAAGACGAGGACATGGACATATTCTATAATACAATAGAAACAGCTCTGGATACTGCGCAAAGCCAGAATATCATCCTGATGGGTGACTTTAATGCCCAAGTGGGCAAATCACAGCAAGGAGAGACAAGAATATATGGAAATTCATCGCATGGGAAAAGAAGCAAACATGGACAACGACTAATAGATTTCTTGCTAGAAAAAGATCTTAAAATTGTGAATAGTATGTTCAACAGGAAGCCGCAGAGGAAATGGACATGGCGCGCACCAAATGGGAGTACTTTAAACGAAATAGATTACATCTTAACAAATCAACCTAACTACATGACTAGCTTTGATATTATTAACAACTTAAACTACAATACAGATCATAGAATGATAAGATGCAATTTAAAATTGAAAAAAACTCGGACTAAACCAAAATACTATAGCAATACGTGTTATCATACAGCGAAGAATCTACCAATAATCACCAAAGATGGCGGCGCACACTGGGAACAAAACTTTTTAAACTTAATTTATCACTTACCGGATGGAGCCAGTGGGCCCGAGATACAAAAACAGTATGATAACTTCGAAATCGAGATGAAAAAGGTGATACAACAACTGCCAAGGAATAAAGAGAACAAAGAAGAACTTATAAGTACAGATACACTGAGACTTCTTAAGGAAAGAATGAGCTTGTACAAAGAGAAAAGGACCAAGGAAATTAAAAGAAAAATAACAAATATAAGTAAAAAAATAAATAGAAATATAAGCAACGAAAAGAAGTTACACCGCCAGAAAACATTCGAAAAACATATAGAGAAACAAGGTGCCCTACGGAAAGCTCTCAAAGAACTCAGGGAGAATTCAGAATGGACTGTTAGTGTAAAAAGCAAAAGAGGTGTACTATTATCCAAACGTCCAGACATTATCAATGAAGCTACTTCTTTCTATGAAGCTCTATATTCAGCACAGGAACCAATGCCCTCGCATATACACAACATTATACATACAAGTAACGTCGTGACGCCAGAACCACCGATCTTAAAATCGGAAATTGAATACGCAATAAAATCACAGAAAAACGACAAATCACCAGGGGAAGATAACATCACAAATGAAGTACTGAAATCATTAGAAAAAATTATACTAAATCCCCTTCAAATTTTGTTCAATAACATTTTGAAGTCTGCAAATACACCTATGCAATGGTCTAAGTCAACTATTATTTTATTACACAAGAAAGGAGATAGAAATGATCTAAATAACTACCGCCCCATAAGTCTAATGTCTAACATTTACAAAGTATTTTCAAAAATAATCTTAGGAAGGATTATGAAGACATTGGAAGAAAATCAACCACCTGAACAAGCAGGCTTCCGGAAAAATTTCTCAACCATTGAGCATCTTCAGACTGTTAATCAAATTATAGAAAAAGCTAACGAATATGGAATTACTGTGTACATGTGTTTCATAGACTTTACAAAAGCCTTTGACTCCTTGAGCCAAAATGCAATATGGGAAGCACTCCTCGAACAAGGGGTTAATATAACATACATCAGGCTACTACACAGTATTTACACAAAAGGAACAGCCAACATTAAATTGGAAAGGGAAGGCGAGGAGTTCCCCATAAAGAAAGGTGTAAGGCAGGGAGATCCTATATCTCCGCAAATCTTCGCAGCAGTGCTTGAATCAGTATTCAGACAACTAGACTGGGAAGAAAAAGGGGTCAAGGTAGACGGAAAATACTTAAGCCATCTACGCTTTGCAGATGACATCATTATATTTGCCAAAAATGCAAATGAGCTAGAGGTCATGATTAGAGAATTCGAAACCAAAAGCAAAAAAGTTGGTCTACTATTGAACGCTGAAAAGACGAAGATTTTAACAAATGGCAAAATCCAAGATATCATAGTGGATAAAAGAAAAATTGAATTTGTTGATGAATATATTTACTTAGGACAAGCAGTATCATTTGCAAATTGTACAGAAAGGGAAATACTTAGAAGAATTACGCTAGCATGGAAAAAGTATTGGAGTTTAAAAGAAATAATGAAGAACAAACAAGTCAACATCAATATTAAGAAAAAAGTATATGAATCAATCATCATGCCATCGCTCACATATGGTTGCCAAACTTGGGCAATCAGAAAAGAAGACGAAGTTAAATTAGCAGTCTGTCAGAGAAAAATGGAGAGAAGCATGTTAGGAATCAAGCTTAAAGATAGGATAAGAAACTCTGACATACGAAGAAAAACCAAAATTTGTGACATAACAAAAAGAACAAGACTACTGAAGTGGAAATGGGCGGGTCATGTATGTAGAATGGAAGATAGGTGGACAAAGAGACTCACGGAATGGATACCCAGGGATAATAAACGAAACAAGGGTCGACCAAGGAGAAGATGGTGCGACACTTTTAAACAGATAATCGGATCAAGTTGGATGACCCAGGCAAGGGACCGCGGGCTCTGGAGAGAGTTGGGGGAGGCCTACGCCGATGAGGCGACTTCTACCAGAATGACACGAATAACGCGAATATGACTGATTAGCCGTCCGACTTAACGAGTAATGCATGCATGCATGAACACAAATCATTTTTGACAGGGACCCTAGACTTGACTTGATAGGCAGTAATCGCTAAATGAAAGACTGTCAAAACTGTATAACTTTTGTAGAATCAGTTGTAATAATAATAATCAAAATAATGTAATTAATTGTAAACTATGACATTCAGATAGTATGTAAGAAACTGGTAGTAGAATAAAAAAGGCTTTTTATTTTATTTATTTATTTTATTATACTAGCGAAATAATCACACAATCTTACCTAAATTAATTATTTTGTCATCATAATTACAATATTTCAAATGAGCAGCTATCGCATTCACACGCTTACGGGCCAATAGAGAACGCGATAGAGGCGCGTCTTAGCGAAATGGATACAAAAAATATGGAGTAGTTAATTTTTTATTTTTCTTATATTGAAGTTGTAAACTGGTACAATTAAAGTGCCCATTTTTTTTAATAAATTAATATGGGTATATTTAAAATTGGTAAGTAGTGTAAAAACCGTGTCGAATTCCTTAGATAAGAAATAATTCTTTCAAAATCGATATCTGGCAGTTATGATAATCATCATAGAAAAAGAAACCGTTGTCAATCTCTTAAAGAACGATGCCATATTTTTTTTTCTATTGAACAATTTTTTTTTATCGATTTTTGGGTAACTATATCGCAAACTTTAAAAATATTGCAGTTTCTTGTAATAATATTAATTAAAAAATAATATTAATTTATTTACAATATCCGATGCCCACACTTGAACACAATTTCACCATGTACAGTTCGCGCGCTAGTTGAATGCAGAATAAATATATGTGTCACCATACATTTACTCTGCATTCAACTCGCGCGCGAACTTTATATGATTTGAGCAAGGCCATTATTGAAAAATATATAGACGTATATGTATGTCTACACTATATGTAGACATTAAACATTGAAAAAAAGCATACTTCTAAAAGACAGGTTTATAAGTTAGGTACTCGTAGTTAAATATATTTCAAGGTACTTTTATTCATTTTTTGTCACTAGTTTTTGTATTTATTAAGAACTAGACTAGATTCTCCCTAATTTTCCGGGATAAAACGTAGCCTATATCCTTCCCCAGGATATAAACTACATACCAAATTTCAGCAAAATCAGTTGAAATGATGGGATAGCGTAGCAGACAGACAGACCGATCTTCGAAATCGGTGTACATTTTTTTTATACGCACCGTATTTAGAACCTCCTCCTTTATTGAAAGTCGGTTAAAAAAGTAGCCTATATCCTTCTCCGGGATGTAATCTATCCCTATACCATATTTCATTAAAATTGGTTGAAAAGATGGGCCGTTAAAGGGTAGCAGACAAACAGACAGACAGACAAACACACTTTCGCATTTATAATATTAGTATGGAATTCAATTCGTGAATTTCGTGAGAGGGATTCGAACCCGCGACATGTTACTACTTAATGAAATTTTTATCCTGCCAAGAAGTAACTGTGTTATATTTAGATAAAATACGTAAATAAAATATTTAATACATAATAACACATAAACACACAAATACATAAAGATAATTTTCATAAAATCATCATCACCAATAAAGTATTAAAAAAAATAAAAATATCAAATACAAATTTGTCGACTCCTATATCACTTTACTTCGGAACACAGAAAGTCTTCCGCTGATTCATTGCAAAATGTCGTATGTGTCGAACTTTTATTACAAGATTTAACCCTAAGTATGAATCTATATGGTTGGTTTTTGTGAACCGTTTGGTGTCTCAGTCTGTATTATATATAGCTGCGATTGTATAAGCGATTGTGGACGCTTTTTGAGTATTATTTTGTAGGTAATGTTGTATCCTTAGTTGGTAAATCGATGGTTGTAGAGTAGAGAGTAAGATATTAATATTCTATTTTAATTATTTTTGGGCTTTATTAACTTGTGCTTATTACTTTAATAAGTTTTATTAATTTTCTTCTGAATTTTCTGTTTTTTTGGTATACTGTACATAATATTCTAAGTGGTCAAAAAACTGTATTCTTAGAACATCAAATAAATTCGGACAATATGGCGTTCGTTAGTTATGACTATTTGACCTCTAACCATATTCATTCAAGGTTTAAATACTGATTTGTTTTGGTGATCACAAACTTTTACGATAACCTTCAAATTCCGGATGTGCAACTGGGCCTGAGTAAAAACCGATACTACGACACAAAAAAGGAAATAGAATTGAGATAGGAGTAGAAACAATCATTTACTTCTAGCTAGCGTGAACCTAGTACGAGCAAAGGGAGCAAAGCTAGATAAAAAGGGCACAGCACCCCCCAAGAAGTTTAAGGTGTCACAGTCAGCTGGGAAACTCATGGCAACGGTCTTTTGGGACTCAGAAGGAATATTATTGATCGATTGTAAAGATAAAGGTGTTTCTATAACCGGTGTTTCTATATTCTACGCTTCAATGTTAGAGTGACTAAAAGAAGCCATTAAACAGAAAAGACGGGGAAAATTGACGAAAGGTGTGCTGCTTTTGCACGACAATGCGCCCGTCCACAAGAGCCGCGTTGCGTTGGCTGCCCTGCTTAAAGTGGGCTTCGATATTTTGAACCACCCACCCTAGTCAGCCCAGACCTGGCCCCGAGTGATTATTACCTCTTTCCAAAAATGAAAAAAGAGCTTCGGGGTTAAAAAATTTACCACCGATGATGAAGTTAATGAGGCAGTTTCAGCGTATTTTGAGGACAAAGACAAAACATTTTTTTATGAGGGTATAAATAAATTAATTGAAAGATCTAAAAAATGTGTCCGTCTTGTAGGTGAATATATTGAAAAGGAATAATAATTTGGTTTTTTTTATTTCAACCCCTTACCGTTCATTCCGCGAACATAAAAACGCTCCCTCGTATAAGACAGGGCGGTATTTTTTATTGTAACCAAGTTCAAGTTAAGTTGGTGGTAATTTTTGTAAGTATACTATCTTTCCCTAGTAGGAATAAGGTGATTCTGAAGGGTCTATTATAATAGACCAATTTTCTATCAAAGTTAAACAGTTTCATATTCCTATTTATTACTAGCTGGTGCCCGCAACATTGTCCGCGTGAATTGAGATTTTTTGGTTCCCGCGGAAACTCTTTAATTTTCCGGGATAAAAAGTAGTCTATATCCTTCCCCGTGATATCTATCTCTGTATTTTTCATCAACATAAGTTGAAAATATTAAAGCGAAGCGATTAAAGCGTAGCAGACGACAGACAGACATACAGACACACTGTCGCATTTATAATATTAGTATGGAATATGGAATTAGTGTGGAAATAAGGAAATTATAATTAATAATACTATTAATTTAGAAATTATCTGGATACCTATTTATATAATTTAGTTAGCACTATACGAGTATCATAAGACTTCTGAAACGTTTCACGTACATAACTAAAGCTAGAAGTTCCAAACTATAATTGTGGAAAAGTATTTAGCTGCTTAATAAAATATGAGTCAGTAAGAGGAAAGAGAGAGATACTATTTAAATTTCCATTTCAAACGCATCTAAATGAGAAATAAAATGCAAAAATTTATTCCACCCTCACTTAAAGGGCATGTTTAATGAATTTACGTAAGAGGATTGTGTCAAATTAATCTGCGTTCCCATATTATTGCATAATTTTATTGAGTGAGTATTCAACATTACAATAAAGACAGACCGAAAGAGTTCAGCCGTTTTGAGTTCTGAATTCTGCGTTCGGTGTTACGCGTTCTTTGTAACGTTTGCATAAAACATGATGGTGATAATCTGTTACGGTATCTTAAAACTAAAGCTACGAGGGTTTAAAGCGCTCCCTAGTCTGAAAAGAGCCCACAACAAACTCCGCCGAGGTTTTTACTTAGGTACTTATCACCATTCCCACAAATCATCTTAAACTAAGGACATAAGCATTAAACATCTTTAACTATCAGAGCTATTACAGCAAATTTTTGCCAAGCTTCCTTGTTATTAATAAGTAATGCTTTACATGGTAATGAGATTTTTAAATGAGATTACGTTTTACATTAACTTTGAACTTAATCAGAGATATCTTCAACATGTCTTCTGGGAGCTTATTATAGAAGCTATTTTATAGAAGCTGTGTGCGTTAATAACTTTAAGAAGTCTGACCGAACGATCACGAGTTGAACCACAGAATAGGTAATAGTACAGTATACTAAGTTAAACGCTGAACGCTTATCTGTTTTCGCGGGTTCCATAACCCAGTAGTAAATATCATAAGATTATGACTGAACCTGACAGATAATATTATAATAACCTATCAAATCAGACAGGTATCACCAATTTAATCTGTACTCAGTTTGGTTTAAGAAAGACACACTGAGAAAACTGTTAAGTATTTATAGTTAACTTATTCCTGTGGTTGTAGTTTGCGCTGCTTTTACAATTCAATTAAAAAAAAACATATTGCCATAATATCGCACAAAACAATATAATTTGCGAGTTTTTTTCAGTCGAGCAAACTCCCGATCAGATAGATTTCAGTCAAAGTGTCAATGCGAAAATCGCTTTCAATTCACTGAATCAGAAATCCTTTTAGAGATTATAATATTAGAGTGATTTTTTAGTACCCACCATAGAAATGCAGATTCCATATATAATTCCCTCAGGAACTTCTTAATTTTAAATAAAAATTAGCCTATGTCACTTTACCAGGTCTTCAACTACATATTATATCCATGCAAAAAATCACGTCGCTCTCAAAAACAAACTCAAAACCTCTCAAAAGTTTTTGAAGGAATAACCAACAAACCCATAGACCAACAAATCAAACTACCAACAACAAACACACTTGCGCATTTATAATACAAGCTGATGCCCGCTACTTCGTCTGCGTGGATTGAGGTTTTCGGTTCCCGCGGGAACTCTTTAATTTTCCGGAATAAAAAGTCGCCTATATATGATATGATATGATAGTAGCCGGAATAACACATTCCAGACTATAAATCTATCTCTGTACCAAATTTAATCCAGATCCGTTCAACCGTTCTGGCGTGATTGAGTAACAAACATCCATCCATCCATACAGCCATACATCCATACATCCATCCATCCAAACTTTCGCAATTATAATATTAGCACGGATTATTATAATGACTGCCTCGTTGGTCTAGTGGTTAGCATGTTTGACTGCGGCTGACGAGGTCCCGGGTACGAGTCCCGGGTTGGGCCATAATTACGTATTGGGTTTTTCTGACTAGAAATTGTCAGTACTAGCCCGGAGTTAGGAAGTTGGCGGTGTTTCACCCCCGTGCACGAGAGGGAGCACGTTAAGCCGTCGGTCCCGGTTATTATCACTAACATGATAATAATCGGTAAAGCCCGCCAACCCGCATTGGAGCAGCGTGGTGGGTCTGAGCTCTAATTCCCTCTCTCCTATGAGAGTGGAGGCCTGTGCCCAGCAGTGGGACGTTAATGGGCTGAAGTGGGGGGGGGGGGGGATTATAATGAAGGTCCCCTATAAAAATATAGCCTCTACCGCGCCGCAAAGCTATAGTTCGACTTTATTTTGATTTCAATCCATACTATACTAATATTATAAATGCGAAAGTGTGTCTGTCTGTCTGCTACGCTTTCACGGCCCAACTACTCGACCGATTTTGATGAAATTTGGTACAGAGATAGGTTACATCCCGGGGAAGGACATAGGCTACCCGGATTTTTATCCCGGAAAATTGAAGAGTTCCCGCGGGATTCAAAACACATCAATCCACGCGGACGAAGTCACGGGCATCATCTAGTCTACACTATCTACACTAATATTATAAAGAGGAAAGATTTGTATTTTTGTATTTTAGTATGTAACGAATAAACTCAAAAAGTACTGGACCGATTTTAATAATTCTTTTTTCATTAGAAAGCTACATTATCACTGAGTAACATAGGCTATATTTAGTACTAGATTACTATAGAAATCTTTAGAAATTCCTATTAAAACCAACCGAAGGTGTAAAAAAATTAGCCATAAAATGTCTTTCATCGCATACGCTGCGAAGAGTATTAATGATAGGACAAAAAAATGTTCTACAATATTATAGAATATATCAATATCTACAAAAAACTTCACGAGACCATGTGTCTAACTATTGTAGTTACGTCACTATAACTACTTTTTTACATTTAACAAATTGATAGAAATGCCGATCAAAATCAGACCGTGTTATCCATACCATTTATAAATTTTTATCCAAATAAATAATTTAATATTCAAGACTGTCTCAATACCTGATGATTACTTCTTGAATTATTGAAATCGGACATTCCATTCAAAAGATATCATGAAATTAAAATAAAAATACATGCCGGCGGCGGCCGCCACGCAGCGCATCGAGTAACTAACTCTTCGTGAGAGGGGCAGTGCGGGAGAAGGGGGTGCACCATTATGAAAAATATCTGTACCTATGTCTACCCGTGCGAAGCCGGGACGGGCCGCTAGTATGAAATAATTACATTTGATTGAAGCCAGCTTTCTGCAGATCTACCTAAATCAGATTTTTGCATCTCAACCAGTCAGATATCTTCGAAACACGGTTTTTTGTCAATTTACTTAATATACCGGACTAAAAACTCTCAGCGTAGGTATGTTATAAAATACATAAAATGATATTGTATATTTTTTTTCTTTTCATAGTCTTCTACAAGTCAGCCCTTGACTGCGATCTCATCTGATGGTAAGTGATGATACAGTCTGAAGATGGTAGAGGGCTAAACTGTTAGGGGTATGGCAGTTATATTAAACCCATGGGCCCTTACTCGGTTTCTATGTAATGGCATCGTACCGGAACGCTATATCGCTTGGCGGTAGGTACGTCTTTGCCGGAATTTAAAGATTAAATATTTGATCAGAGTATTAGCTGTGGTATTAGTTCTGTAAGCTTATGTCAATAAGACTCCAGAATTTAAGATTAACGTTAACATAAGTCGTGAGGTTTGTTTGCAGCCACGTCACTCCGGGGAAATTATTACATTTAGATTAAGGCCATGTCTATCGGGAGTTCTGAATTAAAACAATATTAATATTAGTTTAGCTAGAACTTATGAAATAATTCTAAAGCTGATTGTATTTCCACTGACCTAGCTTAACCTAAACTTATGTAGAAGACTAGCGGCCCGTCCCGGCTTCGCACGGGTAGACATAGGTACAGATATTTTTCATAATGGTGCACCCCCTTCTCCCGCACTGCCCCTCTCACGAAGAGTTAGTTACTCGATGCGCTGCGTGGCGGCCGCCGCCGGCATGTATTTTTATTTTAATTTCATGATATCTTTTGAATGGAATGTCCGATTTCAATAATTCAAGAAGTAATCATCAGGTATTGAGACAGTCTTGAATATTAAATTATTTATTTGGATAAAAATTTATAAATGGTATGGATAACACGGTCTGATTTTGATCGGCATTTCTATCAATATGTTAAATGTAAAAAAGTAGTTATAGTGACGTAACTACAATAGTTAGACACATGGTCTCGCGAAGTTTTTTGTAGATATTGATATATTCTATAATATTGTAGAACATTTTTTTGTCCTATCATTAATACTCTTCGCAGCGTATGCGATGAAAGACATTTTATGGCTAATTTTTTTACACCTTCGGTTGGTTTTAATAGGAATTTCTAAAGATTTCTATAGTAATCTAGTACTAAATATAGCCTATGTTACTCAGTGATAATGTAGCTTTCTAATGAAAAAAGAATTATTAAAATCGGTCCAGTACTTTTTGAGTTTATTCGTTACATACAAAAATACAAAAATACAAAAATACAAAAATACAAATCTTTCCTCTTTATAATATTAGTGTAGAAGTGTAGATGTAGAAGTGTAGATAATATCTTACATAATTTATTTCCTAAACAAACAAAACTATAGTTGTGGCCGTTTGACCTCAAAATGAATGCGTCTTACTAAACGTTAAAGCTGGTGTCATACTGTAATATCTTAGGCCCGCTTGCAGAAACACCGGGTTCTGCTTTTAACCCAGAGTTTTTTTTTGACGACCTCCGTGGCGCAGTGTGTAGCGCTTCGATGCCGGTTCGATCCCCGGCAGAGTCAATTTGGGAATTTATAATTTCTGAATTTTCCCTGGTCTGGCCTAGTGGGAGGCTTCGGCCGTGGCTAGTTACCGCCCTACCGGCAAAGACGTGCCGCCAAGCGATTTAGCGTTCCGGTACGATGCCGTGTAGAAACCGAATAGGGGTATGGGTTTAATAAAACTGCCATGCCCCTAACAGGTTAGCCCGCTACCATCTTAGACTGCATCATCATTTACCATCAGATGAGATCGCAGTCAAGGGCTAACTTGTAGTGGATAAAAAAAAAAGAGTTAGCTGCAACTTTGAAGGAATTCACATAAAACTTATTATCATTAGATCAGTATTATTTTAAAATGTCAGATTAAATATTATGACGTACCTATCTTGAGGTCTCTAAAATAAGAATTATATTTCTGTAATAAGAGCGTCAACAATATTAATGTAATGCTATGATAGCGATGACAGTAAGGGCCCTGGTGAATGAAAAACCTATGACGTATAGTTCAATTTGTATAATATATGCTATACACTTTGCATGTGAGGCAAAATGTTGGACATGCGTTCATTTTTAGATAAGACGACCTTTATCCTTAAAATTTTGTTTTTATTGTGAAATTGGCTTGCGCTTGACGACAATCATGCTTAGTGCAAAGCAATGATGAGGTATAGGTTTGAACGCGCTTGCCTAGAAGATGCCAATTCACTCTTGCCTTGAAGGTACCTAAGTTATATTATGTAGGAGGAAACACGTACGCTGGGAGGATGTTCTACACCCTAGCGGAAAATTTAAAATAAAGGCAAGGCATCGGCAGGCAAATGTTTTTCAAATTCAAATAAACTTTTACAAGTGCTTTTGAATCGTCGAGTGAATCTACCATTGCATTCTTAATTACCAATCTTTGTTAATTACCACGTAAATATACTTCCGACTTACTCAGAACTTAATTTAAGGTGTTAAACGGGTGAACTATACCTACACGGGTTTATTTTTTAAATTTATTAACAAACAAAAACCTCGTAACATATTATTGTCCACTATGATTTCTTTTATAAAATGAAAAACATGAATTTTCATTACTTTGTGGTGACGCATAGCTCAAGGCGATTCCTTATATTGCTAAGTAAATCCATTTAGGCGAACCCAAGCCTTAGCGTGTTGCATGCTCTAAAGTTCGTTGCTCCTCTCTTCAGACTATTAAACCAATAAAATGGGTATATAATATAATACATAGAATAGATGCTGGTATAGGTACTAGGTATACTATTATTAACGACCTTTCTGGCGCAGTGTTTAGCGCTGTTGCCTTTTAACGTGGGAGGACCCGGGTTCGATTCCCGGCAGGGTCAATTAGGGAACTAATAATTTCTGAATTTTCTCTGGTCTGGTCTGGTGAGAGGCCGTGGCTAGTTACCACCCTACCGGCAAAGACATACCGCCAAGCGATTTAGCGTTCCGGTACAATGCCGGGTAGAAACCGACTACGGGTATGAGTTTATCAGAACTGCCATACCCCTACCGGGTTAGTCCGCTACCATCTTTTAGACTGCATCATCACTTACCACCAAGTGAGATCGCAGTCAAGGGCTAACTTGTAGTGGAATAAAAAATAAAATAAAATTTATATCGATTTGACAAGTAAACTCAACTAATTTTGCTTTCTTAATTATGTAGTCTTATAATATTAATATGATCTCCGCAATAACGATATGCAATAAACTACTACTTACGTAAGTACTTACTTTACGAAGAACCACCGCCTTATTACTCATAAGATTGCTGCAAAAAGCTATAGTAGCACGAGTAGTAGTAGTACTTGCACGAGGAAAATAATTTGCATAAGCATTTTCCAGCTTTGTAGGTTACGTCACGGCATCTTTAACGACTGAGAAGGTATTTTGCGACGCCTTTAATGCTGCAATTAGTGCCTCGGGTGTAAAAGCTGCTTTTACTAAATAAGGTGAAAGAGCATTTATTTTGTTGCAATACATTGTTTAGTCGTTTAGTTCATGTCTTTGACGATGAAAATATCTTTTTCATCACACCATCTCGGAAAGAGTATTTTTACTCTTCGATATCTGAATGCAAAAGCCGTTATTATCCTCTTGAGGATAAAGTAAATTGAATTTAGAACATCGTGTGCACGTTAGTAAATATCACTCGTCTATGAAGTTTGTGAATTAAAAACATCATTAAAACCTATTTACTTCTACCTCTATGGTGCCGAATTTTCTTTTGATTCCCTCGCTGACGCTCAGGATTCTAATTTTTGAAAATTTTAGAATCCTTCGCTTGCTCGGTCATTGAGCAAAATTGAGCACGCGGTTAAAAAACAATTTTTCATCCCATCTATTCGAAAAGGACGACTTGGTTCGCCTTTGAGTGCGCCCAAAGGTGGTGTTTTCTATGAGGAACTTTTAGCGGGCAGGAATGAACTTTTAATCCTCTTTATTTCAAAAAGTGCGCCGCAATTATCTTTTCAATACACTTGCTCGAATAATGCACTTACAGAGGCAGTAAACAGGGCTTGTAAGTTAAATTTACTGCCCGCGTGCAATAAATATTTACTGCCCTCGTGCGGTAAATTTGCAGTTCTTTTTAATTTTTGTTCCACGTTACTTCTTAAAAAAAAACTTTTCTTGCAAGAAGGTTTATAATTGAGTTTGTATAGTAGAAAACCTAAAAAAATTATGAAATTTATATGTGAATTGATGAAATTAATTCATAAAATAAAAAAATTAATGTAATATAATTAATTAAAATTGTTTAAAGTTTTTTAAATCATAAAAGTAACTGAATAGTCCAAGATAGGAGTTGAGAACTAGAACCTAGAGCCATGAATTCAATTAAAAATAACGCAATTGCAACAACGCGCCGTAGTACAAACTTAATCTTTAATCTGTGCGCGCTATTTTTAAAAGGGTCATTGAATTTTTCTTATAAATTATATCAATCTATATAAGTGGTACGTGTGATGTGGAATCATAAAATTGACCCACCAACAATTAGGTATTTTAGATCTCAGAAAAAAACCGCGCTTATAATATCCGCCAAAAATCTCGAAATAAGTATGGTCGTGAAAAACCATTTTTTAGTGAGTACCTAGTGCCTACCTACTCGACTTTTATTTTCAAGTTTTCTCTCAAATGTATTGAAAAATATCGTGTGATACACGGGCGTTAAGGTTTCTACATACTCGTGACGATGGTCAGCCCTCGGACTGGCGTCATCGGGCTGACATTTGTCAACTCGTATGTAAAAACCTTTTTACCGCTCTTATATCACAAACTACTATTTCCGCGCACTTTTTGAATTTGGAACATCTTAGTGTTCAGCGCTAAAGAAATCGAACGCAAATATTGTTTGAATAGAGAATGAATGGCACGACGGCCCATAGTCGCGCTGCCGGCTTTAAGTTGGTTTCTTTTTTTTTTATTAAAAAAAAAGGAAACCAAATTAATAATGCACGAACTACAGGCCGCGTTTTTGTAAATTTTCACGGATCGTTAAAAATTCATGGTTTTATTTTGAAAAATGAGTTCTTCAAATGACAGTGAACGTATAGAATTAACTCCTGAAAGTATTAGAGCTGACGCAAGAAATGTGATATATTACTTGCAAAATCCCGGGAGAAATATATGAAAGCCTATGGTAATTTTATTGAATGGAGAAATGCAAGAGGCGCCAAGAATTGTTCAAAATCTGTGTTTTGGCCTACTTCCAGTACTTAGCCAAAACTAAACAACCTTCCACTCTTTGGAGTACCTACTCAATGCTAAAATCAACAGTCAGTTCTAATAACGACATTAAACTGGACACATATTCGAAATTAATAGCGTATCTGAAGAGGATGTCTCATGGATTTGTAGTTTTATTTTCTCATAGAGGGTGATGAAAAGTAAGAGTGTATCATTCGGGCGCAAAATATTTTTGGGCTCGGGGGACGTACTTTGAATCCCTCGCTACGTTTAGGATTCTACTTTAGAATCCAGAGCGAAGAGCGCCCTCGCCGTAAAAATATTATTTTGCTCCCTTATAATACAATCTTCTATTTCACTCTTGTATAACAAATAACTATTAATACCTAGGTAATAATTAAAATAAATGTTCTTCTGAAGAAGTAGGTGAGTATTTAAAAGGTCTGATGGTTAAAGGGGCGCTTTGAAAACGGTGAGCCAATGTGCAGCATAAAGTACGGACGCAGAAAAGGCGCACGCCTGCTACTTAAAAATTAAAAAAGGTGTGATACCAACTTTACTATTACCTATGCTTTGGTAATACGCCCTCATGCGTCTATGAAAAAAAAAAACTGAAAAAAAAAATTGTATGAAAAATTGAGACTGCTATTATTGAATGCTGCGCTGGTTACAATAAAATCGCCCTTATAACCAATGTAGCACAGTTAGATATAATTATATGGATACGAAAACAGAGATTAACATTACAATCTGCGTAACCGAGAACGATGATGGCTCAAGCGGGTTAAGGCTGTATAATCCCAATTAATTTTTTAACAAAAGCTGTTCTGTATTCGAATCAGGAAGCCCCCTTTAAATTTGCATGACATTGTTTAACCAAATCACCATTTGTTTTTGTGAGCCCCAGGGATTTTACACTTCTGATTATATAACAAAATAGAAATAATATAATTTTTAGTACCCGGATAATTTAAATAATATTAAATAATTAAATTAGTGAACTTATTGCATTATTATTGCAAATATTTTACTTACGAACTATAAGGAACATATTTCCAAAATGTCAAGCACTATGAAGTATGAACATGAATTCATGAATATTTTTGTATTTTATTTAAGCTCCACTACTATAAGCTAGCCTCATTTAGTCACACAAGTACCTACTAACTACAAACACGCAGTAAGTATTAATTAAAAAAAAAAAGTACTGTTACCGGTAAACGGAAATTTTTTGAGACCTCCATAAGTTACATCCATCATAATATCGATTTTGTTCGTGTGAAATGTAGCCTATGTCTCTTGGACTATAATAACGAATCGATTGTTAACTCATTCATCAAAATAGACTCAGTTGTTTATAGACGCTACAGTGGAACATACATAAATAACAAACATACATTTTTCCATCATAAACGGTTTATATTTTGCAACCTGCCATTTTAAATACCTACTTTGAGTAAATAAGTTGGAAGTGTAAAAGCGATACACCCAAGAAGCTCCGGAAATTTGGCCCGGTCGTAAATATTACGAAGCCAAAAGATTTTCTTTTCATTTTTACACGGTTGCCTTATTTTATACGGTGATTCGCAGTTTACTCGAAGTTAAATGTTAATTCGCTACCCGTTGTACCTTTGAATATGGTTATCTGATAGGGTTGTTACAAACAGTAATACATTTATTATGTATTAACGTTTATAGTTGTTACATTTATTATGACAACGTAAATAACATTTATTTTTTGAAACCAGATTTTTAGGGTAGGAGATAAAAATATGGTTTATACAATACTAGTTGATGCCCGCGACTACGTCCGCGTGGATTGATGTTTTTGGGTTCCCGCGGAAACACTTTTTTTTTCCGGGATAAAACGTATGTCCTTCCCCGGGATATTTATCTCTGTACTAGTAGGCCCGGCAGACGTTGTCCTGCCCTACCTTCCTCGCAATTTTTCCATTTTTTCTAACCGTTTAAACCTTCCCTGGACTACGACAAATATTTCAAAACCAAAATCAGCCGTTCTCGAGTTTAAGCGAGACAAACGAACAGCAATTGATTTTTATATATAGATTTTCCATCAACATAAGTTGAAAAGATTAAAGCGATGCTATTATAGCGTACAGACACACTGTAGTAATAGTATGGAATATGGATCAGTATGGAATTTTTAAAAAGTAGCCTATGTCCTTCCCCGGGATACAAACTATCCCTGTACCAAATTTCATCAAAACCGGTTTAACAGATACATTTTTTTTATTCCCGCAGGAACTCTTCAATTTTCCGGGATAAAAAGTAGCCTTGAAAAAAATGTCCTTTCCCGGGATGTAACCTATCTCTGTACCAAATTTCATCAAAATCGGTTGAGTAGTTGGGCCGTGAAAGCGTAGCAGACAGACAGACAGACAGACACACTTTCGCATTTATAATATCAGTATGGATATTCGTGAGTATTTGAGTAGTGTTGTTTGCATTTGTCTGAAACTTTTTATTGGGCAAATGATGATTTTTTTTTTGGAAATTAATGGATATCACATCATTCCGTTTTCTTCAGTTCTGTTTGTTTTTAAACGTTATAAGTGGAATTAGGGATGTCTTGTTTTCATTGAGTGCTGACTTGATAGTTTTTAAATATGTATTATTAATCAATAGTCTTAATCAATTGTAATAATTAACCTTATTATAGTTGGTTTGTCCTTCGGTCACACCGCATCGAAGCAGCGAAACCGGAATAAGTGAAATAGGTTAATATAATGTAGGTAGATAACTTTTATGTCCGAAAATTAAAGAGTTTCTACGAGATTTTTAAAAACCTAAATCAACACAAACGAAGTCGCGTGCATCATTTAGTAATGCTACCTACTTACAAGATAAACAGCCGAATTCAACAAAAAATAGAAAGAAGCTTTATTACTTATTTCTATGCGAATTTTCGCCCCTCGTTAATAGATTCGCCTAATCCTGCAAAACCCTCTTCCTTATTTAGTCAATGAGGAAGAAAAAAGCCGAGAAAAACTTGGTCCCTGAGTTGAATGTTTGATTGGGGTAAATTAAATTATTGGGGATTGTGAG
This sequence comes from Erebia epiphron, assembly GCA_963932025.1. Lineage (NCBI taxonomy): Eukaryota > Metazoa > Arthropoda > Insecta > Lepidoptera > Nymphalidae > Erebia > Erebia epiphron. Next base: position 23,041,878 of record OZ009952.1, read on the forward strand.
TAATTACCTATGCCTTGAGTGAATTACTTGGCTATTTATTTATACTTTGTTTTGCTAAGTACAATAATCACCTCAATAAATAAGGTAACTATCAACTTATCTTCTTTTATTTGCTGTTTATAACTACTTTATAATAAATCTTTTATGGTTCGATCACTTAAAAGTACTTTCGAAGATCTAAATATTTTTTATAAGTTATTTCGTCCCGTCGTTTGATTAAACTAAATCTATGGTAGGTACATAAGTACTAATATTATAAATGCAAAAGTTTGCATGGATGGATGTTTGTAACTCAATCACGCCAGAATGGCTGAACGAATCTGGATGAAATTTAACACAGAAATAGATGTAGTAAGTAAGTTTGGAATAGCACAAAAGCTACTTTTATCCCGGAAAATTAAAGAATTCCCGCGGGAACCAAAAAACCTCAAACCACGCGGATGAAGTCGCGGGCATCAGCTAGTTGTGATATAAAATTGGTATCATAATTTTTTATTCAAAACAGTAGATTGTTTCATGAGTGGTAGTTTTGAGGCTAAGAGCACACAAAATACAATCAATCTACGTCAACACTTCTTAATAAACAGCGTTTGAAGAAAAAAATCAAGCTAATCTCTAAGCTATTATAAAATTATATTCATAACTATGCAATGCTCAAGTTGCTGAAAATAGTGATCTCTTAAGACAGATAGTTTATTCAATATGCAATTAAATTTATGTTTTTAGACTTACAACAATGTTTGTTAGACGAAAACACGGATTAGGTTTTAACCCCGTATAACACAAAAATACCCACTGATTAGTAGGAATTAACTGAAGTGCCCAGTGGAACAAAGGCCTTGATTTTAACAGCGTAAATGGATTACTGGGCCGATCCCCGGACCCGTTTCGATTGTCAGCTTAATCACAGCTTGTATTGTGGTAAATGCACAAACGTTGTATCTGCCCACTCAGAGGCCCACCCACTTAATACCCTTCATTTGCTGAAAAATTAGTAAGCACACTGTAGAGAGTCGCTATAGTACCTTACTAAATATCTACTCGCATGCCACTGTTTCATACATGAATTCTGTGTTATTATTTATTTATTTAGATATCTTTATTGCACACACAAAATTTAAACAATATACAGTTTAGAAACAGTAGTAAAACTACAGAGAAATGTGCAAAGGCGGTCTTATTGCTAAAGCAATCTCTTACAGACAACCTTATATTATTTCATTTTTATTTTTATTATTATAGGAAAATCAACAGCGATTTTAATAAGCGATAATACTTAAACACTAAAAAACAGGATTAATATGGCCAATTACAGATTTTGTCAAAAGGAAATAAATTATACAATTAGTGAGAGTGTGAGTGAATATCCTTAAAGTTATACAAAGCAAAAGTAAGTAACCAACAACGAGTTTGTAAAATTAAATGACTATTTAACTACATAATATTATAGCAATGACGAAAGTATTAAAGAAATTATAAGAATCAAAGGTAGGTAATAAAATTCTACATCAGAATCAAAGTGTAGCATATTTACGACATATTAAATGACTTATATATAATGTTTTAGTTTATGACTATGTGTGTATGTATGTGTGCGTGTGTGGATTTTATACTAACCCAATTATTTTCCTGGACTCTTCCATCTTTCATCTCTCTAAGTAATTTCTGCCACGTAGGTACGTGCAAATATGAAACTAATTCTTAACAGGTAAGTACCTACTGTTTTTCTCAACATTCCTGAGCTGGAAAATTCATTATGAGTCAGTTCTATAGTTGTTAACAGAGGATCGTAATAAGTTATCACTAATCACTTAAATCAACTGCTATAACATTTAAACTAAAATTCACATTTTAAGGTCTTCGCGATTTACTGCTTATACCTACGTTACCTACGTTAAGTATTGCTAGAAAAAGAAAGCTGAACTGGCTAATCGCGGAAAATTAAAGAGTTCTCATTGGATATTTAAAAGCCTAAGTCCACATGGAAAAATTCGCGGATATAGTCTAGTCCACGATACTACAACATAACTTTAAAGATCTACTTATCGTTCCTTTAATTATTTTCCAACGAAGCAGAAAATCTAAATTAAATAACTTTGTTAAACTAAATCGCACCCAGCTTAGTGTAGTCCTAATAGTAGTCTACAAATTAAACAGCACGTGGGGATTATCCGAACATTTTTACACATGAGCAGGCGTCCAATCATCACGTGATTTCTGTCAATATATCCATGCGAAAACCTACACGATCCACTGAGCCGGAAATGGTTTCGGCGTATATTCGCTACAATGTTCCGTTTTCAGTTATTGGCATAGTAGCTCTTGACTTTAATACCTATTCATTAGCAAGTAATGATAGTAACAAGTAGGAAAACCGTTCTTTTTTATTTCTCAATTATTTTTTCGGTTGTTCTATCTTACATTTAAGGTAGCCTTGAACTGATTCCATAAGCCATTTGCGGCTTGTTATTTGATGTCCTCTGATTCATAATAACCACCTTCGGACTGCTTATCAGATGGTCTTTAGATTTATCTCGTGTCTCGTACTATTTGGTTTCCTCCTTACATGTTTAAGTGTGACACTCGTAGGCAGATTCTTTAGAAATTAAATAATATGTAGCAACACTGTCTAAGATATCAAAAACCATTCTGCATTTAACAAAAAATTCTTTCCAAAAAACCTACTTCCAAAGCCACTAAAGTGAAAAATAATTTTGATTTCTACACACTATGTTGAAGTCGGGCGAGCCTGATGCGTCAACTTTGCTTATCCCGCCCGACTTCAACATAGTGTGTAGAAATCAAAATCATTTTTTACTTTAAGGTGGCTTTGGAAGTCGGTTTTTTGGAAAGAATTTTTATTTTTAACTTCTTAGTGTTGGTTTGAGGGTTTGGAGTCTTTATGGGACTTTAGGGATTTTTTATGGGACCACCTCGAGAGCTTCCTCTAACGACTGATTGGAAAAAAATTCAAATCGTTTCGATTCGTTGCTTTCGCACGGAGATCTGCACCGACATACATTAAAATAAAATAAAAAAAATACGCGCCCAATTGAGAACCTCTTCTTTTTTTTGGAAGTTCGTTTTATATATGGTCAGAAAAGAGGTTTGGTTTTCCAGTGGAAACCAAAAATGGCTTTATATTATTATTTGTACTGTTTAATAAATAACATGTTAATCAGCAATTATCAAATTTTCGGCAAACTGTAACTCAGCAATTAGAGCTTTAATTAATATAATTGTATGAGTTTCCGATATCATTTTAAACATGACACTTAACCACAACACAGAATTGAAACAGCATGTTCGTGTCATTTTCGCACTTCCTACATGGTTGCAGTTGCTAGAGCGTATTAAATTACATAATATGGCGCATATTAAATAGAGTGGAGATCCCGCACGAGTAAGTACGTGCAGAAATGGGTTATCACTAGCTCTTTGTCTGACTATACATAAAACACTAGATGATGCCCGCGAGTTCGTCCACTTGGAATAAGTTTTTTTTTGATTCTCAGAGCAACTCCTTAATTTTCCGGGATAAATAGTACGTCTACGCCTAAAATGTACGCCTACGTCCTTCCCCGGGATGAGACCTACCGCTATACCAAATAACATCAAAATCGGTTGAACAGATGGGCCGTGAAAGCGTAGCAGACAGACACACTTTCACATTTATATTATCAGTATAAATAATGTTGGAGGACCACTCAGGTATCAATCATTCAATATCCTATGACGATGAATGATGAGTAACCTTTATACAGTGAGATCCATAGATCTAACCGTTACAGCTCAATGGTAACACCCTATTTATTAAAAACAACTGACTTCTTCTGTATTTATCATGAGTAGAATGAATTGTTTCGTGAATATTCCACCATGACCAAATGTTACGGAATTTTCTTATCAAGAGTTAATATTGTACAAGTACCTATATACAATTTCATATCACAGAGTTTCTATTTCATTCTCATATATATACGAGTACCGCACTAATAAAAGTAGGTACCTATATAAATGTAATCTCACAACAGCTGTAGCGTGGGTTCTAGTTTCTTAAAGGCAAAGAATGCAATTCCCTTTCTTTGTCCGTATTCCCTGACACGGATTTTCTAATTCCAGAGCTCTAAGTTATAGCGCATTTACATTTAAATGACTCACCATAGCAGGGTACACACATACACAGGATGATATAGTCTAGTTGCAACAATGTATATCGGTTAGGCAACCTTTATTCATGTCAATGACGTGATGAAAGTATCTGAATTATGGGCACTACCCAACCTTCTTGCCTCCAAGACAACGGCCGATTATCAGCCGATGTAAGTTACGTCTGATGAGAACAGTTAACCTTGGAGTCGAAACTAAACTTTGTAACACTAGACCTACCCACAGTCCACCGTTCGTCCACACATTATTATTCCAAGAACGCCCCTACCATTTTCACCTCGTAGAAGGGGTCATTCATCTCCATGTAAGCCATTTCTGTCTCCGTCATTACCAGTTAAACCGATGGGCTGAGAAAGAACATATGAATAGAAATAATATTTTCGCATCCATAATAATGCATAAATGCGAAATTGTGTCTGTCTGTCTGCTACGCTTTCACGGCCTATCTATTCAACCGATTTTGATGAAATTTGGTAGAGTTATTGGTTGATCCTGGGGAAGGGATCCACGCGGACGAAGTCGCGCGCTTCATCTAATTTATAATATTAGTATGGATATGAACAACATTATTTAATAAATGGCCAATATGAAAAATTGTTGTGACCTCAATAGAAGATTTTTCATACAAAGTACCTTAAGTGCTTTTTATATGAAACCTATGTCGTGTTAAGAAAGCCCTCATTTCATTTTATTATACAAAATGAATGGGAGTGGATTTGCATTGAGTCGGTGGTCACGCACGTCGTAAGGAGTTACCCTTTTTAGGATTCCGTAGCTCAATGATAAAACACACCAAAGTATATCTAGGTAGGGATCTAAAGGTACTATTACTTGATGCTCGTAAATCATAGGTCATTTAAGATAGAAACTGCTTTAATTAGGTTATAGATATTAAGTTAAAATTAATAAAAGGTTCTGTCCCACGCCAGCGACAAACTCGACAACAATGTATCAAGATGCGATGCGATAATATCAAACAGTGACAGTTTCACGTGGCCTACGTTGTCGCTTCTGATAAGTTTTTTTCATTTTCTATGAAGTCGTGTCGCTTTCGTCGCTCACCTAGGAGAATATAACTAAGGTTATTATCTTTATATTGTAGTGAAAATTTTAAGCTTTTAGATAAAAAAGAAATCTTTCCAAAAAACCGACTTCAAACGCCATTGTAAAGTACAAAATAATTTTGATTTGATTATGTTGAAGTCGGGCGGGTATAACAAGTATAAGCAAAGTTGACGCAACAGACTGTCAACAAAGTTGACGCATCGGTTTTTTGGAAAGAATTTTTATTTTTAACTTTTTAGAGTCAGGGTTGAGGATTTGGAGTCAGAATTTTCTATGGGGCCACCTCGAGAGCTTCCTCTAACGACTGATAGAAAAAAAACAAATCGGTTCAGAAACCACGGAGATATGCACCGACATAATTAAAAAAAAACGCGCCGAATTGAATCTCTTCCTTTTTTGGAAGTCGGTTAAATATAAACTAAATGACTTTACTTTCATAAAATGATTTTCGGGACTACTGTTAAACACGCATTAGTGACTACGGAACCTTATAAAGACGCGAATTGTACTCGCACTTGACTATCTTTTATTGTTCGGTATGGCCTTTACTATTTCTTGTGTGTAGTTCAAACTACTCCGACTCAAAGCGGTTAAGCAGATTAGCTATTCTTTTGTAAAGCGATTTTACATTACAAACGTGGCAATTAAGGCAATTATCAGAGCGTGAGTTACAAAATTTCTTACGCACAATAATTAATGCAATTAGAATCAAGTATTTCTCGCTCATTTTGGCGAATGCTTTTTTATTTTCAAAAGTAGGTAGACTAATACCTAGTATCATTTCAGCAGCTGAGCATCTTTTTTTTTAAACCTGAATTCCATGAAAACAGTCTGGATGTCTTGCACGTTCGTAATTATTTGAAGCTATTCACATAGTTGTTGGAGAGAAATTTGAGTTACTAAAACCCTGCTTGATGATTACTTAACAATAATAATGTCCTCCCGACCGAATTTCGGCCACGGCGGCCAATCTCCAGAGTGATTAGCCATCTGCGCGGGAGATATTATACTACACAAGTGTGCGCAGCGTGCGTGTGCATGTGTACAGGTGCACTCTCTATTCCTTTGCTCTCATAGCTCGATGGGACGGCCAATCCGACACGACCGGTGAGATTTCAGGCGCAGAACCGACGGTTTTACGTGCTCTCCTATAGGTACGGGAATTAGGAAGTTGGCGGTGATCCACCACCGCCAACTTCCTAATAGGGAATATGCATGTATTTTTTTTATTATTTTAAACCATTCTTTAAGTGATTATATAACAGGAAAAAAATATAACACTTGCATAATTTTATTAAATAAGCTAAGAAAAAATAATTAAAACTACTATCATTTTCGGACGATTTAAACGCCCCCATTTTGGCGCGCTCGTTCTGTGACGTCACGGTGCATTCATTGTCGTCGTTCGACGTCGTTTATTCATAGGAATAAATTAACAACGAAGTGTTTGATTCACAGATTTAATAAAAGTGAGTGAAGTAAAGCGTAAAAGATTATTATATTGTGATGGAAGAGCACCCAAAAGCTTATTATAAATATTGTATTGTCCCTATGTGCAAAAATAATATTAAAACTGCACCTGACTAGATTTATTTTCATATGCCCAAAGATGCAAATATAAAGAAAAAGTGGTGTAGAGGAGAGAAAATGTATCGTGCTTGAGTAGTTTATATTGTTGTGAAGATCATTTCGACGTGAGTATTAAATATGTATATACCTACCTATCAAAAATCTTTTTCATTAGGACTCGCGAGCATTATATACAATAAACTAACCTAAAAATTTAATTAAATGTTCATAAAACTGTTCTGATTCCCTATATTTTTACTTATTTATTAATGTTACAAATTTATAAATATTATGATTTTCATTGCTGACTACGAGTGTTGATTTTGATCACAAAACGTTATAACTAGGTTTTTTGTTTGCACTGTTGATAAGTTCTATTGGAAAAGAATTTCTCAGTTGCCTTGACAAAACCGCTTTCAGTCATTGTGGCGAGTCTTTTTACCCGACTGCGGAACGCACAGGGTTATTTCACAAGGAATCACTGCTTTCAGTTAATAATTCCCAACAACACTAATAATTTATCATAAATAGCGGCAAAGCAATGCGAATAACCTTCAATAATCATACAAAACAAGCGACCTGTCAACAGTCGACACATACTAGAGTGGATGGTGACGTCATGTTTCGTTCCGCCAATAGCGTTGCGTTTTGGCGGAATTTGAAAAAGACTACTTTTAAATAATTAAATTTATTAATAGAAAAATGATAATTTGTAAAAATAATCATCTGAATATGTTTATTTAGCAAGAAAGAATACACATAATTTTTTTTGTCCATTTCTAAATCACATGCATATTCCCCATTCCGGGTTTGTACTGAGAATTTATTGTCAGAAATACCCAGTACATAATAATTGAAGTCAACAATACTAGACCATTAACCCAAGCCTAAAAAGTAAATAAAGTAACCATATTAAAGTTACATTTATGCAATTACCTCAACGTAATTCAAAATGTACAAAATAATTTATTTTTTGTAATAAAAGCATTCCGTCGATCTCATTTAGGAAAAACATCCTCAAAGTTAAACGCAACACTACCTATTTACTTACTCCAAGATCGTCGCACGTGAAAATCTTTAAGATGTGATCATATATCGCTTAGCTTGACACATTAATAGCGCGAAAGGAGCGGTTTAGGTTTTGCATGTATTACACTTATAGGTAACACAATATGTGTGACAACGCTTTTACAAATCTTTTTTATCAACAAAGCATCGCAAAAACCGCGAGAGAAATATGTCGCACTGGCTGTGCTAGGGTTCTAGAGATATAAGCATGATACGAGCCTAATTATTATGGCTTCGTGAACGTACGGAGAGTCAAGATGTTTTCAGCGTAGTTTTCTAAGGCTCTTTGTCAAGGGCCATAAGCTGTGCACTCCGAGAATAACATGAGTTGAGAGAAACATTCCTAGTCTCCTATTCTATGTTTTTAGTAGGTATTACTGCAGAATACGGCGGAATAATATTTAAAAAATTTAAAACAATATTCCGGGTTTTTACTCTAGGACATTAATTCAGTTCCATTACATTTTTTTAATTTAACTTGTATTATTAAACTTCTTTGATATCGCGTGTTTATATTTTTATACGACTGCCTGAAAAAAGCAGTATATTGTTTTCAGGGTTCATGTATTTATGTATGTATGTGAGTTTGTATATTCCACCATAACTTCTATACTCCTGAACCGATTTTGATAAATGAGGTATCGTTAGAAACCCTAGCTTATTCCGTGTGAGATAGGCTAGTCAAATTTTTACAAAATTGATGGGGTGACCATAGTACCGCATTAAAGACTAAAGTTGAAAAAGAAAATGCAAAAATAAGGTTGACCATATAATCATCATCTAGAAAATGATGAGTAGATTCCAAAAATATATATAACACTATAGTTCAATATCCAGTGATTCACAAAAAATATCATTTTATAAAAATGTGAATAAGATTCCAAAGGTACGAGTAATTAATGACTGTGGTATCGTTACGTAGTAGCAGTGGTAGCCGTACTTCCATTCGAGGGGGATTTTTTATTACACGACTGCCCAAAAAAGGAGTGTTATGTTTTCAGGGTTCGTGTATGTATGTGTGTCTACGGCAGAGCAGTCGTATTTTTTAATAATTTTAATTATATTCAATTGATAAAGAAACAGAAATCCAGTGATAAGACGTAACATTATAATATACAAATAGGAGGATATATTTTTCATGTACAATCATCATCATCAGACGTTCACTGTTCGACATAGATCTCTTGCAAGGATCCAGCGGCTCCCTGCGACTCGTCTGATGTCGTCCGTCCACCGATTACGGGGTCTGCCAAGTGTCAACGCTGCGCTTTCCAATGCGAGGTCGCTATTAAATCACTTTGGGACCCCAAAGTCTATCGCACATCGCGCAAAGAAACTCCGAGCATTCCACGTACAATAACTTCTATTAATTTCTGTATTTATATTTTGACTTCATATACCTAGCATGTAGCATCTATGGATATTAAAGGTTCATATTAACAAAAGAAAAACGATTCGTAAGATTTGAAAACTTAGCCAATCGGTGTTATTTACACAGGAAAATCTCCCTCGAGAAAATATATTAGGGTTAAGCGATCATAAATTGCGTCGGTTGACATAATATTGCCAAAGGAACGTAGATTTATGCAAGTGTCATTTTCCCACCATTGTTTCTGCTTAATCAAAAAATGTTTACCACCACTATACAGCCCATTAACGTCCCACTGCTGGGCCTCCACTCTCATAGGAGAAAGGGAATTAGAGCTTAGACCCATCACGGTCTTTAACGACTATTACCATGTTCATGATAATAACCGGGACCGACGGCTTAACGTGCTCTCCGAGGCACGAGGATAAGACACCGCCAACTTCCTAACTCCGGGCTAGTACTGAGAATTTCTAGTCAGAAAAACCCAATACTTAATTATGGCCCGACCCGGGACTCGAGCCCGGGACCTCGTTAGCCGCAGTCGAACATGCCAATCACTAGGCCAACGAGGCAGCTATAATGTATACTTTATATGTATACTTTTATATACTCTATATATGTATACATTTTGTAAGTAAAAATGTATACTTTAGAGTAAAACTATACCTATTATTTTTATTGGGATAAAATTAAAGAACCTAAAAATATTCTTTCAGAAGAAAGATCACGTTATGTGATATTATTTCGTTCTGGTTTTTATTTTGAAATCTTCATTGCATTTTTATGCACACAAGGCTAGACATATTATCCATACTAATATTATAAATGCGAAAGTGTGTCTGTCTGTCTGCTACGCTTTGACGGCCCATCTGTTCAACCGATTTTGATGAAATTTGGTACAGGGATAGGTTGTATCTCGGGGAAGGACATAGGCTACTTTTTATCCCGGAAAATTCAAGAGTTCCCGCGGGAATCGAAAAAACTTGGTCCACGCGGACGAACTCGCCGGAATCATCTATTACAAAATATGCGAAAGTGTGTTTGTTTGTCGGTTGATTTGGTATATGCTAGATAGCCCTTTACTACCGCAGCTACGGAGCAAAGAATCAACGTGATTTTTCCATGGATATACAGAATATGAAGATCTGGAGAGCGACGTTTCTTTACTTTTTATCCTGGATAGTCAAAGACTTTCCAAATAATTTAAAAAATTGTGTATGTCAGTTCCGACGCACGATTGGAGTTTACTCCTTACGGACGAAAAGTTTTACCATGGAAACATAAATATAACGTAACTGAGAAACTTTGATTTTACTCCCCATAAATTTTCATACCCATAGGCATAAATATGAAAATCGATTCTGAAGTAGGTAAACTCCAAAAATATTTGCGGATGACGTTGCAAGCAGCAGTTGGTCCTTACCTACCTAATACAAAAAACTAGAGAACAATTAATTATGAATACGGCCTGAGAAAGTAAAATGTGTTATTTTCAGCTTCAATGTTCAGTCTAGTGATAATAGATAAATAACAAAAGTTAATCAGGATAAAGTAAAATAATCATTGAGTAAATTTGAATTTAGACCAACGACTCTAGTTTAGACCAATCAAATAAGAAGACAGTTTTAAAAAATAAGCCCTGATAGGGGTAAGACCAATCAAAGATGCAACATAATAATATTAGGTATTATGTTACGAATATTGTATCTGTTAATAAAATTTCAAAACGTTTATAAGCAAACGCTGTAAAAAATACAAGTTAATAACAAACATCCTTTTCACATTCCGCGAATAGTGAAATTGTAGGCGTAGGACTGTAGCTTTCAAGTAAGCTTTATATTTCAAGAGAAGCTTTTGACAAGTAAACTTCATGGTCATGAAAATGTTGAGTCTCAGTATAATCCGACTAGTTCCGAGCGTGTGGGCGGTCCCAACTCCCAAACACTGCAAATACCAAATGCGAGCCAAGTACTCAGTCGGGTTTAAGCTCTCAATGGAGACGGACGTAGTTGTCTGCACTTCGAAAGCTCATAATATCACAAGGTTTGACAGGCGTTATAATAATGTTTGTTTATTTCATGTGTGTTCAGTGATTATTTATTAGAGTGTGTGACTTGTGATGGAACAGTGTGGATTTCATTGAAGAGGATGTTTGTTTTATACGCCATATTCAGCTTACTGTTTATAAAAGGTAAACTAAACTAACAATATTCAAAACTAATGTGCAATTAGTATTTTTGATATAAAAATAAAAATTATATTTTTTCGTGAATCATAAATAGATGGGTGTTAAGTTTTCTGATGTGCAATTTAAATTTATCATATTTTGCTAACTGACTATAGCTTGAATCTACATTCATAAAATGAAAAAAAAAATTACAGATTCTATTATCTGTAACTTTAAATTACTGTCCTGTTTCCATGTTAATTCTAAGTGAAAAATTTAGTAATTTGAAAATTTGATATCTCCAAAAAAATTAGCATTTACGCAACTTAAAATATTAGATAAGTAAAGAGAAATTATTGTATCTCTTTCCAATGATTTGTGAAAAATGCCGGAATGCTTTTGTAAACTCTATGGGGCATAATGCAAGTTTAAGTAGGTACCTACCTTTTTTTAAATGCTGTCTGAATAATTGAATTCCATGTATACGGTTTATATTTTAAAATCGCATTGGGTTGACTTGCAAATTCACGAGGAAATCTGAAAAAAATACTTGAAATTTTAAATGTTCCTAGATGATGCCCGCGTCTTCATACAGTTTTTTGATTTCCGCAGGAACTCTTTAATTTTCCGGGATAAAAAGTAGCCTATGGCCTTTCCCAGGATATAACTCATTTTTGTAGCAATTTGTTGGTTCATCAAAATCGGATGAAAAGTTGGGCCGTTAAAGCGTAGCAAACAGGCAGACAGACCTTTCGTATTTATAATAATTATTATGGAAGAATAGATTATGTCGCAACGGTGCAAGTTCCACGAAAATGTTACTCGAATCTTATAACATAGCTATCTTAATCGAAGAAAATTAAAAATATTTTCTTATTCATTCAACAATTTGTTTTACCTTCAGAAGTTGCGATAGACTTCACAAGGATTAAAATTAAACATTTCAGCCTTCTGAGATTTTAATAAGCTATTTACTAATATATCTAAATTTTAGCTGATATTGCGGATAAGCCCTTTCCATATCCCTACATCATTTGGAAAATAGAAAACCGTTCGATCCATCTATTCAACAGTTTGCATGTGTCCACCACATAACCTTTTCCCGCTACTTCATCTTGCAGCGACGACTGCCATCCATCCGTCCAATCGGTCATCAATCAGGAGAGCCCGGACCGGCAAGAAGTCACCACTCAAAAACTAGCCTGTAGCCTTGCACATAAAACACCTGGGCCGGTGACCATCGGTTCTGACCTGCTCACTGCTTCTTAAACTTGCTAATATTTTGAACTATCTATTACTTTTGTTGATTTGCTCATTGCGGAGTTTGTCCTCAACAGTCTCTCAAATATTCTGCAACGCCATCTTTAGAGTGTTTTAAGAGTGCTCACTTTTTACTACAGTTCACTCCATAACATTTTGTCTACGCCACCTTCGAAGGGTTGCTTTTCCATTATTTTGTACCTCATTATGCATTTCTTTTACACTGTGTTCTGCTACAATTTCATGCAAATGCTAATAATTTTATAACTCGTTTTGCATGAGCTTCGTCAAATACGATTTGTGTTTTTTGGGTTTCGTACCTCATTATGACAAAAAATGGGATCCTCATAGGATCAAATTTGTTGTCTGCCTGTCTGTGTGTTAGTCTGTCAAGGCCCTTTTTATCACAAACAGCTTGAGGTAGTAGTAATCAAGTTGAAATCCATACTATAGACATACCTTGGCGAACGGCCTCTATTTGCTGTAAAAATTTCAACTCACAGCTATTCACTGACCATCATCACATCCAATAGAGCACTTCCGTTGAATTATCACCTTAGAATTAGGCACGAAGGGAGGTTTTATTAGCAAAAGTTAATAAATTGTAATATATATATGAAACCAAAATCCACGCATCTAGCTATCAACGGGTAGTACTTAGTACTTAATTATGAGTGCTACGTACTACTCGGCTAAATGAAGATGTGCGAAGCGTAGACCGAATAACAATTATTATGCTAATAATTAATTAATTAAATACCGACCGACGCTTTAAATGCAGTGGTTTTTAGGTTATGCTTGCTTATCTAAGTACCTACTGGTTATCGTGCGGTGAGAACTAGTTTATATCAATTAAAAAATGCTTGCTATTTTCTCTTGGTAAAATTTTTAATCCATTTTTTGTTTAAAAATTTAGCGGTACATGAAAATGTAATAAAGAAAATAATACTAAGTACCTAAGGGCTGCTCGTGGAAGATTCGTCTGCATATATTTAGGTCTTTTAAGAATCCCGTCTAAAATCATTGAAATTCCGCGATGAAAATTAGTCCATATCCAGCTACGGTGAAAATCAATTTTGTCAAGATAGAAAAGGTAGACAGACAGCCGCTTTCACTTTTATCTTATCAAGTTTGACGACCTCCCTGGCTGAGCGCTTTGGTCTTAATTTCGGAGGTTGCGGGTTCGATTCCCGGCAGGGTCAATTTAGGAATTTATAATTTCTGAATTTTCTCTGGTCTGGTCTGGTGGGAGGCTTCGGCCATTGCTAGTTACCACCCGACCGGCAAAGAAGTACCGCCAAGCGATTAAGCGTTCCAGTAGGTACGATGCCGTAGAACCGACTAGGGGTTTAATATAACTGCCATACCCCCCTCACAGGTTAGCCCGCTACCATCATAGACTAACTTGTAGTGGAATAAAAAAAAAGAAGTTTAAAGAATACGAGTGGTTGCAACAACAGGTTCTACGGATGATTTGACTGCGAGGATGCCTTTGAACTAAAAGTACCTAGGTAGGTATATTTTTACTAAGTATATACCGTTGTCTGCGAACCTTTGGTATGCCAACAGTAAATAATGATCTCTTAATAGACAATATTTTATTGATAGACCTTTTAGGTTGTGTTATCTTTCCTAAGGTGTTGGCATCGGAAATAGTCAATCAGAATTAAGCACGCTACCACTACTGTTCAAATGTTATTATTGCCAAAAGAATAAAAAATATTATTCTATTAGCTGATGCCCGCGACTTTGTCCGCGTGGTTTTTAGGTTTTTATCGTCTTTATCGTCACTTAGTACCAGCTGTAAAGGGCTATGTACCTAATTGGACGATTTTTGTACATTGAATATTTTTAAAAAGGAAGCTATATTCGATAATATCTGTCTCGATATACAGAGCCCTAAAAATAATTTTGGGAATTTTTGTCTGCTAGCCTGTCAAAAATAAAAAAATAAAAAAATATATATTCGGGCATCCGAAACTACTGCGGGCATACTACCATCGCTTAAATCCGTCTTATTTTAATATTGTCGTCGGTCGTGTTTAATAATTATAATCCTTATTTTAGGGACGTCAAGGCACATGACATTAAACTCTCATTTTGAAATAATACTGCTTTAAGCGATGGTAGTAACCCCCCTGAACTGATTTAAATGCTACTTGTAGATAACACTCTGGGTTAATGTTAGGCTACTTTTTAGCGCGAAAAAATATTGGTTCGTTCCAAATAGGGGATGAAATTATCGGTCGATTTTCGGTAAAATATGTTTCGATTTTGACATATTTCTTTTTTGAAGAATAAGTTATATTCGTATCATAATATTTATTGTTAGATAACCCAAACGTTATATTTTTAAAATCTCTTGTCTTAAAAATTATAGTTAAAATGGGTTTACGAATACAAATGCACTGAGCATTTGTATTCGTAAACCCATTTTCGTTTGTAATCAACATGATATCCATTTCAGTAAAGGGCAATATTGTATGATTTTCCTGCGACATTGTTTAATCGGAGAGATCCTCCTTCCGGCACCTCGTTAATTATTCGTTTTCAGCGCCTTCACATAAGATAGAGTTCTTAATACAAAATGCATTTTTCAGTTCCTTTGTAATGAAATGGTTTCACTCAGGAATGCTTCGCTTGAGTCAATTAGGGGAGCCTTGGAAAAAAGTCTTTTGACGGGCTAAAGGTTCTTTCAAAGAACACTTGCTAAAAATTCTCTTGTAGCTTTCGTCTTACTTGCACCTCCCTTTTATTATGCTTTAGTATTTTCTTATGCTACCATAAAGTTGCGTTGCCTTTGTTCTCGCTGGAGAACGAAAGGACTTGCTGACCTGCCCCAGCGTCGCTTGCGGTGTGTGGAATCACCAAAAACCTGAAACACATTGAATAATATTTCTTTATTTTTAATACTGAATACTATTCATGGATATTGAAAAACTATACTTTGACTTCCACCTCTTATTAATTGATCCCTTTAGAATCTCTCCTGAATTTCCAAAAACACTTTCTTACTAGTGAAACAAATTATTGCTGCTATCTTACAAACAAATTATACTAGTTCCATAGCGAAGCAGCAACTAAAGCATTGTTTTATGGTGTACTAGCTGATGCCCGCGACTTCGCCCGCGTGGTTTAAGTATTTGATTCCCGCGGGAACTCCTTAATTTTCCGGGATAAAAAGTAGCTTATGTCACTCTCCAGGTTCTCAACTATACCCATGCGAAAAATCACGTCGATCCGTTGCGGCATGATTTAAGGACAAACCAACAAACAAACACACTTTCGCATTTGTAATATTATATTAAGTATTATTTGATCTATTTAGAATTTCTTCTGAATTTCCAAAAACACTTTCTTGGCGAGTGTACGTCTTACTAGTGGAACAAATTATTGCTGCTATCTAACAAACAAATTATACAAGTTCCATAGCGAAGCAGCACTTAAGCATTGTTTTTATGGTGTACTAGCTGATGCCCGCGACTTGGCCCGCGTGTTTTAAGTTTTTTTGATTCCCGCGAGAACTCCTTAATTTTCCGGGATAAAAAGTAGCTTATGTCACTCTCCAGGTCCTCAACTATAACCATGTCAAAAATCGCGTCGATCCGTTGCTCCGTTGCGGCGTGATTGAAGGACAAACCAACAAACCAATAGACCAACAAACCGACAAACAAACACACTTTCGCATTTATAATTTAAAAGTATCATTTGATTTTTTTAGAATTTCTTCTGAATTTCCAAAACAGTTTATTGGCGAGTGACCTACGTCTTACTAGTGAAATAAATTATTGCTGCTGTCTTGTAATGTCTTATTCATGCCAAGTATTGTATTCATGCGTAATTTTGAATTAATACTGACTGTATTGTACTCGTATTAGGTTTTGGTTACTGTGCATCATATTGATTGTATAATAATAATAAACACAAAAATTAGTTCTAGTTTTCTATTTATTGAGTATTGTGCACGGACCTAACACGTATATAACATTCAATATCAAATGCTTTTTATTGAAATAGACTTTTTACAAGTGCTTATGAACAGTCGAATGTATCTACATTGGCCATTACTGAAAAGTAAAGGTTTATTTATTTTTTGTTTAAGGTATCTAATTTGACCCTAAAGTTGTAGTGTGCTATTACTTTAGGAAGTTGCATTCACTGACAAACACTTCGCTCGAGTTAATTCATAACTTAACTCATAAACTCATAAGTTTATAAGTTAGTTTAAGTACTATTGTGTGTCACATACTCGACTGGTAACAACTTTGATAGAATCGTGTGCCCTTAGGGAAATAGGTACGTGAATTAGACACGTTTAGCAATTAATAGTTATATCTAGATACTAGTGGTAGTGGTATTCTGAATGTGTTTGAAAACTTTATCTAATAAAATAATTTTAACTTACGTTTAACTTATCCTGTTTGAAGTTATAAGTTCCAAATATACTTCTCGCGTATCAAGAGATAGTATTTAATCCATTAAATTGAGCCTAGCTTTGTACGTGACTTACGTTACGGCCGGTTTCTGAATTGAGAATTTCATGATGAGTTTTTTTTTTTTTTTATCCAGTACAAGTAAGCCCTTGACTGCAATCTCACCTGATGGTAAGTGATGATGCAGTCTAGGTAGTCTGTCTCAAAGACTACCTAGGGACTAATTGAGCAAATTTTTGTTTCTGAATTGATATTGTGTAGGTAACATTTGAGAGTTGGAAGTTGCTGTTTTTGCGTGAATGCTTAATTCAGAAACCTGCCCAATATCAATTCAGAAACAAAAATTTGCTTAATTAGTCCTTAAGTAGTCTTTGAGATAGACTGAACATGAAATTCTCAATTCAGAAACCGGCTTATTTCGCGTGAAAGCAAATTGGGACACTGAGCTTTGGTCTGCGTTCGGGCAGTCTTAGCCCGTCACTCTTGTTTGTAGTGAAAATATTTCGATTAAAGCCTACATACTAATTATAATAAACGCAAGTGTGTGTTTGACTGTCTGTCACCTACGTTTTAGACTATATTTTAGAAACTCGGAACAAAAATAGTTTGCATGCCAGAGACGGATAAAGGTTAATTTTTATTCTGGAGAATCAAAAATCCGCGGTTATAAAAACAAGTCAAAGCGCGCTTGTTTAAAGCATCATATAAATACCAGCTTATGCCCGCGACTTCGTCCGTGTGGATTGAGGTTATTTGGCTCCCGCGGGAATTCCTGAATTTTACGAGATAAAAAGTATGGGTATGGGTAAAGGGTATGGGTTAAACTGCCATAACAGGTAGCCCGCTACCATCTTAGACTGCATCATCTCTTACCATCAGGTGAGATTGCAGCCAAGGGCTAACTTGTAGTGGCGTAAAAAAAAGTATCTGTGTTATTCCAAACTATAATCTATCTCTGTGCCAAATTTCATCCAGATCCGTTGACCCGTTCTGGCGTGATTGACTAACAAACATCCATTCAACCATCCAAACTTTCGCATTTAAGTATAATATTATTATAGATGACATTATTTTATTTTCCCCATTCTAGGTTCCGTGCAGTTTTAAAGAAAACTGCATAACCTCGTTGACTCGTCACATTTGAAAGTTGAATAATGACTCAAATACTCAATAGAATCAAATAAATATTATTAATGCGAAAGTTTAGGTGGATGGATGTATGGATGGATGGATGTATGGATGGATGTTTGTTACTCAATCACACCCGAACGTCTGAACGGATCTGGATGAAATTTGGCACAGAGATAGATTATAGTCTGGAATAACACATAGGCTACTTTTTATCCCGGAAAATTAAAGAGTTCCCGCGGGAACCGAAAAACCTAAATCCACGCGGACGAAGTCGCGGGCATTAGCTAGTAGGGAAATAAAGTAAGATGTGTCTTTTGTTGCAGAATCTCTATTACTAAGGATAGTTCACGTGACGGTCCCTTCCTATCGAATAAGAGGCCAACCAGCCCAGTTAGACTGCGAGTACGAGCTAGGCGGCGATACGCTCTACTCAGTGAAATGGTACAGAGATAACGAAGAGTTTTATCGCTACATGCCGAAATACGACCCTCCTAAACACGCTTACAAACTTGACGGTGTAAAAGTCGAGGTAAGTCCTTTTACAGTCAATCCGATAGCAATAGTGGCTGGAAAATTTTGTGCCGTTTAGAAACTTTATTAAACTGATACACGCTTGTCTAGTTAACGTTAGCTTATTAATATGGTTTTGTTTAGAAATCGTAATTAAATTATTTTTTATGCAGTATATAATTTCTAGTTATAATCATTTTTTTATTAAATTTAACGATTTATTAAAAAAATCAATAGGTACCAGTTTAACAAGTACCTAGGGCAATCTACGTTAAGTACGTCTATGTTTACGTCTATATCAGAGCACTGAATACTTAGGTAATAATACTGGTCAGAGTAATATAGTACAACATTTCAGCATGCAGGGCCGCATGAAATGAAAATACGCAAACCTAATTGACACTTAAAAATATCACAACTTTGTCGAGAACCCTGAAATAAGTTTGAAAAACCTGTATCTTAGAGTCTACGCTTTTCTCCTCTAAAAACAACGTTAATATTTTTAAAAACAAAAGGAAAACAAAAATAAAACAATATAATTTTATTAATTTTAATCTTCGGATGTCGTACTGTAATACTCATATGTCTACAGCACCGAGTTAGAGCGGCAAAAATTAATGTTTCTATTTTGTAAAATGCCGCATTGTCGCATGTTGTTCCTCGAGCGTAAAAAGGGAATAATAATGATATTATTACCGTTTTTCCAGATTTTTTTTTGTATAAAATAAGTTTATCCTTAATGATTGTTTGTTTTTGTTATGATACCATTGATCAAAAATCAATACCATTTGGCTTCATTATTTTTATCAGTAATACGTTTTACCAGTTTTTATTCAGTCACCCGGATTACACCATTTCCATTTGTGCTTGTGATAGTACTTTTATAATTACTGAGTAATAGCGACATAAAAACTTGCCTAAAACGCTTTTTTTATACGACTGCCTGAAAAAAGGAGTATATTGTTTTCAGGATTCATGTATGTATGTATGTATGTGAGTTTGTATATTCCACCATAACTTCTATACGTCTGAACCGATTTTGATAAATGAGGTATCGTTAGAATCCCTAGCTTATTCCGGGTGACATAGGCTAGTAAAATTTAAAAAAAAATTGATGGGGTGACCATGGTCCCGCATTAAAACTAAAGTTGAAAAAAAAATTCGAAAATAAGATTAACTATATAATCATCATCTAGAAAATGATGAGTAAATTCCAAAAATATATAACACTAGTTCAATATCCCGAGTGACACGGGCTATAAATTTTTGAAAAATTCAATACGGGTTACGGTAGAGCAGTCGTATTTTTTAATAATTTTAATTATATTCACTTGTTTTCTATTTAGCTTTCAAAATCGGATGACAGGAAAGTGATGCTGCACCCAGTTACATTGAAATCTTCAGGCCAGTACCGATGTGAGGTATCAGCAGAAGCACCTAGTTTTGCTTCAGCCGCCGGTGAGGGTAGAATGGAAGTCATTTGTGAGTATTAATCTACGTACCTGGTAGAGGATGATTCTTGGAATTTCGAAATCTAAGAGGGTAAAAGTTTGTTTCTAAGGTCAGGTTATGCCATCTAAATAAAATGAGTAGTAAAATTCTTCATGAATATCCACGAAAATTTGTATATGGTTTTTCGGTTAAATGTACGAAATAATAAGTGTTTTGGGATTTTTTAATAATACCCTTCATAAATACCTACATATAACTTACTTAAATGAGTATCTAGTTATTTATTAAATCATAAATCATAAATTATAAATCATTTATTTTGCTAAATTGTGGGTGATAACAGCTGTATATTAAGGTAGAAATTTCCCGTACACAATCTACTGTCAGAGACAGTGTGCAGAAATTGTTACATTAAAATTTAAATTCAATACATGTCCTTAACGTTTCCTTAATTAGATCTACCACGGGAAGGACCTAGAATAACAGGTAACGAGCAAGAAAATAGACGGGGAGATTCTCTATTTCTCAATTGTACTTCAGGCCGGTCGTACCCTGCGGCCATTTTGAGTTGGGACATTGATGGTGAGAAGGTAATAGCTTATTTTACGACTTATGAATAATTACCTTAAGTTTCAATTTTTTTTTTAAAGTACCTTATACACTAAAACTGCTGTAATAAAGTTACTATTGGTCGAAGTATACCCGACTAGTTTCGTCCCCGTCCAGTGTCCTTAAAGTATATTATACATAAAGGGCCTGTTTTACAATCGCCAAGTAAATAGTCTGATGAATTAATTTGATGTTTTGACAGATGTTGTATAGGAATCTAAATTTCAAATTATTCGTCAGTTAAGGTTTAAATGGCGATTGTGAAACAGGCCCTACAACTGATGAAATACAGTTAATTTTGGTCGGAGTATACCCGACTAGTTTCGCCCCCGTCCAGGGTCCTTATTATTTGCGAATATTTAATGTTCGTGCAAAACAAACTGACAACGTGACTGGAGTTGGGCAGGCGTGGAAAGAGTTAGTTTGCGAACATTGTAGATACTTACTAGATTACAATATTCGATATTTGTAAGCATTACAAAGATATTAATAAGTTGTAAGCTTTTCATGGCTTGATTCAATTTAAAGCTGAAAGTCGATTATTTATTTGTCTGTTTAAGATACTGCAAACACTGGGGCCATTCAAAAATCAAATCAAAACAAAAAATCTAGTACATTTGCATTCTCAGGTTACACTGGACAGACTCTTTTAATAAAGAGCTAAATATACTGTAACTACAAAAGTAAATATCATTTCGTAGGTTGTTGACCCGATGCTGCTAGTAGAATATCCGCCAGTACACCACGCACACGGTCTTCTATCATCAGCTCTTGGGTTACGAGTGCCAGCTGGTCGTACGATGCAAGTGCGATGCACTGCAAGAGTCGCTCCTGCGTGGCGAGAGGGCAGTGAAGCTATTGTTGGCAACAGCCAGTTGGCGGATAGTAAAGAAGCCATGTTATTAGGTAAGTGACATCATTTATAGTACCACTGCAGAATGGAGTAGAGCTGCGGTAGATTAAATTTATTGACAACTAGATGATTCCCGCGACTTCGTCCGCGTGGATTAAGTTTTTTTGATTCCCTCGGGAACTCTTCAATTTTTCGGGGTAAAAAGTAGCCTATGTCTTTCCCCGGGATATAACCTGTATCTTTGTACCAAATTTCATTAAAATCGGTTGAGTAGTTGGGCCGTGAAAGCGTAGCATACAGACAGACAGACAGACACACTTTCGCATTTATAATATTATATAATAAATATAATAATATAATAATATCATATTATATAGTAATATAGTATGGATTATTTTGGTATAGTCATGAGTCGAAACACCCTCTCTTATCCCTGTTTTATTCACTTTAATCTTATTTGAACCCTTGAACCATCCTTTCGTTCTCAACCGTGTTTTATTTGCTTTAATGCAATTTTGAACCCTATTCACAAACGCATAAAACTAAGTTTGATTTGGTTATAAATAAAGCTGCGCCTTGGTTCAACTCAACTCAACAATGTTAGGTACATCCGAGGCGCGGTCGCAGCCAGAAATTTTGGAGGGGGTCACTCACTACACTAATAAAAAACCGGCCAAGTGCGAGTCGGACTCGCGCACCAAGGGTTCCGTACAAACATGTAGTAAGTTTTAAATTATTAAAAAAACTACTTACTAGATCTCGTTCAAACCAATTTTCGGTGGAAGTCTGCATGGTAATGTACACCAAATATTTTTTTTAGTTTTATCATTCCCTTATTTTAGAAATTACAGGGGGGGACACACATTTTACCACTTTGGAAGTGTCTCTCGCGCAAACAGTTTAGAAAAAAATTATATTACAAACCTCAATATCATTTTTGAAGACCTATCCATAGATAACCCACACGTATGGGTTAGATGAAAAAAAAATTTTTGAGTTTCAGTTCTAAGTATGGGGAGCCCCCAAAATTTATTGTTTTTTTTCTATTTTTGTAAGAAAATCTTAATGCGGTTCACAGAATACATCTACTTACCAAGTTTCAACAGTATAGTTCTTATAGTTTCGGAAAAAATTGGCTGTGACATACGGACGGACAGACAGACAGACATACATGACGAATCTATAAGGGTTCCGTTTTTGCCAAATTTGGCTGCGGAACCTTAAAAATAGGTATCTGGAATAAAATAAACATTATTGTGTCGTGATCGTGTGTTCGACTGGCAACATTTATTTATTATTTATAGAATGGCAATACTGATTTCATGTTGGTATTGCACTATTAATGAATTCAGAGTTGGTAGAGGGTAGGCGAAAAAGACATTGTGTATAAATACGGGCGTCATTCTGTAAACAAAAAGTTGAGTATCGCTCGCCATCAGAGGTGCACGCCTGTGCTGTATACATTCTTATATATCATAATATATACAGTGTTATACTTTTCGCTGGTTTGGGAGAATAGCGACGGAACTAAAAATGATTGATTTTAGAGAATGGCATTTTTTTATTTCTTTGTAAATATTTTAGTTCATACCGCAAAATGTAAATGATTTATTGAGGGATTGACTTTACTGATTAAAGGAAAATTTATCGTAGTATCAAAAAACATAAAAATATTTTATAACTTTTATTAAAATTATTTAAAAAATCGTCATACAAAGGGGGGTTTCAGACATCAGTCTTTATTCATGAGACTTCAAATTATAAAAATCAACTTATGTCATTTATTTAGCTTTAAAGCCTCATAAAAATACAAATTAAAACTTACAACAGTGTTTAAAACTTTTGTACTTAGCGATAAGGCCGCCTTATTGTACCTACGTTTTAAGTTTTCAAATTTGTTTTCCGTTTCGTTTATGTTTTTGTGGTGTACAATAAAGAATATACATACATACATACATACTTATAAGTATAACAAATAAAAATAGTTTTATAACATACAATAGTAACTTTATATTTAGGTACTAAAAACCCTGTTGTTCAAAATAAATGAAATCAAAATAAAGGTCAATTCTTCAAAATAAGTAATGAAAAATAATCAAAAACAGGACCATTGATTCTTAAAAGGAAATGTAAGTAAAATAAATCATTTATTTTACAACCCCTCATAAAATTGTCGATAATAGTTTGGAATTATATTTTTGTTAACTAAATCTACTAGTCCTCTCTTCTTATTTTCTGAGATCCCGTTCCTTTTTTTATAAGCAGATTGCAATCTGTAATTTTCGTCCAAAGATTTTGATGCACGGCTAGCAACTTTCACACATTTAAATTCATTTTCACCGTACGATGTTTTATAGAAAAAGAACCCTTTGTGGTCAGCATCTACTTTCAAAATCTTTATATCTGCCATTTTCACACTCTCATTATCAGTATTTTTATTAAAATTTCTACCCATGTCAGAAGCTAGCGACTTTAATTCGTAAAAACTTCTATGATCCATTTCTATGACTTTGTAAGGAGATCCGTTCTTTTTTGCAGTGCGAATAATTGAAATGTACTGATCCGGTGTATAGATAGGGCCCGATTTCAAAGTCTTTTTGATACTTCTTTCAATGACAGAATGCACACTGTCACCTTCGTTTTGAGTGTGCCCTTTTATCAGAAATTTATGCGTGATACTATTAATATGAGCAAAAGTAGAAACAGCGTACATGTACATACTAATAATAAATTTATTCTTTTGCTGTCCGCAGCAGTTATCAGAATAAAAAATTATATCTAGTTTGGCTTCAGTTGTTAGATCTCTGCCAAGACTTTTTAAATATTCTAAAACACAGGTCCCTATTTCTATAGCTCCTCTATTTGCTTCTCCTTCATGCCACACGTAGCAGAACGCATTTTTATTTTTCATCTCATAGATCGTAAAGTTTAAGGTATTCACTTTTGAAACATAGTAAAAATTAGATACATCTCCCCTAGGACATGGCATCACAGCTTGTAAATCATAAACTGCTACAATAGTTGATTCTTTATCTTCTGCTTCTTTCTTGTCCTTAACCTTCTCCATTCTTGAAAGCTCTTTTTCTTTTAGATGGTTCTCATATTTAGACTTCAGTCGATTTTTATCTTCTCCAGTTGCGTTATTGTAGGCAACACAATCCTCGCACTGATCCTTCTTAGGTTGGTAAAATGCTATGTTAAATTCTCCATTGAATATTCTATTAAACATGATATAATTAGCACTTTTCTCTCTTTTTTCTTCACACTGTTTTACATAATCTCTATAAATTTCTGCAATAGTCTTACTTCCATCAATATATTCTTTCCGCGTATCTGCTCTACAGTAATGGCTTTCTATTTTCGGTATCGCCTTAATGAAATTTCTCAAACTATCTTTAATATTATTATCTACGCGACTGTGATTGCCATGTTTCCCTCGAAGATCCTCCACTATAATGCCTGAAACGTCACTTCTTGATTTTTCAGTAACTGTTCGAATAAATCTATCAGATACGTCCAGCGTAGACATAAAAAAACTCTTACAAACTCGAATTTTTTCGCCATCTTTATCTTTCAAATAAAATGCGTTATTATTTCGACGTGTTCCTTTTTTATATTGATACGTTGGGACAATAGAGGAGATATTGAATGCTACAAAAGTTCTTTTACTTTGCAAATCAGGTAATTTTTATAATATGCGTCAAAAATATGGCGTCGAGACTCATCATCAAACTTCAAAAAGTGTAACACAAACTTTAACTTGCATTTTTCTGTACATCCTGGTCCTAATCGTCTCTCTCGTATAACTTTATTATTTTTGCCTACATATTCTTTCCCAGCATTTCGTAGACGTTTCGCTACATTCGATTTCCAAAGTTCTGGCTGCATTTTCCTCTTACGTGTAATATTTTGGTTTGATTCACGTGAAATATTTTCTTCTTCATTCTCTTCTACTGTTTCATCCGAATCCGACGATAAATTATTATTTTCAATGTGATAATTAGGATCTGCGATACTATCATCAGATGAAAAATCCCTTTCTTTCTTTCTTTCTTCACTTTCAGCATTCATATTGGTCAATACAATAGCTTTTGGTTCACTTTCTATTTGTGAATTACTTTCTACTGCAGTCTCATCTTTCATATTATTATCATTTACTGACTCTATACTTACGTTATTTTCTTTGGTTTTATTTTCTAGGCTATGACCGTGGAGTCCTTTTTCATCTAAATTTATCATGTTATGGGATTCTTTATTACATTCTTCTGTTTCTGTATTGCTGGAGGAAGATGAGCTAGAAGTCGAAGAAGATGAGCTAAAAGATGATGATGACGATATGGATGGTGATCTTTGTCGCAAAATCAATTTGTTTTCTTCTGAATTAGTACCTGAAATTCAATAAACATTTATTTATTTACAGAATAAATACCAAAAGCATCAGTTATCGTAATCGCATGCATTTCACGGGTTTCTTCCAGAGGAACAAGCCATTATGTAATAGAAACACTCACATTTTTGTAATTCCCGGGAATTGAACCCAGGAGGTAACGATCAGCCACTAGCGTGAGTGAAAACTAATTTTGCAACAGGACGAAACATCGCAATAAAAATAATATCGAAAAATCTTTCGACTGCTTGAATACAAATATTTTATTTTGCTTACCTGATGTGTTATTATAATTTATATCATTTTCGATATTTTCATCGCAACTTGTTGCATTTAACGGCAAACTGCTTTTATGTTTATTGGAACCTAAAATATTTTAAATATGTAGTTAAATAGTTGAAAGAATAAATAAAATTGAGATAAACTGCAAATATACGAAAATTGTAGGCTAACCTTCTTGTTCATTATTCGTAAAATCATATTGATCCTCGTTTCCATTATTTTTACTGGCCGCTTCTTTCAAATTTCTCAAGAATAACATTCTTTCTGCCATCTTGTATAACTCTGATAGAGATAATTATCTAAAACATATAATTTAACGCAAATAATTAATTATAAAATATGAATACCATGTAAAAAACTACCTTAATATTTCTATCCCAAAATTCCTTGAACACAGACGCATTTCGTAATAAGAAGCAAAACCATGCCCATTTTTTTCAAAAATAACGACGTTTATTATTTACGACAAAATAAAATCTGTTTATTTTTCGTGAATATAGACTCAAGGTTCATAAAGTCGGTATAAAATACAATATCATAAGAAATCACCCATATTTATTCAAGAAAACAGGCGTAAATAGAAATAAGACGTAAAAAGATACTTACTTTTATCAGGAACAACGACGGATCACTAAATATGTCACTATTCTTGAAAAAAAATCAACAATTGTTGCAAACAAACTGTAAATACGTCGGTATTTTCGAAAATCGACCGTGCATTCACTCTGTTGTCATTGGCTCAACTGAGATGAGTCTTTATTTGTGATTACGCTTCGAGTGTTTTGTTTCAAATGAATAATGACACTGTCTCTTTCTAACGAAAGCTGGCGCGAAATTGGCGTTGCGTCTCTGTTCACGATAAAATATCAAAGATTTATGATTGTTTGGCATACAAAATTCAATTTGACAGAATTTTGAATTACGTCGATATTATCGCAAACCAGCGTTTTGTGTATAGAGTGAGTTGAGACGTGGTGTTGGAAAGTAAAGTGTGTGCGAGATGATAGCTGAAATGCCAGTAAGTCCTTTGTTGTATCGTTCCAATTTATTATTTATTTATTATTTAATCTCTGATGCATTTTAAGAGTAATCTTTAACACATGTGTTAGTGTGCTATTTCAGGATTTCTATAAGGTACATTGTGGGTAGCGAAGTTGTTCGCTACTACCCAAAAATATGCCCGTTCTATGCCCACGTGTAGTTTTATGAACTTCCAAATAAAGATCCGTAGTTAGTCAATCGGTCTTAGGTTGTATCTAGTCATGGAATATATAGACCTTAACGGGAATTCGTGACAACTTCAGAAGTGAAAATGAACCCAAGAAAACAATATTTTTTTAACACGAGAAAAATATTGTTCACTAAGTAGTTATATTGTGACACAATTCTCTGTGTCGTACCTTCAAAACTTTTAAACAAAGAGTATTCCGTTTACTAAGTTCAAAAGAGATTGACTACTTTAATCAAAGTTAGCATGTACTTGAGATCCATTCTTGCTATGCTATAAAGATAACGTGCAGCAAAGAACTTTTGGATATTGTTAAATCTGTTTTGACACCTATTGTGTGGGTACATTGAATAACATTAGTTCTGGGTGAACTCTTAGATTTGCTATTTTGGCTATAATATTATGTTGTATTCCATTTGAGTAGAGGTTAAATCGAGTGTTTGGTAATGATCTCGTGCGATAATAATTGACATTGTATCAAGGCAATTAATATTTGAATTACATTTATATTTCGTATTTAGTTACCCACAAATTGGAAAAGAGTTTGCTGTAAACTTTAATATTACGTCATCACGACGTTAAGACTGTGAAGTCTCATCTGAATGAATTGCCAACTCAAACCAGCTTGGCGACTGGCTTCCATCGAGGAGGATGATCCCCGAATTACGATTTTGTAAGCAGTTTACTTTAGTGTCGAAGTAATTCTGATTCTAAGGTATTTAGTTTAGATAAAACACATCTATAGAATTTTCAGTGAATTGAGTTTTGAATATAGTGTCCATAGTATTTATTTATGATAGATGATGTAAAAAATGTCATGTCCTGGACATGAGTCCAAGAAATTTTGTGTTATTTAGCTATAATCAACAAATAAAGCGTCAAGCGAGAATTTCGCCAGTATGAGAGTTGAGATACTGGAATAAATTTCACTAGCACCGGCCGTCTGAGCAGCCATTTTAGATGATTAAATGCGATACCATACAGCTTGGTTATTACTACTGGTTAACCTGAGGTACTCCTAGAGATATGAAATAGGTAAATAATTATCAGTTCTAATTAACTCAAGTATTTGTGAATTATTCTCTGGACCATTACTTTGGATGAACGTTACCTAAAGTTTTATTTAGTGTAAATGTAGTTAAATGATTATTGAATTTAAAAGCAGCCTCGTGCCGTCAGACTAGTGTACTGAATGAGATTGTAGTTTTTTTTTACGCACTGTTTAAGTTTCGAATTTTGATTTTACAAGGTTTTTAATTTTAATTTAGTTTTTAATTTGAAATTTCTATTAACCAGGCATAGATTAGATTACTGGTTATTCACGAAGAGAATTCATGGAGTGAATAATAGTAATAAAAAAAAAAAGAGAAGTGAATATGTCAAATAAGATACCCTCATGTCAATACTAGGATGCAAAGCAATTTATCGAACTCTGATTAGTTTCATGTGTGATTTATAAGAAATACGATACAAGTATGATTTAGTTTTAAATTCTCGATATAAAAGTATACTTACTGGTATACTTATTTTATGTGATCTAGATAGTTTAGTCTGGTAGTACTAGACTCGATCAAAACAGGTGTCTTAGGAATTTGTAGTGTTTAAAAAGTAATTTTTTTGAGTGGCAGGGCAACTATTTATATTAGTGCCGCGAGTGAACTTAAATTACATTAGTGAAGTACATTGGCCAGACATGTAATTTATGATAAGTTTATTTAAGCACTTGCTTAAAATCATTTGCCCTTTTATTAGTGATCTGTTCGATGGTAGTTGTACCTATGCTGAAAGAATAATAGTGGTTTTACTGACCAAGTCCATTTGCAACTCTTAATATGTGCTATTATCACAGCATATGTATTTTAGTACTGTATTGTATATCAGCTATTGATATCATTATCATTTGTAGTTTAAAAAAAAAAGGGGAACCTCTTTCTATCGCATTACAGGTTGATTGACATCAGGGGTTCCGCTTTCATGTACGGAAGCCTTAGTGTCTCTTGACAGATTTATCAGTGATTGAGGTTAATAATGAAGGATTTTGGAAGAATACAAGATAGAGACGTTAGAATATCTTAGATTTCAAGTTGAAATTGACGATTTTGCGTAGCTGGTATTGTGGGAGTAAGAATAAAGATATTGAATGATGGTCAGAGAGCTCGTATACGTTTTAGTCATGAGTGTGTCTACTCACTATTATAGAGTGGCCAAGTGTGTCGATATTTTAAGGTGGCCATGTGAGTCACCATTTTAGAATGACTATGTATGTCATTTGGGCCATGTGAGTCCATAGAATGTAACCAAGTGTGTTACTAGAGTGGAACAAGTGTTTCCATAAGATGTGACCTAGGTGGCCATGTGAGTCACCATTTTAGAATGACTATGTATGTCATTTGGGCCATGTGAGTCCATAGAATGTAACCAAGTGTGTTACTAGAGTGGAACAAGTGTTTCCATAAGTTGTGACCTAATGAGCCGGTAGGTTGTGAACAAGTGTGTTACTGTTTTTGACAGTATGTTATCTAACTGTTCGTGAAAGATCTAATGTATTTTATTTACTTAATTTTACGTACATATCAAACTAAAGGGATGTACATAATGAAAGCAAGTTTTCTAGTCCAGAATTATTAGCTGCTTTAGTAGATTACTGTACAAGTAACTCGTTCTATCTAGAACTACCATGGCATTTTATTCATTTTTCATAGTTCCTGTGTGCCTTTAAATGTTTTTGATCAGGGAAAGTTCTACATTTTTAAATTTTGAATGATTTTAGATAGATTTCGGTTATTTTAAACGACTAAGATCAATTTTTACGAGTAGTATAACTGTAC
Source organism: Erebia epiphron (assembly GCA_963932025.1). Lineage (NCBI taxonomy): Eukaryota > Metazoa > Arthropoda > Insecta > Lepidoptera > Nymphalidae > Erebia > Erebia epiphron. The sequence goes on from OZ009952.1 coordinate 23,072,259, forward strand.
CTAATGGTACAGCCGCAAAAATTGATTGTATTTGTATGGACTTTAAAATGGATTAATTAGTGATCCCGATGTAAGGCGACCGATCCTCGACGTGTTTCGGATGTATATAATCTGAATGCGCCGAAATACGAATGAATTATAGTTATTTCAAAAAAAAACTATGATGATCAAACGAACTTGCAAATTGAAATTAGATCGATATTATATGAGTACGCTTCATTTGAAGATATACAACAACATAGTTATTATATGTACACTATTTATAATAACGTACCAGATCGATGTCGATGTGGTTTAGGAAATGATGCATTTAATAGCCTTATTTTCATTGGTTCAACTTATCAGTTGGTCACTCACCCATTCGTTATATTTGAAAAATTTGTGTTTCTCAAATATATAACTCACTTGTAGACTATGCTTAGTAGTTTAAAAAGTTAACAAGCAAGGAATGCATAAAGTAAATTGAAACAAAGGTTCCAAGTTTGTTGTTGTTAATAGATCTTTCACTCGTTTGTTTACACTATTTTATGGCTTTCAACATAATGCGGTCCGATGTTCGGAATGCGTTAAGAATTGAATACGGAAGGATATATACTTCAGCTTTTAACGGTGAAGGTTGTAGTAATTTTGAAATTCTAGATATCGCAAAAATAATAATTCCAAAAATAGTTCAAACGTGTTTCGTCAATACTAATTAGCATTCCAGTGATTCAGTTTGACCAAGTTAGTTCATTAAATGTTAAATTGAATTTAATAAAAATATTAAAATTTTTGGAACATTTACTAATCACAAAGAAAGATAAATAAATAAATATAAGGGCTGAACATTTGAGGCTCGAAGTTAAGTAGCTTGCTAGAAACTACAGTCACGACACGAGAAGCCCGTTTAATAAAGTAATAAAATTGTAAAATGCGCCATTCTCGAAGTCACATTGGGTTTTCTTTCTATATATTTATCTGAGTGATTTGAAATAATGAACTGGATGATAAAATTTAACAGACTATTATTTGAATTGAAAATGAAATCGCGCAATTAATTATCTTTTGCCGTCCAAAATCTCGAGAGTATAAATAATATGATGTAAAAATTATATTTTCTAGAGAGTGACTAGTGCGTGCTTGCTTACTCTAATTTTATCTCCATATTGTTTTTCTCAAATTTATTGAATAATGTCGTGTGATGCACGGGCGTTGTGGATCCGCAAGCTCGTGACGAAGGTATACCCTCACCTAGCGGCTCCGGCCTACAACCGTCAGTTAATTTGTAAATACTTACTTTAATTATTAAAAGACGCAGAAAAGTAAAGCAAAAAGTATTAAAAAGCAGAATGAATAAAACACTCAGTATTTAAACTATATTATGTTATTGACGTAATATATTATAACTTGATGTAACGTTTTTATTTATAATTGGTTTGATTTTTGTTCATATGTTGAGGTAATGATTCTGAAAAAAAAGACAAAAGAGGTTTTGAGTATTAAACTCAAATTTCTGAATTTGGGGTTTTCATCTAGTTTTTTTTATTATTTAGTTTTGTATCAAGCTTTGGATTTACAGCAAAATTTGAATTTTGTATTTTAATTTGAAATTGCTATTGAGTAAAGTTAATTTAAAATAATTATATGATAGCGATTTAGTATTGTACAATAATTGCAAGCCGATTCTACTTCAATTCATACAAAAGTTTTGCATTTCAAAGAAGCCTTTGATGAAGAGTTAGATTTAGTTTTGGACTAAGGTTTAGTTTTGGACTTTTTGTTTGGTTTTCAATGATGATTGTAGTCAAAGTTCAGGTATTTGACCCAGTTCAAAGCATTGGGTAAGATTCTAAGTATTTCACAAGTTAAAGATTGTCTTGGACAACATAACCTGAACTGATTCGGTTGAATTTTGTGGTGCTGTCTCTTTTTGATGGGTTTATTCAGAGGTTAACACGGAAAGGAAAGGTTAGGAAAAGAAGGGAATAAACTAAAACAACTTGTGTTTTGAGGCGTGTTTAATAGAATTGAACTCTATTTGTTAAAATTTTTTGAATAAGCTACGAAAAATTTCATTTCATTTATTAAAAACGTTGACTGTTACATAGTTAAAGATTTTAAAATAGTAATAATTTAACATAGTGGGAACAGTCTACCGCCAACAGGTATACGATGTCAGGAATTTAGAGCAGATAATTTAACATAGACTTAATTTGATTCAAACGATTAGTAAAGATTAGTTAATGGTACAGCAGATCCAACTGAATTGAAGAATTGATAGATTAGTAATCCTGATTAATGTTTGCATTGGATGCAGTTGTAGATTTTATTGTGAACTCTGGGGTAGTGTGTGATACTTATTTCTTGTCAAGTCCTAAAATTTTAATAAAATCAGCTTTCCTTTACGTTCTGCTTTATTTTTCGATTTCAATAAAGTTTTTTAAAAAAAGCAGGCATGACACGTCATGTATGATACATGATAGGTGGAGCTCAGGATGATGGACCTGTTGGTCTGTTACAGATTGTAATCAGGGTTTAGATAATTACTTAGCTTTAGATTTAGCGTCAGATGCTTGTAAGGTATAAATAACTGAAACGGTATAAGAAATAAAATAAATATTGGGTATTTAATTAAATTTGAATTCAGTTTTAGACTTTTGCTTACGGTATATGTAACATACTGTTTAGATTATGTTTTAGACTGTAACTGTTCCAGACTTTGATTAAGTTTCAGACTAGATTTTTATTCAGCTTTAGATAATTAATCCTTTATTTGCCTAACTTTATTCTATATGAGTTTTAGATTTAAATTGCGATATTTTTATTTCTGTTGTGAAATTTCGACTCAGCGATATCAATCAGTTTAATTGCACTTCACACACACTTCACAAATCTCAAGATCAAAAGCTCGATAGTTTTGGATTTCAGATCGGTTTGAGGTTTTAAGTTTGATATTACTAAATTGAAAAAATGTAGGTTTCCTTTTTGTTATCCTTTTTAATTATCCCGAATGTCGTGATTTACTAAAACTAAATGTCATCGTGCAAGTATGAATGGATGAAGATGTTTTGTTGTACACTACAGATTGTTGCAAGGAGTGAAGCGAACTAAGCTTAGCAAAGCAAATGTTTGGTGGTTGTGCACCGGGAGGTTGCACAATGTCGGATGGCCGAATGTCGTGATCGTGTGTTCGACTGGCAACATTTATTTATTATTTATAGAATGGCAATACTGATTTCATGTTGGTATTGCACTATTAATGAATTCAGAGTTGGTAGAGGGTAGGCGAAAAAGACATTGTGTATAAATACGGGCGTCATTCTGTAAACAAAAAGTTGAGTATCGCTCGCCATCAGAGGTGCACGCCTGTGCTGTATACATTCTTATATATCATAATATATACAGTGTTATACTTTTGTGTATAGAGTGAGTTGAGACGTGGTGTTGGAAAGTAAAGTGTGTGCGAGATGATAGCTGAAATGCCAGTAAGTCCTTTGTTGTATCGTTCCAATTTATTATTTATTTATTATTTAATCTCTGATGCATTTTAAGAGTAATCTTTAACACATGTGTTAGTGTGCTATTTCAGGATTTCTATAAGGTACATTGTGGGTAGCGAAGTTGTTCGCTACTACCCAAAAATATGCCCGTTCTATGCCCACGTGTAGTTTTATGAACTTCCAAATAAAGATCCGTAGTTAGTCAATCGGTCTTAGGTTGTATCTAGTCATGGAATATATAGACCTTAACGGGAATTCGTGACAATTGCACAAGACACAATTTTATTCATTCATATAAATCAATATTTATCTCTTTTAGCACAAAACACATAATTCTACTAAATTATGCATGAAGAAAATGCACTTAACCACTCTTTAAACAATATACATATCGTCTTCCGACGCTCGGGGAATACGACCGTTGCCGAACAGTGACGAAGATTTCTATGCGCATTATCACTTTATACAATATACATATCGTCTTCCGACGCTCGGGGAATACGACCGTTGCCGAACAGTGACGAAGATTTCTATGCGCATTATCACTTTGGGTTGGGAGCACTGTAGTTCGGTTCCTTGTTTCTAGACTATAAGCCATTTCCAAGTTATTTTGGCCATCGTACGTAGTTCATAAAAACACCACTAGATGTCATCAAACTAAATTTATTACTGTTAGGGGATAGCTAGAAATTTCCTTTTATTATTTGGCAAATTTTTAGATTTTTCAATTTGACCTTAGATTGGGGGGGGGGGTCATGTCCCCTGTGACCCCCCCCTTCGGACCGCGCCACTACATCGTTCACATTCCACCGACGCGCACTGAACGCCTTTTTTTCATTTTCCTATAACCCCTAAGATTTGAATACCCTACCAGCTTCATAATCACCGCGTCGTATGGGAAACGCGTTTTTCCCTGTCATGTCAGCAATGTGATTTCCCCATAAGCTCCATCAATATTAACTATGAGATTGCAGCCAAGTGCTTGATCTTTTTTTAAGAAACAGTGTGTTGGAAAAGACACTTTTTGTATCAGCTGAAAAGTACGCGGTGACATCACAAAGGTGTCTTCTATTTCAAAGTAAATATAATTGTTATGACAATAATCTTGAAGCTCCTTTAAAATCGCTTTATTCAACATTATAAATAAGTATGTTTGATTTTTTGAGTAAAAAGTAGCCCATGTATATTCCCTGCCTGTTGCCGAGATGCGACCTATCTTTGTACCGAATTGCATATTATTTCTTCAAAATCGCTGGAAACGGTGGTAGTGCAAGCATAACATTTCGCATTTAGAATATTAACATGGAAAATGTGGATTTTAGCGAGAAATAATAATTAGAACGTACCTACACTAGAAGATTGTTCGCTTATAAGTTTTAATCATGTGAAATATTCTTTCACATGATATGGATCGCTGTTATGGATGACCTTTCGTTAAAAGAAAATTGTGTCATGCAGTATTCATTTTATCAACACCTCGCTGCTGCTTCTCAAAGGGTTATTTCAACGTCGACTCAAAATGTATAGAAGCCATTACCGCACGTAGTCTCAAGTACGTGTTGGTGTTTTAGGGGAAACTTCTCTTAAAAAAAAGTATAATATATATTAATATGTGTTACTCCATAGTTATAATACCCTACCGTTTTGAAATCATAATATTATACTAGCTGGCTGAGTCGCAGAAATAAATCGACGTGCGTAACCTAGATTCTAGATTTCTAGATCCAGCCTTTTGAGTTGAATAATACTTTTATGTAAATCAGGTTTTTCTTTTGATATTTTAGTATAGATTCTTGGCTATTTAAATAAATGTAAATGTAATGAAACTGTTTCTAAGTTTAAGTCAAAATTCATAATACTAACCTATTGATAACAGAAAGTTTACATTATTATTCAGCTCATCCTTGATAAGCTTAACATCAAAACTTATTAAAATTTAAAGAGGCCTAAAACAAAGTTTTTAAAGGACTATCATCATTTCATTCTCAGAAGTACTCCCATTAACTGAAATAATAATCATCTTGTTTGTTTCAGTGCGGAGCTTGAGCGCGGCGCCTACATTAAGTATAATGTTGTTAACACTTTCTCTTCTCCAACTTTTCCACTCTTCAACGCCATTAATTACGTGATAATTAAATAATTTACTGATAAATCATTTTTCATACCCGAAATTGTAATTTTTTCTCATTCTTCAACCAAGAAATTTACTAGCACAATTTCTGTATTTGTATAATAATTACTTGTCATGATTTTAGTTGTTATTTTAATTTTATAAGTATAATTACTGAAACTAACATTCGTTGACGTCAACTGCTAGACATAGGGATCCTCTTTTAAGGACTTATACTGATATCTTCCGTTGATTGTATCCAGTACCTCCTACTGGTTTGATGTCCTAGCTGATCTTCTAAAGCCGTACTATTGAGGAGTTGGATGCGACATAATAATATTATAATTTAATATCATACTTTTTTAAATAATATTTTTACTATGTTTTGATTTTAAGGTAAAGAATAGACATATCATTGGTAATTGATTGTTAATTATATTTATTTATTAATAAATTTATATATTTATTTTATTCACAAAGAGATTAAGAAATAATATAATTATTTTAATATTTTATGAACTCGTCAAGTCATAGTCCCAAAATACTTATTATATTTATCGGATGCCAGAGCCATGTGTTTTCAATTGAGCATTAGTTGATCATATAATATCTACCATAATATGGAAATGACGTTTTTCCGAAAGTTAATAAATAACTAATATCTGATAACTGAACTTACTGTATTGCACTTACGCACTGCTAATGCTTACTTGAAAAAATACCTCTGAAGATGAGAATCAAAAGTTGCAGATTTTGATTTTAACCGTTCGTTAAAAGTAAAATTATGTTTCTCTAAAGTGTTTGATTGATGATAGGCTGCTTATTTAGTGTATATGTAAATACTAATAATAGAATAAATAAATGAGTTTAAATTTTTTTTTCATAATAATAATTGAACAGCAGATTATTATAACATCAGGGTAAAAATGCGTATTATCATAATATTATAATTATTATTATCTGGATATAATATTACGCCGAACGGTGTGCGCTCATTGGCTATGAAAAGTCAGCAATGATAGGTAATTTTTTTTCATTTGGACGCCTAAGCTGCCTGAAAGCGATCTATGATTAAAGAAGGAGTCAGTCGGGCGTTCAGCCTTATGAAACTCAGTAACTGTTGAATTTGAATGGCATGGTTGTTATGAAAAGAATCTGGGTACCTTTCCACCAGAAATGTGCTACGTTGCTACGGAGGTGTGTCAACTGTCAAACCCAACAACAAAAGCGCCTGTAGACATCTAGCTATCTAATCTATGAGTAAGATATTGGTGGGTTTGGTCCACATCCGTAGCTTGCAACGTGGCACATTGCTGGTGGAAAGGCACCCTTATGCGAGATTCACCTTAGGTTACCATGGGACTTGGTGCAGATCTTAAAAATATCATATCCCCTGATGTTGATTAAGCTTCATGTTGTAGGTACATTTTGTAATGTAAGGACCATCATAGACGAAAGATAGTCCGTTTTGTCATAATTTAGAACAGTATGACAAACCTACTTCCGTGCCTAAGCTTCGGAGTATTTTCTTTATGCCTATCACTATTTATCGTCTACACTGAGGCTTATATTAATAGAGTTTAAATATTATAATTTTAAGCCAAATCATGTTTTTTACTGCTGTTGCTTATACGTTTTAATGAAGGAATGTTTTAGTGAGTGCTTCTTGTTGTTACCACATTTGTAAATACAAACTTTAGGGATGCCTTCTTAGATAGAAGTACATAACAGTAACTTTGTAAATAGTAAACAGTCTGTTCTTTTGTAATGTTGCATACTTTAGTCTTAAAAGAAAACTTGTACGTATATATTTATTAGAAAACGTATTGTCAATTCAATAAGTGTTTTAACTCTATTATTTTACTAATAAAAGTATTGCTGACAAATTGTTGTTTTGTATTTTCGTTTGACCAAAAGTAGACGCCATTTTTTAGTGGAGATCAATTTATGACCGTCATCGACTGTAATAATATAAAAATCTATCTTTGTAAATCGATTAATTACAAAGTCCAATTTTTATAATAGAACGAATCGGTGTTCACGCTTTCTAAACGCACTCCGTCTTTTACATTAATATGTATATGTTTACTCACTAGTATAATAATATGGACGAATTGACAGATCAACTTTTATATTAACTTTTATTTTTTACGTGTTTCCTACCACGTATAATTTAGGAACCTTCAAGGCAAGAGTGAATAGGCATCTTCTAGGCAAGCGCGCTCCAACCTAGACCTCATCATTGCTTAGCACTACCTAAGCATGATTGTCGTCAAGCGCAAGCCTATCTCACAATAAAAAAAAATATATCGTAGGTGTTCGGTAAGTGTGAGATTTAAATTTCAACCACTCCTTATTAGTGTTTTTTTACATAAAAGCATTGCTGTCAAACCAATTCTTTAAAGCTAAGTTAACTATAGTTAAAAGTGCCAGACGTCACGCGAGGCATTTAGTTGGCCTCAAATAATAAAATAGCTTGATATTAATCTACGTCTTTATTTTGTGTTCAGGTCATGATAATAAACTTAAGCCTTTAGATTACATAACTTAATTAAGAAAAACGTAATTCTGAATAACAATAAAAATACATTTTACCCATTTTGGTTTTAATAAGAAAAACTGGCCGAAGCGATAAATATGAAGAAAATAATGAATAGCTAATAAAAATTCTTTGCAAAAAACCGACTTCCAAAGCCACTGTAAAGTAAAAAATAATTTTGATTTCTACACACTATGTTGAAGTCGGGCGAGTCTGACGCGTCAACTTTGCCTATGTTTGTATTACTCGCCCGTAAATTTAAGTATGAAGTCGTTGCTTGACACCTACAATATGAATTCACCATAAGAAATCCTAAATCACTATTTTTAAGGAGTTCTGTACCCTGCAGCATCAGGGTTGAGGAGTTGGGACTCAGAGTTGAATCGTATACACGTGACTTGATACCTACTATATGAATTCACCATCAAAACTTCCTAACTCCCTACTTTTGAGTCGTAGGTATACGTACAGCATCAGGATTGAGGATTTGGAGTCAGATTTTTTTATGGGACCACCTCGCGAGCTTTCTCTAACCACTCAAAAAAAACTTTTCAAATCGGTTTGGAAACCACGGAGATATGCGGTAACATACATTTAAAAAAAAATACGCGCCGAATTGAGAACCTCCTCCTTTTTTGGAAGTCGGTTAAAATATAGGTATACTCTATCCTCTTTCTCCCACATACTCCTCCATATCTAAAGGAAAGATTTCATTTTCTTCGGTCTAGCCATCTTCTCAACCTTCGTTCAAAGAACGACAACAAATTAGCGATGCCAAGCAGTCGCTCGCAATGCTACGGCGACTCCTTCACTGTCAAAGCTGTGATCCTCTGGAATGCGCTACCGAGGGATACCCGACACTCTGTGTCGGTGTCAACCTTTAAACGTCTTCTTAAAAATTACTATTTATCGCTAAGAAAGTATAAATATCTATGTAAAGCTCGTGTAAGTTTATGTTATTGTATCCATTATATGAGTTTAAATTATGTTTTATTTTATTTTTAGATTTATATTGTCATATAAGTAGAATAGTATGTAACTATAGTATGTACTGTTAAGTAAGTTTATTATATTGTAATAGTTAGTTGTAATAGATAAGTAGTAGACTGTAATTATTTTTCTCTTAGAAATGTACACGTGTGCACCGCCCTGACATCATGCAACCAATCTCCTATCATAAAAAAAAATATACGCGCCGAATTGAGAACCTCCTCCTTTTTTGGAAGTCGGTTAAAAAGGTTGCCTGGAAGAGATCACTCATAGTGATAAGGCCGCCTTTACACCGTAACAAGTTGTAAATTCTGTCATGATTCGTTTTATCTCTGTTTTATTATTTGTTTGTGTGTAATAAAGTGTTTTTTCACACCACTCGCTCAACAACGCCTTATTACGTGGCCTGTTATCTAAGGTTAAAGTAAGACATTAAATCCCTAGGGTTATAATGTTGTACTGAAATCCATTATTCCCTAGGGTTATAATGTGATTTGAATTTAGAATCATCGCGCATCTGAAGCAAGATCTGAAGGAAATTCTATTCATTCCAAAGAGGTTTTATTCATAATTCTTATTGCTATATTCATAAAGTCTAATTTCGGTAAACAGAATGTGTTCTCAGCAGGCGCGGCCAACTCGATTTTCGAAAACCGAAGCTGTGGCCCACTAGATTCGCACTGACGACATTTGTTTGTCAAATCGAGTAGGCCACGCCAGCTGAAAGAAGTGGTTGTATTCGCGAGGTGTGAAAAGTAGAGTATTCACCGTAGGGGTAATGCTGTATTAATCTTGGGCGCCCCTAATTCCCGCGCTACTCTCAGGATTCTAGATGCAACACCCTCGCTACGCTCGGGAGTTACTCTAAAATCCCTCGTTCCGCTTGGGATTTATCCCGGCGCCAGTGACATAATACATCGCATTACCCCCGTGGTGAATAATCTACTATTACTTACTTACTTATACTATACTATTATAAATTCGAAAGTGTGCCTGTTTGTCTGCTACGCTTTCACGGCCTATTTGTTCAACAGATTTAGACGAAATTTACAGAGATATATTACATATCGGGGACAGGACATAGGCTACATTTGATCCCATAAAATTAAATAGTCGCTTGAATTAAAATACCTTAATCCACGCTGACGAAGTCGCGGGTATAGACTCTCAATTTTAATATTAGCTATTCTATATTCAATTATTTATTTAAGTGAAGTCATAAAACCACAACTCTAAAGTTACTTGCTGGTAAAATGTTCGAAGTTCGTAAAGGCGTTGATTGCTATCGCTCAGTTATTTGAATAAATACTTAATAAAGTTTTATTTGTTCAACAACATGTAGAGCGATATGAAGAAACCATGTAATTTTCCATCCTAATTATGGGTGCGAGCGGCGACACTTTGATTTAGTAGGTAAAAGTGGGTGGTACTGGTTGGAAGTAGTAACATGAAGTTTAGCCAACCAAATAATTTCTAGCTACTGAAAATGACGTGTCAGGGTTGTGTTTTAGTTATATTGCATGACAAAACACCGCCACATAAGTAACTTGAATAATTCAGTTTGTTTAATTATTTGGCACGATTTCTTTGTTCAGTACTTAGTTGAATTGTTTTTTTGGATGTTGTGAGGTATAATACTTTGTAGACAGTTATTTCGGTTGCCTTTAATTTGAAGGTAAACTGAAACTCATGGCACTTAAAATGGGACAAATTGCTATCAATGAATTCTTCAGTACTGGGAAAACGTAGACCTAATGAAGACATTCGAAATTCACCATTTGCACCTTAGAACGCCGCCTGAGGTATGGGCGGGGTGCGGTATTTATACTTAGAATTTGTTTGGAATCTCCCGACTGCTTCTGAAAGAAAATAAAAGATAACGTTGCTGCTTTTTATTATGTTTTGTTTACTTTTTTTTTTCCTTGTCTTCGAGGTCAGCACGGAACCGCGACTACTTCGTGCTGACCCTCTATAGCTGTTTTCACTCTTCTTCTCTATCTCTTTCCTTCTTCCTCAACCTTATGCCCCTTAGCATCTGGGCATATTTTTGCCACGCGTCTGCACCAGCCAACATGCATTTTTTGTTTACTAAAATTAACCAAACTTACTATGTTCGCTGTCCCAAGACGCGCCTCTCGGCTTTTTTGTTGACAGCCTCAATTTTCGGCGGATCCCAGGACCTAAGGTAACGTAGGTGTTAAGTTTACTTCTCCTAATTAATATAGTAGAAAATCGTTTAAGAGTATTACGACATTTTATATCATTATTTTTATAGTTTTATACCCACACAGCATAGTCGAGGGTATTATGCTATAAAATATTATAAAGCTTAAATAATAATTCAAGCCCGATAATTGCTTGACAAAGAGAAACTTTCATTTATTGTCTTTAACTTGAACTAATTACTGGAGTAAGAAGTCAAAAGCCCGGCTCCTTATCGCGGAGTTAGCCAAGTTATTGTAAGACGCAAACTTGGCAATAATCCTTTATTCAGAAAGTGCTTTTATCCGAATTCCTATTGTCTTGTACAGTATTTAATACTTTGGAACAAACGAATTTGTTACGCAAAAGTTACTCGACATAAAGAAATTTAGTATCCACAGTAATTATTATCATTTCACGGCTCACGAGCTAAGGCCTTATGTACTTAATATTATTTTTAAAAGACTCGTCTCATTAAATCACAGTGGACACGGGAAGGCTCTGTGGGAAGAGAGAGTTAATCCTCAGGAGAACTCAACAGAACAAAATCTTAAAAATGTGGATTACGCTTAGGTTGAGTGGGTGCTGTATTTTTTTAAATTTCTGGAATTTCTCTTATCTGGTCTGGTAGGAGGCTTCCGCCATGGCTCGTTACCACCCCACCGGCAAAGACGTCCCGAGAGCTACGGGATTTTCTTCACGACAAAAAAGGCATTCAAACACCTTACACGCGGTGGAATGTCAATCACGTAAGGCGACATACTCACCGCAGATTTTGTAGTGAAATATTTACAACACTGTTCAAACTTTTGCAATTTAACTTAAGGACTTATACGGATTTCTTGCGAGGGTGATTTCGTGAGCGCAATTTTATTTTGATATTTCACCGCCATATTTACATGTCATAAGCATACATTGAGGTATTGAGGTTTCAGGTTGATTTTAAAAAGACTTAGCGCTCGCTGATTTCATTATAATTGGTATGTAGATATACGTGTATGGGAAAACAAACACGGACAAAAATTTTGAAAAATGACGATAAATCCATGCGTGTACCTTCATATTAAAGAGCCGCATTGACTAGTGCGACAACATGAAACGTGTTTGCCATATTAAGTATGACGCTGAGCGGACGTTTTGTATTGTCCTATCCGTAGTGTGTTTTCGTCCAAAGTAAGCAAACATGGAATAAATTTGCTATATATAGGTAAGCATAGAATTGCTACAATAAAGTATAACTACAGCCACTGATGACGTCTCCTGATGTGCCTATCCGAAAGACCATAATCATGTGAGCTTGCAGACAAAGACTAACTTGTAGTGGATAAAATGAAAATTGTCTTAGCCTAATTTTTGCAATATGTTAATCAAAATTGACTGCCTTGTTGGTCTAGTGGTTGACATGTTCGACTGCGGCCGACGAGGTCCCGGGTTCGAGTCCCGAGTCGGGCCATAATTGAGTATTGGGTTTTTCTGACCAGAAATTCTCAGTACTAGCCCGGAATTAGGAATTTGGCGGTGTTCCACCCCCGTGCCTCGGAGAGCACGTTAAGCCGTCGGTCCCCGTTATTATCACTGACATGATAATAGTTGTTAAAGCCCGCCAACCCGCATTGGAGCAGCGTGCTGGGTTTTAGCTCTAATTCCCTCTCTCATATGAGAGTGGAGGCCTGTGCCAGTGGGACGCTAATGGGCTGTAGTGGTTAATCAAAATTATGGTCATCTGCTTTCCAGGTTAGCCCACTCCTATATCAGACTGTATCAGCAGCAGGTGAGAGCAGTCAAGGGCTTACTTTTATCTGAATAAAAACATCTTCAAAGGTCAAGCCAAATCGTTCGATTTGTAATAGCTTTTCGTGAGAAAAAGTGTCCTTTGCGTTGTATCTCTTAGCTGTGATCAATGGTCGCTGGTCACGCAGGCGGCTTGCACGCGCACGAAAACCACTCATTCTTTAGTTCAACATTTGACACTTTTTCTAGTGGATCGGAGAAAATTTTGGGATTGGTCACTATTTTTTAAGTTATACACACTCTTTATCTCTAAAAATCTCTAAAGTTTTAATACTTAAATAAATAAATAAGCCTTTATTAACTGAAAATTGTTTACATGTTCAGTGTTTGTCTTAAACTGCATTAGACTTAAACATATGTTAGTAGCTCAACAGTATAGGTACACAACTCACATACAACATTTATGTACATGTTAGATATTAGGTATTATGTAGATTATATAATTATTAATATACAGAAAACCTTTATTTTACTTACACAACTAACAATACGTTTACTCTTTAACAAATTTCAAGTTACTCATGCACATCAAATAATTAATACTTATTCTATGACAACAATGTTATTTATTTATTTTAAATGTAAAATATTCTATTTAATAGCTTAGTATATATGCTTAGTATAGTAAGTAGGTAATGGGTATTAATTTTTTTTTTTTTTATTAGGTACAAATTGTTTCTTTTAATGCGAGTTTAGATTATTTGAGGTACATGTTAAATCAAAATATTATTTTTTAGCATTATTGTAGAATTTTAGTATTTATTATTAGATTAATTATTATTACTGTATTTATTCTTTTTATAAAAATAATTATTTTTACATGACAAAAAGGTTTTTAATATCTCTAAATTCAATGATTTATAATTTTTCAGTAGATAAACATAAGTATAGTACCGTTCCACATAAGAGATAGAACTAATACTATACTTATGACAAAAATCCTTTTGTAGGTAGCAATTTTCTATTTTGAACATTTCAATCTCATTTAAATATTTGACAACTTCCAATATAAACTTAAGTTAAATTTTAATTTAAAATTAGATTAGCTGATAGAATAGTTTAACCTTCTAACTAAAGTAATGAATTTTAAGAGATGCACATGTATAAAATAGACAGTAGTTAGTTTTGAATTTTCAGTCCGCCACTAAGGCGAAGGCCTCCAGCAGTATCTCGGATTTCAAGATGTCTCAATGTCAACTTCTTTCTTTTCTTTAATTATTTTTAATAGAAGCTGGTGGGTTTTGGTCTAGTCCTCCCACGGTGACCAACCGGATTGGGAGGCAGAGAGGGAGAGAGGTTGCCAGTATTAATTTTAGTTAATTTTTCCTGATTTTTTGGGCTGATTATTTTCCTCAAATGTCTGAGACGTGGATGGCTTCGAAACTTGTATTGTATAGTTTTTCATATTGCTTTTGATTTTCTTTGTCGATTTTTTTCCATTATTATTAATTCTTTCTTCTGGAGAAGTCGATAAATTTCTTTTATTATTTTTTTGCTGATTTTGGTAAGGGTTGCTTTTTTCTAAATATATAATTCTATCATGTTTCAAAATACAACTTATTCCATTTTTTCTATCCTCTTTTAGCTGTTTCACTAATTCTTTTCTTTTTTCCACAATCTCTTCAGTGTAATCTTCTTGTATATAATAATTTGTGTCTTTTAAGTTCTTTTTATTTTTTAACAATTCAACTTTTTTGCCCACTGTAGTTAGAGTAACTAAAACCGGTCTCAATTTATTGCAGTTTTTTCCTAATCTACCGACGTACTCTATACAGTTCTTTTCGCAATTTATTTTCATTTTTTTATTAACAATATCAAATATAGCTGTTTCTAAATCAAGGTAACTATTTTCATTTTCTTCTACTCCAAAAAATATGAGGTTTCTTCTTTTCATACATATTTCTAAGTATTTAATGGATTGCTGATTTTTATTTATTTTTTCCTCCAATTCGCGATTTTTCTGCATAAAGCGATGGAAATTATCATGTATACTATCGTTAACTGTTCTTGTAATTTCTTCTTTAATGTTACTGAAATCTTGTTTTTGTTGCGCAATTTGCTTCATTATGTCTTTTAGCAAGACCATTACGTCTTCCATTGTAATTATGTAAGTACTTGTGAAAATTACTTTCCCTTAATTGTGTGTATAATCATATGATGAAAAGTCAAAACTGGAATAATCTTGGTTTGAGTACATCGATCGGAATACTCATTGAATAGCTAGGTAAACATCGAACGATGATGCATTCTTCCAACAAATAGCCGCGCGCGCCGCGCTTGGTAAATTATATTCGCCAACCGTCAATTTTCTGTCGTGGCACGATATTTATATCAATATTATTGTATTTTCGCTGCTTATTGTTGACGATATGACTAAATTATTACTAGAAAACTTATTGCTGCACTTGTTGATCACTTTCGTAAACAGGCACTGATGTACTTTTGAAAGTTTTGTACACTTTGTAGATTTGTATAGAAAGCACATAAATGTTGTTTTTGATAAAGTTTTACGTAACTCTTCGCTTAGATAACATTTACAGGCACTTATCACAAGTTTTACGGTATTTTTGATTGCAAATGGGCACAAAACTCATATTATTTAATAATTACTTCACATAATTTTACGGAGTAGACAAGACACGCTTGCGCTGCAGCGCCCTTACTTTAATACTTAATATAATTTAATACTTAATATTCTAATAATAATAATTAATTATTATTATTAGAATATTAGGTATTACAATTTTAGAGACATTAATTTTACATTACATTAAATTACATTTACATTAATTTTTTACAAGATTTTTATTACATCACTTACAATTTTATTTAAAAATCTTACATTAGAAAACCTAGATAGGCTTATGTTTGATTAAAATAATTTCTATTAGGAGCGCGATCTAGACAAGCTAGAAGATATTTCAACTACTAGATGATTCCCGCGACTTCGTCCGCGTGGACCAAGTTTTTTCGATTCCCGCGGGAACCTTGGAATTTTCCGGGATAAAAAGTACCAACCAAATCCAAATTTCATCAAAATCCGTTGAACAGATGGGCCGTGAAAGCGTAGCAGACAGACAGACAGACAGACAGACACACTTTCGCATTTATAATATTACTATATACTATATACTATAATACTATATTACTATAATACTATATACTATATATATATACTATGGATGGATACATAACTACCGGATAAACTCACGTGTTATATCGGAAAATGCCCCACTAGTATATTACTTACACATGTCTAAAAAATATTGTGTCTAGTACAGCTGTAGTTATACATATTTAGGCGGTACTTTAAATTTCCCTTGACTCCCTTAATCTCCGATTTCTTCAGATTTTTTCATTCATACAGTTATTCTTGCTGAAGTGAAAGGTTGTATATTCAAAGATGGTAAAGGTTGTCTAGTCTAAAAATGAACGTGCTTCGCTGAATATTCGATACCAGTCGGCTAAAAGATCCGACAGGATCAGGCCATATACGAGTAGTTAACGTCTGAACGAATGACAATAATTATTGACGACTACTAGGCCCAGCAGACGTTATCCTGCCCTATCTTCCTTGCAATTTTTCCATATTTTCTTACCGTTTAAACCTTCCCTGGACTACGACAAACATTTTAAAACCAAAATCAGCTAAACGGCCTAGCCGTTCTCGAGTTTTAGCGAGACAAACGAACAGCAATTGATTTTTATATATATAGAAGATTGGTTCCATTTGTGTCTGCCTATCCCCTACGTTGCACGTAAGAGTAAAGATATTTGAGGAGCGTTACAACCTCTAGCCATCGATGTCCTCTAGCATGTAAAAACTTATTTCACTTGAATATCAATAAATTTGGCCCGTTTACGGGTATTTTACGTCCATTACACAACTCAGAAAATACCTGCCCTCTTCATTACGAACTACTTCATTAAAATATAGGGTCGTTGCTTGCATTGGAATTCGAGGTTGGAAAACGGTGGTCTATTTTGTAAACAGTTGCATACATTTAGGCAAGTCGCTCGGCAGGAAGATTGCTTGGCCTGTGGTCTTGTTGGGTGGTTGCCAAATTTTCGTATATTAGATGATATAATTATTTTGCCTTTATTATAACTGTTGTAGTAGACGTTCATAATTATTTAAAGCCTTCATTTGGCCGAGAGTTATGTGATTCTTAAATTCTTGTCAAAAAGTATGGGTTTTGTAGTCCATCGAGTAGGTAGGTATATTAACCTACTCAATGGACTACAAAACCCATATTTAGCCCTCGAGTTATACGTTTAATATACCAACAATAATTGGTTCGTCAATTTCTGTAAATTGTTTCTTGCCATGTGGCCGGCCCACCGCCATTTTGTTCTCTTGATTTCTTTTTTTTGCGACGTATTTTTATTTTGACTGACTGAGAAAGTGAAAAGATGGGTCTGTAACACGGGGAAAAGTTGTTTAGGCTCATAAGCATAATAATTATAATTATTACCAGGGACTTCCCAATGACTGCCAAGAGATACCTGTATCTTGTCAAGTATTATATTTTTCGGATGGAAATAACGGATAAAAACCGGCCAAGTGCGAGTCGGACTCGCGCACCGAGGGTTCCGTACTCAAGAAGTAGGTATAATTACCTTTTTTAATGAACCGCAAAACTAACTTTGTTTGTAGAGGTTTACTGTTAATATCAAAAAATTACGTTTGTTGTATGGGAGCCCCCCTTTAATATT
Source organism: Erebia epiphron (assembly GCA_963932025.1). Classification (NCBI taxonomy): domain Eukaryota; kingdom Metazoa; phylum Arthropoda; class Insecta; order Lepidoptera; family Nymphalidae; genus Erebia; species Erebia epiphron. Next base: position 23,090,086 of record OZ009952.1, read on the forward strand.
TACTTTATTGATATTTAATTATTTATTTTGAAAGGTAATATACAAGTTAATATTCTGTGAAAATTTGAACCGTCTACCTGTTACCGTTTTTAAAATTGAGCAAAAAAATACGAAAAAAACACGTTTATTGTATGGGGACCCCCCTTAATATATATTTTTTTTAATTTTTAGTATTTGTTGTTATAGCGGCAACGGAAATACATCATTTGTGAAAATTTCAGCTTTCTAGCTATCACGGTCTATGAGATACAGCCTGGAGACAGACAGACAGACAGACAGACAGACAGACAGACAGACAGACAGACAGCGGAGTCTTAGTAATAGGGTCCCGTTTTTACCCTTTGGGTACGGAACCCTAAAAAAGGATTTTGCACACTAAAAATAGATATAGTCAGCGAAATTTGATTAATCACCATTAAAGTTTCTCTCAACTCAGCGTTAGACTCGAAAAACTTACTGAATCTATAATATTTCAGAGTGAACATTAGAGTGATCTCACAAATGGAGATCACAATATGATCGTTAGGAACTCATCCGTTGTCAAGATGGTGCTTACTCGGAGGCTCTTTGTGATCTCTAGTAATGGATAGACTTAATAATATGTCATGCCTGTCTGAGGATTTTTTGGTAATTTTCTTGACAGTGATCAAGAGATTAGTGTCTTAGTTAAGTATCCTAATAGCAGGATAGTTATCAGTTTCAGGGAGCCGTGGTTACATCCATTGTTGAAGAAACCTTTATGAAGTTAATAAAAAAAGAAAAAAACTATTATATTGGACTTAAACTATAATTTTGGACTTAATTTGACCCTGAGGATATTTTAAAGATTCGTACCTAATTGCGAATTCTGGCATAAACTTGGCTAGTTATTTTAAGAAGGAGTACTTTGACCGCATCATTGTTTTGTATTAAACATGATTGTCGTCAAGCGCAAGCCTATTCTGCAAAAAAGCCTTCATAAGATGATAAAATAGAAGCAATCAAAGCAAGAAATCTCTCTATTATTTCAGGAAAATTGATTGAGCAAAGTAATAGCAAATTATTATATCCACTGATACAAAGTAAATAGTGATGTTTGCTTTGGATTTATTGATATCAAAAGACTAAAGTATAAGATATTCCGATATTTTTTTACAAGTAACTACAAGCAGCCTACACAAAAATAATAATATTTGTACGCCCAGGTTTCGCTTTCTAAGTAGAGGCTACATTATAGAGATAGCATAAAAGTAAATTTTCAAGATCTTAGAACCAGAATTAATATTATGACTACTTAGTTGGTGTATTAGCCAGTAAATTTCAGTTTTTTTTTATACTGCACTAGATTATGCCTGTAAATTCGTATGAATAGACTCAGGTTGAATAAAATCTCGTGTTTTTTTTCCGAGATTAAAAGAAGCTGAAGGTTAAGTCTGCGTCCGGGATCGAAGTTTCGTTTGCGCAAATCGATTAAACAGTTGAGCCGTAAAAATGTAGCAGACCACCGAGTAGTAAGCCTATTGAGAACTAATAGCCACATTTTCGCTTTGAAACACATCTCACCACTTTCAGGCGAGGGACGAGGTAATAAAAGCATTTCTTATTGGCTGGCTCAAGGTCAACTTTACAGAGTTATAAGTACAAAGTATATGTTACCGCGGCACTCGGGCTGCCCGCTGCGCGACAAAAATGTATCTATAAAAATTACCAGTACCTATTGGAAAATCAATACAAATAATTTTATTCAAACAGCAAAAATATACAACCATGTGTATGATTATAGATAATTATCTGATATATAATTTTTTTTTAAATTGCCCAATTGCCCATAAAAGTTAGGTATTGGGTTTTTCAATAACTCAGTGCCAGCCCGGAGTTGGAAGTTGGCGGTGTTTCACCCCCGTGCCTCTGAGAGCACGTTAAGCCGTCGGTCCCGGTTATTATCACTAACATGATAATAATCGTTAAAGCCCGCCAAACCGCATTGGAGCAGCGTGGTGGGTCTAAGCTCTAATTCCCGCTCTCCTATGAGAGTGGAGGCCTGTGCCCAGCAGTGGGACGTTAATAGGCTGTAGTGATGATGATGATGAATTGCCCAAGTTCTATACTAAAGAACTTAAGTTTTCAACAACAACTTTTAATCAAATAAATAATAAACCTCTAACCTGTTCTTCTACTTCAGAATTGTTCGGAATTTAATGAAATATAAGTTTTTACTTAATAAATTAATTTACTAGCATTCAAGTAGTCTAAGGCTATCGATATAATTTATCTATAGTTGCACGGGCTGCACTGGGCTATGCGTGGAAGAGACGGAGATATGTAGAACTATATGTGAAAGACAAAGAAAAACTGAAAGACATCAAAGGGTTCCTTTTCATTTTTGTAAATATTTTTATTTTTTTGCGTATTGATGATTTTTATTTATTATTACAAACCTACACTTACTAATGAAATGCTATCCCATCCATTACATAGCTGGAGGTATTGCTTCTCTTTCCACGCCATTTAATGCTACAGAGAGGCCTATTTTTCGTTTTTTACTCGATCAATTTCCGAGCACGGTCGAATACGGACTGAGGGTGGCTATAGGCACAAAACGTAGCGTTAGTACTGATACTGCTAACGTTTGGCTGGTGAGGGGGCACGCCAATGATCTTAGAAGAAAAAGAGGGGGCACGCTATGCTCAGTCAATTGGTTGTATGGTCTGTGTAGCAGACAGACGGATACACTATAACATTTAAAATATTAGTATGGCTGTAGGTATATGGATCGTAAACGTGCTCCATGCGATTATATACGTTATAATGATTGGCGACAGGACAAGATTTAGACTCACCCTACATTATATTGTTCAGCATAGTAAGTTTAACAGAGTTATTGTGGCTAATAAGGGTACAAAAGGTTTATTCCTACTAATCGGGACATTAAGTAGACTTATCTGAAATGCGATAGCAGAGCCTGCCTATCAACCTGACGCACGCAACAAGGGTGAGACTGGTATTGTCAGATTGTATGATAACAATGAAGGGGAGACGAGGTGTCTAATAGATAGCCTAAAGCTTAATAGTGACTACAGCTATTGATTGAGTTAAACAACTAGATAGAGAGTTGTTTCTATCTTATCGTTTACATTATACATTTATAAGCAGTTAAGTACCTACGGTGCCTAATTATTTGGTAAGTGTTACCAGCTATAATTTATGTTAGTAATGCCTAGCAGTACACTACGTCCTGTTAGTCCCAAGCACTCGGTGGTTATAAAGGAAACAACACGAGTACTCGAACTGTAGTTTATTAACGGAGAAAATTTTAATATTCTCACAAAATAAATAAGATTAATTACTTAAATCACCTGTCGTGACTCGCGGAGACCTCCAAAAGGTCTTTCGGCGATATTTTTGGTTCAGAGCCTTAGCTTTTATAATTGCTGTCCAGTCCGACAGGCAGAAACCAGGTCCGTAGGTGGATAGCAATAAGGCTAATTACCAGAACGACTAGAGATTTATAATTATTTAGCTGCTTTTACAGGCAATATATTGCTGATTAACACATTATTTAAGATTGTATTTTACTAACAACCATGGGCCTCTGTTGCCATAATAAAGACAGTTATTTATTATTTATTTATTTATTATTGTCTCGCGTCAATCTCGAATAGTGGGTCAAAATGCTACATGAATGGTCAGCAATATACGGCTTAGTAGCTAGGGATGTAACAGTACGTATAGATATATCTAAAAAAACTCAGAAAAATTAAATGGAGACGCTGGCTCTAGCTAAAACACGCTGCGTCATGGGGCTTATTTATTTTTAGCCACAATCAGGATTATTTATTGGTACAAGATAAGCAAAACAAGTATGAAAGACCTACAAAAAAGTTACTAGACTTTCCAGTTTGACTATACGGTGATGTTAATAAGTTGAAGCAATTAAATATCACTTGCTTTGCGGTAAAGTAAATTTAAGTATTGTAAGGAAACGTGTTTGAGAGTTCTCCATAATGTTCTCAAATCTTGGTAGATTACCAAGAATACGCACACAGATACGCACTTGGCCAGCATGGTGGATCACGGCCAAAACTCGTCCGAGAGAAGTTTCGTGCTTAGCAGTGGGCTGGCGATGGATTGATGATATTAAGCCACATTTATCCATTTATGAAAACCAGATGAAAAATATTCAAAAGGACTCCTTTCCGTAGGACTTTGACCCTCTTAAGATGAGAGTTCGCACCTTCACGCCAGCTGAACGCGTTAACTTGCCTTGAAAAGTCTGTCGAGACTGAAGAGCTGTAGACAAAACGTCTGACCTACCTCATTAACATTCACGCGTCGAGAAAATAGGGGAAAAATCTCAATAGAGAAAAAATCTACACTGTAAAATATTTATAGTACCTACGTAGTAAGTACTTTCATTAATTAATTTACATCGTTATAGAAGACAACCTTTGTGCCCTTCTGTGTGAACTTTACTGCTTCTGTCTTGGTTTTTCTATCTATTATATTGTGTGTGCAATAAAGTTAACTCAATGCAACAAATACACACAATAACTTTGCCAGTTAAATAAAAGCTCATAATATTATTAAGAACCCATTTCATAATCGATCTTAGTTACTGACAAATAAATTTGAAATGTTGGCAGGATTACTATACAACATCTGTCAAAACATCAAAATTCGTCAGATAAAATTAAAGTAATTAATTTAAATTAACAGGCCCTTAAATAAATAAAAAATCTTCCGTTTCAAATTACCTGTCAGTAGGTACAACTTGTTTTAGATTAGGTGCTCTAAGCAACGGTCATTATTTATCATGAATTTGTTTACTTCGTGTAAATTGCTGTAACCAGATATCAATTAAAATTCTAATCTTATTACGATAAACCTATTACACTAATGGATTATTTTCTAAATTGTATTGCTCATCTCGTTCAGGGATCAGGGGTCTATGAAATGATTTTATAAAAACTAAGTGTTTTATTGAAGGTATTAAGATTAATTGAATAAATATTAATCTTCTTTAAGCTTTATTCGAACAATTAGTAATAATCAGGTTTGTACCTAAACCACTGACACAATATAGAAATAAGAATTTTGCCTTTCTTTCAACGGCTTAATGTCTTCTTCATGTCCAGACATTACATTCGAAAGAATAAGGACAAAAATACACTGCAAAAAGCCTTCTCGCAAAAGCCTAATTGCGACCGAGCCAAATCAAATCACAGCCTTGATTTTCCAAGGTACGTCGTAAATATTTGCATTTACCATAAAACAAGAGGTGAAACGCGTTTCTCCCTAGACGTCATAATAAAAGCAGCAGTCACTTAAATTACAGAGCATATAAAATATGCGTTACCTCGGGGAAATCTCGCCTTCACTAGAATGTAGTCGCCTCGTAAAACCATCTAACGAAGCTCCACGGAGAATACACTATTCGTTTCCGTCAAACTGACATCTTATGCTAGTTTGAGCATGCAAAGGCTTATTGTCCATATTGCGATGTTAATTGTTAATTTATCGATGGTTTCAATAATAGCACATACATTAGACAGTAGATACCGGCATATACTAGTAATGCTGCTTTGTCGTCTGCGCACAATTCCTCTAAAGGTATGAGCTAATATGAGCTATGGCTTTTAAAACTTTATGGTTGCGAAAATATTTTTTTAAAGAGAAAAACGCTTGGTGTTTATCGTAGCCCGAAACTCGGTGCACGTTACAAGCACAGACATTAGACAGACTTACTAGAAACCGGCATATACTAGTAATGCTGCTATGTCGTCTGCGCACAATTCCTCTAAAGGTATGAGCATTAGCTTTTATAATTTTATGGTACCGAAAATATTTTTTTAAAGACAAAAAGGCTTGGTGTTTATCGTAGCCCAAAACTCGGTGCACGTTACAGGTTGTAACTGTGCCCAAACATCTGCCACTGGGTAATTACATTATTAGGCTTTTTTGCTAACACAAAAATCCTTTATATCTGACGTTTATGACTCTATAGGGTACAATAAATAATGATTAGGAAGGAGGAAAACATAATCCCATAAAATAATTATAGATAATGTAGGTTCTCTCATAAATGATTTGTGGCACAACGTACTGTTATAATAGGTACTATTGCACTAAAATAGTTTTCTTTGAGAAACTTAAGATGTAGAAAGCAATGAAAAAGATAAAATTATGATCGCATTGTTTTGAAGGGAAAGAAAATTTATTATTATGATTTTCTCAATTTATATTATACTTTTAAGTCATTCATATTCAAAGAAGTCACACAATTATTTCAATTTTGATCTCTGTGCGTGGACTCTCTTCACTGAGGTTTGTTAACCCTTTCTCTTTCCAATAATCACAATATACAACACCTGCAAGGGTTTCCTTGGCAAAAAATGAGGTGGGATTTCAAATCCTTTCATACTATAATATCACATGGAAAACATCGTGAGGATGAGGATCCTGCATGACGGAAGATTTTTCTAAATTTTAGATTCTTGCTGGAAGTAGGGATGCAGCCTAAGGTGGAGCCGCGCTTGCCTAGTAGATGCCTATAATTAGCCTATTAGATCTCCATAATGTTCTCCATAATGTGCGAAGTCTGCCAATCCGCCTTGGTCAGCGTGGTGGACTATGGCAAAAACCCTTTTCATTCTGAGGGGAGACTCGGGCTCAGCAGTAGACTGGCGTTGGGTTATAATGACGATGAATGGTATTAAAAGCAAGTCCTACATCGGCGTGATAGACTAAAAAGATTTTCGCAGTAGCGATTAATACGTTTCATTAATTGAAGCTTTAGTTCACGCAAAAAGCCGATTACAGCCTGTCTTAGTTCTGAATTGAGTGAAGCTAATCACGAAGGGTCTCTTTCGGTGTCAAAAACGCTTTATTATGTATGTGACATGCATACTAAACTTACTTAGATACGTCTTACTTGAATTCTACTACTAGGTACTAGTATTTATCATCCTCATATGCTCAATAGTTTCTAATATTATTATCATTAAAAACTAAATCAGAATAAACTATGCCAACGTACAGCTTAAAGAGGCTCTAGAAAGACTCTAGAAACTGGTTAGCATACTTCATACTCATATTTTATGTATACTATTATACATTTAATAGTAAAATGGGTGTAAAGTAACCGCTCGGCTGCGGAGACGCCTTTAGTTTATTAAATTATAAAGTGTGTTTTTTGCTGATTTGTCCATCGATCACGCCGTAAAAGATCGACGCGATTTTTTGCGTGGGTATTGTTGAGGAAAAGGAGAGTGACAAAGGCAACTTTTTATGTCGGAAAATTTAAAAAATAACGTGGGTCCTTAAAGACCTTTGTCCAAGTGATTCAAGTTCTAGGAAAAAGCTACTTAGTCAAAATATTTCTTTGTTTGGTATAGATACACCATGTCCCTGATCGGCGCATACTTGTGAAATACTTTCTGCCAAAGTATACCTACAGGATTTTAAAAATCGCGAATCCCAGCAAGTCGCTGCGCCAAATTTTAAACACCTAGAATGATTAAATCAAGAAGCAATTACTCACATGCTTGCTTCATATGAAAAGATATCTGGGTATCTATACTTCTACTCGTATACTATTTATTTAAACTTAATATTAATAGAAATGGATGTTTGTTACTCAATCACGCCAGAACGGCTGAACGGATCTGAATGAAGTTTGGCACAGAGATAGATTACATTCTGGATTAGCACATAGGCTACTTTTTATCCCGGAAAATTAAGGAGTTCCCACGGGAATCAATAAACCATCAGCTAGTTGTTTATAAAATTAACTAAAAGCTTTATAATAATGCAATTTGGAAGTTTTTTAAGGTTTCAAACGGTGAAAACTATAATATGTTACATGTAAGTTAAGAGAAGAAAGCCAGTTGAGGGACAATTTACGATCAAATCCCGACCCATTGTCGCATTAATTCCACACAGAGTTGCCGGATAACCGCCTCACTCGATTTATTGCTTTAATCAAAGCTGAAGCTCGCTGACGAAAAATGCGCTTAGTGTAATAACCCATAGCGGGTTCCCGTGAAACTTAATACAATCCTATTTAATTCTTTTTTGGATTTGTTCGTTAAAATAAGCCCCCTTTTTCACAAGTCTAGAGTGACGCTGGATTAAACAAACAGTAAACATAAGGTAATTTTGATTTTTCAAAGTCCCGTACTACCTACCATACTTTTAATAATGGAAAATGAAAGAGCTACCTATACGGGATGCTTGCTATTTCTGTACCAAATTTCGTCAAAGTTGGTGAAAAGGTAAGAGACAGAGATACATATTTTCGCATTTCTAATATTAGTATTGATTGATCATATTGTATTTTTACCAGGGACGTGCCTAGGAAGTGCAGCACGTATGGATGTATATTAAAACCACAAATCGGATTGCTACATTCTGCTCTGATCGAAAAGGAATCAAATAAATAAGATGCAAACCAATTGGGTATTTGACTACTATTCAAATAAATTATTTTTTAGTGATTATTAAATAGAGGATCTCCCAAAAGTCGTAATATCTACGCCCTTCTTATAGTTTTTTGTTGAATAACCATTTTAAACAGTCGATTGAAGTAAAAAAGTGCGTCGAACTTAAAAGACTTCACATTTCAGAATTTCATATTATAAATCCCATACTCAGGACGCGTTTATTTTGACGTTTGAAAAAAAGTTGCTGATTTGGCTATTTGTCAAATACCCAATTCAATGGTTTCACGCAGATTCCTCGCAACGCATCCCCGTATTTCTGGTAAAAGGCAAATTTGAAACTCGACTTTATAGAAAACAAAATCTTACATTATAAAGTAAACTATAAATAGCGGTGCCTTGAATGAGCACTAACAAAGAGTTTCAATTCCCTTTGTTATCCTTCCAAAACGTGATCTAATCTCGGACGGTTGTTTGACGATAGTTAATTGTCTGACAAAATTACAAGATTTGTAATAGCATGTACTATACCAATTCTGTGGTAATAGCGCCTGTTTTAGTGTACAAATATTTTATTTCTTAATATATATATAATGATTAATGTTACTTATTATTTATCATCTAGTGACAGAAGGACTGGCTCATTTCTTGCGCAAAGGATCAACCTGGCTGTCCAGCGTGGAAATGCAGCCAGCATTCTGGCCACCATTCCACGCGGGCATGATTTGTATAGTAATTATGGAAGGCTAGCTAGCTTTGAGTTCTATTGTATTGTTTTCAATTAATGTCTAAAGGGTTATTATTTTTATTAACCTTGTCTGATGTGTCTTTTAAAAAATACGTAGTGCCTTCTAGTTGAAAGAGCTAAGGAGGATTGGTGTTGCTCAAAGAACAGTTAATTTAGTAATTGATCAGTCAAACCACGTGTTAATCTAATATCTTATATATTAAGCCGTAATTAGATTGAATTAATTACTCAATTGCCGAAGCGAATTCTCATTATAATATTTTGAGTCTAGTTTCATCTATTAAAGGTGCTCGTATTTAAGTAACAATTTAATGAAAAAACAGTTTCACAAAAACGCAATTTTTAAGTTATTATTTAAGTAATTTACATCGAATTGTAAGAATCATAAAATAAAATTGCAGTTTAATAAAGACCTTACTCTACTAAATAAAACACTTACCCTAATAGAAATTCATACCTGCGTTTGCGGAAAACATTCCGGAAAAATAACGAGTCAAATCTGGAAAATTCGAGAGGCTGAAATATAGAATTGGGGAATTTAAATCCTAAATCGCAATAATAGCCTCCGAAAGCGTATTTAGGGGTGTTATAAAGAATTTATGCTTGATACTTAAATGGAAATTATGAGTGTCCCGCAGTGCGGTGTTCACTTTTCAGCCTTCGTCTTCGTCTTGCCACCGCGTACTCGTCCTTGTTGCTGTGAATTAGATACATGAATGTGATTATATTAATTACTACCACGTTGTTTTTTTTTTTCACAGCAAGCGCAGACCCTTTTTCAAGATCTTGCTTGATTGATTTCGTGATAAAACTGTCTTTTCCTCCTGGAATCCCTCATTGATGGATTTCAAAAAAATTTAGACGATGACGAGTAAGTCATTGTCTAAATTTTAGCTGCAGCCACAAAACACAGCCATATTTTGCACACATAATTGACACACACTTAGAGCCAGAAAAAGTAAAATATTTAAAAGACAGGTTTTTTTATATTAAAATATCACATGATGCGCTAGTACTAGAGCCTAATATCGTAATAAATAACACATAATGCGCTAGTATACAGTGGTAGAGTCTAATGTCGTAATTCTTACAATAACTGAAGCTGGGCCCCGAGTGTTAGTTTTCAAGTAGGTAAGCAAACGCGACATCGTCGTTATATTTCCGTCAAAATAGATAGAGTCGTGAAATTATAACGTTACAGCAAAACCAAAATAAAATAAGTCCGTCAGTGCTGAAACATTATAAACCTTACTTAGATAATGTTAAAGTATTATTCACTTTACCAGATCAATGATGATTGAGCTGCTATTTTCACGAACACTTTCCTTGACGTCCGTAAGCCCATCTTGTACCTGCCTGAGTTTTCGCTAACCAACACTCTGTTAAAACATTGATAAAGTAGATCAACACGTCTAGCACAGATAAATTAGAAGGACTACTTTTACTGGAATAACTTCCGACTCAAAATTACTTAGGTACAACTTCACAAATTTTTGGTCTACCTATAAAATACCCTCTTATATAAATGCTTGCTTAGACACTCGGAATGAATCAAAGCGTGCAAACGTTGCCACAAAGCCTTTGTACGCATTTAGCTTTGTGTTTTCAGTTTATATAGCACCCGAAGTTTTGTTGAAGACATGTTCAAGTGAATCGAACGCCCGACCGTCAAAGTTGCATTCGAAATTTAGAGATTTCGTATAGCCTAAGATCCCGATATACGACGACCTTCACCGAGCTGGTTAATGGATGAAACCTACTTTTTATTGGAATGAAGTTCCTTATCGCTCGTTACGAAAGGGGGCTAGACGTAAAAATTAAGACCAAAAGTTGTAACGACACTTTTTGGTTGCTATGACTAATTGTGTTGACTTCAAGTTGTTGAAAATAATAAGACACTTTTTATGAAAAGCTGATTTTGGTTGCTATGACTACTTGAGTTGTTGTGTCGTTACAACTTTTGGTACTTCGTTCCAGCGGGTGTCCCTTGACACCTCTCAATTTTGTTTTTTTTTTTATTAAATCATAGATAAATACGCCTAAAATATGCTGCCTATCAAAATCCGGTCCAGACAATTTTTTAAAATAATTAATTTAAATATTTTTTTTTGAAAAGTTTAGTGTAGCCAATGCTATACCATCGTTTTTGTTATAAAATTACCTATAATATCTTTACTAATATTATAAAGCTGAAGAGTTTGTTTGTTCGAACGCACTAATCTCAGGAACTACTGGACCGATTTCAAAAATTCTTTCACCGTTGGATATGTACGTGATCCCTGAGTACTATAGGCTATATATGTACTACGGGCGAAGCTGGGGCGGACCGCTAATTTTAATATATAACTTAAGCGGTTCCGATCCGTTAAGTTACCTATGGACTATGGTACCTTACCAACTTGCCTATTTGTATTTATCTATGATTAAATAAAAATAAAAAGTAGGTTTCATCCATTAACCAGCTCGGTGAAGGTCGTCGTATATAGAGATCTTAGACTAGTAGACACACTCGTGTTAAATCACGCTAACATAATACATACGAGTACCTACCTACATAGTTTCGTTCAATTTGGTCACACAATTGGTTTACGCAGCTTAATCATATAGGTACTAGCTGAACGCGACTTAGTCCGCGTGGATTGAGGGTTTTTGGATCTCGCGGGATCTCTTTAATTTTCCGTGATAAAAAGTAGCCCTTGTGTTAATACAGACTATAATCTATCTCTGTGCCAAATTTCATCCAGATCCGTTCTGGCGTGATTGAGTAACAAACGTCCATCCATCCATCCATCCAAACTTTAGCATTTATAATATTAGTATAGATTTCAGTTTGGTTCGGTTCGGTTCGGAACCTTAGTAGGTATATTCTAAAATTAAAACGTATTAACTATTTACGATCAGAGACCCAATTGTCTTAGCAAATCGTACATTTGACCGCTTAAAACGATTACTCGAACTATTTAAGGAGTTCATTCATGCTTTTTGACGTGCAGGCATCTATGAACTCCTTACACAGGTTGAATTATACGTTTGACAAACGGTTACGATTACGATTTCCTTACATAATCGGGGGGGCAGGTAGCATAAAAAAAAATCATAATAGCTGTTTATGCAACTGTATCGTAATGAGGGTCATTTTAATTCGAGTGCTGTTTTTTGATACGAGGCTTGCCGAGTATCAAAATAGGATAGTACGAGAATTAAAATGACTAATTACGTACAGTTGCATACAAGATTTTATCTACGACAAGGACGTCTTTATAATTTTTTACTTTATAAATTAATAAAAACCAAAAGTGCCAGAACCCAGAGCCGCTAAGCTATAGGTATCCTATTTATGAAGATAACCATATCGATACAGCTACGACTCATAACGATACAGCTCCCATACAACGAACTGTATCGTTATAAGAAGCAAACACGAAAGAGGGTTCAATTCGATATACCTAGTTGTCAAATTCGAAATTGGAACTTTTCGATGCTGGAGTAGATATCTACTCCCTCATTACGATACAGTTGCATAAATAGCTATTTCATGATTTTTTCATTGGCTTTGATATCCACCGACAAAATAATACTTAGGTACGTCAATTTTACAGATCTTAAAACTCTCTCTGAAGTCAACTGAAAGGAAACATGTCTCTCGGTTTATGTTGAAAGGTAGGTACTCACTTATTCACGACATTAAGCATTCACGTTCCTGAAATTTTAAATGAGTCTCGTTTTCTCATTACTCTATGTAGTCTTGAAAACTTTTGGAAAAAAATATAGCAAATGTTACACTAATAACAAATCCATACTATCTATACTATGCGAAAGTATGTCTGTCTGTCCGTCTATCTGTCTGTCTATCTGTCGCTTTAACGGCCCCATCTTTTCAACAGATTTTGATGAAATTTGGTATACAGATTTTGCATCGGGTTGCATCCCGGGAAAGGACATAGGTCTTTTTCTATTCCGGTCTCTTTTTGTTCCGGAAAATTAAGGAGTTCCCGCGGGAGTTAAAAAAACTTAATCAACGCGAACGAAGTCGCGGGCATGATCTAGTACCCTATCTTATCGCTCAAGGTGCTGTGCGTAGTTCGGGTACGGTCCTACCATTGTGTTCTGTGATGGTACTTACGTAAATTATTACGTTTTTATGAACTTTGTATTTAAGGTATAATTAGTATGAGGTTTCAATCGATAACTTATTTAATTGGAAATTGAATAATGGAACATAGTATTATAATTCATCATCATCACTACAGCCTATTAACGTCCCACTGCTGGGCACAGGCCTCCACTCTCATAGGAGAGCGGGAATTAGAGCTTAGACCCACCACGCTGCTCCAATGCGGGTTGGCGGGCTTTAATGACTATTATCATGTTAGTGATAATAACCGGGACCGACGGCTTAACGTGCTCTCCGAGGCACGGGGGTGAAACACCGCCAACTTCCAACTCCGGGCTGGCACTGAGAATTTCTGAATTGAAAAACCCAATTCCTAACTATTATGCCCGACCGGGAATCGAAACCAGGACCTCGTGATCCGCAGTCGACTATGCTACCCGCTAGACCAACGAGGCAGTATTATAATTAATAAGATTGAAATGTAGAAGGTCGTAACTCCTAAGTAAAAGTCTCGTTCCTTACAAAGTCTTTACGCTTATTTATGATGCCAAAATATATCGTAATATTTTAAAATATGTTTAAATATTTTTTGTATAGTTTAATCTTTGTATAATATAAAGTAGTGGTTTTTGTCCAAAATACATTGAGCAATAATTTTCATATGATATATTGTCTGGATGTGGCCCTAAATATGGTCCGCATATCAATCACAAGTTAGCGCGAATTGCCTCTTTTTCAACCAACTGAGGCATATCGGAAACTTATTTTTCTTTGTGAAAGGACCAACATAATTTAAAATCGTATTTCACACAATACGACTTTGTATTACCTACATATTCGTATGGCTCAGTTACTGCCCAGATCAAATAACTTTTCATAGACACTATGGTAACAGGTATGATGACTACCTACTCAATCAAATCAGCAACTCTTTATCAGACTAACGCGCTTCTAGCATGGAAGTTTGTATGAAATACATAGTTTTGACGTCTTCAAATTTCAACGCACTTTTTTTCTTTATCAAATCTTTACTTCAAATAAATCAGACAATAAGAGAGATTTAAAAGAAAATTCCCTAGCGAATTAAAAGCTAATTAGTACCGAAGCAGTAAGTGAAAAACTATGCCTGTAAATGCGCTTGTGTAAAACTGTTTTTGTAATTTGTTTGGTTGTGTGGATTTCGTGATACTATCGCAGCTGTCATACTAACCCTCGTCACGGCAGAAGTGTCACCACAAAGGAATTACTTGCCCTTGTTGTTCTTTCTAAATCCTTAAAACTATAATATTATAATGCGGAACGGATTATAATATTAAATGTAGTATTTTAAATATATAAGTAGGTAGGTATGTCTTTATTAAGTTTGATTAGGCGTGTGAGGTTTAATATAACTGCCGTCCCCATTAAAGGATAGCCCGCTACCGTCTTAGACTGCATAATCACTAATTGCTTATGGTAATGAGATTAAGTTAATGGCTGACTTATAGTGGAATAAAATAACATTCCAAAAAAATAACAGCGCCAAAAAAAATAAACGTCGAGTTGAGAACCTCCTTCTTTTTATAAAGTTGGTTAAAACGATACCTATTGTCTTCACTGTTAAAGCGAGTGATATTTGATTTTTTAAACGCACTTAACTTAGCAAAGTTAGAGAACTGCGTGTCCAAAAAACTACCCCCCAGCTACCTACGCAGGAGGCCGAACGTCTGAACCTGTAGGCTATCATAACTTTTATAACAATAACTAGCTGATGCCCGCGACTTCGTCGGCGTGAATTTTGGTTTTTTGGTTCAAGCGGGAACTCTTTATTTTTCCGGGATAAAAAGTAGCCTATGTTTTATTCCAGACCCTATCCCTCTACAGACAGATCTATCCCTGTCCCAAATTTAATCCAGAACCGTTCAGCCGTTCTGGCGTGATTGATTAACAAACATACATCCATCCATCCAAACTTTCGCATTTATAATATTAGTATATTAAAAATAATAAAATTACATTATAACGAAAAAACTAAAAACAATAATATAGAAAGTAGGTATAACAAAGTGATCTGTTAAATTAAATCTGCGCATAAAGTGTGGCCGCATTATGCGAATAGTATATCGCAACAAGAACAGGTGGCTCGGTCGTTGAGGATACCTTTATAGTGTATTTTATGCGCTTGTGCATTGGATAGATTTTAGTTTATTTGCCGTCTGATAAAGTCCGACTCTCCTTTGTTCTCAAGCTGCTCTTGAAAATTTAAAAGAAATCCTTGCAGTAAATTCACCTTCAGCGGACGGTCGCCCGACCGAGGTATCGACAAATGAATAAATAAATCCATAAAACTTTTATTTATTCACGTTTAATGAGGCTGGGCCTGCTTTTCCTATCTTTGTCGAATAATATTACTATCTTTATCGCATAACATAAATCTAGTAAAGCTTATATTAAATAAACAGTTTCTATAAAAAAAAAAAAGTTTTTTTTTAAATTTAAATAAACATACCTACACAAATGCTTTTGAATTGTCAAGTGAATCTACTTACATAACCAGTTTCTATATATAAAAAAAGCTAAAAAAAAAATTTAAATAAACATTTACAAATGCTTCTGAATCGTCAAGTGAATCTACCAGTAAAATATATTATAATTAATTTTATTTAATTTTAAGCTGATCGAATTACCTTGTTTGTCTTACTCGGTATATTTTATGAGGTTCTAAGTTCGATTTCCGAACGGAAAATAGATACCTACTTATGTATTGAAATTTTCTTTCAAGAAATTTTCAGGCATTAGGAAGTTCGGAATTAGTTAGCCCGGAGTGTGCTGTTTCATCCCCTGCCTCGAAGATCAGTCTCAGTTTTGCGCCTAATTTTGCTCTGTTTTGTCAGATTATTATTGTAACAATATCGAGATCAGAGAGTAGCATGGGTGTTTCCGCGCGCACTTGAGTACAACGTACTATTACTTCTGTGGTACTATACTTAATATCTCACGCACTGTAAAGATTGACTGAAGTGCCCAAAATTCGGATAAGAGGACGTTATTTAATAGTTTTAGTATTACATAATATTTTAAAAATATATTCTGAGGTTGCGATGCTCTACTGAATGCAATTTGATGAATAAGGCTTACTGGCTAGCTGACCCTACCCTGGCTTCGCAGTGAAAACCTCAGCGAAAAATCTCATATAAAGAACCCATGTTGCTATAAAATATGTTGAATGCAGTTGATATTTAAATGTCAGCCAGCAAGTTTCTCTAATTTATGTATGTTAAAAAGATGGTATATTATAGTCCTTATAATTTCTCGTGACGTAGGTATGAGTCGCAAGTTATTATCCCTCGTCAAATATTTTCCTTAAGTATTCAACAACCAAAGAAATTGGTCTAAATAATATTTTTATCCTCCGTTAAATTTCGGTAAATAAATTGGAACGCACTGTGCTATGGGTATTTCTTCTTTTATTATGGTATCTGGTGTAAATTGGGCATCCTTTACTGTTGTTAAAGGTAACCATCTGACAAAGTTACCAACGTAGTTTAAGATAAAATATATAAAACTCGAGTAGTTACGAATACACTACCATAAATTCGAAAACCATAATATCTTATATTTAGAAATTCCATGTATTAATATGCCCATTGGGTTACATTCCCCTATGGTTATTTTATTACGTATTCGCAGAAAAGCTTCACAGAATCAGACGGCCGTACATATATACATTTATGTAAATGGTTGGCATGCGAGTGTATGTAAGTACGTCGTACGTCGAGGACAGACTGCTTAATCTTGCGAATTTATGCGCGTCACACCGCCTTCTCTTTGAGACGCAATCCAAATTCGATCCTAGCTTCATTGCAGCAATAAAACGCTTCAGTGTTGGAACATTGCTTAACCTCGACCTCCTTGTAGACTTGTCCTTGATATTAGTCGAGCGTCCCCGTAACAATATTAGCCATACGGATACGATAAGGGTACGTTTTATGAGTTTATACTTAAACATGAGCTGTTATTATCACTAACATCTGATAATAATCGTTAGCCGAGTTGAAATAGTACTCTTAGTCGAGTCGTATGCGAAGGACCTGGGAACCCACCGCACTGTTATCCCAAGAAAACCTCGACCATTATGTGATTAATGAAATGGGGTCAAGACCTCAGCAATGACGCAGAGAGAGAGAAACATGAGCTATTGATAAATATTTTGTAGAAAACATTATTTTGATATGATAATAGTAGATTATTAACCAAGGGGATAAAGCAGTGTCTTCTGTCGCGGGTGACGATTTAAATCGCGAGCGTAACGAAGGACTCGAGGTATACTCCCGAGCGAAGCGAGGGATTTAAGACGAGTCCTGAGTGTAGCGAGGGATTTAAGTTCACCCAAGACTAAGACAGCTTTATCACCGAGGAAAATACTCTACTTTTAGTACCATTTGCGAAAAAATTAACACAATAATAATATGAGATAAGCATTTATTAAAAATAATGACAATTAAAAGTAAAAGTTAACATTCGAAACATTGGTCCAATTATTGATAGAGAGAGTTACATTTTTGTTTGGTACATTTATTGTTGATGAGTTGATTTGAATATTTCTCTGTTCTAGCGTCTGAGGAACTGTTTAGAACATTAACTTATTTATAAAAATAAATTAAAATAAACCTAACGTTTATGTATTTGAAGAAAACAAAAACGCGGCAAATTCCTAGACTAATATTTTTTTGTCGGAAAAGCAAAGGCATCAAGCTCATACGGCCTCGTCGGTTTTCGTAATTTTATTTATAAAAATCATAACTGCATAATAAATGCGTATTCCTTTTTCAAAAATATGTTTAATGCTTTATATACAAACTCAATGGTGTAAACACAGATGTAGTTCAGTATAAATTTCGGTAAGTATTCCAAATTTAAATCACATTCTCCCCCTAGAGGATGAATGAAATTCAGTACAATTTTCTTTCCCTGTTGTTAACAGATTAAAAATGACTATTGTTATGTTCGCTTTTTGTGGCATAGAATGTCACTTTTTTGAGCAAGTGGTACGAAAAATTATATAATTAGACGATAGTTTTTGTATCATTTAATTTCGTTATGACTGATGTCGTTATGACGCTTAGCAAATAAATCAAAGTTATCCAGATTTTTTCATCAGATCACAGCAGAGACCCTGTTTTATATTCTACAATATTATAAATAATCATAACGGAACAACGGAATTAAAATTATGCTTTGTTAGTCGCCATTAATGTTATCTGGATTAAAAAATCTGTTTGAATGATTACTTCGTAGTTTAAAGGTACACCCGATATAAATTCATACCCGAATAGGGTAATAGAAACTAAGGACTCTTATTTATAGTGGTTTGCTCAATTCAGCGTGACATTGCCAGTCCCTGGTGTCCGCTTCAGAGACCACAACAAATTGTTTACAAGAACTTTATCCAATACGTGTTTTGCTCGTATAAATCATGTTTCGTTTGACAGCTATTGATTACAGATTAAACAGAACATTTAATATTAAACCAATCGCTTGTTCGCGTGCAGCCCATTATTGTTCGCGTTATTTTTTAATTACAGTCGCAACGTAAAGTGTTTGCCAATATGCGTGTTTTGAGTTGTGTATCAAGTTATTAATAATTAACAGTTTCAATTTCTAACATCCATACTGATAATATTATAAATGCGACAGTGCGTGTCTCTGTCTCTGTTGTAAGTAGAGATAAAGAGACGTAGGTACGAGAGAGAAAGTATGTCTCTCTGTAATAAGTTGGATCCCGGGGAAAGATATAGGCATATTTTTATCCCGAAAAACCAAACAGATCCTACACGTTTTCCAAAAAAATTAAATACTATTAAATAATGGATGAATCATTATTTAAATAGATTGTTGTAAAATTCTTGCTTTGACAGTAATTAACGTGATTAATATATATTAATTAACGTGATTAATATATCGATACTGCCGCGGTATTCCTCCTTGAAAATTGAGTCTTTGTAATCCTTCTATTTCTATGTGCACCATACCCACAGTTTATGTGCCTATGATTTAAAACAGAACTTTCAAATATACACTGGGTCACTGGGTCCTGTTCACAATTAACAATTTAGTCTCTATACAAGTCATAGTCATCCCAGATAAATTATACTAATATCCTAATATTATAAATGCGAAAGTTTGGATGGAAGAATGGATGGATGTTAGTTACACAATCACGCCAGAACGGCTGAACGGATCTGGATAAAATTTGGCACAGAGATAGATTATAGTCTGGAATAAGCTAAAGAAAATTAAAGAGTTCGCACGGAACCAAAAAACCTCAGCCCACGCGAACGAAGTCGCGTGTGTCAACTAGTTAACTATAATGATGCCAAATTGCATTCAAATCCATTCAGTAGTTTCAGCAAGAAACGTGCACAGACAGATAAGCAAAATATATCAGTGTACAAACATCTTCCACGTACAATTGTATTTCAAGTATAAATATTATAGGATCCACACCAAGAAAGGCGATAAAACTATGAAATATATTATAGGTAGGCTGGTAACTAAAGTACGGTAGTCCGTAAGAAATAAAATATTTAAGTATTCCTGTTGCACTCACTGGGGAGAAATTTAGATGTTTCTAACTAACATAGGGTGGCAGGTTTGTGAGTTATGGTGTTAGAGAATAACTTACCTTTTCTTGTGTTTTTCTGAACGTTTACTTATTTTTAACCGACTTCCAAAAAAGGAGGAGGTTCTCAATTCGGCGCGTATCTTTTTTATTGGACCACTTATTTATTTCGCTGTTACTTTTATTCGTAACATGAGTTCAAAGATTTGTAGGTAGGTGAGTATGTGAATCTATGAGACCGAGTAACGCTTAATAAATCATACCTATTTTGCGGTTGTATCCAATTACTTATGTAAGGTGCACTCGTAAGTCTTTTTATAGCAGAAGTGAGCAGTGGGTCTTTTAAATGGAAGATCCTGAATACTATTCAGGGTTCTTTGAGGATTTATTAATTCTAACTTGTCTTTGTTCTGATTTTGTGGGAAGCTCTGGCTGTGTTGGTACTGATCACCCTAACAATATCACATCCATACCGTCAAACAATATAAAACACGTACGATACCACGTGGAAACCAATGAGGATAGGTTTAAATGCTACTATCATTCTCGTTCGAGGTTAGTACACTTTCATCTTCATCATAATTTTTACTACCAGGTGAAATCGCAGTCAGGGGCTGTATATGAATAAATAAAGAAACTTATCAACTTAGTATTTACAACTGTTACGAGTTACAAGAGTAGGGTGGCTGCAAAGTGGCTAACAAAATAGTTGGGAGGACGATCAATTCACCCAATCCCTATAAATTAGTTATGCTTACGAACGAAACTCTCGACATAACGAGATCAAGTTTTCCCTCAGTAAAGTCACCACTAATCGAAGCTTAATTCTGTGGCATGGTCAGAAGTTTCAGCGGGTATATTTAACTACCCTTTGTCTGTCTCTGTGTCGTAGACCTCATTACTGAGGTATAATGACCCCTTCCAAATCCTGCCATTGCTGGAAGTGGTCAGACAGAAGGTGTCCCAAGTTCTTTTTGTATTTCGTTTATAAAATTATCGTTTATGAATTGCCATTGTTGATGATTGAACCCCGGACCTCTCTCCCACTGAAAAGACCACAGCTCTCACCACGATATATTTTTATACACATTTTTGATGACCATAGCAGTCCCGGGTTCAATCCTTAGCAATGTGTGCAGGGGTGTGGGATTGATATAGCTGATGTACCCTACCAGCAGGTTAGCCTAATACGAGTACTATTTTAGACTGCATTATCACCTTCCAGTGAGATTGCATTCGAGTGCTAACTTTGAATTAACCAAAAAAATGGTTTACTTTAAAATAATGAACAAATTAATTTATAGCTAATTCCACTAGGATTAAATTCTGAAAATAGTTCCTTAGTTCACAATCGCTACTGGATCGTCGTTCCTAATCCGATTTTATTAGCAGTTCCGACTTTGCGGTTTATTCAGCCAGCTTCCTGCTCGCACCCCGACCGATTTTTATTAGAAAATTGGCTTATAGCTGAAATTGAAGGACGAAAATTTTGTTTATGCATTACGATTACGTAGTTACACGGCCAAGTGGACGACGGTTAGTATGAAATATCAATGCGACAATCATGGTATTTTTTTTCGGAATTAAAAGTCTCATGAGTTAATTGCCAGCCTTAACGATGTTTGGTCGGTTTATTCAAGACTAGCTGATGCCCGCGACTTCGTCCGCGTGGTTTAAGTTTTTTGTTATTCCCGCGGGAACTCCTTAATTTTCCGCTAGTTTCTAATATTTATTTTCCCGGGATGAAAAGTAGCTTATGTGTTAACCCAAGATGCAATTTATCGCCATTCCAAATTTGAGCCAAATCGGTTCAGTAGTTGCGGCGTGAAGGAGTATCGAAGCTTGGTAAAATACGAACTTTGGAGCCCCGTTTCACCCCTTAAGGGGGGAATTTTGAAAAATCCTTTCTTAGTGCACCCCTAGACCTCATAATGAATCTGTGTGCTAAATTTGAAGTCTCTAGACCCAGGGGTTTGGGCTGTGCGTTGATATGTCAGTGAGAGCGTGAGTCAGTATCTTCTTTGATATACCATGAAATTTTCCGGGATGAAAAGTAGCCTATGTATCAATCCAGGATAAAATCTATCTCCTTTCCGAATTTCAGTCATATCAGGTCAGTAAGTGCAGCGTAAAGTAGTATTTTTCACGCGTGAATATCAATTTTTCAGTTTTCCCGCAAAAACCATGGATTTTTCCGGGATGAAAAGTAGCTTTTTTATTAACCCAGGATATCATCTATGTCCATTCCAAATTTCAGCTAAATCGGTCTTGTACTTCCGGCGTGAAGATTTTTTTCCGCGTGAATTTCGGTTTTTAACTAATCCCACGGGAACCATGGATTTTCCCGGGATGAAAAGTAGCTTATGTGTTAACCCAAGATGCAATTTATCTCCATTCCAAATTTGAGCCAAATCGGTTCAGTAGTTGCGGCGTGAAGGAGTATTGAAGCTTGGTAAAATACGAACTTTGGAGCCCCGTTTCACCCCTTTAGGGGGGGAATTTTGAAAAATCCTTTCTTAGTGCACCCCTAGACCTCATAAGGAACCTGTGTGCCAAATTTGAAGTCTCTAGACCCAGCGGTTTGGGCTGTGCGTTGATATGTCAGTCAGTCAGTCAGTCAGTCAGTGTCTTCTTTTATATATTTAGATTAAAAGACATTAGTACCTACATCGCATGTAGCGAATCGCGCCTTTATGACTTTAAATTAAAGGCGTTGAGGTTTTGGTCTACTTGATTTTAAAAGTAAACGTCACGTCTGTAAAATTAATCGTCAGATAGGTACTTAATGTGCATGCCTGAGTTCTCTATAATGTTCTCAAATGTAATATGAACTAAAATTTCTGCTAAAACACACTTGAGCAATGACCTTTCACATTCTGAGACTTGCACTTTATTTTCAACCGACTTCAAAAAAAGGAGGAGGTTCTCAATTCGACTGTATTTTTTTTTTTAATGTTTGTTACCTCAGAACTTTTGACTGGGTGGACCGATTTGGACGATTCTTTTTTTATTTGAAAGGGCATACTTCCCAAGTGGTCCCATTAAATTTTATCGAAATCGGTCGAGCGGTTTTTAAAATATCAACAATAAAATAAGTACTTTGTATAGCGTGTATAGCGTGTGCTTGTTGTTGTAAAGTTGGCGCGGGAATTTGAAGTCGGTTGTTTAAAAAGATTTTTTTTTATTAAATTATATAAGCTCTATTATGTAGTACTAAAATGAGTGCTCAGAAATACCTGGTTAACCACCCACATGCAATATAAATTTCGGATATAGACTCTGAATTACATTTAAAACCTTTTGAACCCATTTGAAGGTAGGTATAGCAATAAAGTGTCGTTTCAAAATAAATTTTCACTACAATTTAGTTTTAGCACCATCTATTTTAGATTCGAATAGAATTAATTTAAATCGATCTAATTGGATGCCATTGGGTACAACTGCATTCCGTTTTAAATTACTCTGTGAAACCATAGCGCCGTGTTTTACGAACATAGTAAGTATTCCGAAAATATCTGCAATCGAACGAGAATCATTCGGTAGAAATATTATTGTATCATCACAATTTCTCGTTTTACGGAGCTCTGATAAATTAACATATGAAAAGAACACCATAAAAAATTTGTCCGCGTAGATGAATATGATCCTGCAGGAACACTTTATTTTGTTCAATGAAGAGTGATCTACGTACTAGCGCAACTACCGTCAATATTGGCTTAGCCAAATTAAAGATTAGCTGACGTATTAAAAACAGACAGATAATATTTTTTTTATAAAATAATATTAGGTACAATATTTTAATATGATTATTTTAAAAAATATTTTTACCCTCGACGAAGCGGAGACGGTATATGTGTTTGCCCTAAGAGGTTGTGTGTTTGTTTGTTTGTTTGTTTGTGCACTTTTTTGTTACCATTTTTCTCAAAAAGTACTTGGCCGATTGAGATGCGGTTTTTTGCATTAGATGTGTATAGCTTGTGAGAAGGTTCTTAGATATATTTTAGGACCATAGACAACAAAGCTGAGCTGTAGTCTATGATCTTAATTTTTCAACCACTGTTACCATTTTTCTCAAAAAGTACTGGGCCGATTGAAATGCGGTTTTTTTCATTACATGTGTATAGCTTGTGAGAAGGTTCTTAGACATATTTTAGGACCATAGACAACTAAGCTGAGCTGTAGTCTATGATTTTAATTTTTCAATATGTTAAAAACTTTCACAAAAAGTACTGGACCGATTGAGATGCGGTTTTTTTCATTAGATATGTTTAGCTTGTGAAAAGGTTCTTAGATATATTTTAGGGCCATATACAACAAAGCTGAGCTGTAGTCTATGATTTTAGTTTTTCAATATGTTACCATTTTTCACTAAAAGTACTGGGCCGATTGAGATGCGGTTTTTTGCATTAGATGTGTATAGCTTGTGAGAAGGTTCTTAAATATATTTTAGGACCATAGACAACAAAGCTGAAGAAAGATCGATATTTAGGGCTTCCTGGGGTCACAAAACAAGAAACTGGTGACAAAATTTTAAAAAATCAGCGCAATTTTGAAATTCTTTGTTAATTAACCGATTTCGTTCAAAATCGATATTAAGGGCTCCCTGGGGTCACAAAACAGGAAACTGTTACCAAAATTTTAGAAAATCAGCGCCATTTTGAAATTCTTTGTTAATTGACCAATTTTGTTCAAAATCGATATTTAGGACTCCCTGGGGTTACGAAACAGGAAACTTTTACCAAAGTTTTAAAAAATCAGCGCCATTTTTATTTATTTTGTTATCACCATAATAAATGAATTCAGTTTAGTACAGTAAAATCTGTACTACTTGTAAGTCTAACCACAACCCGTGAGCTGCTTTAGCAGCTCGCGCACAGGGCGAAATACTAGTTAGATATATATAGCTTGAGAGAAGGTTCTTAGACATATTTTAGGACCATAGACAACTAAGCTGAGCTGTAGTCTATGATTTTAATTTTTCAATATGTTAAAAATTTTCACAAAAAGTACTGGGCCGATTGAGATGCGGTTTTTTGCATTAAATATGTTTAGCTTGTGAAAAGGTTCTTAGATATATTTTAGGACCATAGACAACCAAGCTGAGCTATAGTCTATGATTTTAATATTTCAATATGTTACCATTTTTCACAAAAAGTACTGGGCCGATTGAGATGCGGTTTATTGCATTAGATATGTATAGCTTGAGAGAAGGTTCTTAGATATATTTTAGGACCATAGACAACCAAGCTGAGCTGTAGTCTATGATTTTAATATTTCGATATGTTACCATTTTTCACAAAAAGTACTGGGCCGATTGAAATGCGGTTTTTTTTTATTAGATGTGTATAGCTTGTGAGAAGGTTCTTAGATATAGTTTAGGACCATAGACAACAAAGCTGAGCTGTAGTCTATGATTTTATTTTTTCAATATGTTACCATTTTTCTCAAAAACTACTGTGCTGATTTAGATGCGGGCTTTTTGTTTTAGATATATTTAGCTTGTACCTAGATGCTGCCCAGGGTATCATGATGGAGCCAGGAGGTGGTCATAGGAACTCCTTAAGTTCCCATCGTAAACCCGTCACATTTTGACTCTTTTGATTTGTCGTGACAAGCGCTTTGTACTTAGATGCTGTCCAGGGTCTCATGATGGAGTCAGGAGGTGATCATGGGAACTCCTTAAATTCTCATCGTATACCCGTCGCGTTTGGGCTCTTTAGATTTGTCTTGATAAGAACTTTGTACCTAGATGCTGCCCAGGGTCTCGTGATGGAGCCAGGAGGTGGTCATAGGAACTCATCGTAAGCCCGTCATATTTGGACTCTTTTGATTTGTCGTGACAAGCGCGCCTCGGAAAGAGAAGGGTTTGGCCATAGTCCACCACGCTGGTCAAAAAAACTACTGAGCCGTCAAAGATGCAGTTTTGTGTTTTAGATATTATGTAATATATACGTTTGCTAAGTTCTAATTGTTGTTTCAAAGTTATACAGGTCAAAGGTATAATGGAGCTCTGCAGTTCGTCGTGGGTTCTTTTAAAATTTTTAATTTTATTACTTGTTAAACTAAAATTTTAGAGTAAGCCGTACAAACCGTAAAATTTTAAATTTAAAGTTCTATTTAATTAACGGCATAATCAATTTTATATTATTGGTTAAATTATTAATCTTTAAATTGTTTGCAAACCTTTTTTAAGTTTTTTAAGTTGTATTCAAGACCCAACAAATCTGTACAAAATATGAGATAACCATATTGGCAGCTTCATGGAATAAATTAGCTTTTAATAAAATCTTATTTGCGTTCCCGCGGGGAGCTGAATCCATTCGAATGGAACGTTTATTGGAATAATATTATTTATCGGAAAAATATTATTTCTATAGCATTTGTTAGAACGCTTTTAAGAATCAAATTTTTTTAAAGTAACAATTATCGTAAAAGCTGTTTGTATTACACTACTGCCTCGTTGGTCTAGTGGTTAGCATAGTCGACTGCGGATCACGAGGTCCTGGGTTCGATTCCTGGTCGGGCATAAAAGTTAAGTATTGGGTTTTTCAATTAAGAAATTCTCAGTGCCAGCCCGGAGTTGGAAGTTGGCGGTGTTTCACCCCCGTGCCTCGGAGAGCACGTTAAGCCGTCGGTCCCGGTTATTATCACTAACATGATAATAATCGTTAAAGCCCGCCAACCCGCATTGGAGCAGCGTGGTGGGTCTAAGCTCTAATTCCCGCTCTCCTATGAGAGTGGAGGCCTGTGCCCAGCAGTGGGACGTTAATAGGCTGTAGTGATGATGATGATGATTACACTACTACTTATTTATACAGAACGGATTTACTTCAACGAATTAATTACACGGTAATTTCGTAAAATCCTACAATTCATCATGATGTGAACTTTGCTCAGGCTTTGGTCGCAGAAAATGTTCTGGCTAGGCAACATCCAAGCGTGGGAATCGCGATTGCTGTCAAACTCTTTCGCATCGCGAAAAATAGACAACCAAGAGGTGGAGGGACGCCCAAAGAAGAAATGAACCAATTGATATAATGAAGAAAGAGTAGGATTTTATCGTAGGGGCTTATAAAAATATAAATGGTTAAGGAAAGTGATATCCGCCATGCAGTTCAGACATCAGACGTGCACGTGGTAATAATAACATACCACGATTTGCTTGCAATAGGGCCACAGTTTAATTATTCTTGTTTGATTTTAATGTCAGATATGGTACCAATAATTAATCTGTTTAAATGTGTAGATAAACATCGGCGATAAGTGTTTTCCGTAGTTTTCTAAGTGTCTATCCTTAGAACAAAGTTTCTATTCCAAACTAGTTAAATGTAATGCTCTCAGTCATTACAATAATACTCAAGACCACCCATATGGAGATACAATTAGATACGTTTCAATTTTTTTATTTCAATATCATAATATCTAATCTCTCCGTCTTTCCTAACCAGAATGGAACCTCTTTTATAATTTCAGAGAAAACTGCAAGTCGTTATAATAAATTGCATCCCCAATGGAGCAAGTACCGTAGCAGCGAGGAACATCGCAAACCTGTGTTCCATTGTATCGCATCTACGTGAGATAAATTTCACTCTGGAACTGTAAAAAGCGTAATAAAGAAAACATTAGTGCATGAAATGCCTTTTTTATTAATTAATTGCTTTTGTCTTGGGTAAACCTGTGTTGCTATTATAGTCTGGAGGTCTGTAGAGATAATTGTCGGCTTATGAAATATCCATCTAAAGTTCAGATAGTTTTGGTTTATATGGTGCCTACTTACTAAACAAATAATTGATCTGCTTCAAATATAGTTTATATACTAAATAATGTAACTGCAACCCACGTTAGGATATTCGCTGAAAAATTCAAAACTCAGCTTATCAATTAATCTACAACATGAAGAAATTAACCCATAGATATATTTCAAAGGGGTGTTATGTCCTCCCAAATGAATTTCGACCACGGCCGCAGTCAATCTACGGAGATATAAGCCACCTGCACGGGAAATATTATAGTATGTAAGTCAGTGCGCCAACACAGGTGAACATTCTTTTCCTTACTTACTTAGCCCGATGGGACATAAAATATGACATGACCGGAGAAAGATCAGGCGCAGGATCGACGAATTTAGCGCTCTCCGAGGCACGGGGGTGGAACATCGCCAACTTTCTTACTTTTTTTTTTTTTTTATCCACTACAACTTAGCCCTTGACTGCGATCTCACCTGATGGTAAGTGATGATGCAGTCTAAGATGGTAGCGGGCTAACCTGTTAAGGGCATGGCAGTTATATTAAACCCATACCCCTAATCGGTTTCTACACGGCATCGTACCGGAACGTTAAATCGCTTGGCGGCACGTCTTTGCCGGTAGGGTGGTAACTAGCCACGGCCGAAGCCTCCCACCAGGCCAGACCAGGGAAAATTCAGAAATTATAAATTCCCAAATTGACCCTGCCGGGGATCGAACCCGGGACCTCTGCACGTTAAGGCAACAGCACTACACACTGCGCCACGGAGGTCGTCGAAAACTCCGGGATAGTAAGAAAATTTCTTGTCAAAAAACACAATACATAATAATGGACCGGTAATTGAACCTAGGACCTTGTCATACGCAGTTGAACATGCTCACCGCTAGACCTAGACTACCAGTGGGTGGATAAGTCGTGGGCAACTGCTAGTTAATCTTCCTAATATTATAAATGCGAAAGTTTGGATGGATGTATGGCTTGATGTATGGATGTATGGATGTTTGTTACTCAATCACGCCCCAGCGGCTGAACGGATCTGGCTCAAATTTGGCATAGAGATTATAGTCTGGAATAGCAATACTTTTTATCCCCGAAAAATTAAAGAGTTCCCGCGGGAACCAAAAACCTCAAACCACGCAGTCGAAGTCGTGGGCATTCGCTAGTCTACTTATAAATGAGCTTTTTTCTACCAACTTATCCAATTGACGGGGATCCAAAACGAATGTCGCCAGAGAGTCGTTGGAATAAAGTTAGCGCTCTGATTTATGTGAAAACTTCCCCATCCTCTCGCAATGTATTGTGTATCTTTGCATATTTACCCACTAACTACTCTATTATTCTCATTTGTTCATACTTCCAGTTGTAGAGCGGAAACTTTGAATGGGATAAGAAATATTACATAATAACACTGTAATTAAACTAGCAGTCTACGTCTTCTAAAGATGTCATTATTATATTATCTGTAAATTTTATGTACTTTTTATTTGTTGGATGGTATTAAGTTACTTTTACGCTGTCTTGTACTTAGTGGTAAGTGATACAGTCTATGATAGAAGCAGTGAGCCCGCGTCCATTTGTCTTGGAATGAATACTAATCTCACAATTGACTACTGGTGAGTAGTAATTAGGCATGAACGAAGCCTTTCAACTGATCAGTCTTGTGTTTTTATTTCATCCCAATGAAAAAAACAAATGAGTTCTTTTTTTGCAATAGATAACTGTTATTTTATTCATTCAACACGACATGAGTCATAACACGCTGGCTTCGTACATTGTATGGCATTACATTTTAATATAGTACATATTATAACAGCATCTCCAAACATATTTTCCGCTGTAAAAACTTGAACATTCCAGCTATTTGAGAGCCTAAAGATTTTATACAGATGAATAGGACCATACGGACTGACTTTATCACTGACATAATACCTTATGACTAATTATGAGTGTGACACTATAATAAACAAGTAATAAAATTAAAAATTTTAAAAAAACCCACGACGAACTGCAGAGCTCCATTATACCTTTGACCTTTATAACTTTGAAACAACAATTAGAACGTAGCAAACGTATATATTACATAATATCTAAAACACAAAACTGCATCTTTGACAGCTCAGTAGTTTTTTTGACCAGTGTGG
Source organism: Erebia epiphron (assembly GCA_963932025.1). NCBI lineage: Eukaryota > Metazoa > Arthropoda > Insecta > Lepidoptera > Nymphalidae > Erebia > Erebia epiphron. The sequence goes on from OZ009952.1 coordinate 23,119,853, forward strand.
TGGACTATGGCCAAACCCTTTTCAAATGGACAAATCAAAAGAGTCCAAACGCGACGGGTATACGATGAGAATTTAAGGAGTTCCCATGATCGCCTCCTGACTCCATCATGATACCCTGGGCAGCATCTAGGTACAAGCTAAATATATCTAAAACAAAAAGCCCGCATCTAGATCAGCACAGTAGTTTTTGAGAAAAATGGTAACATATTGAAAAAATTAAATCATAGACTACAGCTCAGCTTTGTTGTCTATGGTCCTAAAATATATCTAAGAACCTTCTCACAAGCTATACACATCTAATGAAAAAAACCGCATTTCAATCGGCCCAGTACTTTTTGTAAAAAATGGTAACATATCGAAATATTAAAATCATAGAGACAGCTCAGCTTGGTTGTCTATGGTCCTAAAATATATCTAAGAACCTTCTCTCAAGCTATATATATCTAACTAGTATTTCGCCCTGTGCGCGAGCTGCTAAAGCAGCTCACGGGTTGTGGTTAGACTTACAAGTAGTACAGATTTTACCGTACAAAACTGAATTCATTTATTATGGTGATAACAAAATAAATAAAAATGGCGCTGATTTTTTAAAACTTTGGTAACAGTTTCCTGTTTCGTAACCCCAGGGAGTCCTAAATATCGATTTTGAACGAAATTGGTCAACAAACAAATAATTTCAAAATGGCGCTGATTTTCTAAAATTTTGGTAACAGTTTCCTGTTTTGTGACCCCAGGGAGCCCTTCATATCGATTTTGAACGAAATCGGTCAATTAACACAGAAATTCAAAATGGCGCTGATTTTTTAAAATTTTGGTACCAGTTTCCTGTTTTGTGACCCCAGGGAGCCCTAAATATCGATTTTGAACGAAATCGGTCAATTAACAAAGAATTTCAAAATGGCGCTGATTTTTTTAAAATTTTGGTACCAGTTTCCTGTTTTGTAATCCCACGAAGCCCTAAATATCGATTTTGAACAAAATCGGTTAATTAACAAAGAATTTCAAAATGGCGCTGTTTTTTTAAAGTTTGGTAACAGTTTCCTGTTTTGTAACCCCAGGGAGTCCTAAATATCGATTTTGAACGAAATCGATCAATTAACAAAGAATTTCAAAATGGCGCTGATTTTTTTAAATTTTGGTACCAGTTTCCTGTTTTGTGACCCCAGGGAGCCCTAAATTTAGATTTTGAACGAAATCGGTCAATTAACAAAGAATTTCAAAATGGCGCTGATTTTCTAAAATTTTGGTAACAGTTTCCTGTTTTGTGACCCCAGGGAGCCCTAAATATCGATTTTGAACGAAATCGGTCAACTAACACAGAATTTCAAAATGGCGCTGATTTTTTAAAATTTTGGTACCAGTTTCCTGTTTTGTGACCCCAGGGAGCCCTAAATATCGATTTTGAACGAAATCGGTCAATTAACAAAGAATTTCAAAATGGCGCTGATTTTTTTAAAATTTTGGTACCAGTTTCCTGTTTTGTAACCCACGAAGCCCTAAATATCGATTTTGAACAAAATCGGTTAATTAACAAAGAATTTCAAAATGGCGCTGTTTTTTTAAAGTTTGGTAACAGTTTCCTGTTTTGTAACCCCAGGGAGTCCTAAATATCGATTTTGAACGAAATCGATCAATTAACAAAGAATTTCAAAATGGCGCTGATTTTTTTAAATTTTGGTACCAGTTTCCTGTTTTGTGACCCCAGGGAGCCCTAAATATAGATTTTGAACGAAATCGGTCAATTAACAAAGAATTTCAAAATGGCGCTGATTTTTTAAAATTTTGGTACCAGTTTCCTGTTTTGTAATCGCACGAAGTCCTAAATGCAATAAACCGCATCTCAATCGGCCCAGTACTTTTTGTGAAAAATGGTTACAGTGGTTGAAAAATTAAGATCATAGACAACAGCTCAGCTTTGTTGTCTATGGTCCTAAAATATATTAAAGAACCTTCTCACAAGCTATACACATCTAATGCAAAAAACCGCATCTCAATCGGCCCAGTACTTTTTGTGAAAAATGGTAACATATTGAAAAAATAAAATCATAGACTACAGCTCAGCTTAGTTGTCTATGGTCCTAAAATATATCTAAGAACCTTCTCACAAGCTAAACATATCTAATGCAAAAAACCGCATCTCAATCGGCCCAGTACTTTTTGTGAAAATTTTTAACACATAGAAAAATTAAGATCATAGACTACAGCTCAGCTTTGTTGTCTATGGTCCTAAAATATATCTAAGAACCTTCTCACAAGCTATACACATCTAATGCAAAAAACCGCATCTCAATCGGCCCAGTAGTTTTTGTGAAAAATGGTAACATGTTGAAATATTAAAATCATAGACTACAGCTCAGCTTGGTTGTCTATGGTCCTAAAATATATCTAAAAACCTTCTCACAAGCTATACGTATTTAATGCAAGAAACCGCATCTCAATCGGCCCAGTACTTTTTGAGAAAAATGGTGACAAAAAAGTGCACAAACAAACAAACAAACAAACAAACAAACAAACAAACAAACAAACAAACACACAACCTCTTAGGGCAAACACATATACCGTCTCCGCTTCGTCGAGGGTAAAAATACATGGCAAGTAGTTAACGAATTCTAAATCCAAGCGTAAATGCAATTTAAAATATAAGAACTTTCTTAAAACGTGACTGAAATTCCCATCCCCGCCAACCGTACGCCTGACACACTCGTGCTTTAAATTATATTGACACAAGCGTCACGTACTGCGTTGGATTAACCCTTAACTACGTTACGCTGGTCATTAAGACCATTTCGCCTTTCGTTGACTCTTCCGCCGCTAAATCATCACAGTAAAACTGACGAAGTTCGTGACTTGTCAGTTGTATGAAATGTGAATCAGAAGCATAACTGCCTGCTTTACTACAGAAAACCTGTGATCACCTCTCTGCTGCAAAATAAAATAAAAGAAAGAAACCGCTACAAGTTCCACATACCAAAACTCTACTCGTGTAAGAAAGTTAACTCATATTCAAACCTCACACAGTTAGAACAGGTAGTTTCGCTGCTGTTTCGCTATTCATACAACATTAGTCACAGGAAAATTAGCCATTTCACAGCTATGATTTCGTTTTTCTGCTGTAAATGAACTCCTCGCACGACGTGACGAATAGTATTGACAAATTTTATTATCCTACAGGGAATTTCACGCGCTTAGCCGTGTGCTTTTACGCGGATATATAAGCGAAGCTTTTGCTATTCAAATCGTGTGCGAAAGATCCATCAGGAACATTTTATCTTACTTTTCCTCCCTAAGATGCACCTCATGCTACTTGCTTAGCAAACCGAAGACACCATTCTTTATGGCTATTTTTGTTTGGTCACATAGACCGACGTTTTTTGATTGTGTAACTATAAAATTAGTTTTCGTGGTTGAGGGTTAAAGCCGCATCGCTGCACATCCCACAACCAGGTTCCTTTGTGCCGCTAACGAAAAGTTTGCCTCGGCAAAGGAAATAGGACCGATGCCCGTGGAATATCAACTTTTAAATAGGAAAATTACTTCAAAGCGCATAATAATACCCACCTACTATTGAGTTGTTCCCCGAAAGTCCCCGTCTGAGTCTATGATAGCTGAATTTATTATGTTTCCCCACATAAATTATTTTCTATATATTATATTTTTAGCTATTGAATTTAATTTTAAAAAATGAGTCACAACATCCAGTTGTAGTTATAGAGAAATAATTATTTTAATTTCTTATCTCGGTGACATGAAGCTTTCTTAACGAAAATACCTGTAATTTTATTAACCCAAAAGCATGCCATTTTTTATGACACTTCTCTACTACTTGAACAAAATAATTTGGCACAAACTTTAACTTTACTTTAAGAAGGAAAATGGCACCTAAGTAATAATGATCCACCACCACCACCACCACTACAGCCTATATTAACGTCCCACTGCTGGGCACAGGCCTCCACTCTCATAGGAGAGAGGGAATTAGGGCTTAGACCCACCACGCTGCTCCAATGCGGGTTGGCGGGCTTTAACGACTATTATCATGTTAGTGATAATAACTGGGACCGACGGCTTAACGTGCTCTCCGAGGCACGGGGGTGAAACACCGCCAACTTCCAACTCCGCGTAATAATGATCATTGAGAACTAAAAACGACCTAAATCCACAAGGCATAATAATTAGTCGCGAGTGACAGCTAGAACACGATAATTCCTGCCACGTATATCAAAACTATGCAACCAGCGTCTATTTAAGAATATTATTAGTGTAAAATAAAAAAAAAACAATACAAACATAAATACAGCACAAACTCAATTAAAGATACTGTGTGCAGAGCACTCAGAAATAAGGACTTTTTATCGTTCTCAAGCTCTTAGAGCACTTAAAGTATATGAATATTAATCTGGAGATGTAGGTGTCTTATTTCTTGAAGGTGACTTGCCTACTTATTTTACTTCAAATAAGTATAAGTACCTATAGCATTGAAGTATTTTGCTTTTACATACAAACATTAATTAAAAAAAAAACCCAATGCTATTGGGATTGCGACTATTTTATATAATTGCGACTCCACGCCTGTAACAGAGTTTGTAAACCTCCCACTGAGTTATCACACGACATCAAACGAGTCAAAGAAAAACGCTGAACACGCTGAACTAATTAAATACTAACTTTGAAGCTACTAATTGCTCACATCTATTATTACTATTATAGATAGTCTACTATTAGACTCAATTTTATACATCTCAATATTGATTTATTAAGCGTTATACCTACTGATTATAATATTATAATTGTATTTTATTTTGCATTTCAACATTAGCTAATAATATTTAAATAAATTGCAAAAATAAAAAAGCACCTATGTAATAGGGAAGGCACTAGCTCCCGCACAGTTTTTAATTTTTTTGGGAGATAGAGGCAAAATTATTAATGTGAACTTATGTAATTTTTGCAAATAAAGAGATTTTATTATTTTATTATTATACCTAACGCAATTGTAGTCAGTTTTGTGGACTGTATAAAAAAAATTGTGGAAATACTTTCAACATAAATATGTTCAGCTGTGGATGCTCGTCAATAATTATGACGAAGTCATTGACATCTATCTATCCTGACTGACTGACTGACTTATATATCAACGCACAGCCTAAACCGCTGGTCCTAGAGACATGAAATTTGGAGGGTGTGTTCTTTGTAAAGAGTAGGTATCCACTAAGAAAGGATTTTTCGAAATTCCATCCCCAAAGGGGTAAAATAGGGGTTGAAAGTTTGTATGAAAGTCCGTCATTTTTCAAGTTATATCCATGAAATTTGGTATTTGAGCTACCGGTTCAAAATGAAGAAATACGTGTTTCGCCATTTTTGAAAATTCTACCCCCAAACGGCTGAAATAGGGGGTGCAAGTTTGTATGAAAGTCTTTTATTTTACAAGTTATTTTTCAAGTTATATCTACGAAACTTGGTATTTTGGTTTTCGGTAAAAAAATAAGAAGGACGTGTGTAACAATTTTTAAAAATTCCACCCCCAAAGGGATTAAATAGGGGTTGAAAGTTTTATGAAAATCCGTCGTTTTTCAAGCTATAGCCATGAAACTTAGTATTTGGGCTTCCGGTTAAAAAGGATGAAATACGGATTTCACAATTTATAAAATTTCTATCCCCAAGAAAGTCGAATAGGGAGTTTGTCCGTCAATCACACCGCAACAGAGCAACGGATCGGCGTGATTTTTTGCATGGGTATTGGGTATAGTTGAATACATAGGCTTCTTTTTATACCGGAAAAGTAAGGAGTGCCTGTGGGAATTAAAAAACTTATGTCACGCGGACAAAGTCGTGGGCGTCCGCTAGTAAAATATAAAACGCACTCTACAATAAAAATATTTTAAAACAAGGCAAAACATCTAGTAGCAATGCAAACTATTTCCTCGTAAGTAAATAAATTACTACTATCAACTACAGCTGTTCTTAAGCTGTTTTTCTGCCTGTCTGTCCATTGCTATAGCAGTGGGTTTTTGTTACTGTATATTAACGAAGACTTGAATATACTATACAAATTCCAGGCAACTTCTAAATAATTTATAAGGAAACCGGATACCAACGCGAAGGCATGTTGAAAGGTTTCGTGTACGTCGCTTTCAATATAATATTTTTGAGAAAGTATTTTATGTTTCAAAACATAATATTTTAAACAAGTTGATATTCATGTTTAAGTTAGAATTCCGTTAGGTAATATCAGGCACACTCACACTGCACAATGTGGTCAAAAACCTATTATCAAATTACGAGAATTATTTAAGTCTCTTTCTGATCAGAATCGGTGGGTGGTTGCCGGTGGGTAGGTGGACAGACAATATCAAATGAACCGCAGGTATCCGCTGAATGCAGGCGGCGCGAGCATGGCGTAAGAAATCTTGTCTTTTACCTGAGGGAATTACCATTGCTTAAAGCCGTATTGTTTTAATATTGTTATCGTTTGTGTTTTAGAACTATAATCCTTATTTTAGGGGCGTCAAGGTACGTGACATAAAACTGTAGTTTTGAAATAATAATGCTTTAAGCGATGGTAGTAACCCCGTGGACTGTTTGAATTGTAAATTGTAATAATATGCTCGGATCAAAATCAATAAAAAAAGTATCCGAGAGCACTAATTTTACTCGCTCACATAATATTACTGTGGCTATTTAAAATACCTACCAGCTTACTGTTGGTATGTTGGTAATAACAGCTGCAATCATAATAATCAATGCTTACCTATTACCAATCCTTCTTCCAATTTAGATTTTGAGTCTAATGTGATAAACCTATTACATTAATGAACTATTTTCCAATTTGTTAGAGCGTTCGTCTCGCTTAGGGATTACCTAGTGGTTTCAATTATTTCCATCCCTTTGTAACAACCAAACACACAAACACATAATAATTATATACATGTCATAGTACCACCGGTTACTCTATTCGTTCGCGTGTGTAACTAATAAATTATTAAAATCGTTGTTTTAAGAATAACTTCGATAATGCGTGGATTGGTGTTCAATTTTAAACTGTTAATTTAGACCAAAGGTACCGCTAAAGGACCTCTTATGCGTTAACTTTTTCATAGTCCTAGGATGACCTGGGATGCGCAAGGACATAGGAAGTGGAAAAACACCGCATTTTTATCCTCAGAAAATCCCCGCTATTATATAATTATTGGAAAGGGGTCACAAACTTCAGCAATGAGAATGGGACAGGGAGGATGGACGCGGGTATACAAAAGGAGCAGTAGGTACAAATAATAATAATAAAATAAAAATTACAATACACTAATTACTACATTAATAACAATACACGCACACTAATATAACAATAACTTTATCGCATGGATATTGATAGTCCATAAAATTCTCAATTCCGGTAACAATACGTCCGCAAGTGAATAGAGTTCCGGCAATACTTAGTTCTGTTTCCGTTTCCGCAAATAGCCGGAAGTGAATTCAAAACACCCTGTAGCTGTGTCCGATATCTTGCAAGCTATCTGCAGCATCTGGTATTCTAGAGAAATGGATATATCAAAATTGCTGTGGAAGCCGATCAGGATAGAGGCTGTTTATAATAATTGATCATTTACTCTCTCTTTTTCCTGAGCTTTGGTTGAATCAAAATCCTATCGTCTCCGTAAGATTCTCCTCTCGAAATAAGAAGGACTTGGCTATATATATCTTTCTGGGCAAGACTTAGACTCAGCACCAACTCTATCTTGCGTGCTGTTATTGAAGATTTAAGCAATACTTTTGCAAAATATTGGTCTGGCCTGCATCGGTGCGACAACAAAACTCTCATTTAGATTTTAACATAGACGTATAGATTTAAGTTATCTGGTTCCCTGACGAATTCTTAAAATTTTTTACTTGTACGCTACTTTTATTTGTGAATTATTATTATTATTACTTTTTTATTTTTTAACACTTACATTTTGATTTTATATTAATAATGTACTTTTTTTTTTAATGCCATACTATTTCTGAATTTTGTTAACTATGGGTTTGTAAAATTGCCTGAAATAAAAATTATTTATTTTTATTATTTATTATAGTCCACCACACTGGTCAACTCCAGATTGGCAGACTTCAGAGACCTTCAAAAAAAATTAGTTGAACTCTCGGAGGAAACCTGCATGGTTTCCTCACGATGTTTGTTTCTTACCATTATAATATTTTTTCATCCCACCATCTCGGAAAGAGTATATTTACGCTTCGATATCTGAATGCAAAAGCCGTTATTATCCTCTAGAGGATAAAGTAAATTGAATTTAGAACATCGTGTGCACGTTTGTAAATATCACTCGTCTATGAAGTTTGTGAATTCAAAACATCATTAAAACCTATTTACTTCTACCTCTATGGTGCCGAATTTCCATACAACCGTTTTTAATTTGTTAAAAACTCATACTCGTAACCTTCTTGGTGTACTTTTTTAATTTGCTTTGCGCGCACCATTTTCTTTCACGTCATATTGTTTAAGATTAAAACCTTCGATTAAAATCAAGAAAATTGAAAATAAGTGAAAAACCTAAAATGAGTGATTCTAGTGACGAAGAAGTTAATTTGACGCCAACAGAATTGACTGAAACTGTTAAAAATGCGGAAATGAGCTTTCTCCCTCAACAATCACGCGAGAAGTATTTCATTTCCTCGCTGAGTTGGGATGAAAAGTTACGTGTTGCACTCGAGTGAAAAGATTTTTCACCTCGTGCTCTTTTGATGTGCTTAAAAAAAAACACTCACTCACTTCACTCTTGTATAACAAATAACTATTAACTGCTTTGAACTCACATTAACTGACGCTTGACGATCGTCTAATTTTTAAAATAGACTGGCGCTTGGCTGCATTCAGACTTGCTGGCAAGCGGTGATGCAGCCTAATGTGGATCGCGCTTGCCTAGAAGATGCCTATTCACTCTTGTTTTCAAGATAACAATAATCTGGTAATAAGCCGGTTAGCCGGCTGGTAGCCGGCTACCGCGCGGTAGCCTTGTTGGATAAGCTTACTATATGCTTTATATAATTAATTATATCAATCGACGCCTGTATTTTTATTGGTTATAACCAACGACCTCAATTTACACAGACGGGCCCTGTCAAACAAAGAATGTGGGCGTATTTTTAGCAACGCCATCAACGCCATCTAGTCTGAAAAGCGGGAACTTTCTTGCAACATATGCCCCATCTTGAATCAAAGCTTGATTATCTCCATAGTTAAAACGTATGACTCGGTCATAGATAATGTAGGTCATAGCCATAGAAGCCGTAAGGCCAGCAAGCCAGTTAGTAAAAAAAATCATACAGTTTGCCGCGAAAATTAAATGATTGAGTAATGGATAGAAATATTAAATAGGAATATTAAATAACGTTTTTTTGGAAATTTATAATTATGAATTGAAACACTTACCTTAAATTAAAAATTGTACAGTGCCAAACTAATAAGACTTTAGATGTTAACTTAAGAATAACAAATTATCTACACGCCGAGCGACCGTGACTACGCTACGATGGGGACAAAGACAGGTTATTTTTTTTTTCTAATGAAAGGGCCCATCTAGTACCTACATATATATCGATGGTTATAACACCTAATACCTATTCTAATAATAATTTAAAATTATTATTAGAATAGGTATTAGGTGTTATATACATACGATATGATAAAATTATTAATTTTATCGTATCGTATGAATGGAATAAATTAAATTATATTATTGCTTATTAAGATTTCATGACTAACTTTATAATATTAACTAATATTATAATATATCATTTAGCTTTAGTCAGTCGAATTCATTTTACATTCAGGGGAAATTCATTTAAAGCCATTTAATTGAATGCCATTGGCTACTGTCAAATCCTATTTTAAGCTGGGAAACAATGGCTCTTTGTTATGGAGTTTCCGTTTCTAAACTATATGCGATCGAATAAAAAAATATTATCACAAAAAAATGTAGTGTAAATTCTTACTATTGAAGCATGAAAAATTGGAATGGATATTTGCCAGTTTTGCACCCCTTAAACATGAGCTATCAAAATGTTCAATATAAAGTTACAATATTGGCAAATATTATGCAGCTACTTACCTCCCTAAATCTTTTACAACAGATGATGAGTTCTTTCATGTATTTTTTGGTAAAATTTGGAATAGAGGTTTCGTAATTAAATAGGTAAGTTATACATCAAACCATTGTCCAACAGAGCATTTGAGTCATTGATTTGGCATCGAATTCAAAAACTACCTTTTTTGCTTCAACCCGGATTTTTATGAAAGTTATCAAAAAACATTCATTGATGTTGTTGTATGTGGTCAATTCATATAAAACGTTCGTTAGATACGTAATTTTCAAATAGTATGTAGTCGTTCGCTGTATGTAGGTATCTTCTTATATGTCAGTGTGTAGGTATTAAAGGATCGTGTGACATATCATTGAATAAGCAAAACGTCCATTAGGTAAGTTCTTCTGTAGAAATGTAAAAAACAAGTTATTTTAATTTATATTTTTAATTAACTAGTGATAATAGCTGTGTAGGTTTGTTTGTAGGTGTTTTCTACCACCAAGAAGTTAGATTAAAAAAAATCTAACACAAATAAATAATATTTAAGTGTTTTTCTGTTTATTTGCCTTTTATTAAGCTTTTTATAGTCTATGAAAAACTATCAAACCTAACCCCATCTTAGTTAACTTCTGCCTGTCTGCTGGATTATCGAGCAGCTGTGTAAATAGGCTAATCCTTGCAGTGCGAGTTGAACTTATTGCTTATAACAGTCTTTTAAAGCGGGTAGAGAAGTATGCACGTAGAAATCAAAATTTCATTACTTCACAAAGTAGGTACCTACCTACTCGAGGTTTTGTGAAACGTTAAGGCCGAAAGTAATTTAAACTTGACTTAACAAACACTGGGTGAGTAATAGAAGCTTTTTCATGTTTTATTTACGTTGAGCTGAGACATCCTTTAGGTTTTCAAAGTAGATTTAACAAGCTCGTTTGCCGTTACAGTCTGAACTCTCTTGACAATCATTTGAAAACCCGGACCGTATTGTAACCTGATTGCATGATTGCTTAGTAATCAATTAGTAAACCAGTTCAACTGAACGTTAAGTCTATAACCGTCCCTCTAATGTCTAACCACGGTACTCTCATGGATGTATTTCAAACTGAGAGTTGGGATTTCTGAGGGCTATTAGTACATGCGGAATAGTAGTGAAAAGCTAACATGATGTTTAAGCTGAGCTTGAAATTATAAACTGTAAGGATGTTTATAACTAATGATCTTAATCCGTATTTACGGTAACTTGAAACCTGATACTATTGACGTCAGTGCACTGCTGCATCCTACGTAAAATAATACAGTATGTATGATAATTGTAGTAGTTTGTGGTACACTTGATAATTCAAAAGCACTTGTACCAAGAGGCAGAGGCTTACCTACCGTAGTTACTGAAACCCTTCTTCTCCATTATCTGTGGTAAATTCAAAACCGTGATTCTTTTGCATTCAAATTACATCTCATTCGTAACTGCAATTTCTGCAAATTAAGGTCAGGCCCGACTCAGATCCAAAAGGGCTGCTAAAAATAAAATGATATTTCAATTTCGCTTCGTTTTCGTCCAACTTGATTTTGTTAAAATGTTTAAGTGCCGTTAGGTGTTCACTATCCCCGTCATTAATCTCCCCCTAATGGCGGCGCGACGTGTCTCTAATGGACGATGACAAAAATACGCCCATAGTAATTAATGAACTTGCTTCTTGCACTAAGCCACTCTAAGTTGGTCAGACAGAACGCGTAATAACAGAAATGGTTGAAGTTTAAGCATCTGAATTAGTGCTTAGAGACACAAATACTACAGTGGGTGTCATCTTGCGTTGCGCGTCTATGTTCACTCACTGCCACAGAATCACCACGTTTCGTGCAATATCTCCTGAAAGCCGTCCTTAGCGTCATGAGCTCTGTTGTTCATTATCTCTAAATTCGGATTCCAGCAGCGATAATTATTGACGTGATGAAGGGCACGCTTTAGGAATTAACACCCCCGCGGATAAGATACCCACCGTTTCACAAAAACTAGGCCTTTTGGGCAAGATGATTTGTAGGTAAATTTTAAATCTGTGTAGAAAAGTTCGAGCTGAATTCACTCCAGGTGATACCAAAATAGTAATGCAAGGAACTATATGAAAACGTGCGTATAGTGGACTCGAGTCACGTTACCGCTGTGATGCGCATCTACGCAACGTGCTTAATACAGGCAGTCCCTTGTACTGCAAATCAAAAAACCCCTTATGGTCTGCCACGCTTCTATTGTCTGTCCAGACTTTAAGTCCTCATAGTACACACCAACAATACTGTGTAAACCGCATATCTAACTGAACCGGTCAGCGTTTTTAGTTGTAGCTGTAGTTTGTTATGTATAGGTACTGCAATATATTTCTTTCTCGTATAGTTGAGTCAAAATATGCTCCTATTAATATTGTAAGAAATTTAATTTGTTAGAATTTTAATTAAATCTCGGGGTAAATAATTGCTCATAATTATATGTAGAAATGTAGCATTGAATTAAGGAAATGAACACTCATATATTTTGTGTGGTAAAGTATAAATTTATCCAAAGAAGTTATAGTTTACTAGCTGATTCCCGCGACTTCGTCCGCGTGGTTTGAGTTTTTTATTGCTGCGGGAATGCCTTAATTCTTCGGGATAAAAATTACCTTAGGTCACTTTTCAGGTTCTAAACTATTGAAGGTCCTAAATTATACCCATGCCAAAAATCACGTCACTAATTACGTAATCACGTGATTAAAGGATAAACCTACAAACCAACACACTTTCTCATTTATAATATTAGTAAGTTTTTGATTATAGAAAGTAATATTATTTACGAATTCGTTATAAAAAATAATATTGTCAAGTAAAATAAAATGAATTCATACATCTTCTTCTTCTTATTTATGAGCCTTTCTTCATCCATTGTTGGACATAGGCCTCCTCATGTGCACGCCACTCTTCCCGATGTTGGGCAAGCCTCCTCCATGTTTCCCCCGCAAGCTTGGTGATGTCGTCAGACCAGCGAGATGGTTGTCGTCCTACGCTTCGCTACGCTTCGTTTGCCGGTGATAAGACTGCCCTTGCGCTCGCGTTGTTTTCTGTTTTTTTGTTTGTAATTAAGTTATTAAGTAATAAGATAGATAGATAGATCGATAATAAAGAATTTATCTATCTTACCTAGCAAACAGTGGAATGGTACATTACTTTGTTATTGTTCGAATTGCCTCAGTGTGCACGACAAGCCGTCGTTTCTGCGCCTGATCCCATCAGGCTATGAGAGTAAGGAAATAGAGAGTACGCCTGTGCTTGCACACACACTTTGCACCATGCCTAGTATCTCCGCGTAGATGGCTGATCTCTGTGGAGATTAGCCACCGAGGCCGAACTTTGGTTGGGAGGACTTTATTATAGTAATTTTAATAGGTATAATCCTAATTGCTGTTGCGATAATTATTTTGATATTGATGATTTTGATTCGATATTTCAGAAAAAAGAAGATCGTTAATTTAAAATGGCATGCATAACAAACTAACAACTAACAATACTCTCACTGAGCACTATTCTAGACTATTTATAAAACCAATGCACCATTTTTTTTAAACAATACCAGTTACAGAGTTGTTCACATTAATGGTTTTCAATTGAAAAATCTCGCAAGCAACTTCGCACGCTTTTCCGTGCTTAAACACACTTGACGTATGGGCTTTAAAAGTTGCTGTTATACTAACTTTAATAAAACCGGCCAAGTGCGAGTCGGACTCGCGCACCGAGGGTTCCGTACAAACCTGTAGTAAGTTTTAAATTAAATGTTTTTTTAAAATATTTGAGTTGATTGAATGAAAGGTAAATTGCGGTTTACGATTTATGACGTATTAAAAAAAAACTACTTACTAGATCTCGTTCAAACCAATTTTCGGTGGAAGTTTGCATAGTAATGTACAACATATATTTTTTTTAGTATTATCATTCTCTTATTTTAGAAGTTACGGGGGGGGGGGACACACATTTTACCACTTTGGAAGTGTCTCTCGCGCAAACTATTCAGTTTAGAAAAAAATGATATTACAAACCTCAATATCATTTTTGAAGACCTATTCATAGATACCCCACACCTATGGGTTAGATGAAAAAAAAAATTTTGAGTTTCAGTTCTAAGTATGGGGAACCCCCAAAATTTATTGTTTTTTTTCTATTTTTGTAAGAAAATCTTAATGCGGTTTACAGAATACATCTACTTACCAAGTTTCAACAGTATAGCTCTTATAGTTTCGGAAAAAAGTGGCTGTGACATACGGACGGACAGACAGACAGACAGACAGACAGACAGACAGACAGACAGACAGACATGACGAATCTATAAGGGTTCCGTTTTTGCCAAATTTGGCTACGGAACCCTAAAAACGCTCGACTTCGTACAATGGAGAAGTAAACATTTGCGCTGGAACGTAAAACGTTTATATTTTGTAGGACTAGCTTACTCGCTTGCATAAGAGAAATTTTATATTTTATATGAGATTGGTTCTCTCATACCTATACTAAAACACTGGGTAAGGATCAGTTGGGGCATGTAACTCAAATTCAATTTATTTATAACACTAGCTGATGCCCGCGACTTCGTCCGCGTGGATTGTGGTTATTTGGTTCCCGCAGGAACTCTTTAATTTTCCGGGATAAAAATTAGCCTATGTGTTATTCCAGAATATATACTATCTCTGTGCCAAATTTCATCCGGATCAGTTCAGACGTTCTGGCGTGATTGAGTAACAAACATCCATTAGAGGTTTTCTGGTTCCCGCGGGAACTCTTTAATTTTCTGGAATAAAAAGTAGTCTATGTGTTATTCCAGAATATAATCTATCTCTGTGCCAAATTTTATCCGGATCAGTTCAGACGTTCTGGCATGATTGAGTAACAAACATCCATTTGATGGTTTTTTGGTTCCCGCGGGAACTCTTTAATTTTCCGATATAAAAAGTAGTCTTTGTTTTATTCCAGACTATTATCTATCTCTTTGCCAAATTTCATCCAGATCCATTAAGCCGTTCTGGCGTGAAAGAGTAACATACATCTATACTTCGCGTTTATAATATTAGTGAGGAAGGATGTAGGTGTCTCTCATGTTACGTAATTTTTTGACTCTACCGCCGTTTCGGAAAACAGATTCTACTAAGAGCCGGCAAGAAGTTCAGCAGTTGCTCTTTTTTAACGTTACGCCATAACATCAACACTGGGCGCTGCGCATGTCTAATTTAAAAAAGTAAATTTATGCAGAATATACCGTGAATACACCCGTCATTCTAATATCAGGATGGCTGCTCACTTTATTTTAACGTTTTCCCAATATACAATAAAGTACATTTATCCATAATTAGTACAATTACGTACATTTATTCAGTAAAGTTTGAATGTAATCGGAAAACCTACACCCGCCATTCTGATGATACGTGCTTGCTCGATGGAACTAGGAATCCGCTAGGTACAATTATTACTTCAAATCACTTCATACGGTGCAGTAGTAATTCACTCAAACGTTCCTTGACTCATTACGCTTCGCCTATCTTCTACCTCCAAATCGTATTAATTATAATTATGTGCTATTATAGGTCCATTATATTACCGGTTTATGCATAAAGATAAAGATTTGTAGTCAAAGTTGAAAACATTATTATCAAGCTTTTAAAGTTACGTATATTAAAAACTTTTTGGACCGATAATACATACGAGTGTCTAAGTGGTATGTGGGTCTACGTAACAGCTTTCTCGCAGTACGAGTTCATAACGCAGAAGTTCATAAAACACTGAATATGAAAATTTATCCACTTCCCAAATAAAAGCTACGAGTTCATAAGCGATTACGTTATAGCGGCGAAAAATTACTTTTAAATCCGGCTTTCATTGTGAAGTGTAGCCACCCCCGCATCCGTGATAAATTGCTAAAAATTGTCCCGGCGATTTGTGGCTATGAAGAAAGTAAATTATTACACTTTATATAAGTTTAAAAAGAAATTTCATTATGTCCGCCTAACGTTACCTTTCTCCAAACTATGTAACGTATCTTACGACAGTATTACCTATACGGTCGAATAAACCGAGGACCAAAAATACGAAAACATAAATGACAGTAAAATGCAATATGTAATAAAATATAGATAGATAGATAAAATTCTTTATTGCGCACACATAAAACTTAGAAGTAAAAACATAATACAGAAATTAAATATTTAACTTTTATGTAGTCGTATTTCGCAAATATATACCTATTTTGTATAACGCAAAACCTTTTTATTCCATGTCTACTTATTATTATACAGCAACACTGCAAATAATATAAGATACTATGCAAAAATATTATCATTCCAATTTTTTTTCTCACATTTTATTCGTTTTTGTACTTAGTAATTATTTAATCAGACTATCCTTGCAAGCTTGTGGCGAGAAATTGTCAGAACCTTTTTATTCGATTCCTTTTGTGCGATGAAGTAGCTGATCAGTATGCAAAGAGGCAGCCTCTGACGATTGTGCTTAATTCAATAACAGAGCCTCGACGACATTTGCATATTTGTATTCTAGTTTTACGTACTTATTAGTGGTTTATATAGACTTCGTCTGAATGTAGTTCGTCACTCAGTAGTAAATATTCATATAAAAACAGTAGTTTCGTAGAATCTTTAACCCATATTATTCTTAACACAGCTTATGTCTTAAAAACTTATGAAATAAAATTTGCGAGCCGTACTTAAAATCGCTATAATATATTACCTACCCATTTTCTTGGTAAAAATAAAAGTTAAGACAATAATCAAACAATAATATTCAGTAGAATATTAGTTTGGCCATCCAAAGGGGTAATGCTGCCAGCATCTTGGGTACAATGCGTCGCTGCGGTGGTCTCGATGAGGTTTTAGATTTAATTTAATTTATTTTTGTTTTATTTTAATTGTTTTTGTAATGTTAGTTTTAATTTAGTTATCAATTATTTATTAAAAAATAAATATTACGTCCTTTCAGTAGAATAATATTATTTTAAATCAGTTTAATATTACAGAGTACTGTACTATGCCGTTAAGTAGGTACCAATCTGCCATATTAAGTTAAATAAATAAAAATTAACACAAAACTTTACATAAAACCATTTTTTATTCATTTAGGTAGATCGTTTAAGCTTGTTTACAAATTTCTATTGGAACAAACCGTTTAAAAGTTGCAAAGATAAAAACTTGGTCCGCTGTTACTATCTAACTTGAAGTAGTTTATCCCACTCCGCGTCTGAAGTGTAAGCTGAGCTTCCAGAGCACGATTGAATCATTGCTTCAAAGAAAACTACGTAGTACAAAATACTATTCCCTATTCTGTGGTAGTACCACAGAATAGGGTATGTAGTACGGAGTTTCGGTTGTAGAAAAATAAACCTGAGTAATTTCCATAGTTAATAAATTAAACGCAGTCACAATATTTCAGTTTCTTAATAAAATTTTGAATGTTGTTTCAATGCTCCAAGTTTTTAGCTCCATAAAACTTATCTTTTACAGATAATGCAATACATATACAGAGATATATATATATATATATATATATATATATATATATATATATATATATATATATATACAATATATATACATATACAGGTACGCGTTACGCCGTAGTTAATATTCCTTTGCTCTGATGCTTGCCTATCAATTAATATAAAATTTGCGTAGGGACTAAAACAGTAGCAAATTAAAAATTAAAAACTCAAGCAAAAATACAATATAAAATAAATTATAGTTCTGCCTTTCTACTTTTATCAAGTAAAGAACGTAATAGAGCTTTGAACTTAAATAAACATGTCAGTGCTTTCATGACTTTAAAGTTCTATTTTAAATGTAAATTTACCAACTTTCTCCATGCATTGCGACAGTCCTAGTCCTCTTATGAAAATGAGGTTAGTATAAAGTTGATCGCACACTGCCGCGGCCGTAAGAGCACGTTAAGACACACTCGCGCTCAACACTGCACTAGGAGTGGGTGGGAGTGGGAGGGAGGTCGTCAAATTTAATATTAGAGATGCGAAAGTGTACCTGCCTCTCCGTCCGTCTGCTACATTTTGATGATACATCTATTTAACTGACTTAGTCCATGTGGATTCAGGTTTTTCAAAAATCCTGTGGGAATTCTTTGTGGTTTTCCGGGATAAAAAGTAGCCCATGTCCACAGGATATCTGTTGGGTGAATCTCTATACCAAAATATTTCGTCAAAATCAGCTAAGCAGATGGGCCGTGAAAGCGTAGCAAACATACAGGTACCTAGATAGACAGACGGATAGGGCAACAGACACACTTTCTCATTTATAATAAGTATTTATCTAAAAAACTTTAAGACCAAACTATCCATTATACTAGATAGCTGCACAATACCTTAATTGGGTAATGAGTCTTGACAAGCAGCCTCTCCTTTAAAGGGTTCTGTTTTCTTCATTCTTGGAAGTAGGACGCCAAAAAACGATCCTTTTATGTAGATTATCATTTCCTGGCCAATTTTATTCCCGTATTCCCGAGAAAAATCATGCTATGTAGGTAATAGAGGCAGTTTATTTGAATATTTCATAGGTTCGCGGGCGGTAGCGTTGGCCGTAAGTGATTACAGCGAGTGAGATGGAAAGTCTTAATATACCTTCATTTTTCTTGTGAATTTTGTGTTTTGGAAGAAACATACTAAATTATTCAGTCACCGGTACCCTCATGTTTGCACCGACACGGAATAGATCCCACATCTTCATCAGTCACAATCGAACCTGTTTATCTCTTGACCAACAAGGAAATTTGTTAAGAACACAGTCTAAGGAGATAATATTATGATCGTAGCATGGACGTATCAAAGGAATGCTACAAAGGTCTACGCGAAGTCTACGCGCGTACAATTCTTTAACAATTCTTTGTATTACAGACCGTTCACTCGAACATGCGCTTTTTTGTCTTGCCATACACTTTTTGGCGTTCTTCTTATACGACTGCCTGAAAAAAGGAGTATATTGTTAGGGTTCATGTATGTATGTATGTATGTGAGTTTGTATATTCCACCATAACTTCTATACGCCTGAACCGATTTTGATAAATGAGGTATCGTTAGAATCCCTAGCTTATTCCGGGTGACATAGGCTAGTAAAATTTAAAACAAAGTTATGGGGTGACCATGGTCCCGCATTAAAGAATAAAGTTGATTTTTTTGATCAGCTGTATAATTATCATCTAGAAAATGATGAGTAGATTAAAAAACTAAATTAAACTAAACACTATAGTTCAATATCCAGTGATTCCCAAAAAACTATCATTTAATAAAAATGTGAATAAGATTCCATAGGTAATTAATGACAGTGGTATCGTTACGTAGTAGATAGTTACGGGCTACGGCAGAGCAGTCGTATTTATTAATAATTTTAATTATATTCACTTGTTGTCTGAACAAGCTAAAGTTGAGCGCAGTATTCATTTCAAACTTTTTATTATAGCCTAACCAGCCACAGCTTTTAAAAAGCTCATACTATCGATTTCGGTTTCTATTATGCTACAAAGCTATTGTGTTATGCAACCAATACATGAATTGTAGAGTTTGTGAAATCCAATTCGGTTGATCTATTATATTATTCTATCTATACGACATTATTTTGATTATAGATATTATTTTGATTTTACCTAATATTAGAAAAAATCATAACATAGAATTACTGTTGGTACAACGAGCCCCGCTTCGGAGCAGTGCATGGGCGTGAGCGGGGGCTGCGGGAGCGCGCGGACTGCGGGGCTTCAGCGGGCTGCGCGGGCGCCGGGATCAGAACAAAACTCGCCATCCTACAGTTCAGTGTCTGCGTATTAATTTAGTGGCTACGTACAAGAATACTGGCTGTTTATACAACAGATTATTAAAAACGCATTTTTATAAATTTCAGACAAGCACAGTCCCTGTTTGTTACCTAATTATATTTCATTATTATTTATTACACTATAATTTGTATATTTAATTATCAACCAGTTTAACAGCAGAGCTATAACGACTATTCACAACAGATAAATAATTATTTTAAAATATAATTATATAATGACAATTTTCATAGCACGCAATTAAGTCATAATTAATACATATACAATGTTGACAATACGATATGAACTGGCCAGCGTCAACAACATGCATTGAAGCATAATTGTATTATGCATATAGGTTATAGAGTAGATAGGATTATAAATTAAAAGTACATTACTACCCATGCGGGAGACCTTCGTCCAGCAGTGGACATCTATAGATTGAGACGATGACGACGAGGACCCTGGCGAGATATAAAGCAGTACACGGCTGAGTAATATTGGAAGGGCGAGGCGAAGCCCATTTAGTATTTATTTACTAAAATGTGACCTGTGATTTAGTTGTGACTAAACAATTTATGTCCCTGGGTTCAAAGTTTACCTAGACTTTACATCTTAACTTACTTTTCTGTTTTAGTTTTACGACATAAATACCTACATGATAAAATGCGTTAAATTTTGCATATTGTGTGGCGCAGACGGAAAAATGCTCATGCCCTATTTTCCACAATCAATAATTTTGACATTCGTTTCTTGGACACTAATTCCAATAATTTGACATGAATTCAGACACTAATATGTAGCTGTAAACTAAACATTGTCCGCGCTGTCGTCTGCAGAACTTGTGCTTGTGACAGATGATATTCATACTAATATTATAAATGCAAAAGTGTGTCTGTCTGTCTGTTTGTCTGTCTATCTGCTACGGTTTAAGGACCCATCTTTTCAACCGATTTTAATGGCATTTGGTACACAATCAATCAAATCATGTTTTATTCAATTTAGGTAGATATACTACACTTATTGACGTCCACTTATGAATAAAATATAATGGTGATAATCAGTAACGGTATCTTAAAACTAAATCTACGAGGGTTCCAAACGCGCCCTGGTCTGAGAAGAGCCCACAACAAACTCAGCCGGGTTTTTTTTTATTAACACCATTTCACCAATCATCTTAACTAAGGAACTATCAGAGCCGTTAGAGCAAATTATTGCCAAGCTTCCTTCACAGACAGTTTGCATCCCGGGGAAAGACATGCGTCGCTCAAAATTAAATTTTTCCCGTCGAAGTCGCGGCCATCAGCTAATATTTAATGAAATTAAAATATAGTATTTATTTCAATTTATTTATAAATGTGCTAGCCATTAAGCGTTTTACAGCTGAAATGGCTTACCAAATCGGATTTGGATCACGTCTCAAGCGAAGACGGTTTGACGCATTGTCGCTGACTTGCATAAATTTGCAAGATTAAGCAGTCCTCCGATAACCTGGTCTACTTTAGTATTTATTTATGGAGATTACTTTCGTGTATACTTGATTAAACTTATCAAAGAGAAAATTTTGAATTTTTTACCAATTCCGACAAAAAATATTTGTTTTAGAAGCCACTATAGCCGGTCGATGACTTTGTCTATTGACCGCGCATCATCGATAGTCAGGTCTTTTTGGAGCTGCCAATTTATATTTTTTTTATATAATTACAATTTGTAATTATATTTAAAAAAATATTTGTAAGTAGTACAAAAGTTGATCAGTATTTAGGTTATAAGGTTAGGGTACTAAGAGACCTATACCTATTTTAAGGGGCGTGGTAAGCTTGATGACGGCTAGTTAGTGATTTAGAATAGGTACTAAAATTCTACATCAATGAGTCTAGACACTCGAATCAGGAGGCCCGACCTCCCGATTCCCGGGCGCGCACCTCCATCTTTTTGAAGTTATGTGTCGTGTGTGTGTCGATCTGTCTATCTGCTATGCTATCTTATCATCTATTCAACCGATTTTGATTAAATTCGGTAAGGTAATAGATTGCATCCTGGGGAAGGCTACTTTTTATCCCAACAATGAAGGAATGCCCACGAGATTTTTCAATAACCTAAATTCACACAGATGAAGTCGCAGCCACTAGTAACTTATTTTACTTCACATTAAACAAAAAACTTTCAAACCAGAATTCACTTTTCAACCTTGACGGACTTCCAGAAAGCGTATAAAAATTATAAATAAATAATAAATAAATAAATAAATAAGCCATTTATTCCCAAACAAGACATTACAGATTCATACATATTACATATTATAATTTATTATTAAATTTAAGCAATATCAAATTGAATTCAGTTAAATAAGTCAATACACTATAGTCAAAATAAGGCAGTTATAAGTCAAAAAAGAAAACAATAGGATTATAATAAGTCACATTAAATAGGTAATTTAGTCATACTTATAGGTAAACATAGTTTATATTTATTTGGGTACCCTTTTTTGGGTGTAGGCCTCCTCCATCATGCTCCACTTTGCTCTCTCCGCGGCGAGCCTCGTCCATGTTGGTCCTGCGACATCTATAATATCGTCCTTCCAGCGAGCGCGTGGTCGCCCGCGCGGCCGTGTCTGGTCGCGCGGCCACCAGTGTAATACACGCTCGCTCCACCGACCGTCGCTGCTCCGAGCCACATGTCCAGCCCATCTCCATTTGAGTTTGCATGCGAGCTCCGCTGCATCAGTTACATTTGTTATACTTCGGATATCCTGGTTTCGCTGGCGGTCGCTCAGCTTAATACCCAACATGCTTCTCTCGGCTGCCCTTTGGAATTTTTGAATTTTTTCTATTATACTCTTAGTGAGCGCCCAAGTTTGGCATCCATATAATAGAGATGGGAGTATCGTAGAGTCCATTGCCTTCTTTTTCAACGATACTGGGATTTTAGACTTAAAAATATGTTTCAATGACCAATATTTTCCCCAAGCAATCTTGATTCTCCTTTCTACTTCTTTTATATTATGGTCTATAAAAGAAAGGCTTTGGCCGAGGTAGATATACTTTTACACGTACTTAATCGTTTTCCCTTGGATACTCGTGGTGATTTCTTCGGAGTTAGTCATTATACATGTTTTACTGGGGTTCATTTCTAATCCACATTTACGGCTCTCCTGGTCCAACGTTTGAAGGATGTTATAGAGATCTTTATGGTTTTCACTAATCAGCGCTATATCATCGGCGAATCTCAGATGATTCAGGTACTCTCCATTAATCTTTATTCCCAGATTTTCCCATTCAAGCTTTGAAAAAATGTGTTCTAGTAAAGCCGTAAATAAATTTGGTGAAATTGTGTCACCTTGTCTGACGCCTCTCTTTATCGAGAATGGAGTACACGCAGCCGGTCTAATTTAATAGTGGCTCTACTATTTTGATATAGAGCTTGCAGCAAGTGTATGTATTTTGACTCTATCTCTATATTTTAGGGCTCTCCATAGTGCATCATGTGATATAGAGTCGAAGGCTTTCGAATAATCAATAAATGCTATATAGAGCGGCAGTTTGTATTCATTGTACCGCTCTATTATTTGAGAAAGTGTAAATATATGATCTGTTGACAGATCATAAAAATTATACTATAGAAAATTATATATCCCCCTCCCCCCCGTGTTCATCGATTTTGTATAGTCTCTATACATAATGATTATAGTTTCACAATAATCAAAACTGACAATAACCTGAAAATGGAAATGTATTCAGTTGGTTGCAACAATCGGTGACAGCTGCATTATCGACTGGAGCATGATTATTTATTGCCTATATTGCTATTGTACTCGTACCTATTTGTTTTCAGAACGAGCTAATAACTACGTATTGTTAAAATAACAATAGTTAGATAATAATAATTAGCATTAAATAATAGTTAGATAGTACTTTATTAACATTAACTATATTAGGTAACTGCCTCGTTGGTCTAGTGGTTAGCATAGTCGACTGCGGATCACGAGGTCCTGGGTTCGATTCCCGGTCGGGCATAAAAGTTAGGTATTGGGTTTTTCAATTAAGAAATTCTCAGTGCCAGCCCGGAGTTGGAAGTTGGCGGTGTTTCACCCCCGTGCCTCAGAGAGCACGTTAAGCCGTCGGTCCCGGTTATTATCACTATCATGATAATAATCGTTAAAGCCCGCCAACCCGCATTGGAGCAGCGTGGTGGGTCTAAGCTCTAATTCCCGCTCTCCTATGAGAGTGGAGGCCTGTGCCCAGCAGTGGGACATTAATAGGCTGTAGTGATGATGATGATATTAGGTACTACCATACCTATTCTGTGGTACGGTACTACTTAGATGATTCCCGCGACTTCGTCCGCGTGGTTTAAGTTTTTTTGAATTCCCGCGGGATCTCTTTAATTTTCTGGGATAAAAAGTAGCCTATGTCCTTCCCCGGGATACAAACTATCGCTAAACTAAACAGATGGGCCGTGAAAGCGTAGCAGACAGACAGACGGACATACAGACAGACATACTTTCGCAAAACAGTTATATATTCATTTTTAATAGGTATAACAAATACTATAGATATCACAAATACTTAATTCAAGAAATCCGTGTTACAAGTTACAACTTAGACTCTCATAATAATCGAGTAAGTTCGGTCACACTCACGCAAGATCTCGACGCGACAAACAAATCTTTGCGCACCATGGCTTCTTATTGGCTCCCTTCCAATAAAGAACGTAAATTCCCTGATGTTTACATAGCAATAATATTATCAGAGCCGAGGGAGGCTGCCAAAAATGTAGACGGTGCACGGAACACGAATAAATCGATATTTATCAATCATATCTCGTATAAATTCGTCTGATATGCACTCCGGTAGCTGATCTGCTGATTGGAGTGTTGGCATCGGGCTTGAAGAGCTGCCAATGTTTTTATTTTCTCGCACTATCCAATTAAATTTTAATACTTTTAAAACCTATCGGCAGACGCTTGTTGATTTACGAGTAAAATCATGTTTAAACAATGAACTTGCTATCGAAACTTTTAGGTTTTTTACAACGCATTTTTATGGCGAGCAGTATTAGTTTAATCTTGTTTGACGCTCTTGATTCAGAATAAGCAAGAAAGGTTCGATAAATAAGACGATAACCCCCTCTGCTGTAAGCGATGAGAGTAAATCCCCGAAAGTCCTCAACACCAAATTGATTCAGATATATATCATAGATCATTTGCAAACTTAAAATACATACCTTCTATTAATAGATAAATTAATGTAAGAACAAGTAATAAAATTAAAAATTTTAAAAAAACCCACGACGAACTGCAGAGCTCCATTATACCTTTGACCTTTATAACTTTGAAACAACAATTAGAATTTAGCAAACGTATATATTACATAATATCTAAAACACAAAACTGCATCTTTGACAGCTCAGTACCAGTGTGGTGGACTATGGCCAAACCCTTTTCTTTCCGAGGCGCGCTTGTCACGACAAATCAAAAGAGTCCAAACGCGACAGGTATACGATGAGAATTTAAGGAGTTCCCATGATCGCCTCCTGACTCCATCATGATACCCTGGGCAGCATCTAGGTACAAGCTAAATATATCTAAAACAAAAAGCCCGCATCTAAATCAGCACAGTCGTTTTTGAGAAGAATGGTAACATATTGAAAAAATAAAATCATAGACTACAGCTCAGCTTTGTTGTCTATGGTCCTAAAATATATTTAAGAACCTTCTCACAAGCTATACACATCTAATGAAAAAAAGCGCATTTCAATCGGCCCAGTACTTTTTGTAAAAAATGGTAACATATCGAAATATTAAAATCATAAACTACAGCTCAGCTTGGTTGTCTATGGTCCTAAAATATATCTAAGAACCTTCTCTCAAGCTATATATATGTAACGAGTATCTCGCCCTGTGCGCGAGCTGCTAAAGAAGCTCACGGGTTGTGGTTAGACTTACAAGTAGTACAGATTTTACTGTACTAAACTGAATTCATTTATTATGGTGATAACAAAATAAATAAAAATGGCGCTGATTTTTTAAAAACTTTGGTAACAGTTTCCTGTTTCGTAACCCCAGGGAGTCCTAAATATCGATTTTGAACGAAATCGTCCAATTAACAAAGAAATTCAAAATGGCGCTGATTTTTTTTTATTTTGGTACCAGTTTCCTGTTTTGTGACCCCAGGGAGCCCTAAATATAGATTTTAAACGAAATCGCTCAATTAACAAAGAATTTCAAAATGGCGCTGATTTTTTTAAATTTTGGTACCAGTTTCCTGCTTTGTGACCCCAGGGAGCCCTAAATATAGATTTTGAACGAAATCGGTCAATTAACAAAGAATTTCAAAATGGCGCTGATTTTTTAAAGTTTGGTAACAGTTTCCTGTTTTGTAACCCCAGGGAGTACTAAATATCGATTTTGAACGAAATCGATCAATTAACAAAGAATTTCAAAATGGCGCTGATTTTTTAAATTTTGGTACCAGTTTCCTGTTTTGTGACCCCAGGGAGCCCTAAATATAGATTTTGAACGAAATCGGTCAATTAACAAAGAATTTCAAAATGGCGCTGATTTTTTAAAGTTTGGTAACAGTTTCCTGTTTTGTAACCCCAGGGAGTACTAAATATCGATTTTGAACGAAATCGATCAATTAACAAAGAATTTCAAAATGGCGCTGATTTTTTAAATTTTGGTACCAGTTTCCTGTTTTGTGACCCCAGGGAGCCCTAAATATAGATTTTGAACGAAATCGGTCAATTAACAAAGAATTTCAAAATGGCGCTGATTTTATAAAGTTTGGTAACAATTTCCTGTTTTGTAACCCCAGGGAGTCCTAAATATCGATTTTGAACGAAATCGATCAATTAACAAAGAAATTCAAAATGGCGCTGATTTTTTTAAATTTTGGTACCAGTTTCCTGTTTTGTGACCCCAGGGAGCCCTAAATATAGATTTTGAACGAAATCGGTCAATTAACAAAGAATTTCAAAATGGCGCTGATTTTTTTAAATTTTGGTACCAGTTTCCTGTTTTGTGACCCCAGGGAGCCCTAAATATAGATTTTAAACGAAATCGGTCAATTAACAAAGAATTTCAAAATGGCGCTGATTTTTAAAATTTTGGTACCAGTTTCCTGTTTTGTAATCGCACGAAGTCCTAAATGCAATAAACCGCATCTCAATCGGCCCAGTACTTTTTGTGAAAAATGGTAACAGTGGTTGAAAAATTAAGATCATAGACTACAGCTCAGCTTTGTTGTCTATGGTCCTAAAATATATCTAAGAACCTTCTCACAAGCTATACACATCTAATGCAAAAAACCGCATCTCAATCGGCTCAGTAGTTTTTGTGAAAAATGGTAACATGTTGAAATATTAAAATCATAGACTACAGCTCAGCTTGGTTGTCTATGGTCCTAAAATATATCTAAGAACCTTCTCACAAGCTAAACATATCTAATGCAAAAAACCGCATCTCAATCGGCCCAGTACTTTTTGTGAAAAAATTTTACACATAGAAAAATTAAAATCATGGACTACAGCTCAGCTTAGTTGTCTATGGTCCTAAAATATGTCTAAGAACCTTCTCTCAAGCTATATATATCTAATGCTATAAACCGCATCTCAATCGGCCCAGTACTTTTTGTGAAAAATGGTAACAGTGGTTGAAAAATTAAGATCATAGACTACAGCTCAGCTTTGTTGTCTATGGTCCTAAAATATATCTAAGAACCTTCTCACAAGCTATACACATCTAATGCAAAAAACCGCATCTCAATCGGCTCAGTAGTTTTTGTGAAAAATGGTAACATGTTGAAATATTAAAATCATAGACTACAGCTCAGCTTGGTTGTCTATGGTCCTAAAATATATCTAAAAACCTTCTCACAAGCTATACGTATCTAATGCAAAAACCGCATCTCAATCGGCCCAGTACTTTTTGAGAAAAATGGTAACAAAAAAGTGCACAAACAAACAAACATACAAACAAACAAACAAACAAACACACAACCTCTTAGGGCAAACACATATACCGTCTCCGCTTCGTCGAGGGTAATAAAAAAAGTCATTTATCAAAAACCATATCAAATTAAATGCCCTGTTAATGGTTGCATTGTTTTATTTCACTACAATGTCATACATTATACTAGCTATTTATGCAACTGTATCGTAATGAGGGTCATTTTAATTCGAGTGCTGTTTTTTGATACGAGGCTTGCCGAGTATCAAAATAGGATGGTACGAGAATTAAAATGACTAATTACGTACAGTTGCATACAAGATTTTATCTACGACAAGGACGTCTTTATAATTTTTTACTTTATAAATTAATAAAAAAGTCAAATCAATCAAGTGCCAGAACCCAGAGCCGCTAAGCTATAGGTATCCTATTTATGAAGATAACCATATCGATACAGCTACGACTCATAACGATACAGCTCCCATACAACGAACTGTATCGTTATGAGAAGCAAACACGAAAGAGGGTTCAATTCGATATAGTTCTCAAATTCGAAATTGGAACTTTTCGATGCTGGAGTAGATAAATATTATATTATTATTATTACGTTACATTAAGTACGTTAGCCCTTGACTGGGACCCGCGAGGTGAGTGAGTAAACATAGCTAACAAAAATTTCCTTCTTTTAATGATATTTTGGTATATTTGGATTCCTAAAACTTAAAATTCCAGGTCTCGCAAATTGTGGCTAAAGACAAAAGTTCCTTTGACAATATAACTTGCAATACAAATACAAAGGAGAAGACTTAGACTAGTTTGGCAATGCAGCTTTAATTCGGAACAGTACGTGACGACTGTGTCGACTCTCGATATAACTTATAGCACAAGCCCAAGTTTGTCAGACCACAGAGGGAATTGTAGAATTTTTCTGCCACATTTATCTTCTTTCATTTTTTAAACTTTTCTTCACCAACTTGACTTTCTCAAACAAGTTAAAACAGTCTTGGAGGTTGTTTTATGGTTTTTAAAGGTATTATAATAGAAACTATGAAATACAATACTTAATTATTGTACCCAAGCAAGGAAGCTGTTGTTTTTTGGTGCAGATAGCTTAAAATACCTACTCGTTTCTGCAAACCAACTTTTATCACCAAACGATAGAATCTTTACAAGAAAACAACAACAACATTCACTGTTCTACATTTATTGCTTTTAAGGAACTGATACGTATCGTATAAAGAAGAGTTTTTGTTCATACCGAAATTAATAATACCTCTAGGGGAAACTGAACTAAAATTGGTCACGTATCGAACTGATCTTGAGACAAATAGTACCTAAGTTACTTTTGCCAACGTCTTTACCAGACACGGCTGGGTGGACATCACCAGGTACTAGGTAACTTACCTACCTACCTTGTTTTATTATACGACTGCCTGAAAAAAGGAGTGAGTATATTGTTTTCAGGGTTCATGTATGTATGTATGTAAATGTATGTATGTATGTATGTATGTATTTATGTATGTATGTGAGTTTTTATAACCCACCTTAACTTCTATACGCCTGAACCGATTTTGATAAATGAGGTATCGTTAGAATCTCTAGCTTATTCCGGGTAACATAGGCTATAGGCATAGGGTGTAAAATTTAAAAAAAAAATGATGGGGTGACCATGGTTCCGCATTAAAGACTAAAATAGAAAAAAAATCGAAAATAAGATTAACTATATAATCATCATCTAGAAAATGATGAGTAGATTCCAAAAATATGAAACATAGTTCAATATCCAGTGATTCACAAAAAAAAATATCATTTAATAAAAATGTGAATAAGATTCCAAAGGTAATTAATGACTGTGGTATCGTTACGTAGTAGCAGTGGTAGCCGTACTTCCATTCGAGGGGGATTTTTTATTACACGGCTGCCCAAAAAAGGAGTGTTATGTTAAGGGTTCGTGTATGTATGTGTGTCTACGGCAGAGCAATCGTATTTTTTAATAATTTTAATTATATTCAGTTGTTTTAGCGATAGTTATTTAACAAACAGTACGCTACCATTCCATAAATGGGCAGGTAGGTACTATAGTAACTTGTGGCTATATAATAAGCAAAAAAGTGACTCGAATGTTTTGTTCTGTCCGGTCAGTAGCGTGTTTTCGCCCATATCGTCGCCTTTCCTACGAAAGGACCTAACTGACATCGAGTTAAATGTTCAGGGCAAGCGTTTTTCGGTTTCGTGCTCAACTATATTGTCCACAGCTTGCTCAAATAAAGCTATGTTAAAATTTAAAAAATATTCTTATAATCTGTGAATCAAGGCCTTTTTGCAAGTAGGAATTGTCTTATTTAAATGTGCGTATTCATTTAGGTAAAAATATTTAAAACAGTTACGCCACTTCATAAGAACTTTGTTTTTCTGAAAAATTAATTACTTAGGAGATACGACTGTATTTTTTACTGAATAATTAAATCACATTTAATTCAAGATAATTTGTTTTTTATTTCTTTATATATAATAATAATTAGGATAGTTTTAAATCATTTTTTGACTGAAAGTTTTTGGATTCGTACTATTTTGGATTTTTTTACTGCCCAAGGTTTTATACATTTTTTGTCACCAATTTACATAAATTTTTAACTCTATTAGTTAATGTCTAAGGTATTCCGTCGCAATCAAAATTCAGACGTAAGTGAAAACCCCATTTTTATTCAATATAGTCTAGTTCACACTAAATGACGTATTTTCGGTTACGTCATAGTTGATAGATTTTTATTTAGCTGATCACTAAATAAAAATCTTTCTAATAGCCCTAAGTATAAAATACGCCACTTAGTATGATTTTCTTTTCGCAAATGAGCATATACGCCATACTTACCGATTGTCCTAGCCAGTAAACGGTAAAAGATATGAAAAAGTCGATAAGACAGATCGACAGAGAATCAAAAGTACATTATTATGATGTATTTAGTGCAGTTACGTCAAAAGTGTCAGATAGGTCCTTTCGTAGGAAAAGCGACGATATTTGCATTGAGAAGTGAGAGAATGGAAAAAAAAAGGGCGCGTAAAAACTTACAACCCTCTGTTACTTATTATCATCTGAAACACGCATTTCTAGGTAAAGAGATGAGATCAATAGTAGTCGTTTGTTTACGGAATGATGTGTAAAAACCTCAAAAAACACATTAGCCGAGTGTTAGTCAGAATCAGCCTTTTAGGTACACTCCTCTAAACTGGTTTGACATTTAATTTTATACTTACATTCAAAAACAAAACATTGCGAGATATAATTATTAATATTCGCCAGAAATCAGGATATAAAGTATAAACTTGCAATTTGTGCACTTTTGTAACAATTCTGCTGTAAGTTAACGTTGAAATCATATTTTTGAAATAAGGTTGCACAACGGTTGGAACGGTTGGCTGACTCGCGATGAATTTCCCTTAACGAAGCTATCGTTTTTAAGCAGAATAACAGCTTTACTCATTTTCGTATTTGTAACATTATAATATTATCTTCAATTTTTGGTGACGCTCGATAACCGAGAATTTGAGGGATAAATCATACTAATATTATAAATGCGAAAGTGTGTTTGTTTGTTGGTTTATTGGTTTGTTGGTTTGTCCTTCAATTACGCCGCAACGGAGCAACGGATTGACGTGATTTTTGGCATCGGCATAGTTAAGGACCTGGAGAGTTACATAGGCTACTTTTTATCCCGGAAAATTAAGGAGTTCCTGCGGGAATAACAAAAAACATCAGCTTGGAATATTATAATGGGATAGAAAACTTGTGCGTTAGTTCAATTAGAAACCAAAAAAACCACATTCTAGCAATTTAATACCATTAGTGATAGCTCTAATAATATCCAAAAAGTAGTATAGTTTAAAAATGGAAACCCTCTGGGATTTTCTTAGGATTTTACGACATAGAAGTAGCATTTGTCAATTTCCTGATTTTTGACCATTATGATCCATGCGAAATAATAATATTATTAAGATGCGGTAATAAAGACTCAATACCATCTTCTAAGTTGGTAATGAAATGAGGTAAAGGATTTATTTAAGTAAATATCTTATAAGTAGAACTTAGGTATATACAGGTATTGAAGTTTCGAAACGAAAATATAGAAATATATTTTCGTTATTGTTTAGTAAAGTTTTCCTACAAATCGATGACCCAATTTTACTAAGACAACTCTTTAACAACATTATTGGAAAGCGATCCACGTCAAGTTAAACTTTTACATGAAAGTGCTACAACATTCTTACACAAGATAAAGCAAGGTTGCTTTAACTTTTTGTGTAACTAGCAAATGTACTTAGGCCACTCTTGGCCACCCGATACCCTTGTTCTAGAAACAAAATATTATACTTTTATTTTATATATTATATATTAGACGATTAGGTATTTTTGATCGTCAATATTTCGACTGCATGGAATCTTACTAAAATTATAAATGCGAAAGTTTGGATGGATGTATGGATGTTTGTTACTCAATCACGCCCCAACAGCTGAACGGATCTGGCTGAAAGGCACAGAGACAGATTATAATCGGAATAGCACATAGGCTACTATTTATTCCTGAAAATTAAAGAGTTCCCGCGGAGAACCAAACAACCCTTAAAACACGCAGACGAAGTCGCGGGCATTCGCTAGTATATTATATGTCTTACTGACTTTCATAATCTTTTTGTAGACGGCGCATTATCACTTTGTGAAGTTCCGTAACAACAAAACGTTATAAGTACTTACAAATTAATCACAAATAAGTAACTATTGGCTGATGCCCGCGACTTCGTCCGCGTGGTTCGAGATTATTTTGATTCCCGCGGAAACTCATTAATTTTCCGAAATGCCTATATTTTTCCCCAGAACAAAACATAATATTATGTCTGTGTTCATAAAAATCTATTAAAAGATGGGCCGTGAAAGCGTAACAAACAAACAAACTCACATTTATAATATTAGTTAGGAAGGATACATTATTATTATTATGTATCTCATTATTTGCGTTAACAAATAATATTACGTGCTCCATCATCTTTTGTGTAGGCCAACAGGCCTGCAGCTATAATTAACCTTTTTTAACCCCTAAGTTAATCAATTAAGCGTATCCATTTAGCTTCTCAAACTGTATGTGTAGCCCACATACAATTTGAGAAGCCTTTGTCTCGAGAGCAATTCGCCGGCTAATTGCTTTTCTTCGTTGTGCAGCGAACAAGAAATCGTTAAGAAATCTCTTTATACTGTTCCTTAATTGAAGTCATTCTTTTCCATCAAAGGAATGCGGCGGTACAAGCAGTATTGTATACTAGATCATGCCCGCGTCTTCATCTGCGTTAATAAAGATTATTTTATCCCCGCGGTAACTCTGAAATTTTCCGGGATAAAAATAAGCAGTTTACGTTTACCTCAAACTATTTTTTTTTCAAAATTTTATTCTACATCTTTGTCGGCGTAATTAATATGTATACCCAAAGTAAATTACAGCTTTTTAGTACCAAGAAGAGCCTCTGAGCTAAGCTGCGGATAAAGAGACCGACATACAGACAGACAGACAGACAGACGGACAGACAATGGACATGGCGAAGCTCAATAAGGGTTTCTTGTTGACTACAGAACCCTCAAAAATTTCATTAAAAATAATTATTTCAAAGCTGGTTTAAGCTGTTTAATCAGTTCATAACAAAATTGTATGGAGGTGAAACCAACCGCCATTAAAAGCCTGAAAGCCAAGTTTAACGAACAGGAAAACAGATTAAAATGGGTTGTGAAATTTCGTCTTGACCCGAAACTCACTGTTAGAAACTTATACAATAACCCTGTAATGGTAAATACGCTTCCGCTGAGTGGTAATGTAACCTTTATTCTCCAGATATTTGTATTTCTAAAACTCTATAGCTACATATTGTCTTGCTTTTCTTAATGTAGGCATATTTTATTCGTAAATGATATTATGTACACAATAGTTTATTTAAATTTAAGTTTATTTTATTAGCAGTCATAGACTTGGGAATTATTATTATTTTAATTAAAATTATTAAAATATTTACACTAAGGCATTAAATTTTAATTTCGAATGTAGGTATATTTATATTTCAGACATTTTGTCTACATAACTACGCGAGCATGTCGGTGTTCGCGAGCATTTCGCTGTTCGCGAGCATGTCAGTCACGCGAGTCGACACCGTGACCGATATTCACGGTCACGCGAATCTACATTTTTACCCCCTACCAAAAAGTGCTCAACGCGGCTAAAGAAGTTTTCACTTCAAAAACAACGAAAATTATTGCTGTACTTTTTCTTACTTGACATTAGATATTTTTTAGATACGAATAATTAGTGTTAAACTAAAATAATCTAAAAAACTATTTAATTATATTAGTTAACATTTATAACTCCTGTTACAAAAAAATATCTACTTGAAAGGATACTTGTGATGAACGGATGCAACGCGACCGCATTTAAAGTAAGTAATATAAACTTAGGGCTTTCGTTGAGTTGACATTGCTCTCATACCTTTAAATTTGAATATTTTAAAGCAAGATTACTCTTGTCGTGTTATGTACTTCTGTCACGTTTAACATCGTAAGCGCCCAAGCGGCTGAACGGGATAAAATATTCAGCCGGCAATTTTCACTGCACTCGTCACGAAACTGGAATACCAGCTCAAAATTTTGAATTTAGTTTGCACCACAAATTCTGAAGTCATTCGTACTCTCGAAATGGCGAAGTCTAGCAACGATATGAGGACGGTGTAAGATGTGAAGTCAACCAAAAACAAAAATATTAAGCGAGCTAACCTAATATTGGTGATTGCCTTACCTGACCACCAATACGGGGTCGCGGGTATGATCCCCGGGCAGTTAGTTACCTCTAACTTTTTGGAGTTGAATGTTCTCGAATGTGTGTGAGTCAGTCAATCCGCACTTGACCAGCGTGGTGGACTGTTGCCAAAATCATTATCATTCCAAGAAGAGATCGTTAAGAATATGCGTTGTATCGATGATGATGGCGAACTTACCTGGATGGGGTAACGTACGCAGAAAATTGGTTTTAAAGCCAAAATTTAACAAAGTAGCATCTGAAGCTTTAAAAACCTTTACGAAAGTGTATAGCTGGAAACAATTAACGAATTCCTTCTCGCGAATGCTATATAATTTAATCTGTGTATACCTTACGTCCTGCTTATTAAAATTTTCCAATTTAATTCTGAAAGTAAAAGTGTTCTAGAGTTGTTAAGTGATCGCTATTCGAGCCATTAATCTTCTGTTTATGTCAAGACGGACGGTGCGGCGTGCTGTAATAGATGGCGACATAATTGCATACAATTAATTCGCTGTTCTCTTTAACATGACGACACCCAGCTGTCTTTAACTCAAGCTACTTATATTTACATTATGGTCCTAAATATTAAAGACTATAAATATTATAGACTATAATTCCCAGCCATATTAAGTTATTATGCAAAGATGATGAGGAAAGATTATTCAAATACTGTAAAACCTTATGTGTAGATGATAAAATAAAACTGGCAGTCATCTGTGAGGAGTGGCAGCATGTAAGCTCACTTAAAAAAAATTGTAGATCTGAAAACCTACGCCAACTAAATTACTTACCAAGATTAAAATTACCTCACAACATTAATACCTATGGGAAGAGGACTTGGGAATACATGCTCCCATTACTGCTCAACGACCTGCCAGCTGACTTATATAATAAGATACAAAATAGTAGGGGAGACCCGTACAAAACCGTATAACGGGGTAAAACAGTACAGTATACTTATTTCCGTCAATAATTTAAATTTCCCGCGCGTAATTCGGTCAGTGGCGTCGACCAATGGGAGCTATTTGTCAACAAACACTTGTCGCTCCAGGCACGAAGGTAAATAAAATATTCGATTTTATTGTTTTTTGAATGATTTGATGTTAATTTTGTAAAAATTCAAGTAACAGTAGTGGAGTTTACGTATACTACAGATAAATGTCTAATTTACTACGTTCAAGTGTGTGTATTTACTCGTAATTAACAATATTTATACCGGCGTCATTAATTTGCATGTGTAGTAGTGAGTGATATGTTTATACATTGAAGCTTGGGTCAAAACTGTATGGGGTATAACCGGCTAATATACGATTTTGACCCCGGTGTTTAAATAATATGAACTAACTTTTTTTTTATTTTATTGGTAAAGGTGGAATAAAAATGCCGCGCAATTACATAAGGACTACCACCAGACAAGATTGGGACCCAGATGACATGAAAAAAGCGGTTCAAGCTGTATTTAACGATACTATGGGGTACTTGAAGGCATCGCAAGCATATAAGGTACCTAAATCTACATTGCAAGAAAGAGTAAAGAAATTTAGACAGAGCAATGATCTGGACTCATCAACACGTAAAGGTTTAGGACGATTTAAACCGATTTTTTCACCTGCTCAAGAACATAGCTTAGTTGAGCATATATTGACGATGGAAAGGCGGTTGTTTGGCCTCACATATAAAGATCTTCGACGGTTAGCGTTTCAGCTCGCAAATAATATTGATCATTCTTTCAACAGAACTTCTATGCTAGCAGGGGAAGATTGGCTAGCTGGGTTCATGAAACGAAACCCGCAATTATCACTGCGTGCGGCTGAGCCAACATCCGTGGCAAGAGCGATGGGATTTAACATGGTCAGTGTTAACAAATTCTTTGACTTGCTAGAGGAACTGATAGACAAATATAAATTTCTACCTACAAATATTTACAATGTGGATTAAACGGGCCTGACAACGGTTCCAAAAAGACAAAGCAAAATAATCGCATTAAAAGGAAGAAACTGCTTTCTTCCTTTTAATGCGATTATTTTGCTTTGTCGTCGTCGGTCTGGCTAGTTCAGCAGAAAGAGGTCAGCTTACTACCGCTGTTCTTTGTGTGTCGGCTTCTGGAAATTATGTGCCTCCATTGCTTATATTTCCACGAGTTCGAATGAAGGCAGAACTTCTAGATGGTGCTCCACCAGGCACAGTGTCTGTTTGCCATCCAAGTGGCTGGATACAAAGTGAAATTTTCGGTGAGTGGCTGAATCATTTCATATCAGTAGTAAAACCTAAAAAACAAAACCCTGTTCTTCTTTTACTCGACGGACACTCGACCCACACAAAAAATCTTCCACTGATTGATAAAGCTAGGGACAATGGAGTTATTATTTTAAGTTTTCCACCTCATTGCACTCATAGAATGCAACCGCTAGACGCGAGTGTCATGGGTCCAATGAGCACATTTTACACCCAAGAAGTAAACGCGTGGCTAAGAAATAATCCGGGTAGAGTAGTGACACAATTTCAAGTTGCAAAAATTTTTGGAGCAGCATATTGCAAGGCGGCATCTATTCAGAACGCCGTTGCTGGGTTTTCGAAAACAGGAATTTTCCCAACAAACCGGAACGTATTTGGTGAAGAAGATTTTACAGCGGCTGAGACAACTGAAATACCTGCCATAACACCGTCAAATTACGCAAATGTCAACCCGACGCCACCTACTTCTACTTCGTTACTTGATAACGATTGCTTAATATTGACCCACCACCATCCACTTACGCTGCACCGACAATGGTGACAAGTGCAGGAGGACCTGCACTGAATTTGCTCCGTGACACAGTATCTCCAGCAGATATAATGCCAGTTCCTAAAATAAACATCGATCGAAACAGGTCAACCGATCATCGAAGAGGTAAAACAGCAATAATTACGTCCTCACCTTATAAAAAAGAGTTAATAACCACCTCACAAAATAAAAAACCTAAACTCAACCTTAACCAGCCGCCTAAAATCAAAAATCAAAAAACTAAATCCATTAATGAAAACATTTGTCTGTATTGTCTCGAAGAATATGGTACAACCCGCCTGGATGAAGGCTGGGTGCAATGTGTGGGATGTACAGGCTGGGCCCATGAAGGCTGCACAGGCTATGACTCCGAAGAGTTGAATAATTGTTCGTGCATGGGATGCATTGCCGCGCGTTAATTTACCGGGGCAGTATCGTATATAGTATACGGTTTTGTCCATGCGTCGGGGCAAAACCGGAATAAGTAAAGGTTTCGAATTTTTTTGTTATTTCTGTTCAATATTCTAATTGTTCAAAATTTATTTGCGTGTTATGTAACCTAAGAAACTGATTAATTATATGTGTTAATTTGATCAATTTTTATTTTGAAATGAATGCCCCACAGACCTAAACCCTTAGCTATACGGTTTTGACCCGGTCTCCCCTACTAATAAAAAATATGTCAAAAGAACCCTTAAAAACTTAAAACTGTAACAATTCCCTTTTTTATTTTGAATAAAGAAAAAAAAAAAAAATGCTTATGAGAGCGATAGTATTCTAGTGATTTAGATGGCTAGCCTTCCGTTCTGGTACGCAAGGATTCGCTCCTTAGACACGGGCTTGAGTTATGTGCGTTTTTAAGATTTATTATAGCGATGAAGAAAAACGCTGTGAGTACATTCCCGAGAGTTATTCGCAATGTTCTCAATGGTGTGCAAAGTCTGAAATTCGCAGTTCGCCAGCGTGGTGGACTATGAACAACACCTTGTCCTTCTGAGAAGACTCGTGTTCAGTAAGTAACCCACGAGCGATAGATTGAGATGATGATGAAAAAAATTACAAAAAGTTTATCAATCTAAGTTTACGAGAGCTACCCGTTTAAGTACAAATCAGACAGATTTTAAGTCACAACAACAGCTGCTGATTTAAAAAATTTAGTGTAACATTTTTTCGTTACGCGTCACATTTTTCCGTTACGCGCCATCTTTTTCTTATCCCTACCACGCGAAAAAAATTTAGTGTAACATTTTTTCGTTACGCGTCATGTCTATGATAATAAATAAAAGCCTTTTATTAAACTTTATCTAAATTAACTTTATTTAACCAATTTCTGTAAAGTTGCATATAGTAAATTATTTTTTGAAAAATAACGTCATAAAGAAGTTTCACTTCTTACGAGTTTCACATTTATATAGAAATAGGATAATGTTGCACTTAATACCACTCAATACCTAATACTTCAAATACTTCAAAGCCCTGAGGGAACCCACTCATCTTTATTTGTTTTAGATTACTTTGGCTTTTAGGAAGTTACAGCACAGGTCTTGAATACATTCAGATTTACCGAAAGGGTCTAACAAATAGGAAAGTTTAAGCTATTGAAAATACTGTAGATAAACATATTTAAAACTAGCTTTAAACTATCTATTATTATAAGTGAAGCAAAATGAGTTGACTTCTTATTTTATTTTCAACTGACTTCAAAAAAGGAGGAGGTTCTCAATTCGAATGTATTTTATTTTTTTTAATATTTGTTACCTCAGAACTTTTGACTGGGCGGACCGATTTGGATGATTTTTTTTTATTTGAAAGGGCAAACTTCCCATGTGGTCCCATATAAATTTTATCGAAATCGATCGAGCGGTTTTTAAAATATCAACAATAAAATAAGTACTTTGTTTAGCGTTTGCTTGTTGTTGTAAAGTTGGCGCGGGAGTTTGAAGTCGGTTGTTTAAAAAGATTTTTTTATATTATATGAAGAATCATTTTGAAAACTTTTTTGGTGAGTAATAAAACAAACGCTAGCTTTTCAAGTAACACAATTTTAAGATCTTGGTAAGTATTTATGTTTTTATAAACGATATTATTACCCTTAGGTTCGGAAGGTCCAGTTGTGCCCGAATGTCAAGTACTCGTAGGTATGTCCATTACGTCCAATTCCCGGAATTTCCAGATAAGGAAACGATGTAAAACTTCAGTAGAATTTAAATAATTTAATTAAAGTGAACCGTGGCCTAGCGGTCAAGGCGCTCAGGGCGCGATTCCCAGAGAGACGCAGGTTCAAATCCTTCCGGTTCCGCGAATTTTTGATATGCATGTTTAAGTAAGTTTAGAAACTAACCTCGTGT
This sequence comes from Erebia epiphron, assembly GCA_963932025.1. Lineage (NCBI taxonomy): Eukaryota > Metazoa > Arthropoda > Insecta > Lepidoptera > Nymphalidae > Erebia > Erebia epiphron. Next base: position 23,159,642 of record OZ009952.1, read on the forward strand.
GTGAAGCACTGTAATAAAATTATAAAAAAATCTTTATTTTGGGGGAATTTATAATATTATGTGTGTAAAAATTATACAAACCCGACCGTAGTCCAAGCATAATCAGTGCGACAGCTCTTTCTCGCTAGTTTTAATCGGCAAAGCGTTATAATATATACGTGGTGAGAGAGATTGTGTTGCACTCTGATTGTGCTAGAGCTGTTGGCCGGTATCGAATCGATGTCAGATATTCGAGTATTTTTTTCACGTTTTAGATGCCACACGATATAACGAGTTACCGACAACTCGCGCGCGAACTATACATGTACATTGTACATGTAATTTTGCACATTTATTCAAAGATTGTACAAATTATGTAACTTTCAAAAGGGATTAGGCTCATATTTTTTCTTTCTTTTATTGATTTCAGTTATCTACGCTAAGCTTATGCAGGAGGGTTCGAATAACTACGCGTAGTTTGTGTGGTTTCTGTGGCTACCACGTATCGTCCAATACTGTCAGTATTATGAAAAACCTAGGAACCTCTCTAGGAAACCATGCCACATGTGAAAGAAGACTCCCTCTACGAAGCCGTCCAAAAACAATTATGGCTAGTAAATACTATATTTATACCATCGTGCCATGTGGAGGGACGAGTGGCCTAGTTGCGACAACGCATATCAGTCGATTGCGATTGTTAAGCAACGTTCACCCAAGTCAGTAACTGGATGGGTGACCGAATATGGTAGTCCTAATTTGCTCTTTTCGTTTTCATTTGCCTCCGTGCCTCGGAGAGCACTTTAAGCCGTCGGTCCCGGTTATTATCACTAACATCTTATAATAATCGTTAGAAACCTTCGAGTTGAAATACTTAGTACTCTTAGTCGAGTCATATGCGGAAGGGCCTGGGAACCCACCGCATTTAATATCCCAAGAAAACCCTGCCATTATGTGATTAATGGAAAGGGGTCATGACCCTAAGCAATGAGGAATACGACGCATTGAGAGAGAGCCATGTGTTGGACTAGCTACGATCCGAGATACCACACTGTCTTGCAAGAAGATTACAGTGACATTCGACGCTACGTCGCCGTTGCTAGGTGTTTCTTCTCTTCTAGGAACCTTAAATAAAAAATCTGTTTTCTAGGGCTTATGCAACTAAATGCTTGTCGCGGCGAATTGGATTTGGATCACGTCTCAAACGAAGACGGTTTGACGTGTTGTCGGTGACTTGCATAAATTTGCAAGATTAAGCAGTCCCTCGTCGACCTAGACTTGCTCTGTATTTACATAAATGTGGCTTTGTTGTCTGTTTCAGTTATGTTTTTGCTAAAGGGTTTGCCGCTAAAGGTTTTGCTACCGCGGAACATTTTTTCTTTTTGTTTTTCTCTCTCATTATTATTCATGAACTTTTTAATAAGAAACGGAATCTTTTATTTTTTTTGTCTCCACTACCTATTATTATGAAAGAAATAAGTTTCACAGTTTCAAAGTATAACTCATGTTTAACCCATTATCTTGAAACTCAATTCAAAGCAGACCTCAGCTCTGCCAGTTTTATGGGGAGTCCGAAGTTGCTTACCTATACCTATGCAATTTAGTACCTACTAATTAAAAATATTTATGTTGTAGGTAATGCAGCTATGATGGATCTCAAGCCTCCCATGGTCTGGCCTTCTTTACTTCATCCGTGAGGATTTAGGATGTTTTAAATCCTGTGGATACTATTCATTTACGTGATTAAAAGTAGCTTATTTTCTTCACCGGGATACAAGCAATCTCTGAACAAAATCGGTTGAAAACCGAATTTGTTCACATTTTGTACTGTTGGACCGTAAAAACATACGGCCACATACGGACAGGGTCGTTACACTTACTGATTTTAGGCCTCCCTACGACTCTTTGGGAACCCTAACAAGCAGTAATGGTCGTTCATAACAATAGCCATCCCATGTGGTGTCCGCTCATTATCATCTGACAAATATACAGTGTCCGATAATGATTTATGCTCGTACTAATGGCTGCGAGATGAGATAGTACACAACTGTATAAATTACTGGCGAAGGCGATGTATAATTTATGTCATTTGTGACCATTTACTGAGCAGGTATATAATTTAGATATTCGACATAATTCTCTAGTTACACAGGCTCAATTGTTAAAAGTAGAGGCGCACCGTTTTATTTGATAACAGCTTAAACTCATTTGTAATGAATTGTTTACTTTTATAAAGCAGTTGTAAGCTGGGCTCTCAGATTTCGTGTTTTTTTTTTCAACAACAAAATAAACCTTAAAACTGAAGTATTGAAAGTAACAACGCCTCATTAGTATTAAAATACCTATAGAAAAAGTGGATATTATCATTAACTATACACATTATATAAACTATACACTACCACCTAATTAATAAATTACAACATTATACAGGTTCACTCAATTACTTTTTACTTTTACATTTAAAACCTATTACTTATAGCTTGGAACATTTATGAACTCATTTCGTTTACGGAAACTAATCTTCACGTCATTTTTTAACAATTTATCTCAAGTGAGGGCCCGGAGTGGTGGCCGGGGTTTAAAGTCATTTTTCACTGGTTATAGCCTAACCGCTTTTTATTCAGAAGATTTTTCAAATTCAACGTTTTATAAGCTCCTCCGGTTTTGTAAAAGCCGGCAATCGTTTCATTCAGTTGGCTGAGTTCTCTATGCTTTTGTTTGCAAGTCTCAATTGGTGTTGCTAACTAAAATAACATTATTAATGAAAGATTAAACAATTACTACAGCACTGTTCTCGTGAAACGACTATTTTGATTATGGCTATCAGCTATTAATTAATGATTTACTTATAATACGGAATAAATATTTGGTTGGTTTTAAAACAAAATCTTAGAAAAAATACACATTTGATGGTATAAAAAGTACGCCTAATCAATTAAGAAGCAAACTTTGAGACTATTTATTCAAGTTATTAGGATACGTACAAAAACTTAGCGCGTAAACAGTTCATTAGAGTGCAACTTAAGAAAGCAGTTCATTAGACAAATTTGCTCGAAATTTACTGCTGTAGTAACGAACACATCTTCCGCAAATTATATTGGGCTTTGCAGCTGAAAATGGTAATTCTGGCCCATTTCGCTGGGAAAACGGGACGGAATCGGTTGCGTGTTCTGCTACAGGATACAGAGCCGCATCTACGTTACATATTGTTATAAAATCAGATGAATATTACGGATTAAACGAGCAAGTACATCTCGTACGGTTTGTAAGGTTTGCTTTAATTCGCTATTAAACTATAGTCTTTTAAGTTTCCTACTAGCTAACAGCTACGTAGTTTTTCCGTGGTGTCACCTGAATCAGGGATTCGGCTGAAAATCTGCGCTGTATGCTTAGTGTTTGCACTGAACAAACAGAACTATGCTGAGCCTGGACCATTTTTCGGGTTGTGCAATACGTGATACAGTTCATTCCTACGCCTCTTCGTTGTTGTTTAGATTCTTGATCTTGTTTAGATCGGTGAGGTGTAGGAGTGATCTACCTCTTTAGGTATGCTTGCTAATGTATGGCACAATTTGAAAATAAATGTTTTTTCTTTCTTTCTACTTATTTCCCTGTGTAGGCCAAATTCATAGAAACTTTACCGTCGACATCCTTGATAAATTTTAATGCTAAGCCGGCCTTAAAAAGTGGAAGACTATTGCTAACCTCCAGTTTTTATCGGTGTATTAAACCCATCAGTGATTTTTAGTATTATTAGAGCTCTTTAAATCGAGGCCTTCTGACGGTTAGTAAGAAGGGAGATAAAAGGAGGTAATCTACTTATTCAGTAAGTATCAAAAAGTTTCCCTTTTTAACGTGCATGAAATGGCTATGTCTGTACCGCTCTCCATGAAGCCACTAACAAAGGTTTAACTGTTTTAATATCCCCGTTATCAAGTGCCTAACTTAATTGCGGCAAAATTTCCAATTAAGTGTTAGGAGTGCTCATAAATTTGGTAAACGTAAATCTCTACGGCACCTTTTGATTGCCCACCCTCTAAATCTGTTTGCATTTTCTTTAAGGGTGTCATAAAATCGTTCTAAATTCGACCAATTAACATTATTTGGAATACGCTGTACCTAATTAGTTTATTCAAGACTTAAGAAAACATTAGCTTAGCGTGACAGTGCCTAAATTTTAGTCATTATTGACTCTATTTAATGGCGATAATTTGTGTTGAGATTATTCCATAAAAACCATAGTTAAGGTACTACAATGTTTGGAAACGTGGTTAAGTACTACAAAGTATAACTTGAGCTCATTTAATATACAGATAAGTCCTGAATAAACGTGATAAAATAATATTATTAGTATTTTAGTTTAAAGATACTATTATAAAATATCGCCATCGAATTCCAAATTAAAAATTAAATTTTAAACAACAACAAATTTGCCACTGTGGTGGGGCAGTGGACGAATATGGCCATCACGGGCTTTCTTGTATTAAAAGTGCCGGTCGTCTTTCGCGACATGCTTCCCTGAACGACATCATTCGTAGGTCTCTTGCCACCGCTAAAGTCCCTGCAGTATTAGAGCCTAATGGCTTGGTTGATGCGCATGACTCTTGTTCCGTGGAAGGAAAGAAGGTCGCTTGTTTGGGATGCCACATGCGTGGATACGCTAGCGTTACCCCACCTGCAGGCATCCTCCATGACAGTGGGGGCGGCGGCCAATAATGCAGAAAGAGCCAAGAGGCGCAAGTATGAAATCATTGAAAATCATTTCATTTTTGTGCCTTTTGGTGTTGAAACCCTGAGGTCGTGGGGCGAAAATGCTAGATCCTTTTTTAAGGATCTATCTTCTCGTCTCACAGAGTCCACAGGTGACCGGAGGGCTGGCAGTTACCTCGGCCAACATATAAGTTTGTCTATTCAGCGGGGTAACGCAGCCAGAGTTTTGGGCACACTGCCACATTGCAGCGGGATAGATGATATTTTTATTGTTTAGTTTTCAGTTTTAATTTAGTTTTTAATTAAGATTTAATTTAGATTTTAATGATATCTTTTTTTTTTTCTGGGAGGAGGAAATCCTCATGGATACCATCCAATTATGGTAGTAATTGGTGGTATGTCCGACTACACCTGTTTTGGTGCCCTACGAACTAAAACCTCCTCCCTTCACTGGCCGTCCTTCCCGGTACTGCAGTGTGCAAGGCTTCAGGAAGGGGGCTGTCAGGCTAGGCTACATTAGTCTTTTGCCTCTCCAGTTTATCCTTTACTCGTCTTGCCATTATATTGCGCAGCATATTTGCACCTCTGCTCCATCCTTCAGCACTACTCAACATCAGTGGCACCAGGTTTCTTTTAGTGATAGGTTCCCCATCTCCGCTTGCGTTTCTCCTTTCCTCTTCGAACTCTTTGCATTCAAAAATGGCATGATTAGGCGTGTCTTCTTCGCAATAGGGGCAGGTGTCACTAGGGGCTTTGCCTAATGCATGCAGGTAGGTATTGAAGACACCGTGCCCCCTCAGTGCTTGCGTAACTAGCTTATCAACTTCGCCGTGATTTTTATTTAGCCAATAATATTTTTAGTTTAATAAATAAGTACATTAAGTATTTACATGTGGACAAATATATTAAAAAGAACAACTAATATTTCTTTTTTTCACAAAATATTTTAAAACTAAGGTTTCACTAAATATTAATTAAACCATTGTTGTTTTAAATTTATTAAACAATGTAAATGGTTCCACACAGGTCTCTAGCGCGTCATAAAATCTTTTAATGACAGTAGTTTATTGATAAAAGTTGCCTGAAAATTAATCACTAGGGAACACAAAGCCCTCTAGATGCGAGGTTCAGGGATCATTTACAGTGTTATGTTATTCCATACTTTACCTAACTTTATTGCTAATTTTGATACAACGTTGACCATAAAGTAGTTATTAGATCCATCTTTTTTTTCCACTACACGTTAGCTCTTGACTGTGATCTCTACTGATGGTAAGTGATGATGCAGTCTAAAATGGTAGCGGGCTAACCTGTTAGAGGTATGGCAATAATATTAAACCCATAATCCTAGTCGGAACGCTAAATCGAGCTGGAATTGATTTGGTTGTATACTATGAGGAACATTCATAGTTAAGGCACACTAACTAGTTTAGGAATTGATCCCTACTGCATTGGCCTAATAAACTCTCCTGCTTATTAAATACTAGATTATGCCCGCGACTTCGTCCGTGTGGGGTAAGATTTTTGATTATGTCCTATAGCTTATGTCGTTCCCCGGAATACTGCAATCTATCCCTGTACCAAATTTCATCGTTTACTTATACTTAATGCGAAAGTGTGTTTGTTTGTCCTTCAATCATGCTGTAACAGAGTAACGGATCGACGTGCTTTTTTGCATGGGTATTGTTGAGGACATGGAGAATGAAATACGCATACTTTTTCTCCTGGAAAATTAAGGAGTTCCCGTGGCAATTAAAAAACTTATTCCACGCGGACAAAGTCGTAGGCATCAGCTCGTTACATTATATTTAAAAGGGGTTGTGCGTTTAGCTTATTTTATCTATGTCGTTCTTGCTAACGTGATATAAATGTTTATTAAAAACTAGACGATTCCCGCGACTACGTCCGCGTGGATTTATGTTTTTTGATTCCCGCGGGAACTCTTCAATTTTCCGGGACAAAAAGTAGCCTGTGTCCTTCCCTGGGATGTAACCTATCTCTGTACCAAATTTCATCAAAATCGGTTGAAGAGATATTTTTTTTTGATTCGCACGGGAACTCTTCAATTTTCCGGGATAAAAAGTAGCCTATGTACTTCCCCGGGATACAACCTATCCCTGTACCAAATTTCATTAAAATCGGTTGAACAGATGGGCCGTGAAAGCGTAGCAGACAGACAGACAGACACTTTCGCATTTATAATATTAGTATGGATTTTGCTATAGTTTGTTCAACACAAACTTCTATTTGTGGTGTTTCTGTTACAAGCCAGCAACGAATATTGTTTGAGCAGAACGAACTGGCTTAGTCTATTTCCTAGTTATAAAGTTTTTTGAACTCTTCACGAGTTGAGTAAGTTTTAGATGAGTAAGTTTTAGATGCAATGGTTTCTAGTTTAGATTAAAGCAATAATTTAATTGTACTGTAATAAATATAATTATTAATCATAATTGTCTAATCTCCTTCTTAATTAATATATAAAAGGTGACTGACTAATGACTGACTAATCTACCAACGCACAGCTCAAACCCTAGGACGTATCGAGCTGTAACGTACAGTTAGCTTTTATGGCTTAGGCCTACGCTAAGAAAGGATTTTTGAAAATTAAACCATAAAGGAGATAATGAAAATCAAAATTAACGCGAGCGAAGCACCGGGCAAAAGCTAGTTGTCACATATGAAGATTAACTAATCTAAGCACATAACAATACTTAAAATATTACTTAGTTTATTTCAATAATTTTACTCTGTTTTACCAATAATTGTTGAGAAGAGCTTAAATACTAATACCTACTGGTGATGAAAAGGGTGCTAAAAGTATACAATTATATACTACTAGATGATTCCGGCGACTTCGTCCGCGTGGATATATGTTTTTTGATTCCCGCGGGGACTCTTAAATTTTCCAGGATAAAAAGTAGCCTATGTTCTTCCCCGGGATACAACCTGTCCTTGTACCAAATTTCATCAAAATTGTTTGAACAGATACATTTTTTGATTCCCGCGGGAACTCTTCAATTTTCCGGGATAAAAGTCTATGTCCTTTCCTGGGATGTAACCTATTTCTGTACCAGATTCCATGAAAATCGGTTGGGTAGTTGGGCCGTGAAAGCGTAGCAGACAGACAGACACACTTTCGCATTTATAATATTTTATGGAAGTATGGATATTAGTATGGATTATTTACTAGATGACCCAATGACTTCATACGCGTGGATTTAAGCAAACAAATCCCGGGGGAATTAGGTACATCACCATTTTTAATTAAGAAAATTGATAGAGTAACTAAAAATACAAAAAAAAATACTGCCCTAAAAGCAATACTTGCTTGCTTCTATCCTGCTGTATATGCAAGATAAAATAATCCCAACAAAAACATTTCATGTAAAATTGGTTGCCAAAGACTCACAAGTGCATAATGCTTTCACTGTTAAAAAGTTATGAGATCTCTAATTAGAGCCAAGCCCGAAGGTGAGCTCCTCTTTGTGCTGCGCATCATAACCCACGGAGTCTGTCTCAAGTTCAAAGTACATAGTTCTAAATGCTCTTTACTGTGTACCAAACTAATAATATTAAATAACATGTAAGTCTATATATAAAACTTGTCCCTAGAACCTCTACATCTTGGTAAAAAGGTATGGCTTGGCCGTTTAATATTCGTCGAACATTTCCTGACATAACATTTAAGTCATTAAGGAATAGTTAGGGCGACATATACGAAACGGCCAAGCCGTACCTTTTTACCAAGATGTAGAGGTTCTAGGGACAAGTTTTATATATAGACTTACATGTTATTTAATATTATTAGTTTGGTACACAGTAAAGAGCATTTAGAACTATGTACTTTGAACTTGAGACAGACTCCGTGGGTTATGATGCGCAGCACAAAGAGGAGCTCACCTTCGGGCTTGGCTCTAATTAGAGATCTCATAACTTTTTAACAGTGAAAGCATTATGCACTTGTGAGTCTTTGGCAACCAATTTTACATGAAATGTTTTTGTTGGGATTTCATTTATTTTTGGCAGGCGCCCTAGATTTTTTGACTTTTTTTAGCTGATTTTCCTGTACTTCAGCTAATCCTTTTTTCATGGCCCACCCTAGAGTCCTAGAGATTTTGATTTTTTTCGTAAAAGTGAAAAAAAAACCTAAACTACGTATTTCAAGTACCAATAAATCTGAAACCATAAATGCTAGATAATTGATACTTGGTAAGTTTAATAAATCTGTCAACGACATGTTATCCTGAAAATTACAGCTTTCTACCATGTTCCGTACCGAAGTTATGACTGTTCTAAAATACAAGGAAATGCTGTCAGATTTGCACCCCCTATACGAGGGGTTGGAGATGAAAAGATTCAGATTTCTTAATTTTCCTGTTGTTTATATGCAAATTCTAGCCTACATACCAAATTTCAGTCTTCTAGCACTTCAGGAAGTACCTTTTTTCAGTTGATGATCATCAGTGAGTGAGTACGAAATCGACGTATTTTAGGTAATCAATAAACTGAAACTATAAATGCTAAAAAATTGAAACTTGGTATATTCGGTAAGTCCCCCAACAACATCTTATCCTGAAAATTTCAGCTTTCTAGCGTCATTCGGACCGAAGCTATGACGGTTCGAAAATTCGACGAAACGCTTCGAGAAAAGGTAGGTAGTGCCCCGTTTCCTTTGGCTCGTCTTTGGCGGGGACACTCCCGTGTCCCCAGATATTGTTGAAAATAAAGATTTAAAACGAATAGCTGGCCGCTAACCGCTGACTCAGGATGAATGCCTCGTAACGAGGCGGTGTTATATGTTGAATGGGAGTTTTCAACTGAATAAAATGCTTACTAATACACTATGCACATAAACGGTATGCGCTCTTTTATTTACTTATAGGTTTTATAACGGAAATACAAACTGGAAGGGTTATTGAAAAATGATAAAAAACTACTAGTTGTACGATAAATCGAACAAATATTGCTGATTGGAAACGGCGCTGGTGCATCAACGGCACATTAAAGTAGATAATGTTTGCCGTGCATACGAATGATATCTATATAGGTAAGTGTTAGCATTGTTACTGTTTGTCATTATATGTCATGAAACAGGAAGTACAGGTAATATCTGTCAATTTGACTCGTTTTATGTCAATCGATTTAATCTGCGGATACGGACGCCATATTTAAAATAGTTAGTATAAATACGAGTGTTTGAACGATGGTAATTCAGTCTCCTGGCAGCAGAGTCGGCGATTATTGAATTCTTTTGTGTTTAGATCGCATTTTGATTAAGAGGTTTACGATAGCAATCGTGGCCGGATCAAATGAATATTATCTATAAGTTTTGCCAACTTTTATATAATTACATTAAATCTCTCGTGGAACCTCTACACGTTTAACGATTCACTCGTGCAAGTTCCAAATGAGAGTACAAATATATTAAAAGTGTCTCATAAAAACCTACTTCTGGATTGTCTCTTACATAAGTAATTCTTATTTTGGTACCCAAATATAATATTATAATGACTAAACAAGTTGGAAAACAAATTCGAAACATTTATAAATATAGTCTGCCATTTAAAAAAAATGTGTGCGTGTACTAGCGTACACTCGTAAGAAGTGAAACTTCTTTATGACGTTATTTTTCAAAAAATAATTTACTATATGCAACTTTACAGAAATTGGTTAAATAATTACACCTAAGTATTAGAAAAAGAGATGTAATTACCCCGATAAAGAAGTTTCACTTCAAAAAGATGGCGCGTAACGGAAAAATGTGACGCGTAACGAAAAAATGTTACACAAAATTTTTTTCCAACCCCGATAAAGAAGTTTCACTTCAAAAATGGTTTGATGGAATTACTTTCATTACTCATAATATCCTTACAAGAAGACTGAGAAATATTATTATTAACTATTATGTAGGTAAATCTCTACCATAAACAGAACCTTATGGTGCGAAAAGTGTATCTAATTTTGGATGGTAATTTCTTGTGATCGAATTTAATGATAGATAAGCATATCATCTGGTGTTGTTTGCTTGTGCTAATGTAACTGTTGGTTTCATTAAGACGATAAATCGAGACGAGGCGGTTATCTGACGGCTCTGTGTGAAATTATTGCGGCTTCGGAACGGGATTTAGTCGTAAATTGTCTCTCAAGCGGCTTTCTTCCCTTACCATCCCATATATACCAACAAGGAAGCTTTAAAGTATCAAAAACTAAAACTCAAAGCTACACCCAGGTTCTTAGTTTAAAAAATACCAGTCGAGTTATTTTCTAATTTAGTGATCATCACTAAATGAAAGCCAACGAATTAATTCGATAGATATTGCTGCTTTACTGTGGGAAATCAAAATAACATTTCATAACCTCTTCAGTCAGCTTTCATTTTTCTGAGTAAGAGAATAGGGGGTAGATCGAATTTGAACCAATTCGAAAAATCGATTTACATCCTGTGTTTTATCAAAATCAAACGGAGTGTGTCGTCGATTAGGGTCCTATTAGATGTAAAGATCTTAAGTAGGATCGATGTATGCACTGTAATCGCTTAACCGGGAAAAAAAGGTGCAACGGAAGGAAAAAATCAAAGTAACGCTCTAGTAATATAATAAGTCTATGGTAACGCTCTATAAAAATATAGTATAAACTAGCGGTCCACCCCGGCTTCGCATGGGTAGCACTTGATCAAAATAGTCCATACCCAATAATGGTCAATCGTCACTGAGACGAACAACTCCACCATACGTTCTCAAATTTTGTTCAGCAAACCGCTGTGAGCGCTTGGCACTTGAGTCTCCAATACGACGTATTTACGCTGCCCTCGCGTTGCCTGGGAACTATGTTTAGAACTAACAACTAAGTTGAGACCTTGATCTTTTAGGATTTTCGCAGTCTGTCTACAGCAGTTAGATATTAGAATGTTTAAAAAAAATGTTGGTATGTTTTCTTGTATTTATTATGTTTGTCTTGACAAATATGAAATAAAAGTGTCTTGACAAATATGACATAAAAGACAGTCTGAATTAATAGACGGATAGATGTTTAACGTAAAAAGTTAAATTAGGTGAATTTTTCCGACTTAATTCACATTATTGCAAGTTTCGAAGGGGTATCTAATTTATTTTAAAATAAAATGTAGCCTATGTTACTCGCAGATAAAAAAGCTTTCTATAGGTGAAAGAATTTTTAAAATTGGTTGAGTAGTTTTTGAGTTTATCCATTACAAACAAACAAACAAACAAATCTTTCCTTTTTATAATATTAGTTTAGTTTTATATTATATATTTTTTGAGTCGATAATCATACTAATACTAATATTAAAAATGCAAAAGTTTGTTTGTTTGTTGGTTTATTGGTTTGTTTGTTTGTCCCTCAATCACGCCGCAACGGAGAAACGGATTGACGTGATTTTTTGCATGGTATAGTTGAGGACCTGAAGAGTGACATAGGCTACTTTTATCCCGGAAAGTTAAGGAGTGAATCCCGCGGGAATAAAAAAAATTAAACCACGCAGACGAAGTCGCGGGCATCAGCTAGTTAATAATAACATTGACTTTTCTTGCCGCAATTTAGTTTTTGTAACTGTCATTATAGATCCAGGTTACATGCAACTCAGACAAATTGAATGTTTAGCTATTTGATTTTAGGTATTTCCGTTTCCGCAAATGGCTTGAAATGAATTCAAAATAGCCTTCAGCTATATTCGATCTCCTGGAAGCGAATCTAACCATCAGATATTCATGAGCAATGATATTCAAACCAGTGCAATATTTATTATGTGATCATAGTACCTACACAAAAACAAGGTTTCTAAAGTAACGCGGAATAAGCACCTTATAGTAACTATTTACAGTTATAACTTTAATAGCATTATCTTTAAAGTAGTCGTGAAACCAAAACAAAGACCGTTAACCCAGAGATACGGAACTATTTATCTATTTATGACTTTAACTATTTAGAGAGTGACATAGGCTACTTTTTATCCCAGAAAATCAAGTAGTTCCCGCGGGAATAAAAAAAAGCTTAAACCATGCGGACGAAGTCGCTGGCATCAGGTAGTCTTAAATATATAAAAGGAAAAGGTGACTGATTCACTGATCTATCAAATATCAATGAACAGCTCAAACCACTGGACGGATCGGGTTAAAATTTAGCATAGAGATAACTTTGATGATAAAGAAAGTATTTTTGAAAATTTAACCTGTAAGCGGGTAAAATCGAGCTTAACGTGGCGAAGCTGCGGTCAAAAGCTATAGTAATGTATAGAAAGTAGTCAAAGGTTATTTAAAGTTCATGGGTACTAATATTAATAAATAATCTACATATTTAGCTTAGCCATGCATGCTTTATGAGGAACAAAAACAATTACTTGCAAGGTTGGAGATTGTGGCTAACTTGAGTCAACTTAGTAAATACTTAATGCTTGTGAAACTCCCAACTTGGGATTAAGTTTTCCCTATAGAAAGCCACCACTAATCGAAGCTTTCACAGGAAACTTCTATTTTGTATTGGAGCGAGATAACGATCAGTTTATGGATTTTTTATGAAACGTTGATTAAAGAAGTAAGAAATAAATAAATAATAAAATCATCCATATTCATACTACTATTACAAATGCGAAAGTGAATCTGTCTGCTACGCTTTATCAAATGGGTTGAAAGGTGGTCCATCTTTTCAACCCATTTTGATGAAGGCTACTTTTTATAGATAGGCTAATTCATAAGCATAGGATAATCTCTTTGTCCATGTTTGATCAATCAGATGAGTGAATCCGAATTTCATATTTTAGGGGAGCAGTGCTCATTACTGTTAGAAAAAAAACATGTACTTAAGCATAATTAAAACAGCCTGTCTCTATTACCTAAGATGTAAATTTTTGCAGGCAAATTTTTCGTGAGTAATGTTGGTTAGCAATATTTGAATTTATTGGGAAGTTTGTCATATTATTTTTGCCATTCACGCACTCTTCCATGTCTTTGACGGAGAATAATGGAGCGGCCTCGTACCAAATGGAAATGTGGAATATGATAAATCACAAAGTTTTGAATTTTGCCGCCTACTCTTATGATTTATTTGCAAAGATTACTAAGTGATATGCTTTATTTTGCTTTGATCGCTATTTCATCCCTTGCAGTGGGATCGAACATAAATGATGTGCAAATAATGATTAAGTCATCTTGAGAATAGAAAATGAGGATTTAATAGTAGATTGTATTATAAGGGAGCAAAATAGTATTTTTACGGCGAGGGCGCTTTTTTGAATCCAGAGCGAAGTGAGGGATTCTTGAACGTAGCGTGGGATTCAAAGTACGTCGCCCGAGCCCAAAAATATTTTTCATCATACCTATTCGAAAAACGAATATTGGCTTCAGAGGATAGAGGGAGCAAAATGTAATTTTTAGGCCCATGGGACTTTTCATGTAGCGGAAGGCGGGCTCCAGCTCGCGCTCCGAACACGGTGGCGGGCAGCGGCCGCCTTGTCGTCGCCCTCGCCCGCCGCGCCGAACAGCGCGTCCAGCAGGATGCCGTGGAAGAACGTGGTGTTCTTGAGGAACACGCTCATGCCGAGCGCGGTGTTGTTGGACAGGTCCAGCTTGCCGATCTCGAGGAAGCGGCCGCCCACCGCCAGGCAGCGCACCGATTGGTGCTTAAACGTATAGGTAATGTCCATACATAGTAGGTTGATACTCCTAGCTTTTTCTCATACGTAATGATGAAAAATAGTGTGTGTCACTCGGGGCCAAATTTTTTGTTCTCGGGCGGCGTATATTGAATTCCTCGCTACGCTCAGGATTCTACTTTAGAATCCTTCACTTCGCTCTGAATTCAAAATAGCGCCTTCGGGGAACAAAAATTTTCTTTGGCTCCATATAACACAAATAACTATTGCGCCCGAATGATACACTCTACTTTTCATCACCCTCTATGAGAAAATAAAACTACAAATCCATCAGACATCCTCTTCAGATACGCTATTAATTTCGAATATGTGTCCAGTTATACGTCGTTATTAGAACTGACTGTTGATTTTAGCATTGAGTAGGTACTCCAAAGAGTGGAAGGTTGTTTAGTTTTGGCTAAGTACTGGAAGTAGGCCAAAACACAGATTCTGAACAATTCTTGGCGCCTCTTGCATTTCTCCATTCAATAAAATTACCATAGTATAGTATAGTTATATATTTCTCCCGGGATTTTGCAAGTAATAGATCACATTTCTTGCGTCAGTTCTAATACTTTCAGGAGTTAATTCTATACTTTCACTGTCATTTGAAGAACTTATTTTTCAAAATAAAATCATGAATTTTTAACAATCCGTGAAAATTTACGAAAACGCGGCCTGTAGTTCGCGCATTTTTAATAATAAAAAAAGGAAACCAAATTAAGGCCGGCGGCGCGACTATGGGCCGTCGTACCATTAAGTTTCTATTCAAACAATATTTGCGTTCGATTTCTTTAGCGCTAAACACTAGGATGTTCCAAAATTCAAAAAATGCGCGGAAAAGATAATTGCGCCTTTATACGCCTTTAAGTGCGCCCAAAGGTGGTGTTTTCTATAAGGAACTTTTAGCGGGCAGAAATGAGCTTTTAATCCTCTTTATTTCAAAAAGTGCGCCGCAATTATCTTTTCCGCGCACTTTTTGAATTTGGAACATGTTAGTGTTCAGCGCTAAAGAAATCGAACGCAAATATTGTTTGATTATAGACTGAATGGTACGACGATCCATAGTCGCGCCGCCGGCTAAGGGCCGCGTTTTCGTAAATTTTCACGGATTGTTAAAAATTCATGGTTTTATTTTGAAAAATGAGTTCTTGAAATGACAGTGAAAGTATAGAATTAATTCCTGAAAGTATTAGTACTGACGCAAGAAATGTGATCTATTACTTGCAAAATCCCAGGAGAAATATATGAAAGCCTATGGTAATTTTATTGAATGGAGAAATGCAAGAGGAGCCAAGAATTGTTCAGAATCTGTGTTTTGTGTGTGTGTGTGGTTTGTGTGTTGGTTAGTTAGTTCTAATAACGACGTAAAACTGGACACATATTCGAAATTAATAGCGTATCGGAAGAGGATGTCTGATGGATTTGTAGTTTTATTTTCTCATAGAGGGTGATGAATAGTAGAGTGTATCATTCGGGTGCAAAATATTTTTGGATGCTTCTTCGAAATGTTGTAAAAAGCGTGTCCCAAGCTGGAGAACGTACCTTAAAACTAACTCAGGCTTATGTAATTTTTTTTTGTAGACACTAGATAGTGTCCTCTATATCATCCATCAAGAAAAAGAAGATAAAAGAGGTGAGATCCATCTTTAAAAAAATCTTAAACCTCAAATTTCTCACTACCATGACTGTCCCACTGCCTAAGTTGTTGGGAACATTATTTTTTTTCTCAAAAACTATCGATTAAAAAAAAATTTAAAAAAAAAATATTGTTAATAAATAATAAACCTATAAAATTGAATGTAACATGTAACAAAATAACGAAAAATGAAAAAATTATGAGATACTAAAGTCTGTCCCACGACTTTTTCCTAATTTACGTGACCCGATGCAAACACTATGATAACAATGATAATATATGTACTGCATCCATCATGATAGCATTAATACGTAAGGCTTTTGTGTTTGAAGAACTTACTGTAACAGGTTAAGCGCATGTCTAAGCGTTTTGAAGGTATTGGGAAATAATGTTGTTATTCTGCACTTTGTCAACTTTCCTATCTAATTCATAAAAAAATCACCACTTTTAAAATACACGTTATATTTTATTGTTATTTTTTCTTATGATGTAAAACGTGTTTTTAATTCACATAAATAGCCTGCAAAATTTAAAATAAATCTGTTAATTTTTAAATAATTTAAAAATGGCGAAATTATCATTACCATGATTCTAATTACCACAATTACCATGACCATTTTGAATTATTTTAAAACTAAATCAAAGATATTTCTGAAATTTCTTTATTTTTAGGAAATCTTTTAATTATTATAAGCTTATATAATTATTTGCAATATATTTAGACGTTAAAAAAATTAAAATGAATGAAATTTAAAAAAGTTTATAAAAATGGCATTAAGACACAAATAAAAGCATTTTATAATAAAATTAAGAATATTTTGGGCATAGTATTTATAAATAACTGGCAAATAATATACATTATACTAAAAATAATTGAAAAACATAAAATTTAGGCTGAAATAACTATATAAATACAATAAATTCAGTAAAATATCAGTAAAAATTAGAAAATTATAGATTAAAAATATAATTCTTAATTTTATAAATATTAAAAATATTTTAAAATTTGCTCTGAAGTAATACCTAGTGAATGCAAAAAGTTGCATCAAAATCCATTCAGTAGTTTTTGATAAAACATCAAAAGAGTAAATAGAATAAATGGATCGTCAACAGCAGTCCACTTGGTGCATGTCATGAATCTGTTTTGACTTTTGAGATATAATATGGTGAAAAAAACAGACAGGGACTTATTAAGTAGTTAATATATATCCTAGTCATCAACTGATGACGTCCACTGCTGGTCTGGCTGTCCACACATAACCCTTTTATAAGGACTTCTGAGCCTTGGTCTTGCGCTGAATCTAGCGGATCCCTGCGACTCGCTACATGTCATCCATCCATGTTGTGAGGGAGCAGTCCAGCACCTTGGGCCCCCAACCTTTATTGGTTCTTCGAACTATCGAAGTCGAAAAATACATCTCCAAGCTTTTTGAACGCTGCCCAGTCCCAGTCGAGTCGGATTCAGCTGGAAACTTATTTTTCAAAATTTGACCTACATAGTTGAACCGCGTGTCCAAGGTATACAAAATATTACAAAAGGGTCTCAATGATTTCTAGGTGGACTGATACGTGAGTATTAGGCATGATTTTGTCTTTCTGATGTTAATTTTTCAGCCCTCCTCGTTGCGGTTGGATTGGTATCATAGTCTGGTCCAGTATTATGCACTGACAGGATTGCGTTGGGAACTCTGCAACGATTTTAAAAGGTTCCAGTTTCCAATCATATTGTCCACAAACGCTAAGCAACGTAGCCTAGGTCCTACTCGGTCTTCCGTGTCTTCAGCAGCGTATGGATCTTGTATCAGGTCATTCAGAATTCGACTTGTAAGTGAGATTTATAATTTCCTCTCGAGAACAATTATTTATAATAAGCATTGCTCAACGACAAGATGGGACAAGCAAGAATAAAATTCTTCAATTGAAAAATTGATAATTTTGAAGAACAGGCCCCCAATTATGTAAGAATTTTCGATCAAATCGTCTAATTCTCGGATAAATTAATCGGATAAATTTCATGTATCCACTCTCATATGTTTAGATATGTACGATATCCTAAACGTATAAGAATGGATACACGAAATTGAGCTCGAATTCAATGCTGTTATGGTTTATTTTACTTTGAAGCCGAACTTAGACGATTTGATCGGCAATCCTTATATGATTGCACCGCTAAACACGCACACTCTTGTACGTCTGGCATTATGGCCGGCGAATTTACCGGTTTTTGACTAGATTTTGTCAGTTTTGGGTGATCAGGTCAATGCTGCCTATGTGACCTCTAACTATATCTTCATCAAGATTTTATACCTCATCATAGCACTTTTCCCTTCTCCCAAGATCTTAGATTTACTATGATGAAGGATACTGTCACACTCAGTTTTCAGTGGCATCAGGTAGCTATGTTGGAGAGACAGAACTCTCGGGATCATTACTGATCTCGTATTCCGATAGATGGTATCTTTTATACGCCTGGTATGAACGTTTCATAATTATTACGTTTGTGTTTGGATCTGCCAATTAATCTTTTGCTAGGTGATTGTAAAGACTTTGTAGTTCAAGTTGAAAGTTTTAGGGGGTTTGAACGAGAGGGTCGGGGGCCTGAAGAGCCTGAAGGCTGAAGGAAAGGATGAGGCTGGGTCCAGCCTCGTCCTTTTATGGTGCCAGCCAGCCAGAATTTTATGGTGAAAAGTCTTGGTCAATTCATCTTTCTCTTATTCACCCAGGTAAATTTACTGTTTGTCCACTTATTAAGCTTCTTCAAGAATTCAGCTAATTGTCATTAAAGGAGGTTAGTTTTGCACGCCTCAGCCCATAAAAATAAATTCTTGTTTTATAAAGATCCTATATCTCAGCGATGATCATGATCTGAATGAATTTGTGGGCTAGTAACTTCTTGAATGAGTGCAAAGATCTAAGATCCTCGATTTAGTTCTAAGGATTTCTAGAATTTCTCATCACCATGTCTATACTAAATTACCACAACCGTAATCCTAATCACCATACACCAAACCTCATTACCAATTCATAATTTATCACTACCATGCACACCATAATTACCAAATACGCTATTTCTCCAAGAAAACTAGGTTCTGACGCGGGCCTTCCTCATCACTGTGTTACATGAAGGTACCCCTTTGTCAAAGCATACTTAAAAAATCAAAAACTCAAAAAAAAAAAAATTTTTTTCGCCACTCGATTTTTACCTCATTTCAGAGACGTGCCCTTTTGGGCTCGGGCGACGTACTTTGAATCCCTTGCTACGTTCAGGATTCTTTAGTAGAATCTTCTTTAGTAGATTGTATTTTAAGGGATATTTTGCTAACTTAAAATACAATCTACTAAAACATCTCAGAGGGTGACAGGTTGATGCGGAAGTTTGAGATCCTGGAATATCTAATGATTGGGACAGGCTTGTATTTTTTAAATTGCAAAATAGGCTCGCGCTTGACGATGGTTGTCATGAGGTACGTAGTGAAAAGAACGCGTGTGTGTGCCTCCATATCCATATAATATCCATCATTGATATCCACAAACTGAGCTGCCATAAAATAAATGAAGGTAATATTTTAGTCATTAATTTGAGAAAGTTCGTAAACTTTTAACAATCATACAGGATAGGTATCACTGATAATCCCAAGGGTTGCTATGAGTTATTAAGTCTATTATTGAAGAAAGGAGGCCACAAAGAGTTTGCGGAGCAAGCTTCGTTTTCAGGACGACTTAGAGCTCAATTATCATGTAATCCCTACTCGCAAGAGATTTGCGGGGTCTACACAATTGCTCTATTGCTCTCTTGGAATTTTTATCCGACCCTTGTTGGACAGAGCTGGCCATTATATTAATAACCCTGGTTACAAAGCCAGCCAAAGCAAAAACTTAGTTCAATGCCATTATTCTTTTTTTTTCTCCCCTTAGTTTTCGTTACTAAGTTGATAAGTTAAATTAATGTTAACTCGAAAGTCCTGGCTCACTGAGTTGAGTCATCAATGGCCAGTACAAATCTTTGGATCTAGAAAACTGCAATTTTGCAGAGGTCACCTATGGTAAACAAGTTTTCGAACAACCACGGGCGCGAACCCGCGGGTGGTTGCTAGTGATTCATATTCTTGAAACATACCGCTACAATTCCTACATGCCTTGCTCGTCATTGAGTTTGAATTGAGTTCGCTATCGAGTTATTGACATGGTTTTTAGTTTGATGATAATATATGAGGCCAAGACTGCGATGTGACTCTGACTTTCGTCCTAGCTCTGACTCAATTATTGTTATAAATACTTAGATGATGCCCGCGACTTCGTCCGCGTGGACTAAGTTTTTTCGATTCCCGCGGGAACTCCTTAATTTTTCCGGGATAAAAATTAGCTTATGTCGTTCCCCGGATTAAAACATATCCTTGCACTAAATTTCATCAAAATCGGTTGAGCATATATGGGCTGTGAAAGCGTAGCAGAAAGTCAGGCAGGCAGGAAGTATGGATATAATATATGTACTCGTAGGTGGAATATGGCAGTTTTATTCCTAATTCCCCTAATTTGTGTTTACCCGACATTGTACTGGTCGTTCGTTGTACTGGTAAAGCACTTGTCGTTCCGTAGGATACAGAAAACATCCTAAATCAGTTTAAGGAATACACTAAAAGATCGGTTCAGTTCAAGCCCGATATTATAATAAAAACCATTCTCAAAGATACAGTAATCAATTACACCATAATTTATTTTTTGTAACCAATAATTATCCGTCTTATGATTGCAAAACGTAGATGAAATATTATGAATATACAATATAATGAAATTACGAAACATAATTTATGTTTTTAATAAAACAGCTGTGACACTAAAGTATGTCTCTTAGGAATACCTTGGGTAGTTTTCATACCGCCAGCTTTCCTGATTGTACAAGTGGTTCCTATCGACATAGGTAACACTAATGCGTTAATGGTGTTCAATTTTTACTAATTATTACCACAGAATAGGTAAGGTATTACCAAGTATTTATATCTAGGTACTTCACAATGGTCGGTTTGGAAAAATGTAGCTGTTATACGTGCTATGTTAAATCCCCGTCGTCTAAGTTGTATAAACCTATCTACTTGTATAACTATAATTACATCATCTGTGCTAGTACCACATAATAGGTATTGAACCGGTATATGAACAGTGCTAGTACTTAGTAGCTGTAAAGAAAAAGGTTCATTTTAGCTCTACTCTTGTACACTCTACCATGAATAGAGGTAAATACATAGATTGTATTAAAAATATAATAATTTAGAACAGTAAAGTAAAAAACAAGCAAAAAAATAAAAATGTACTTATTTCAAGTTTTCGATACGTTTCCAAGATGGCAACCTTCAGCCATAGGCAGTAGGCGCGAGATGTATTAAATGCCATTTCTGACAGTCCTGTCAAAATAACGCAATCCGCCATTGTTACCCACTCATGTTTAGTGTTCCATAACTTGGAAAGGTTAAATAATTTTACCACTGAAATAACGACGAATTCGTAGATTTGACTAATAAAAACTGGTCTTGTATTTTGTTTTCCTTCATTTCTCTGCTTGTACAAGACTTGGCCTACGCCCCATACAAATCTGAACCGCCTCCTTTTGATATCATGCCTATTCACTTTTACCTTGAAGGTACTTAAGTTATAAGTGGCAGACAATACATGCGTGTAAGCCGTCCGTCTTACAACTAAACCGGTTTACAATAAACCAAGTGGCACTAAATTATATTTTGTGATGACCTTGCAAGACCCATAGGTCTGATCGATGTGTAGGCTTAAGTTGAAATGCCGACGACGAAAAACCATCGATTAAGGTGCTGATACTCACACAAACCCTCACCACCACCAAGACTACAGCCCATTAACGTCCCACTGCTGGGCACAGGCCTCCACTCTCATAGGAGTGAGCAAATTAGAGCTTAGACCCACCACGCTGCTCCAATGCGGGTTTGCGGGCTTGTTGTTGTCGACTCACACAAAACATTTTGATAAATAGAGCTAGTTACGGTCAAACGTTATGTATTTCATGTTTAGCACAGTGCATTCTCCACGCGATATCTCATCATTCAGACATGCAATAACAGTTTCTGCTCACTACCAATAGCGAGAAAATAAATCCAATTTGTACCGACATATATCATGGTCAGATCGCAGCTCACGATTTATTCACACTTCGTATATTTGTATCCTTTGTGTACAAATGTACAGTCATCTTCAAATATTTGTATCTGTGAACTGCCGAAAAACTATTTTAGCTATTTTAAATACTTACGACTATTTTCGGTCATGATCCGGGATCCCATGGCTTCCCATGAATGCATGGGCTTAAACGCGTTCTCAGACGTTGTGTACAATTTTAATATTATTTTGAACTAGATGATTCCCGCGACTTCGTCCGCGTGGAGCAAGTTAATGATTAATATCACCATTTAAAGGAAGTCGGTGTTGTATCAAGTATTTTATTCAAACAAACATTGTGCCCGAACAGTTATAAAATATAATAATATAAAAATGAGATAAGTATAACAAACCCAAAAATTGACAACTAGTCGAATCAGGAACTTTTTTCAAACATCAAAACGTGCGCTTAGTATGGAATTTTCTATGAAATAATTACTTGTGACGTCATCAAAGTCAACACGCGTTTTTAACACAATCGATAGTTTAAAATGATTATGAAAAATAAAATTAACATGAGTCGTGGATATTACGTCTTTTGGGCAGGTCCTTTATTTAATGATCACAAAAAAATAATTTATTTGGTTTTCAGTGTACATGTTCACGTAAGGCATGCGGCCCAATAGGGTAAATTCTTGTCTGATGCAACGTGCGATAAACATTGCATTTTATTTTCTTTTACATTTTGGGATTTGTTACATGCAGTTTAAAGCCGGGTCCGCTGCGCCTTGTTACGAACAAAATATTGTTTTGCTAACACGTTAGTGAAACATAATTTTATAACAGGCCGTCCACTGCGATTTTCGAGTAGGTTTAGATTATTTTTGTTAGTAACATATTTTTTTTTTAATTTATTGATCAAGTACGTACAATCATAAAAACACCATCCTAAAAACCACAGAGTACTTTGTCTATATAGCTAAAAACTTTGACGTAGCGAGGATCATAGAGTAAGATCATACCGCTTATCTAAACCGAAAAACAAAGAGATTTGACGAGTTGTGCCTCTGGCGAGCACAGATACGAAATGAATTAAAGTTCCCCCCGGCCCCCCCGCAGGCGAACGCGGGGATGTTTTCCATCCGAGGCGGCAAACAAAAACACTTTCAAAACAGTTAGGCCACGCCCCCAAATAGCATGACCTTGGTTATAATAACACGTTTGTGTTAGCAAAACACGATAACAAGGCGCAGCGGACCCGGCTTAATTGAAACTTGAAATAGTCCGTACGTATTATTTTTATCTACCATAATTTACCTTACCTTAGTAAATGAGGGTAAATGAACGCATTTTTTATATTACTGAAAGCATGCTTGATCCATTTATTTATATTAATTATGTAATTTATATTCGTCAAATACATTACATGATCATGGAAACATAAAGTAAATAACGTAACAAAGAATTTTTTATTTCACTCCCCATACATTTTCATACCCCATGCTTATATTTATATGCAAATCGATTATTTAAGAGGTAGACTCCTAAATTTTTTGATTTTTTATGATTTTTTATTTTATTTTATTTGTTATTGATTTACATATTTACAGATCTAAATGCTGCAGAAGGAGTTCCTTAAGTTTCGCCGTTCCTGCTGCGGTACGTTTTTGGTAAAATGGCTGCTTTTCCATATACGAGAACCACGCTTGAATTTTGGGATACCTGCAAAATAATAATAATAATATTCAAGTTAACTTCTTTATACATAAAAAATAATAGAAGAATAATAAGTTTGAGATTTTTTGGTTCCCGCAGACCTCTTTAATTTTCCGGGATAAAAGTAGCCTATGTGTTATTCCAGACTATAATCTATCTCTGTACCAAATTTCACCCAGATCTGTTCAGCCGTCCTGGCTTAATTGAGTAACAAACACACATCCATTCATACTTTCGCATTTATAATATTAGTAAAGAAGTATAGATAATAACAGGTATAATTTTTTAAGTCAGTAAGACGGCTTAAAACGTGCTCTCCAATGCACGAGGGTGAAACATCGCCAACTTCCTAACTCCGGGCTAAGATGGTAGGGAAGAAAGAAGAAGGAAGGGATTCTAAGTACTGAGAATTAATTGTAGCTCGACCCGGGAATCGAACCCGGGACCTCGTTTTAGGCTACTTTTTATTCCGGTTTCCCGCAGGAATAAAAAAAATCCACGCGGACGAAGTCGCGATCATCATCTAGTGTAAAATAAGTATTTAAATCATAGGTAGGTATTTATACGTAGCTAAGTCAATTTTAAATAAGTATGTGTAGGTATGGACAATATTATAATGCTTATTACGTAAGCTTACTTTTTATCATCAATAGGAATGGCGTAACGAACAGCTGCGACGGTAGCAACAAGGGAAACGTCGGCAATAGTCATGTGGTCGGCCGCAACAAATTTAGTCCTGTTGAGGAACGTTTCAAGGTAATCGTAGGCTTCACGTACAGCATTCAATACCTTTTCTGGTGGCTGTCTAACTCCCTCAAATATTGCCGGATACTATAAAAAAAACATACTTAAGGTACTCTCTGTTTATTTTTTGATAATAATGCCGGTCATAATATCTGCCCGGCATCTCCTTTAGGTATATAACGTGGCAATTATGAATAGGCCAATAAACCGACAAACATACACATAATATTACCTCGTGCGTAGTTTGAGGTGCGATTATGTAAGAATTGTCGATTAAATCGTCAAAGTTCGGCTTCAAAGTAGGTTATCGTAATACCTAAACGTATAAGAATGGATACACGAAATTGAGCTCTAAATCAATGCTCTTACGGTTTCTTTTACTTTGAAGCCGAACTTGGACGATTTGATCGGCAATTCTTACATTATTGGGGGGTTGATAAAAATATTAAGCAGTATAAATATAGTATACTCACCGATATATTTCTCATACGAAAGAAAAATAGCACGTCAAAATGTAACATTTGGTCTACAAGTGCTCTTTTCTTTAAATCTTTGGGATATAGGGAGTCATCTTTACCGTACTTATCCGTTAAGTATGTTAGAATGACGTGGCTGTAAAAATAAAACAAGAGTTAATAATGTAGGAATTATGTAGGAAGATATTATATGCTAAAGTTAGTAGTTTTGTGTTTTTGCTGTTTTGGATACAATCATCATCATCCATCATCACTACAGCCTATTAACGTCCCACTGCTGGGCACAGGCCTCCACTCTCATAGGAGAGCGGGAATTAGAACTTAGACCCACCACGCTGCTCCAATGCGGGTTGGCGGGCTTTAACGACTATTATCATGTTAGTGATAATAACCGGGACCGACGGCTTAACGTGCTCTCCGAGGCACGGGGGTGAAACACCGCCAACTTCCAACTCCGGGCTGGCACTGAGAATTCCTTAATTGAAAAACCCAATACCTAACTTTTTATGCCCGACCGGGAATCGAACCCAGGACCTCATGATCCGCAGTCGACTATGCTAACCACTAGACCAACGAGGCGAGTAATTTGGATACAAATACTTAATAAAATTCTTAATTCTTACCTATCATGTATATACAAATCATCATCTTCTAGCATAGGAACAGTATGCATTGGGTTTTTCTGAAATTTAAAAATTACTGTTATTATTTATTTGCTGATGCCCGCGAATTCATCCGCGTGGATTGAGGATTTTGGGTTCCCGCGGGAACCCTGAATTTCCGAGATTAAAGAAACCTATGTGTTATTTCAGATAATATTCTATCTTTGTGACAAATTACATCCAGATATACGTTCAGCCGTTCGGCAAGTAAAATGTAAATACATTTTATCTTTAGAATGATATATCCTAAAGATAACATTTATTTACATTCTACTTCAAGGTAGGCATTTACACAATACATATTAAATGTTTTATCAGTTTTTTATCTACTTCAAGTTAACCCTTAACTGTGACCCAATGATAAGTCATGATATAGTTAGTCTAAGATGGTGCCAGGTTGGAGAAAAATGGAGGCTAACCTGTTAGGGCCATGGCAGCTGTTAAACTTATTATACCTCTAATCGGTTTCTACACGGCATCGTACCGGAACGCTTAATCGCTTGGCGGCACGTCTTTGCCGGCTGGGTGGTAACTAGCCACGGCCGGAGGCTCACACCAGGCTAGACCAAAGAAA
This sequence comes from Erebia epiphron, assembly GCA_963932025.1. Taxonomy (NCBI): domain Eukaryota; kingdom Metazoa; phylum Arthropoda; class Insecta; order Lepidoptera; family Nymphalidae; genus Erebia; species Erebia epiphron. Next base: position 23,185,905 of record OZ009952.1, read on the forward strand.
CTCCAGAAATTATAAATTCCCAAATTGACCCTGCCAGGGATCGAACCCGGGACTTTCGCACGTTAAGATAACAGCGCTCAGCACTGCGCCAGGGAGGTCATCAGGACTCAGGAGTTCATGTACTACATGTACTACTTTTGTACGTTTTAATCTATATATATATAAAATTCAAATTCCTGACTGACTGAGTGACTGACTGACTTATATATCAACGCACTGCCTAAACCACTGGTCCTAGAGACATGAAATTTGGAGAGTGTGTTCTCTGAGAAGACTAAATTCACTAAGAAAGGGTTTTTCGAAATTCCAACCCCAAATCGGTAAAATAGGGGTTGAGAGTGAGATGGTCAATATGGTACCTATCATATACCTATACAAATTTTTTATTTTAAAGAGAAATCTCAACGCAAGGCAAGCAATAAAATAAAATAGAAATTTTAAAAGTGCAACAAGGGTCGTAAATTATTAAATAGGTTTAACACAGAAAAAATTCTCAGAAAACAGAATCATGGGGAAAGACATTTAGCGAAACCTAAGGGGCATTGAAATGCGATACTACGTTATTTATCGCCTAAAAATCAACAGGGTTTACGCACTTAAACAGAAATGGCTTTACAAACAGTCATAAAACACCAAAATTTCAATTTGGCCAGACAGCTAAAATTAAAGAAGGCAATAAATACGAGTCGACTACATTGTGTAAGTGAACACAGCGTTGATAGAAATCGATACCAGATGTTGATAGACCGCTAACTATAAAAAAACAAAATTTAAAAATTAAATATTGTAGAAATCTTTAAGACAAAAAAAGTTCCCTAGGGAAAGGGCGGGGTCTAAGCGACTTCGCGATTATTGGTCAATACAAATGCATGGAAATTATGTGACCAATGAGAGGAACAAATACTGTGTGTAGTTTTTTTGCAGTGGCACTCGCTGGGGGAAAAGGCTGGCAGTGGATAAGAGGTGACGACTTCGGGAGAAGGAGGATTCAGATTCAAGCTCCGAGCGCAATTCAGGGAGGAGAGTCCTCAAATCCGCGAATCTATAACGTATAAGAGTTTAGAGTTCAGAGTAAATATTGGGTCCAAAGTTGTTTGTAAAAGTAACGGTTAATTTATACTTTTCCACTTAATTAAATGGTTGTATAGATCAGATCATATTATAGATAAGTTCTTTCGGGGAATAGGCTATTATAAGTGATTGTAGTGAGTGAAGCTGGTTGCTGAATATTCGGTAAAGTACACAATTAAGTTAAATAAGGTATCGTAAACAAGGTTCATAATAAGGTCAAGTAAATCGTTTAAGACATCTAGTCATAGGACGCCTGGCTAAATGGATGCAGGCGCTAGCCTAGATTTTGTGTATGAGTTGATGATGAAAAAATGAGAATAAAAATTGGTCACAAATAGATATTATTATATTGATAATGCAAATAGTTACCATTATCTTTCTGCTTATAATGTTGTATAAAAAGAATTGGGTAAAAGGCGTATTTCGTGTAATGTTTGGACATTGCTGTATTGGAAATACTCCCGCATCAAACATTGAGTTGGGAATGATTTAATAAATTTAACGACAAAATTACCTAAAGCTGTGAACCTTGGTAACATACCTAAAGTATATTCTTTGTCTAGAGTTATATAATCTGTGCCTTAAATCTTTCTTTATTATAAATCATGAATTAAAACTGTGTGCATGTGTGTATATCGTTATAAAATAAGGTGTATATTAGTCTTAAGTGGCTGTAAGAGTTTTTATCTTTGGAAATTCTCTTTTCTCTTACTTTAGGAAGCCTAGGTAACGAGAATTTTCCCACCAAATTGATACGATTGCTTCAACAATCGAATTTGGTGTAAATAAATTAAAATCAGTGTCTTCTCTTTAATAACACTCCATGTGGAGTAATATAAATAAATTTTCAGAGAAATAAAAGTAAATTATATTAACAATCTATCTTTTATTATTACAGATAAGTAACCTTACAGATTTATTATTGGAAGCTATTAAGATCTGAACAATTACTTACCTTTTGCCATAATAATAATTACCATTTAATGACTTGTGCTAGAGGTTACGAATAATATTCCAATAATGAATTTCACCCCACATATCTAGGTTTACAGTCACGATTCTTAACCTTAAAGAAACGAGCTAGGTAGATTCTATATAAGTTATCATATTTAAATTAGGTCTGCAGGATAAATTCTTAGTTAAAATCTAGAAGCCGTATTTTGCTATAAGCAAAATCCATACACTACTTTTTATACGATAGAGCGAGTATTGGCTAAAATGAATAGCTAAATCTAACGCAGTCTAGGAAATTACTGCTTTTACAAATTTGGCATAAGGGCTAAATAGGCCTGAGCTGTGTACATGAGGTATTAGCGGCAGCAGGGAACAACAGGTTTTTTTCTAGCATAATTATATAGCATTTGAAACGAGTCGGCGATCTACAGCGGCGAGAGCGAGGGACAAAGCGGGTGAGCTACATGAAACAAAGGGTCAGGTATACGGCTATTGTATCGAGAAATGGGACGTAATCGTAGAGTATTTGGCACTTTGGTTGATTGGGAACTATACTTAATATTGATAATTTGATTGATAGTGATTGACAATATAGTCAAAGTAATCGGCTACATGGCTGCGTGGTGACAAGTCGGCAGCAATGGTTCAGCACACCAAACACACACTCCTCTCGCAGATCGACCTCCGACTTGAATTGGCCAATTCATAAACCTTACTATATAAAATGATATAAAAATTAAGTCCATGGACCAAGGGGCGGGCTAAAATGCCCATAAAAGATAGATCCAGCCGTTTACGGATGTGGAAATAAATTCGCGTCGGAGCGCATAAAGGAGGTCGAAATGCAGCCCCTATAACAATGATTAAGGGCCTCGTGCAGGCGTAGGGAAATGTCCCCGTGCTCGGTTACCATTGGTCAGCTAAGATGCCTTTTAAAGGAAATACACGTAATCAGCAACCATTCAATCCGACCCTGATTTGCAAACTCGATTTATTACATGTTACTATGCCATAATTTAAATAACTCTAAGTTAAACTCCGCGGTAAGGTATCGATACAGAATACCAAAATTCAGACGGATTGATTAGGTCTGCCTTACGCGTTCACCCAGCGTAGTGTAGCTAAGTACCAGTTTTACTGGTAATTCATGACAAACAAATACGACTACCGGATACTGAAAGTGCCACTAACTCTACAGTGTTATTTTCCCTTTCCTTAGGTTTATAGGTTTCCTCACTTATACTAGCCACGATATTTTATTAGCTAAGACGATCACGCCGGTACCATCACAAGAGTTTGTATGAAAGTCCGTCGTTTTTCAAGTTATAGCCATGAAACTTCGTATATTATGAGATGCGGGCTGAAAATGAAGAAAGACGTGTTTCACAGTTTTTAAAAATTGGGTGAAATAGGGGATGAAAGTTGGTATGAAAAGCCTTCATTTCTCAAGATATTTTTCAAGTTATATCAACGAAACTTGGTATTTTGGCTTCCGCTGATGATGAAATACGGATTTTATAGTTTTTGAAATTTCTATCCCCAAGGACATCAAATAGAGAGTTTGTCCTTCAATAACGCTGCAACAGAGCAACGTATCGACGAGATTTTTTACATGGGTATAGTTGGGCACTTGGAGAGTAACACAGGCTTCTTCTTAGCCCGGAAAATTAAGGCGTGCCTGTGGGAATTAAAAAACTTAAGCCACGCGAACAAAGTCGCGGGCATCTTCTAGTAATTAATAAAATGAGTTACTTTAAAATAATAGTTTAATTTACTTAATATTAATACCTTTAAATATTCAGGCGTCAAATGTTCCTTTTCCATAAGATTCAATTCAATCATCTCAACAGGAACATTATGGATCTCGCAAATCATCATGGCGGCGCAGGCAGGTGGACTCAGGTCCATTTTATATAATTTTAGCGGCATCTGAATAAATAAATATTTTTATTATTAGAATTATTGATTAAAATTATCAAATGTGACATATTATACTTTGCACCATCAATTATATCACCCAATTTGCTTGCTTGCAGCTTGCTCTGCAGTTCATTCAATGTATATTATCATTTATCATGTAAACTGAACTACACACGATCAAGTTTGCATGGTCAAGATTTCAAGTCACATTATTATTGAGCTATTTTCTCGATGCTGCTTATAGTCTCCATAAACCGTTTCAAAATAAACTTTGCCCCAAGCAACAAGATAGGAACGTTATGCCCGCAGCGTATCTTCTTTTACAAGTGAATTGAAGCTAATTTGTGTAAGGCAAAATATATAAAATGTACCTCACGGGTAACGTACAAAAAGAAAAATAATAATTATATGGTAAAATAGAGCCTTGAAGTAACAAGCTGTCCGGCCTACATAAAAAAACCGGCCAAGTGCGAGTCGGACTCGCGCACCGAGGGTTCCGTACAAACCTGTAGTAAGTTTTAAATTAAATGTTTTTTTTTAAATATTTGAGTTGATTGAATGAAAGGTAAATAGCGGTTTACGATTTATGACGTATTAAAAAAAAACTACTTACTAGATCTCGTTCAAACCAATTTTCGGTGGAAGTTTGCATGGTAATGTACAACATATATTTTTTTTAGTTTTATCATTCTCTTATTTTAGAAGTTACGGGGGGGGGGGGGGGGGACACACACATTTTACCACTTTGGAAGTGTCTCTCGCGCAAACTATTCAGTTTAGAAAAAAACGATATTACAAACCTCAATATCATTTTTGAAGACCTATCCATAGATACCCCACACCTATGGGTTAGATGAAAAAAAAATTTTTGAGTTTCAGTTCTAAGTATGGGGAACCCCCAAATTTTTTTTTTTTCTATTTTTGTAAGAAAATCTTAATGCGGTTTACAGAATACATCTACTTACCAAGTTTCAACAGTACAGCTCTTATAGTTTCGGAAAAAAGTGGCTGTGACATACGGACGGACAGACAGACAGACAGACAGACAGACATGACGAATCTATAAGGGTTCCGTTTTTGCCAAATTTGGCTACGGAACCCTAATAAGGAAATTTTAATGAGATTTGTTTGTTTGATATTGACATCGAAATAGGTACTCGTAGACATAAATTAGGCAGTTTTGCGGGCTTACATGCTGTCGTTTTTAAAAATTTGATGCAGGGTATGATTAGAATAGAATCGTTTGAATCTGGAGAATAATTTTGTTTTGAAACACGATAACTGAAGTTATAACCAAGCTAGTTTAGCTACTAAATCTAGAAACAATTATAACTGTGCAGTAGCCAAGACGGCAATGATGTGTAGTATAATATTATGTAAACTACACCAACAACAAGATGCAATAGCCCATTAGAGTGGCCTTGGATAATCGACATCTACAATCATGTCATCTTGTCTATAAATAACAACCTATTAGCATAGCTACTAGCTGATCTTACTAGCCTTGTACATTACTTTTAAGCTTTTTCTAAGCGTTTTTTTTCTAAGCGATTCAATAAAAAAAAACAATAATTATCATTAGGTTAGTATTAATTGTATTACTAACCAATCCAGCGTACAAGCATAAATATTATTTAGAAATAATGTGTGTTGTATTTAATATCTAGTAACTCAGTGAATTCATTGAAATTAAAGAGCTAATAACGCAAAATAGACCTACCATGTTAAAAATAAACCATAAATAAAGTATCTTAAGGTAAAGTAAAAATAAAGTTTTAAAATATACAAACTTGTTACTAAATAGTAGATAACTATTACAGTAGTAAGTATTCTATAAAAAACTTACATTGAATAAAAAAGAAGATGCTGGTGAAAGTATCAAAAAGTAAAAATATCACAAACACGAATTTAATAAGTCCAATCTATAATAATATTTATTACGCGACGTTTAACTTTCGTAGTCGTGTGCTCTTAATGGAGCTATGGTGATAACTGACCACAGCAGCATAGTAACGTACATATTACGACATCCTATATCGGATCCATTGAAATGCCGCATCATTATGATACGAGTAGGAGGTACACAGAAAATTCCAACGTTACGATAACTTATTATGATAATAATTGATTGGTTCGAGTGCGGCCAAAGAGATCCCGGGTTCGAATTCCGGGTCTGGCCATAACAAGTATTGGGTTATTCTGAAAAAGAAATTCTTATACAAAGTGAATGAAGTTCAAGAGTGAATAGGCATCTTCTAGGCAAGCGCGCTACACCTTAGGCTGCATCACCACTTGCAAGCAAGTCTGATTGCAGCCAAGCGCTAACCTATATATTAAAAAAAAAAAAAAAAAGTACATACCTACTATTACTCTCTTAAATATCTCTCTCCGGTCGTGTTGGATTTTCCATCCCAATGGGCTATGAAAGTAAAGGAACTGAGAGTGCACCTGTGTATGCGCACACACTTGTTCCCTAATTATCTCAAGCATCTAATGCTAATCTCTCTGGAGATAGGCCACCGTGGTCAAAATTCGGTCGGGAGGACATTAGGAAAAAACACAATGAATTGTGCATTTCTGTTGAAATTCACAAATAGCTTTAAATACCATTTAAATCTGGTACGAGTACATACTACAATCCGTGAATTTTTTTTTTTTTTCAAGCTGATTCAACTGACTAATTTAAGCGTTTTGTATATTCACGGTAGGACTGGGCTTAGGTACTTGTTACGTCTTAATCTAAGGACGAAAACACACTACGAACAAAAATCCTGTCCGCTCTTTTATATGCACCCTAGATGTAATATCAAGAGTATCTGCAAGACTACCGCAATTGGACAGAACGTGCTTTGATGCAAGGGATTCCCGCTCTCAATGTTACCGGTTTTGAATTAGATTACGTCCTTTATAGTAGGAAAGTAATTATGTGATAGTAATTTATTAAACAATAGTATATTGTGATACAAGGGTGGAAAGTAGGTTATTGCAAACGAGATGTCATTAATAAGCCCAAGCCGAAGGTGAGGGTTTTTAATGTCACGAGTTTGCAATAACCTTCACACCCGTGTATCACACGACGTTTTTCAATACAGTTGTGGGAAATAGTACAAAAATATAATCAATTCATCACATAAAAAATAAAAAATTCAGCAAATGGCGCGTATTTACACCTGGACATATATTTTTTTTCAACGAAACTAGGCTACGGGTTCGTACCTACGCGTATACAGCCTATTCGATTTTTGTCAAATGTTGAAAATAATTAAATTAAAACTGGTAATTAAATATAATCAACAACCATTTAAAAGAATTTTGGAAATTCAATGCTAAAACGTACGGATTCATTCATTTTTCCTCGTAAAAAGCCTATCCGATTATATTCTATGTATGAAAACTCCTTGCTAATAAACTTTTTTAATTGACTTGGAAAATTTAAAACTAAACTGCAAAAGTAAGTGTCGAGCTTGTAAAAGTAAGTCACGACCGTGTAAAAGTAATATGCCTATGCGAAAGATTCAATTTTCGAATCATAACTACAGCCTCTGAAAGTGCGCCATGTTTGACAACTGTATTGAAAAATAATATGTTCATCAATATGCGTAGGAGTCAGATTGGGCCACCGTGTACGTCTATTGTTGGTCATAGGTCTAATTCCCTAAACAGCGCCGTTTTATTCAGTAGTAAATAATTGACGTGCACGGCACAGAAGCATAGGTAATTTAAGCATTGCTTACCCTAGTCAACAAAACTCAATTTCTGATAGATAGACAAAAACATAGATAGAAAAAAATCCCACATAAAACTTAGCCGGCCAGTTTTTTTTATATCACCATCAAAGTAAACAGTACCATAAATCATGTATTTTTGTTTATACATTTACTCGTACCTACTTAAGCAGCTACACGTTATCATACGCTATGTAGTTCTTATCGCATTTTTTTGTTTGTATCAGTTTATTTTGAGACAGAAAAACATATTCGACGATAAGATTACAAAATCCACACCAAGTGTGACCGTGCATTTTTGAATGAATGTTACTATTTGTTGGTGGAATATTCTACGTGGACGACATGATGCCACGAGGTATTTAGTATGGGAAAATATACAATGCAGTGGCGATTCCTCTAAGTATGCCAGATGTTCAGCAAATAATATAATGCTTTTTAAGGATGAAAATAATAAATTATCTTAGTTTAGGCCGGGCGGATTCTAAACGTTACTATTGTGGCTGTCATCCTAACCCTCGTCATGTTGGAATCCTCTTAAATGTCAGCAAACAAACTTTTCCTCTGTAATTGTTCTTATCTAGAGATAGTCGGACGCCTCGCCTCAGGCAATTGTACCAAATTGTTTTCTAATCCTTCTTCTAATATTATAAATGGGATACGGTGTGTTGGTTTGTTATTCAATCACGCTGAACGAAGGCAGCGAATCGACGAGATTTTGCATGGATTTTGATCTGGAGATTGCCATGATATTTTCATCCCAGAAAATCAAAGATCAAGAGACTTTGCATCTAACACTAGATACTGGAACTAGTCCACAAAAACAAAGAACTCATGTCCACCATCATGGGGAGAAAACTGGCTTTCTTGGGATATCTGCAAAGAGGAGCCCAACTCTCACTTCCAAAACTAGTACTTTAGACAAAACGTAGGTAATCTTAAGTTTGGTATGGTTGATAAATTGCCTAAGAAGACCTATGACTTGAAGTATTTTAACCTTTAGCATGAATCTGCATATAATTAAAGAAAAAATAAGCAAAATGTTGGAAATTATAATAATTTTGTTAATTATTTCCCAAACTACTTTGATAAATGATGGAAAGTCTGAATTATTTAACCTTTTAGCGTCCGCAATTGTTACCTAAACGATGCTACAGAATTCTAAAAATAATTATTTGAGAAAAGTTAGCAAGAAGTATTGTAATTATTATTTAATGATTAAAGTCTTGTTTTGCAGAGCTCGTCTAAGGAAAGTTTTGCAATAAGAAGCAGAAAAACTTGGAAAAATTCTCCATATTTTTACAAGAGACAGATATAAGCTGGGATCCAAATTAAATTAGCTTTATGCAAGCACAACATCGTAACGTTTTTAGGTTTTCAAATTATCTCTGAAGATACATTTTATTTTCATGAATATAATATTTTAAAGTTTAAATCTACTAATTTCACTTGAATCAATTGATTATTATTTTAAAAGATACATGTTTTAGTATTTTTGTTTTGAATAACTAACTACTCATATAGCTTTTAATCCGATCCGTTGCTCCGTTGCGGCGTGATTGAAGGACAAACCAACAAACCAATAAACCAAAAAACCAACAAACAAACACACTTTCGCATTTATAATATTAAAGTAACCCTATTTATATTATTATATATATATATATATATATATATATATATATATATATAATATAATATAATAATATATATATGGTTTTGTTGACGCACATATTTTGTATGAAAAAATGCTATGAACATATTCTATAACTTCTGCTAGAAATTTGAAATAAATTTTCACTCTACTATCAAGCCGCCGCGCCTCTGAGAAAGAAGAGAAGGCATTGATACGATATCGACATTTAGACAAACAAAAAAATTGTTATAAGTGTTCCATTGAAGTAAGGAACGCTAAAAGGGAAAATTGCAATCAAAAGCCTATTATCCCCAATGCAACTGGATACGCACTTTTTATAACCGTCGATAGAATTCCAATCCGAATTGCAATATTATCAATCAATTGTACTTTATCCGTATGATGTTTCGCATAAATCACAGTGAATACAAGCTATTGTGACAGGTTTATCGCATTGAAATCGTGATCGAAAGCTTTGGGATGCGTGACGTATATCGTATAGAATATTTTATACGTGATGTCTCATCGTTCATACGTGCAATATAATAGATTCTGTTCTATGCTAGCAGGTAGGGAACACGAGATATGGTTTGAATTTGTTCAGTACATCGTATTTTAAAAGAAATTATTTTAGTCGGCAAGAAGTATTAATGTCTATCTAAAATTTTTTTTTTTATTATTGTGAATATCTATTTTTCTTTCGTCTTTCATCTTATACAGTTTTGTAGGGAGTAGTAAGTAAAACTCTCAGGTGAGTAATAACTTGTATTTCTTCCCAAACACAATTTTACAAAATAGAATTAAAGCACGTATACATTGTGAGATATGATCCTAAGCTTGAGGTGGAAGAACGGACTGCAGGTAGCTATCGCGTTCGTAACCTCGACTGGTTGTCAGAGTGGGCTGCAGGGAGCTACCGCACTCTTTAAACCGACTAGTCTTAGAGGACTGCTGAAGCTATCGCTCTATGCCCGGTCGCTAGGCTAACTGACCATGATCTGATCTTGCTCTCGGGTCTTCCACGCAGGCCTCCACAGGCCTCGGGGTAACTGATCGGGGCGATGGCCCCCTACAGTGGTTTAAAACGCCGCCTGCTACTACAGGCGGGGCGATGGGTGGGACCGGTTTGGTCCGTGGTGTCATGTCCGGGGTTGAATGTCCGGGAATATCCTGCTGCAGTGCGATCAAGCCCGCGTGGTGTTGCGAGCGATCTGCGGACTGCTGCAGGGTGGTATGACCGTGATGGGCTTCGCCCGCCGCTCAGCGAGGTCGAGCCCGCCGGTAGTGTACCGATGGGCGCCCGTCAGCCAGTGGCGAGGAAGCAGTCTGTCCTAGGGGACTAGGTCTCGTGGCAGGCCTCTTATGTCCGGTGGTCGCCGATGGTATGGCGCGATGCCACGCAGGTGCTGGGATCGCGCTCCGTCGGCGCGCGCGAACAGAGAGGAACTCAGGCGGCGAACGAAGTCGTCCAGGCTCTCCATGTGCAGGTCTCTGGAGATGACCTGATTCCGTACGAAGCGTGGTGCTCCGGAGATGGTACGGAGTGACAGTGACTGCTGCGCTCGCAGCGACTTGCGGCCCGCTTCGCTGGTTAGCGCGAACCACGCAGGGGCCGCGTAAGTGAGTCGCGTGCGAATGTACGTCTTGTAGACGCACAGCTTCGTACGGAGTGGCAGGTGGGACGCTAGCACGGGACGGAGGAGGTTCCGCGCAGCGCGCGTCTGGTCGACCACGTTCTTTACATGGGGCCGAATCGAGAGGGTCCTGTCGATGGTCACGCCAAGGTACTTGGCCTGCGGGGACCATTCGACGCTCTCGCCCATGAGTGACATCGGGGGCGGTAGTAGTCGCGCTCGCCCGATGGAAATCGCCTGAGTCTTCGCCACGTTGACCTTGAGTCTCCAGTCCTTCAGCCATGTGGGAAGTGCATCCAGTGTTCGCTGCATCTTCAGCGCTGCATGCGGGGCATTGAGCGAGGTGGTGATGAATGCCGCGTCGTCGGCGTACAGCGCTAGTAAGACGCTGTCCGCAACTGGTATGTCGTCCGTATATCTGCTGTAACAGACGGGCGACAGGCAGCTTCCCTGGGGCACACCGGCTCTGATGGGGCGCTCCGTGGACAGGGCGTCTTCAACCGCAACTTGAAAACGTCTGTCTTGCAGGAAGGTGGCCACAGTCTTGACTACTCGGCGCGGAGTAGTAGACGTGGACAGCTTGTATACGAGCCCGGCGTGCCAGACGCGATCGAACGCCTTCTCCATGTCGAGGAATACTGCGACTGACTGCTCTCGCTTGTTGTAGGCGGAAGCAAGGTGGTGCAGTACTCTCGCCACTTGCAGTGTGGTAGAGTGTTCGGCACGGAACCCGAACTGTTCGTCGCGTGGCTGAAGGTGGGGCGTGATGTGCAGCAGCAATAGCTTCTCGAAGACTTTCGAGGTAGCCGACAGAAGAGTGATGGGACGGTAACTCCCAGGCAGAATGATGTTCTTGCCTTGCTTGGGAATCAGGATGACTCGGCCGAGCTTCCACGACGATGGGAAGTGCCCGGTACGGAGGATGCCGTTGAAAAGCCGCGTCAGCGTCGCGATGGCTCGCAGGGGTAGGTGACGCAGGGCTTCATTGGTGACTCGGTCGGGACCGGGGGCCTTGCGCAGTTTAGTTCGCCGAATCATCCTGTGGACTTGTCCGGGGGAGAACACGACGGGGTCTTCTGTCGGTGGTATCGGCGACGCGAAGTAGTCCTCCACGTGTCGCTCGATGGTCTCTATGTGTTGCACATCTGCAGTCGGGTTGGGTGTAAACTGCGTCTCCAGGTAGTCCGCGAATATCTCCGCTCGATCCTCGGCACGGTAACGTGGGGTTCCGTCACTGGCCATGAGGGGTCTAATCGGAGAGGGCTTCCCGGAGAGTTGGCGGCAGAGGCGGTGCATGCCGGACCAGTCGTCGCCGGCTCGCTCGATGGCGGAGTACCAAGATTCGTCCGCTACCGTTTCCAGTGCGTCTGATATCCTGGCGGCCAGAGCGTTCAGCCGGGTCTTCATGGTCGGGCACCGCAGGATTTGCCATTGCCTTCGCAGCTTCCTCTTCTCCTCTATCATCGCCTGTATGCGGGTGGGGAGCTGGGGTAGCCTGCGAGTGGATGCAGCGTCGAGTCTGGACTCTCGAAGCGCGTTGGACATTACTGCGCTGAGGTCCGTGGCGAGTCGGTCGACGTCTGCAGGACTCTCCACTCTAAAGGACGGCGAATGTTCGGCCATGTGTTCGGCGAAGATTCGCCAGTCCTGGCGATGTTTGGGGGAAGGCGGCGATGACGTCATCGGTGTCATATTCAGCGTCATGAGGACTGCTTGGTGGTCAGAGATGAGGTGGTCATCCAGCACGTCAAGTGACGGGGCGGAGGCTAAGCCACGAGCGACTGCTATGTCGATGACGTCCGGTGTGAGGGCTGCACAGTACGGGTAGTGCGTCGGGACCTCTGGTCCTAGCACCTCGTAGCCGTGGCGGTCTGCATCGTCCAGGAGGCGTCTGCCATCTGGGCTCACAAGGTTGGAGTTCCACGCCGTGTGCTTCGCGTTAAAGTCGCCAGCGAGGATCGTGGGCAGCGGCGAGTCCAGCAAGAGGCGGACATCAGCTACTGCGAGTCGATTCTGCGGCGGCTTGTAGAAGGCGAACACTCGGGTGGGCTGGCGGTCAATGCAGATCTCCACGCCTAGGGCGTACGACGACTGCAGCTGTGGTACTGGCAGCGGTTGGTGGATGACATTCCGACGGACCAAGACTGCTAATCCCCTATAAGCAGTCCCGATCGGCGAGGTGTGGTCCTCCCGGTAGACATAGTATCCAGGAACTTTCAACTTGTCTACTGGTCTGAGGTGAGTCTCGCAGATCAGGCCGATGTCCACTCGACGCTGAGAAAGCACGGTCTTGAGGAGACGGGTTTTCTGTTGTGAAAGCCCGTCGGCATTCCAAAATACGATCTTGCACCGCCGCGCGGCCGCTTATATACCCGTCGATCCCCGCTCCTGCGTAGATAACGACTTCATGACGTAGCGTAGAACCGTACAGGTAGTTGGTGTGTGAGTGAGAAAGTATTCGGCGGGCGCGTAGATAGACGGTTTGTTATGATGTTTGTTACAATCTCCCCCTCTGGTACTCGTTGACGTCCCGTAAGAGTACCAGGAATTAAGGGTCTCGAGTCTTCCTTGGACGACCACGTTGCCGAATGGGTACAATTGGTGTAGGAGTCTCTTCATCTCGCTTTTCAAATTTTACCATTGCTGATGTATGTTATCTTCCAATAGGATTATCAGTATCAGAAGTAGTTGTCACCTCGTGCTGACGGAAGTAGTCAACTTGCATATTCTATGGGATATTCATTGGCAGTTGGCACCCTCCCCCTGCAGTAAAGCTGCTCTTTCTTTAATGTATTGTTGGCTTGTTCTTATTTAAATATTGACGTTGGGCGCTAGAATGTTGGGAGTTGCTGTTCATCCTTCATATCCATGTGATCTTCTTCTTATTAAAATTATTTACGTTGGTCGCTAGAATGTAGGGAGTTGCTGTTAATCCTTCCATATTCAAGCCACCTTCTTCTTATTTACGTTGGGCGCTAGAATGTAGGGAGTTGCTGTTAATCCTTCCATATTCAAGCGACCTTCTTCTTATTTACGTTGGGCGCCAGAATGTAGGGAGTAGTAAGTAAAACTCTCAGGTGAGTAATAACTTATATTTCTTCCCAAACACAATTTTACAAAATAGAATTAAAGCACGTATACATTGTGAGATATGATCCTAAGCTTGAGGTGGAAGAACGGACTGCAGGTAGCTATCGCGTTCGTAACCTCGACTGGTTGTCAGAGTGGGCTGCAGGGAGCTACCGCACTCTTTAACCCGACTAGTCTTAGAGGACTGCTGAAGCTATCGCTCTAAGCCCGGTCGCTAGGCTAACTGACCATGATCTGATCTTGCACCGCCGCGCGGCCGCTTATATACCCGTCGATCCCCGCTCCTGCGTAGATAACGACTTCATGACGTAGCGTAGAACCGTACAGGTAGTTGGTGTGTGAGTGAGAAAATATTCGGCGGGCACGTAGATAGACGGTTTGTTATGATGTTTGTTACAGTTTTTTTTTTTTTTTTTAATAAATCGAGATGTCCCCCTTTCATAAAAAGGGTCCTTTCTTGCCGTTTTTACGTGTCTTTTTGTGTTATTTGTAATGGCTAACTAAAGTTATTTTTAGTTTCTATTTTTACCCGACTGCGGAACGCACAGGGTTATGTGTTCATCAGTCTATATATGTATTTTTGTTCCTTGCAGGACAGCTACAGCCTAAACGCGTGGACCGATTTTGATGATTCTTGCACCAATTTATGTCGAGTATATCAGTAGAGTATCACTGTGGAAGCCGAATTTGAGAAAAAACAAAATGGCGCCCTCTAGAAGCCATAATGTAACAAATTAAAAAATTAAAGTCGATAGACTATGGCAAGTGGGGTATCGATGAATAGGTCTTGCAAAATCATAGTTAGGTTCCCTTGATCATTTTCTCATTTTATCGATCATTTAGGATTTACGAGGTTTCAAAGGTTCATTTTTAGTGTATTCCTTTGTGTCGCACTACAGACAAAACGGCTGAACCGATTTTGATAATACTTGCACCACTAGATTTATCTTAATCTTCTGAGTGTCACTACGGAGGCCGAATTTGAGAAAAACAAAATGGCGTCCACTAGAAGCCAATAAATAAATAAAAGTCGATAGGCTCTATACCCTATCAATAGTCGATAGGCTCTATAGCAAGTGGGATATCGTTAGATAGGTCTTTTAAAATCACACCTAGGTTCCTCAAACCATTTTTCCGTTTAAATGATAATTTAGGATTTACGAGGTTTCAAAGGAAATGTTTAAAGTTCCTACTCATATCATCTATGTCTATCAAACTAGGTGGATTATCTCAAAAACCACTCAACCGCTTTTAAAAATTATATTACTTATAGAAAGCTACATTATTAACAAGTAAAATAGGCTATATTTTATTTCCAAAAAAATTAGAGATCCTCACGAAAATTGCAATAATGTGAGTTAAGTCAGAAAAAACCCATCTCATCTGAGAGCTTACGTGGCGTGCGCTGCCTAAATCGTTAAAGTTACACGACAACAATGTATGGTGGAAACGGTCCTCTCAAAAAGTTCTAAAAAAAAGTCCGCGATAGCATATAACTATCTATTAAGGTTGACTCACAATAACCATTTTTAGGATTTTCAAATTTGGTCACTGCTTTACTTGCGAAGGTACGTTTTACCAACATAGTTTTAATCGTTAATTCCTTATCAAAATAAATATCTTACTCATCTCAAGTATTTAATTTAGACAAAAATTGTCCTTTACACCATTCAATTTAGATGAATATCTTATGAGATATCATAGAAATACAGTGAAAATGACGCGGCCCACAGCGGATAGGTAAAGGGTGAAGGGCGAAGGGTGGAGGGTAGGTGGGGCGTACTCTCACAATATAATAAATATTACAGTAGTATAGTACCATATTATTGTACACCTAAGCTTAAGGCTTTAAGAGATGTCAAACTGCCTCAGTATTAGGATGTTTAAGTCAAATTGTCGTATTATCTGATAGTTGAATCCGTAAAGAAAAAATATGTAACGGAAGATATAGGCTTAATAAACATTTCTACTGTAAAAAATGTTTACTTTTTTCAAACCCTCTTTCAGAATAAAATCCCCAAAGAGTATCTACTTTTGTCATACTTTGAAAATTGTCTGCAAAACGGCACAAGCTTTTTAATTAGTTCTTGCACACAAAAATAGGTCTTAAAAATCACAATATTTTTACTGGCGAGTTTTATTTTTACTCCCTATAACAAGCGTGTAAAGTAATTTTCCCCCGAAATTTAAGTATATTAGTGAGAACGTGGCTGCTCCGTCGCCCTGTAAACACCCGCGAGCCCTTCGGCAGTCCGTTTCGGGACATTGTCGAAGGTGGACTGCACGTCGGTGTCGGAGCGAATTTGTTGAAGTTAATTTTGAATTTTGAAGGGTTTATACTCATTTGTACATATTTAAAATTTTAGAAATACTTTCAGTTATTATCTGTAAATTAGTAGGTGTAAATATTTCTTTTTTAAGAATTTAATTTTTTAAGTGTGCAAAGTAGGTGCAAAGACTAAATAAGGTTCTGTAGTGACAAGCGATTGTAAAATTTTTTTCCTCCGACCCGACGGAATAGATTATAATATTTTTAATGCAAAATTACTTACTAATAATATTATTGCTACTAATAACTAAAATCCATACTAATAATAATTATAATGTATGCGTAAGTGTGTCTTTCTGTCTGTCTTTCTCAGATGTAAATGTGCCATTTTTGAATTCTAACAACTTTTAGGTTTTAGTAAATCCATTATACTACCGACTGCCTCGTTGGTCTAGTGGTTAGCATAGTCGACTGCGGATCATCGAGGTCCTGGGTTCAATTCCCGGTCGGGCATAAAAAAGTTAGGTATTGGGTTTTTCAATTAAGAAATTCTCAGTGCCAGCCCGGAGTTGGAAGTTGGTGATGTTTCATCCCCGTGCCTCGGAGAGCACGTTAATCCGTCGGTCCCGGTTATTATCACTAACTTGATAATAATCGTTAAAGCCCGCCAACCCGCATTGGAGCAGCGTGGTGGGTCTAAGCTCTAATTCCCGCTCTCCTATGAGAGTGGAGGCCTGTGCCCAGCAGTGGGACGTTAATAGGCTATAGTGATGATGATGATGATTATACTACCGAGACAAAATCATTTTCTCTGCGACTGAGAGACTGCGGAAAAGCAAGCATTATAATTTCAGCGTGTATAATATCATAATATGGAATCGAAATTCGTGATGACAAGCTGGGAACACCTGCACTCCTATTCTCTAACTCCGTGGCTATCATCATATATTAATTATATATTTTATATTCATCATAGTCATGGAAACATAACAACTTGAATTTCAAAATGGCGGCAACTTTGTTAAATTTTGGTAACAGTTTCCTGTTTTGTGATCCCAGAAAGCCGTAAATATCGATTTTGAACGAAATCGGTCAATTAACAAAGAATTTCAAAATGGCACCGACTTTTTTAAATTTTGGTAACAGTTTCCTGTTTTGTGATCCCTGAAAGCCGTAAATATCAATATTGAACGAAATCGGTTATTTAACAAATAATTTCAAAATGATATCTATCAATCCTATTCGTTATTCTTCGGCCGACGCGACGCGGTCTTTGTTAGAACTTTGAACGAATATAAATAATAATATATAATATATTATTTACTAAGTGTGGTGTTTTATTGTAGATAAAGATATTATGATTATTACTATTAGTTTACAAATAGAATGAGTAGGTACTAAGTTAATATTATTGTAAAATATTTTTCTGTCATGCATGTTTTCGAGCGTCATATTTCAGAAAGTATTCGGTCTATTGAAATGAAATAAAAAGCATTTTGTAGAAGATTTCATGAATTTTCATTTTGGTCTTGTCGTTTTTTTCCTAGCTCTTATACATTTCGTGTAGATCACAAGAAACTTGCACGATTTTTCAAAAAAAAAAAAACAACTACGCAAAATAAGCCGGCATATTTCCAAAACTATTTATCCGATCATAATGATTTAAATGCCACTTGGTAGATTATTTAATGTAGATTATTTTCGCCATAAATGGTTTTTTTCTAGCACTAATATTTTTTGAGAAAATTACAAAACACTGCGGTCGGGGAGACGTTTCAGGGCATAGGGGGGAACGCCCGCGGCCTAAGGGGGGGGGGGGGGGGAATTTTTAAGAGGTACTTCTCAGACCCCAAGGAACACTTGTGCCAAAAATCAGCTTTACATTTTTTATTTTAGGGTTCCCATACATAGCTTGCACAAGTAGCCTGGGCTAGTAAGGTTTCAAGGTAAAGCTAAAGGTAGGTATTAAAGAAAGTTTACGTATTTGTGACTTATGATATTTATGCGCAAACATAAATATAAAATAGGCATTATCCCATAAAATAGCACTTGTTCCCTCTGCAGTCTATAGTCTTTGGCCTAGTTTGCGTAGTTCCGGGCGTAGCCGCTATACGGCATTACCGTCGGCAAAAGTCCCGCTGGTCTGCGTTTCGTCAAGGTCATTCGGCCTTCTTAACCCCTTAATGTGACGAAATAACAAGTCTCAAAAAACTTGATGATTTTTACTCCTTCAATCGATCAGTCAATAAATTCATCAATCCCACATGCAGCGCATATTCGACTAACATAACTTCCGACTAACATTTTTAATGTCTATTATAATATTAGTTCCGAGTCCACTTAGTTATAAACTAAATACTAAATAAATAAATACGTCCACTACGTACTAAATACGTACAATTTGTGTTTTTGAAAATACTTAAAAATACCTACTTTTTTTGCATTGTCTACGGGCATTTTCGTAAGTGGCCGACGTTCATTGCCGAGGTCTCGTGACGTCGATGCGATAGGACTCTCGAAAATTAATAAGCACATTTTTAGGAAAAATAGCAGATTTACGAACTTTACCAAATTAATATTAGCATTATAACATATGCAAATTTGATGATAGTTATGGTGATCACCGCTCGTCATTACGAATAAATTAATCCGATGCTTATTACTACTTCTCATACAAAATACTTATTAGTGCCTTTGTTGCTACCACAGAATAGGTAATAGGTGCTAGTTACTTCGGGCAGATAAAACGTTGCCTGTTTCCGATAAATACTTCACAAAAAAGTTTGAAATAAAAAAGTAATTTATAAACACAAAAACCCGACTGCTTGGATACCAAAAAGTATAAAACAAGACATGAATTGAAGTATTTCATTATTATCAATTTAAATCGTATAATATTAATAAAATGTATCAAGGAGCAGTCGCACGTCCAATAGCTAACCTTAACGTGCGACTGCGCCTTGATACATTTTATTAATATTATACGATTTAAATTGATAATAATGAAATACTTCAATTCATGTCTTGTTTTATACTTTTTGGTATCCAAGCAGTCGGGTTTTTGTTTTTATAAATTACTTTTTTATTATTTCTAATTTTCTTCATTTAAGATTTATTCCGGCTTTGCGAGGAACAGAGCAGTGCGATTTATATACTAGTATCGTTTTTATATGCTCATCATATTGGACGAACTATGCATCTCTATCGACTGCTCTGTTCCTTGCAATAGCGAATTTGGCTATTTTGCATGCGTATTTTATTAACGCTTTACGGCCGGAGGCCTCGCTCAGGATGGTGGGCACGGAGCCCCTGCAAAAGTTCATTTGCAATTCCTGTTGCAAGTCTTCACGAGCCGCCATATGCTGTGGACAGTCCATCAGAAGATGCAGGATCGATTCTGATGCACCGTCATCACAGATGCAGCATGGGTTGTCCTTGAGTTTGAACCTGTGCAGGTACTCCGCGAACCCTCCATGACCCGTCAGCACCTGGGAGAGCACCATACCATGGTCGACGTGCTTCACTATTCGATGAGCGAACCGCACATCCGGCAGAAATATTTTCGTGGTGCCTGCGGTTTCTTCCGATATGTACCGCCTGTTCCATTCGTCAAGCGACTCCTCGCGGAGTAATCGCTTAACGAATGAAACAGGACACCGGTCATAGTCCGGTTTCCTTTTCAGGTTTAGAGCTGCCTCTTTCGCGAGCTCATCGGCTCTTTCGTTTCCCTCCAACCCCGCATGCGCTTTCACCCAAAACAAGGAGACTTCTTTGTTTTGGGTGTGACAAATTTTTAAATTGTCAACAATGTTTGTTACCAAGGGGTGGAGGGATTTGCGCCCGACCACTGACTCAAGGGAGGATCTTGAGTCGGTGTATATGCCGATGGAGGCTTCTGGGCGCTTCGTCGCGATAGAGACAGCTCTATCCAGGGCAAGGAGCTCAGCCTGGTAGACCGAGCAGTGCGCACCCAACTTTAGCTTGACGGCTTTGGTTTCGGCCTCTTGATTCCATATGGAGAGCGAGGCCCCCACTTTTCCGTCGATTTTACTGCCGTCGGTAAAGATGCGCACCGCTTGAGTGTTGTTTCTCTCAAGGTCCTCTCGGTCCACCAGGCTTGTAAACTGTAGGCACATCTGTTCCGCCGGATGGGGTTGTTTGCAGTATGGCACTCTTCCCTCCATCTCCCTGTCCCCGAGCACACGCTGGGACACTTCCTTTTTGGCCTCGTACAGAGCCGCTGCCTCTCGGATCCTAAGATCCAAAGGAAGTATCCCGGCCAGAATCAGAGCCGCGTTCAAGGAGACGGTTCGATACGACTTGGTCATTTTCTGTGCGAAGCCCCTTTGGAGTGCACTCAAGCGCTTCCGCACTCCAAGCTTTGAGGCGGCAGGCGCCCAGGCACAGGCGGCATATAGAACTATTGGCTCCACCACTGCAGTATAAATGGTTTTAATGACTTGGGGGTGGAGGCCCCAGCTAACTTTGGCGGCTCTCGACAGTTGTTTGTATAGTCCTTCAACTCTCCTGCAAGTGTTGCTTACATGCGAGTTGAAGGTCAGCTTATTGTCGATTGTAAGCCCCAGGATCTTTATTTCGCCGGACAGTTCAATGCCGATCCCGCCCATGCTCAAGAGCGGGGAGTCGTATTTCAGTTTATTGGTTATAACCATCGCCTTGGTTTTGTGCGGTGCGAACCTAAGTTTGTTACGGTCTCCCCACTCCTGAACATACGCTAGTGCAGCATTGGCCCGTTGCGAGACCTCCAGCCCTGTGTCGCCGTCGAAGACGAGGACAACATCGTCGGCAAAGGCCTGACAATAATCTCCCCGCTACCCCAGGCCTTGCAGTAGTGGATCCAACAAGAGTTTCCACAAGACGGGACCCCCGATGGAGCCTTGCACACACCCCTTGGTGGTGTTGTGTGTGTGTTCTGCCCCCGCGTACCTCACTCTGACCTTCCTATCCCGAAGATAACTGTCAATCACCCTGCGGATGTTTACGGGACAGTTCTCTTCAGCCAGTCTGACTCTGATGGCTGGCCACCAGGCGCTATCGAAGGCCCCCTCTATGTCGAGTGAGACCACTGTTACAATTTTCTTTTCTTTAAGTTTTCCGTAGATATACTCCATCAGGACATAGAGGGCGTCTTCTGTGCTTCTCTGGGGCATAAAGCCAAACTGGCGTTCACTGATCCCGGGCAGAATATGCCATTTTATGCGATTAACAACCATCTTTTCGAGGATCTTGCCCAGAACTGGTAACAGTCCGATCGGACGATAGGCTTTGGGATTGGTGTAGTCCTCCTTTGCTGGTTTTCGGAGGACTATCACAGTGGCCTCCTTCCACAGGATCGGAAAGTGACCCAGTTCTAGGCACTTGTTGGCCAGAGCGAGGAACGCGTCGGGGTTTAACGCTATGGCGCGTTGGCAGATGTCAGCGGCGAGGCCGTCCGAACCGGGGGCCTTCTTGGGGTTGAAGCTCGAGGCGGCGTTGCTCAATTCAACAGCGGTAAACTGTGGATCCAAATATTCATTTGGAGTCCACTCGTTCACATGTTCAGCTGCTCGCCTCGTACGCTGGTGGTCCGCATTGTCTTCCACCCCAAGATCCTCCGGGTAGAATATTCCCGCAAGCAATGTCGCCGATTCATTCGGGCCATAGGTTTTACCATCTTTGACGAGTGGCATGTCCTCTTTCCTCACTGCGGTTCTACCTATGACTCTGTATATCCCGTCCCATAAACCCTCTCTGTCCTGACGCTCACAGAAGGCCTTCCAGCTCTCTATCTGTGCCCGTTTAGCATGTAGTTCGTACATTTCCTTGGCCTGCAGGTACTCACTCACGACTCTGTTTCTACGGACTGGTGCAGCGCAACGGATGCGTCGCTTTTTAGTGCCGACTTCGCGTTTCATTGATTCGAGCTCATCATTCCACCAAGGTAGGCTAAGGCGTTCGGTACTTTTCCTGATTGGCATGCTTGCTTCGCAGGCTGCCACTATTGAATTTGCGTACGATTCAACACAATTATCAAGATCTGCTTTATTATTAATTTTATCTATTTCCTCTTTTTTGTGTAGATTTTCTGTTTGTAATTGGGTGAGTTTCGCTTGGAACTCACTCCAATTTGCCTTTTTTGTGTTGAATCGCCGCGTGGTCCTGTCTATTACCACCAAATTTTCTTTTTTTTAGGTTAATACGAAACGTGATAGTATTGTGGTCCGAGCTCGTCACGCTTTCTTCGACCATCCAGTCCGTCACCAGCAGGAGCGCGTCTGGTGAACACGCCGTAACATCGACACAACTAGAGTACCTTTTATTTCCTCTAATCGTGTCGAAGGTAGGGACGTTACCCCTGTTAAGTACCTGCAGGTCCAGCTCTTCAAGGCTCCCAAAGAAGGCCTCCCCTCTGCTGTCGGTTTTTGTGCTACCCCACCAGGTGTTCCAGGCGTTCGCATCACCTCCCACTAGAACATAACGGGAACCCATGCTCGCGACCACCCCGGCTATTTGTCTCAGGTATGGCTCTATCGGTTGGTTGGGCTCGAAGTAAAAAGAGACGACACACATGTCCCAAGCGCTCGTTTTTATTCTTACCACCACGATGTTATTGGTGGTAAGTTTAGGGTCCAGGTTTACTACCATGTCGCTGTCGAATACCACGATTGCGGCTTTGACATGGCCGTCTCCCCTATTTGTAGTAACGGAACGTTACCAATGTAAGTTGTCAAACGTCAGGCTCTGACAGTTGTCAGATTGACATATCCTCTCACTACCTTGACTTTATAGCAAGCGGACGTGTATTCTAATATTAATTAATAATTATTAAAAAGAACAAAATAAAGAACACCGAAGACCCAAAACATCTTTTATTATAATATACTACACTATTTGCGCACTGGAAAACGCGCGCGCCCCTATAGACTCGCAATGAGCCAGCCCCTCCGACGTAGGGCTCCTGGACTAACGCCAGGGCTACCTTTCTATTAGTGGCCTCGAGCATTAGCTCCTGTGTGGCGAGCTGTTTGCGTTGCAAGTTCGCCTGGAACACCCGATAGGGTCTCACAGCTGTTCCGGTTTTGCCCGGGGCAACTTTAGCAGTAGGCTACAGTTGCCCTGGCCAAGGCCTCCCATTTCCGACGCACTACGCATTCCGGAGCGAACGCGTTGTGAGTTGCGTCAAGCCCAGCCTGCATACAATTGCAACAGGAGGGGGGGACTCCTGCTTGCCACTTTGGGCAGCTCGCCTTCATGTGGGCCTCCCCACAGTGGCTGCACTTCATTTGGGACTCCTTGCAGAATCGTCTGCTGTGCCCGTACCCAAGGCACTCCGAACACTGGGTGAGCGGAGACTGGTCGGACACTCTCACCCTCTGCAGCTCAACGCGAACTGCACCCGCCTCTGTCATGGCGGCCCATACCTTTGGGGACACCCTCAGTATAACGTGGCACATGAGGGGATTCCTGGTTTTTCGCCTGTATCTAATTTCTATTCGGATCTCGTCACTGTCCAAGTTCTTAAAAAGACCCGCGTTTTGGGTTTGCAGTGCCTGAAGGACGTCCTCATTAGTGTTGTACTGGAGGACGTCCTTCAGGATCACTAGCGGGTCTTTGTTTTTTATTTCTTCTACTTTAAGGTCCACGTTCTTTAGTCTTTGCATTACTTTTTCTCGCTCCTCCTTCGTGCTACATCCCACTATAACTTTCCTATCCTTAGCTCTTCTGACTCTGTCTACTTGCACTCCCGTTTCTTTGGCATTAATTGCCTTCCTTATACGCTGGAGTACTTCTTCGCCGGATTCCTCCTCATCATTAGAGGCGACGGCGACTGAGTGCAGTGCTGGCCGCTCTGTTCAGCGACTTTTCATCTCGCCAGCGGCCACATTCGCATATGTCAGTCGCCGTCGCTCCTCCCTATCTTCTTCTATTAAGCGGCTCAATCTTGTAATCTCTTCCGTGTTCTTCTCCAACAGCTTTGTGTGCTTCTCCAGGTTGCTCAAATCGGGAGTGGGTGTGACTAAAGCCGGTTTTTCTCCTCCCTCTGCCTCTACGTACTTCCCCCCCCTTTTCCCCCACTTCTTTGGTCAATTCGTATAACCTCTCTATAGCCTGGGTCACCCCCGCTTTGATGCCAGCTTTCAGGTTTCGGGACTCGTCTAACAACGTTTTAGCCCCAACGAGGCAGGCTTTTGCCTCCGTCCTTCGGCTGGCATATTTGGCGGAGGAAGGCCCGTTTTTCTTGTTCTTTTGTTGGGTCCCTCGTACATTAGAAAGGGCTGGTGTGGTGATGTCTTCTGCTGGTGCTGGGGTATCCTGTGTTGCTTCTGTTGAAGGTTCGTTCTCCGATCCCATGTCGACGAAAAACGTTTCGGACATTCGCCTTTCGCTTTCCGTGGACATGGCGACCGCGACGTCCTTGGGGGGTGTTTTGAACACAGTCTTAATTGAAATCAAATAAATTGTTAACCTACCTGAAAATACAATATCTAATAAATAGTTAAAATAACTGGGTTGTGTAAATGGCAACCCAGTTCCAAATAATACTAACCTAACCAAAATAAGAGGAATGTCTAAGAATACTTAAAGTAACTGGGTTGTGTAAAGCAACCCTGTTGTCAAATAGAATACTAACCTAAGTAAAAATAATGTCTACTAACTAGTTAAAATAACTGGATTGTGTAGAGCAACCCAGTTGTCAATTAAAGTTAAAATTAAAATACTAAAATAAATTATTTACTTGGGTGTGTAAGTGGCTCCCAACGTCAATCCTACAGTCTAAGAGTGGTGGGGAGGTGTATAGAGTCTCCCCCCGTCAGGTACAATATTTCTGAAAACGCAGATTCTCCAATTTCGGGATATTTAAAATATTATTAAAATTGGCCGGCTCTCCATAAGGGACTGCTCCCTGCCCTGCCAACTGTCTAACGACAAGTGGGCGGGTGGGTGGGGCCCGTTTCCGCGTTTTTCTTAGCGGAAAATCGCGGAAACCCGCTGGAAATCGGCCGCGCGCACGAATGCTCGCTCGCAGGCTCTGCCTGGGCCGGGAAGAGCCGGAAAATTGAGAAAATTGGTAAAATTTAGCCGAAATATTTCTATGTCCAAATTTGGAAAAAATTTAATTTTTGTTTTTCTGTTGCAGGTCGACGGAGCCGGTGAAAAGCGACGCCCTGTGAAAATTTTACGCGAAAAATGTTGAAAATCGAGCGACGGCGCGAGATTTTCCTAAGTTTTCGTGTAACGATCGATGTTTCATCATCTTATACAGTTGATCGTGTATACGGACAGCTACTTTTTGTTATACTTGTCTGATACAGTATCTTAGCACAAAATTATCGTTAGGAAAACAGCAACAATTAGATGCATTCTAGAATTAATGAAAAATTTGTAGCGTCCCGTTATAACATTAAGTTTCCAGTATCTATAGTTCCACAAAATATTACCACAGAATAGGTACAAGAATTACAACACACTTTCCCTCAACACTTCACGTGGTTATATCCAGGTCAAGATTTAATTAATTATGTCTGAGTATCCTTCTCCATAAGCCAGGTCAATTTGCATGTAATATGTAAGGGGAATAGATTGAAAATGCACGAGCAGTTTTTCGCTTCTTGAATTTTCACTATACTAGTGTAACGTTGGAGTCTTTCTTGGGTATCCGGGGAAGTGTTCCAGGAACTGAGTTATAGTCGCCGACTCACTAGACCCGGTGTGCGTTCTATGAAAGAGTCCACGTTAACAGTGGGTTGATCTAAATTAGGGTAACGGATGATGAATGGTTATTTTATAATAAATAAAAGAGAGATCTGTTATACAACGTGAGGAATATATTTATATAGGCACAATTTTCAATGTTTATAAACAGTTTTAATATCAAATTACATTACTGAAGTACTTAAAAGTATTCTTAATTTTACCATTTAAAAGGAATACCGTTCCTACACTAGGTGGCCACCCAAGCTCGGCTTTGACTCGGCTAGCTCCGGGAGAATCTCAAAAGGTCGAGTCCGGCTTGAATAACGCACAGATCAAAGCCTCACCCAGATAGTCCACTGAAATGCCTATATGATTTGATTAAAAGACCTAAATTTATTTGAATGAAATTTGAGTTTAAGTTAGACCTGAATACCGCAACCATCACTATTTGTGCAGACCATCATTCTGACTTCCATGTAAAAGGAATTAATAATAATTAAGCATAAATGCTATTACGACCTGAAGTCGCGCGAGGCCGCCGTCCACGAACCACGAGGCAACATGTGGCCGAAGCTGCTCGGGTCTCGAAGCTCGAGGGGTCACACGTGCACGTCGTCACCCCGGCGCGAATCGACACGAGGTAGAAACATTTGCCGTATTCGTGATGTCAATTAAGTAAGATTCGGGGAAAATACTTATGCGTACAAAAATACTACCATTATGTCAAACCCAAGTTAAATTTGAGAAAGATTTAACTTTACAAGGTGGATGACCATTTTTAATAAATAAAAATAAACTATAGAAGTGAAAATAGATTAATCTGAGTTAATCCAATCATCACAATTATCTATTTAGTTATCTATCTAGTTATTTAACTAGTTAATTAATTGATTTATTTATTTATCTAGTTAATTAATTTATCCCGTCCACCTGTCAACAAGAAAAAACGGGTGTGAGAATATTGTATTTAAACAAAATTAAGGAGTACAAAGCCCTAACGATATTTACCCGACATTAAATGCGGGAGGCGCTCCCTATTCCCCAACCATATGATCACCGTACAGGTCTGCAACAATGCACAAGAAAACCACTAAACACGCGGCACTAAATTTACAACGCTGTGATCACTTTCGTTTCTTCCACTTACCATTTCCAGAGATATTTCGCAGCCAGGATTTTATAACCCGCGTGGGTTACCACACCACAGCCATGTCAGGCCACACCTTCAATTTTTCCACCAGCACTACCAGCATTTGCCTCGGGGCGGACCACAGCAGAAAAAAGGGGTTCCCACACAAATTTCTGCCTTTTATAGGCGAAAACACGACCCGGAAATGCGGAAAGTAACTGTTATACCATTTTGACCCGAACTGACTCGAATTGTCTAAATTTTCATAATATTTTCGTGACAAGACTCCTTTTTTGCAAGCAATCCTGCCATATTTTTCACAAGTTCCGAAACGTTCATTTTAAGCGCTATGAGACAGATAATATATTTAATGAAACACAGAGCGACGTCCTATATTTCTATCGGCCACAGAGCGCCTCAACCAACCGCAGAACGCGGAACCCGGAGCTGTCACCAAAGACCCATCGATCGACTGCGTCTTATTCGGAACGATGTCGATAGATGTCGCTAGCAGTAAAATTTCGATCAAAACAAAATTTATTATGTTACAGTACCTCCTCCCCAGGGAAAAGGTTCAACGTAGGTGAACCGTACGCTGCCCTCAGCGTCACTGCAATCAGTTTTTCCACTGGAAATACAGAAATTCTACGAGAGAAAAAATAAACAAAAAAAATAAAGGCACCGAGGAGGGAGAGAAAAAAAATCTACAAATTATAGCCTATATAAACACAACGACTTATCCTATTTACTAAGCCTATGCTGCGTCTGGAAATGACCCATTTAACCTAATTACTACAAAACTATATTCATATTATTATTCCCCTAATCTATGACACACAAACGACCTCTACCTATAACTAACTATACAGTCTAAATAACAATCAAAGGTTGCTTAGAACCTGGCTCTATGCCTACGATCCTGCAGCCTGATTTTACTGTAGATTAACGCGATTCCTGTATCGCAAAATATGAAGGCGCGATTCCTATATCGCAAAACATAAAAGCGCGATTCCTATATCGCCATTTCGAGAACTAGTCTCGTTAAAATGTCGGTTATGAAAACCGTAATTTCCTAGTGTCTTGGAACAAAGTCCTAGCCTCCAAGAGCTAAAGAGAACACTGGAATCAACGTCACTGTGCAGAAGCACAGCAAGGGTAAGTACGAAAAGAAAACTTTCACGTACATGTAGACAATATGCCTAATTAAACGAACAAAATGGTTGGAAGACTTACCGAATGTCTCAGCTCAATCATGATTTCATCAATCCGACTAACTAACATACTTCCTTTTCATACTCTACTATCATACGTCACGCATTTAAACCAGGTAGCAACTTTCCTCTCAAAGTATACCACTTCTCTGTCACTTTTTGTGTATAAAAAGTTATACAATTTAAACACTAATTTAGATTGAAATGAACTGAGTTACAATCTAAGCCTTTAAATCTTTAATATGCCAAGAGCCGATTTTTGTGCCGTCGACTCTCTCCAACTCATATACCAATGGTGATAAAACTTTGACGACCTTGCATTTCTCATTTTTCGGGGCTAGTTTGGACATCTTGAACTTATCCTTATCGCTTTGGGTATATGTGGCTTTCCAAACCCAGTCCCCAACCGAGAATTTTGCATTTCGGCGCCTAAGATTGTAATGAGTTGCATTTTTAGCA
The DNA here is from genome assembly GCA_963932025.1 of Erebia epiphron. Lineage (NCBI taxonomy): Eukaryota > Metazoa > Arthropoda > Insecta > Lepidoptera > Nymphalidae > Erebia > Erebia epiphron. Next base: position 23,214,699 of record OZ009952.1, read on the forward strand.
TGTGCCTCATGTAATTTTTCCCGAACCTTTTCAAAAATTTCCCCTAAAGTGCCAAATTTTCCTGCATACTCGTCGCGCGGCATACCTACACTATATTCATTGTTCGCATCTAAGTAGAAGTTCCCATTTATTACGGGTTCGCGGGCATGAACCAAGAAAAACGGTGAAAATCCAGTTGATTCATTTACTGCACTATTTAGTGCGAACTGGATTTTGCACAGGTTCTTATCCCACGAACGATGGTCTTCTTCTACATAAGATGCGGCCATTTGCATGACTACTTTATTGTAGCGTTCTACCGTATTTACCTGTGGGCAAAACTTTGGAGTATAGTGCAGTTTTGGTATGTTATATCGTGTGATGACATTCCGGAAATTCGTACCAGTCATTTGAGTCCCGTTGTCCAGGATCACTGTCTCTGGAGTCCCGTGTACCAAAATTACACCCTCTTCAAAATGTTTTGCCACTAATTCAGACGTAGCGCGACGTAAGGGAAAAAGAAGAGTATACTTCGAGAAGCAACAAGTTATCACCAGAAGGAATGTATAACCAGATCGGGATCGTGGCAGCGGACCAACCAAATCCACTGACACTACCTGAAATGGTCGTGAACAAACCTTTGGTTTTCCCATTAAACCAGGGATTGCTTGCGTAGAGTGTTTATACGCCTTACATACTTCACATGCATTTATAAATTCCGTAACATCCTTGTGCATTCCTGGCCAATAATACCGGAGACACAGCCGTCTATGAGTTTTAAAAATACCCAAATGTCCGGCTGTTGCCTCAGTATGATTTTCCCGAATGATTTCTTGTCTCCTCCCTTTAGGAATCACCTCTTTCCAATCAAATTCCCTTAACAGGTTATATTTACTTTTACTTAAGCGATATAATTTATTATCTTTAATCATAAAGTTTGGAAAGTTAGTGGGGTGAGACAAGCAACCATTGTGTAACCTTTCATACCATTCATCTTTCATACCGGTCGCGGATGTTCTAGGTGCCGAGTGAATCGCCTCCACCTTTATTAGGCGGGATAAGGCGTCAGGTACCACATTATCGGTTCCCTTCCTATGCTCTATTTCAAAATTGAACTGAGACAGTCGGCAACCCCAACGTGCTAGTCTACCGGATGGGTTCTCCAAGTTTAGGAACCATTTTAGTGATGAATGGTCTGTAACGATTTTAAATTTCTTCGAACCTAGGTATGCTTGAAACTTTTCTACTGAGAAGATTACTGCTAACGCCTCTCGCTCAGTAGCGCTATAATTCCTTTCATTCTTGTTCAAGGACCTGCTGACATATGCTATCGGATGTTCATGTCCATCGACCTCTTGCGACAACATACCTCCTAACCCATAAGCTGAAGCGTCGGTGTGTACCGTGAACGGCTTTTCGAAATCTGGAACTGCGAGAACAGGAGCTGAGACCAGTGCATTCTTTAGCAGCGTGAAGGCTTCATCAGCTGCGTCACTCCACTGGAATTTTGGCGCATGCTTGCCTTTGCTGGTCAGCTTGTTCAATGGAGCTGCAATAGTTGAAAAATTTCGAATAAATCGTCTGTACCATGAACAGGTACCCAGAAATACCTTTACTTCTCGTGCAGAGGTAGGGGTAGGGAAATTTAGTATTGCCGCAATCTTGTCAGGGTCTGTACGTAAGCCATACTCGTCAACAACATAACCAAGATATTTGATGGACTCTCTAAAGAATTTGCATTTTTCGAAAGAGACGGTTAAATTTGCTGCCTTTAGTTTATTTAAAACTCTATTTAGCAGTAACAGATGTGTAGAGAAATCTGACGAACAAATAACAATATCGTCGATATAGCAAAATACATAACCGTTGTCGATATCACTGCAAAAATTTTGATTTATCAATGTATCCATCAATCTTTGTTGACGGGCTGGTGCTCCGCATAATCCGAATGGCATGACCTTAAATTTATATAATCCACGGCCTGGAACGGTGAAGCTAGTTTTCTCCTGCGAGCTCTCTGACAGTGGAATTTGCCAGAACGAGGATGATAAGTCTATAGTAGACAAGAACTTAGCCTCCTTCAAACTATCCAAGATCTGTGGAATGTAAGGAATTGCGTAAGAGTCACCTTTTGTAACAGCATTAAGCTTCCTACAATCTAAGCAAAATCGCCAATCACCGTTTGATTTTTTAACAAGAATAGCTGGATTATTCCAGGGACTTTCACTAGGTGTGACGACGTCTAACGCTAGCATCCTATCTAATTCAGCTTGTAATGCTACCTTTTTGTCAGGAGACAGCGGATATTGTTTGACACGGACCGGTGCTGAATCACCTGTGTCAATCACATGCTCTATCAACGTAGTCCTACCTAATCCTTTCTTGTCAAAAGAGATGTCACTATATTTCTCCATTATGGCTCTGGCCATTTCTTGCTGATCGGCAGCCAAATGGTTAAACGGTTTTATTGCGTTGATACCTTTTGAATGAATTGAATCACAAAAGCTTATTGGTGAACTCCTATAATCTATGTTTTCAAAAATTTCTGGGGCTAACTTGAAAGCTTTCCAGAAATCGCATCCCAGTATAATCTCAGAAACTACTGATGGAATTACTATAAACTTTATTGCACACGTAATATTATTGAATGTAATAGGCAAATAAATATGTCCCAGTGATTCTAGCTGTACGCCATTTGCTACTGTACAGGAATCATCAACAAAGCTATTAAAAGAATAACCTAACTGAGTAAAAATTTTATGTGAATTATTTCCTAAAATTGATATACACGCTCCTGAGTCTAATAAACCGTAAACTTCTAATTCTCCAATGTTAAATTTCAAATATGGCCGAATATCATCTTTTTGAGGACAGAATCGGACTGTAGCTATTGAATCATAGTTTTTGAATTTTTGAGCTAAACTACAGTCCGAGTTTACTAGTTTTTTTTGTTTTTTTTTTGAGTTGTGGCTTTATTATTATTACATTTAGGACAAGTTACTTTAGTAAAGCCTGGGGTTTTGCATGTAAAGCAGTGAACCCCCTTAGGTCTAGGCTGTCTTGATGGACAATGACAGCAGCTAGAGGACGGACCCGCAGTAGGACGGTTATTATCCTTAACATTATCACTTGTCCGTCTATTTCCTGTAAACCTCTTTTGATTAAAATTTGGTTTCGGTAAATTTTGCTTTTCCTTGTCCCTCAGGTCTAAATATGCCACCGGTTTATTTTTGTTTTTATAAGCAAACTCAGAAGTTATAATACTCGTAGCTTTACCAGGCTCCGAAAAATTCTTTGCCTGTTGTGTCGTCGCCTCAATCTGCCTACAATAGTCCTTCAATTGAGAGACGGAGCTAATTGGAACTAATGCCAATTGCTGTGAAAAAATGGGACGGATATTGTGCAATAAAATTTCTATTTTGGTTTCCTCGGGTAAATCTATCTTAAGTCTAGCAAAAAGACAGGCCATAATTGAGAAATATATGTGAACAGGCTCATCTGTGCCCTGTGTTCGAGACCTAATTTCACTTTGTAAGCGATAATCGTAGTCTGCTGGATTGAATTCGCTGAGAATAAGAGCTTTAAGCTCCGACCATGAGCTTACCTGGTTTTTAACTCCTCGATACCAGAGGAGCGCTTGCTCACTGAACAATTGAGCCGCCGACTTGACGAGCCTGCTGTCTGATACCCCGTAACAACTCTGCAACTCTTCAACTCTTTCAATGAATGACCGAGGATCCGTCGAACCGTTGAACTTGATGTTCCACTTCGCTACGTTCTTTTCCCCGGAACACTCGAGTGAAGGAGATTCAGGAGGCAAGGCAGGAGTTTCTGAAACGTTAATGTTAGGAGTTTCAATGCGGGTTAATAATTTTTCAAGTTTCCTAGACAGGCTTTTGGCGTTTTCATTGTCTGAAATTCTATTTAATCTATGGTATAGATGGTAAGCTAGGGCTTCGGCTCTAGCGAAAGAAGTTCTTTCTTTCGACTCCTCCCAGCTATCTAACAAGGACACGAGCACTTTAATTTTCTCATAAATGATTTTTACTTCACTATCTGCACTAAGGTTTGTTACTTGAATGGCCTCAGCTGGGCATTCTTTTGAGAGAACCCTCAGTTGTTTTCTGAGTTCCTCTACCGTATTTCCCGGAGTTTCCGAACGAATAGTTACCTCATAAATTAATTCATCCTTATGTAAGGCATGAAATTGAATTATTCTAGATTTATCCATGTTTGAGATTGATGGTGCACACAATTACAACAAGGAACTAGAGATAAGCCTAATATTTGGACTTATAAATACACAAGCTACTATACTCCACTAACGATAATACACTCTTATTACAGTATGTTATCTATGAGAGAGTGCCGTGTTATATAAAAATAAAAAATCTAATCAAATACTTATGACTAGTACTACAAAACACACTATTACTAAAAAACACAATAAATGAGCCAGACTGATGGTTTGCTTTACATGAACTAACTTAACAATCATTCACCACTTTATACTAAACATGTTCACAATAATCAACCCTTTCCAAAAACAGAGTAAATAAATATAAAAAATCATAATAATATAAAATTAACTTTCTAATATAAAATTAACATATATTTGCATTAGTTTAATAATGAGTTGGGCGCCAGTGTAACGTTGGAGTCTTTCTTGGGTATCCGGGGAAGTGTTCCAGGAACTGAGTTATAGTCGCCGACTCACTAGACCCGGTGTGCGTTCTATGAAAGAGTCCACGTTAACAGTGGGTTGATCTAAATTAGGGTAACGGATGATGAATGGTTATTTTATAATAAATAAAAGAGAGATCTGTTATACAACGTGAGGAATATATTTATATAGGCACAATTTTCAATGTTTATAAACAGTTTTAATATCAAATTACATTACTGAAGTACTTAAAAGTATTCTTAATTTTACCATTTAAAAGGAATACCGTTCCTACACTAGGTGGCCACCCAAGCTCGGCTTTGACTCGGCTAGCTCCGGGAGAATCTCAAAAGGTCGAGTCCGGCTTGAATAACGCACAGATCAAAGCCTCACCCAGATAGTCCACTGAAATGCCTATATGATTTGATTAAAAGACCTAAATTTATTTGAATGAAATTTGAGTTTAAGTTAGACCTGAATACCGCAACCATCACTATTTGTGCAGACCATCATTCTGACTTCCATGTAAAAGGAATTAATAATAATTAAGCATAAATGCTATTACGACCTGAAGTCGCGCGAGGCCGCCGTCCACGAACCACGAGGCAACATGTGGCCGAAGCTGCTCGGGTCTCGAAGCTCGAGGGGTCACACGTGCACGTCGTCACCCCGGCGCGAATCGACACGAGGTAGAAACACTTGCCGTATTCGTGATGTCAATTAAGTAAGATTCGGGGAAAATACTTATGCGTACAAAAATACTACCATTATGTCAAACCCAAGTTAAATTTGAGAAAGATTTAACTTTACAAGGTGGATGACCATTTTTAATAAATAAAAATAAACTATAGAAGTGAAAATAGATTAATCTGAGTTAATCCAATCATCACAATTATCTATTTAGTTATCTATCTAGTTATTTAACTAGTTAATTAATTGATTTATTTATTTATCTAGTTAATTAATTTATCCCGTCCACCTGTCAACAAGAAAAAACGGGTGTGAGAATATTGTATTTAAACAAAATTAAGGAGTACAAAGCCCTAACGATATTTACCCGACATTAAATGCGGGAGGCGCTCCCTATTCCCCAACCATATGATCACCGTACAGGTCTGCAACAATGCACAAGAAAACCACTAAACACGCGGCACTAAATTTACAACGCTGTGATCACTTTCGTTTCTTCCACTTACCATTTCCAGAGATATTTCGCAGCCAGGATTTTATAACCCGCGTGGGTTACCACACCACAGCCATGTCAGGCCACACCTTCAATTTTTCCACCAGCACTACCAGCATTTGCCTCGGGGCGGACCACAGCAGAAAAAAGGGGTTCCCACACAAATTTCTGCCTTTTATAGGCGAAAACACGACCCGGAAATGCGGAAAGTAACTGTTATACCATTTTGACCCGAACTGACTCGAATTGTCTAAATTTTCATAATATTTTCGTGACAAGACTCCTTTTTTTGCAAGCAATCCTGCCATATTTTTCACAAGTTCCGAAACGTTCATTTTAAGCGCTATGAGACAGATAATATATTTAACGAAACACAGAGCGACGTCCTATATTTCTATCGGCCACAGAGCGCCTCAACCAACCGCAGAACGCGGAACCCGGAGCTGTCACCAAAGACCCATCGATCGACTGCGTCTTATTCGGAACGATGTCGATAGATGTCGCTAGCAGTAAAATTTCGATCAAAACAAAATTTATTATGTTACACTAGCTCTGTTCTAATTAATAGACCTGATTTACCAGTTACCGTATCGATCATCGATCTCTTAAAGGTAATGGGATGTGGGACGAAGTCTAGGACCTTTTTTTTTTTTATCGCTGGGAAATGCGTTTAGGCATCCCTTCCGGAAGCAGGCAGTATGAAACTACGATGCTTCCGAGAGGGTATGTGGGACTCACCGGGACTCCGGAATACCCACTAAAACCCAGCGGCGCTCCTGCGCATCGCCTTAAGGCTGGGTTACGGGAACACTTGCGCAATCATCCGCGAACGAAGTCTAGGACCTTGTGCTTGAGACCTATCCAAAATGAACGTTTTGCAACGATATTTCACGACTGACAAATACATGCTTTTTTTTTTTTAATATCCACTACAAGTTAGCCCTTGACTGCGATCTCACCTGATGGTAAGTGATGATGCAGTCTAAGATGGTAGCGGGCTAACCTGTTAGGGGCATGGCAGTTACATTAAACCCATACCCCTATTTGGTTTCTACCCGGCATCGTACCGGAACGCTAAATCGCTTGGCGGCACGTCGCCGGTAGGGTGGTAACTAGCCACGGCCGAAGCCTCCCACCAGGCCAGTCCAGGGAAAATTCAGAAATTATAAATTCCCAAATTGACCCTGCCGGGGATCGAACCCGGGACCTCCGCACGTTAAGGCAACAGCGCTACACACTGCGCCACGAAGGTCGTCAAAATACAATCTTTTGAAAACTTACAGCTTTTTTAATAAACATTTATTAGCGGGTGAGCGGGATAATATAGTTATCTCTTTGAGACATAAAAGGAGATGACAAAGCATTAGTATTAGCTAATCAGCGCTAGTAAAAATGTCAAAAGTGTAAAATCTTTAAGCCCTTCAATGAAAGAGAAAGACACTGTATAAAAACGAGCAACGAAGTCAATCATCCAGTTTTAAAATGGGAATATAATCTCAAAGGACATGATACTTGACAAACCGTCACAGATTTTCATGCAGACGATGTAGTAAGCGGTCATGAGTTCCATATAAATTTCGCTCGGTTACTAACGCTAGTCGGTTATACAGTTAGGAAACTACTAAGATAAATAGAATGTTGAGAAGAAGTACTATGCGATTTGCATACAAATTGTTATCTTTGGAGTTTGTTACGTCTTGCTTGGATTTTGGTTAATGTATATTTTGGAGTTTGGTAGATTATATTAATCTACATTAAATAGCAAATAACAGCATAAAACACATATATCTATTCTAATATTATAAATGAGAAAGTTTGGATGGATGGATGGATGTTTGTTACTCATCACGCCAAAACGGCTGCACGGATTTAGCTGAAATTTGGCACAGAGATAGTTTATAGGATAACACTTAGGCTACTTTTCATCCCGGAATATTAAAAGGTTCACGCGGACGAACTCGCGGGCATCAGCTAGTTTTTCAAATATATAATATTAATATAAATATTATAATTAATGCGAAAGTTTGGATGGATGTATGGATGTATAGATGGATGTTTGTTACTCAATCTCGCCAGAACGGCTGAACAGATCTGGATGAAGTTTGGCACAACGATAGGTTATAGTCTGGAATAACACATATCTACTTTTTATCCCGGAAAATCAAAGAGTTCCCGCGGGAACCAAAAAACCTCAATTTACGCAGGCGAAGTCGCGGGCATCAGCTAGTAATAAAATAATATATTATTACATTTACATTTTTATAATAATTTTTATCTACTCTAAAGTGAACGTACGTTATTAGCACTCTCCCAGCGGCTCTTTGTCAATAAATATTTTTGAACACTTCCCATGATATATTTTTTTGGTTTATAAAATATATACACTAAATAGAATGGAAATCTACAAGCTAAATAATTATGCCCACAAATGGACTATTGAATGAGATCTCATCATATTTCCATGGTTACGTTCAAAAGATGTACGAATTTTATGCGTACGATGTGTTTGTCGATGAATAATTCAATGATCATAATATTTTCATTTACATCGTCATAATTTTACGACGATGGTGGTACAAAATATAAACTATTCTATATTCTATAATAATTTATTATGTAAATCTTACTTTGTTATTGAGGTAGGTACTTCGTTGGTAATCAATAAATATTTTTAATATTGATTAAATAGTAAATATACCTAAACCTCAAAACTTTGTCAACTTCGCACATTTTATTCCAGTGTCAAAAAAGAAAACAATTTATTTTATGCGGAAACTTTGAGACGGGATGTTTAAATTGTTTTGTTGAAACGAGCAAGAAGGCAAAGTTTCTCAATTTTAAGTGTTTTTAATAACTGCTGCGCTTTCCTCCAGTTTGAGACGAAATTATTTGGGATTTATGGTCAGTATTTCTGGTACAAGTTCTACGAGTATAAATCAGCAAGTAAATAAAAAATACGTCTTTTTTTGTGTTTATGTTACGCGATCATTCCGCCAATTAAGAATCAATTTTGATGATTCTTTTTTTGTTTGGTAGATCATACTTCAGAGGTGGTTCCATATAAATTTTATCGAAATTGATTTAGCGCTTTTAGGGAAAATCAACAATAAAAAACAAAATAATAATTATGCAACCAGATAATGATTTTTACTTTTAAGTTTATGTTGGTTAATAGAGGTATAATTTTGGAGTCGGTTTTTGTTTTAGATGAAAGCGAATAATTATATATTTCACTAGCGAATGCCCGCGACTTCGTTCGCGTGGTTTGAGGTTTTTTGGTTCCCGCGGGAACTCCTTAATTTTCCGGGATAAAAAGTAGCCTACGTCCTTCCCCGGGATACAACCTATCCTTGTACCAAATTTTATCAAAATCAGTTGAACAGATACATTTGTTTGATTCCCGCGGGAACTCTTCAATTTTCCGGGATAAAAAGTAGCCTATGTGCTATTCCAGACTATAATCTATCCCTATGCCAAATTTCAGCCAGATCCGTTCAGACATTGGGGCGTGATTGAGTAACAAACATCCATACATCCATACATCCATCCAGACATCCATCCAAACTTTCACATTTATAATATTTATATTTGATTGATTGATTTATTATCAGTTTTTCTTTACTATATGATTCCTGATTTCTATAACAGATTGTTATTGTGTTGTACATTACTTTGTCATCTAGGTTTACCACTACATTATAATGACTCTGAAACATTAAAATATAAATGTACTACCCAAAATAGGTAAATGTAAAAAACTTCAAAAATAAACATTGATTGTTTTACCACCAGTATCCGTTTGAGCTGGAATACAAAATTAAATTAAATAATTTAATATAATAAATTCTTTTTAAACAACCGACTTCAAACTCCCGCGCCAACTTTACAACAACAAGCGCACGCTATACAAAGTACTTATTTTATTGTTGATATTTTAAAAACCGCTCGACCGATTTCGATAAAATTTATATGGGACCACATGGGAAGTATGCCCTTTCTTATAAAAAAGAATCATCCAAATCGGTCCACCCAGTCAAAAGTTCGGATTGAGAACCTCCTCCTTTTTTTGAAGTCGGTTGAAAATCCACTGTAAAATTTAAACTATATTTATGCATGCAACATAAATACTGAAAGCACTTTCGTACATCGCAACGAGAGCACGTCTTAATGTTAATAAGAACGTTCCGGCAAAGGCTACTTAGTACTCCATTCCTTCCTTATACAGGCGTGTATAAAGCGAGAAATTTGCATAACAAGGGAGCGCTTTAAGCTCCTGAATACTTACTTTTACATCGTAATATTTTTATATCCATACCAAAACTGTATGATATTTCAAAACTCTGTTGTAATAATATCATCCCCATGGGAATCAAATAAATATTATAAATGCGAAAGTTTGGATGGATGAATGGATGTATGGATGTATGGATGTTTGTTACTCAATCACGCGCCAACGGCTGCACGGATCTGACTGAAATTTGGCACTGAGATAGAATATAGTCTGGAATAGCACATAGGCTACTTTTCATCCCGGAAAATTAAGGAGTTCCCGCGGGAACCAAAAAACCTCAATCCACGCGGACGTAATCGCGGGCATAAGCTAGTAACAAAATATAAGGCTTGACTGCAGTCTAACTACAGAACTAAATAAGCAGATTCCTTGATCTGTGGGTCTAACCTTGTTAAGACGTGATGATGCCGATCTCCCGGGCGCAGTGGCGCTGTTGTCTTACCGTGGGAGGTTACGGGTACGATTCCTGGCAGCGTCAATTTGGGAATTTATAATTTCTGAATTTTCCCTAGTCTGGTACGAGGTTTCGGCCGTGGCTAGTTACCACAAGCGATTAAGCGTTCCAGTACGATTCCTTCCAGAAACCGATTAGGGGTATGGGATTAATATCTTTGCCATACTCCTAACAGCTACCATCTTGGATTGCATCATCACTTGTCATGTGAGATCGCAGTCAAGGGTGATCTTTTACACTATATTGTAGCGGATAAAAAAAAATGCAGTACCTATTTGGTATAAGCGGGCTAACTTGATAGGGGTTTGAAACAATTCTATCTAAACTGGATCTCTACGCAAGATCGTAATGAGACTTGACACAGTTTTAACGGTAGGGGCGTCGTTGTCACTCGATAGATGTCCACAGCTGGACATTCATAGGTCTCCTGTAGGGATTACCATGCGATAGGTAGTAGGTGCGTGATATCCAGCTCAGAATAAACGCGCTATGAATATGATCATACCGTACAAAGCTTGAGGGTTTATAACTATACAACGATATTGCTATATCATAAGAGGTTATTACTATCCAGAATACTAACTCACCTCAACAGTAGGTATATGCTAAATTACAAGATGAGATTAAGATATAATTATAGAGAGAGAGAGTAATATCATATTATTATTATTTGGGCACTTGCCTCATTGCAGCGGCATAGATGATATTTTTAATGTTTGATTTTGGGTTTTATGCTATTGCATAGCTTCTATCGCGGGCCTTGAGCTTAGAGACCGAATCCAGAAATTCCGTAACGAAAATAACCTAACACCCCCCACTCCGACCGGCATAGTGGTGATACTTTTTCTTCTTCTTCTTTTCCTTTTGAGGTTTCAGTCCCTTATGTCCTGTATCACTGCGACCGTTTCCGATCTATTGTGATATGACCTCCATTTTTAAATTTCCTCGCCAATGTCTGCTTCAGTCAGGAACAGCAGCATTTTCTTGACTGGAATACGGGAAGCATCCTCTGGGTTAATAATATGTTTGCCCAGATGGATGCTTCGTTTATGCATTAGAGCGGGACATTGGCAGATAATATGCATCGGAGTCTCACAGGATTCCTGGCATAGTCTGCAGATATCCGTGTCCCTAAGCTTAAGGTTAAACATGTGTCTGTTAAGACCGCAGTGACCTGTTAAAGCTCGTGCTAAAATGCGTAGGTTTTTCCTGCTGAGCGCTAGCGCCTCGGAGGCGGCCTTCTTATTGAAGGTTCTTACTAGCGCCTTTGAATGGTTTAGACCACGTAAGTTTCTCCAACGAGTGAGTGTTTCATAGAAGCAGTAGGTTAGCAGGGTGAGCTGCACCAGGCTTTTAGGTATACCGCAGACCGGCTCTGGTCCGATCTGCCTTACCTTAGCGCCCGTTTTAGCCAGGGTATCGGCGTTTTCATTGCCGGCTATACCCATATGCCCTGGAACCCAGCGAAGAACCACCTTGTTACTACGGGCCAGGGTGGTTAGTGTGTCCCTGCAGCAGTCAACCAGTCTGGAGGTTTACCTCTGACGATAAGGCTGATAGAGCTGCCTGGCTATCCGAGTGGATGTAAATAGTTTTGTTGCCGTAGTTCTCCTGCAGGATAGTTTCCGCACAAATTATTATGGCGTAAACCTCCGCTTGGAATATGGATGAGTAGACTCCCAGGTTACGGTAGAGCTTAGCCCGGGGTTTCTCTCCATAAATTCCACAACCTACGTCCTTGCCCGACTTCGAGCCATCGGTGTACCATTTGATGCTGCCCGATGGCCAAGTGATTCTGTTGTTTAGCCAGTCATCCCTATCCGGAATTTCTACCTTATAGGGCCTTTGGAAGTAGTGTTTAGGGGCCATCATATCGGATGGCATTCCTAAAACCGGGATCTCAAGCAACGAGTTATGAAAGTCCCTCAGTGCCCGGGAGATCCAGTTTTCCTTCCTTTGGCAGGTGATCCTGTATAAACTCATTCTCGCCTCCTTCCTCAGAAATATGTGGAGAGGAGGTAAATTTAGAAGAGCTTCCAGGGCTGCTCCTGGCGATGTGTTCATAGCTCCAGTAATAAGCAGGCAGGCGGTTCTTTGAAGGCTGCCAAGCTTATTCTGGGTATCTGTGTCGTTTTGCTACACCAGACTGCTGAGGCGTAGGTTATCATTGGCCTCACCACCGCTGTGTAGAGCCAGAAGGTGACTTTTGGTTTTAGTCCCCATCTGTCCCCTGCTAAACGACCGCAGACTCCTAGTGCCATTTTGGCCTTTTTGAGTACACCATCAACATGTGTGTTCCAGGTTAGTTTCTGGTCTAAGGTAATTCCCAGGTACTTAACCTCTGTTGAAAATGGTATACTCTTATTGTTTAGCTTAGGCGACTCGAGCTTGTCGAGGTTGTGCCTCCTAGTGAATGGAACTATAACTGTTTTCTCCGCATTTACAGTTAGCTCGTTATCTCTACACCATTTATCGATGATGAGGAGTGCTCTCTGAATAAGGTGCGAGAGCATGCTTTGACAGCTCCCTCGCACCGTGACTACCAGGTCATCGGCATATCCCTGAGTGTCAATACGGAGCACAGCCATCTTCTGCAGAAGCTGGTCAACGGCAAGAGTCCACAGCAGAGGCGATAACACGCCCCCCTGTGGGCATCCCCTCGTCGTGAGCACCTCCGCAGAGACGTTATTTAGCTCAAGCTTGGCTATGCGGTTTGAAAGCATTGCCTCCACCCACCTGATGGTAGTCGTGTCGGCCTGTTTGTTGGTCAGCCCGCCCACCAGTGTGCGGATGGGGGTGTTATCAAATGCGCCTTCAATATCCAAGAAAGCCGCAAGAGCGATTTCTTTGTCCTCCAGTGCCTTTTCAATCTTGTCAACAAGGTTGAGCAGGGCAGTTTCCGTGGACCGCCCCTTGCAATAGGCATGCTGGGTATGGTGAATGGGTCTCTCAATTAGAAGCGCATCCCTTAGATACCTGTCAAGCACCTTCTCCATTGTTTTTAAAAGAAATGAGGAGAGGCTTATTGGTCTAAAGGACTTCGGCAATTCGTAGTCCTTCTTTCCCGCTTTCGGTATGAATATGACTTTTACTTTAGTCCAAGAGTCTGGTATATATCCCCAGGCGTAACTTGCCCTGAAGATCTTAACCAGGAGTGGGATTAGCAGGTCCACACCTTTCTGCAGGAGAAGAGGCGTGATACCATCCATCCCACTGGATTTGTTTGCGTTAAAGGAGTTGACAGCCCACTTCACAGCTCCGGGTCTGAACACAATGGCAGCTCTCTTCCAGTCCTCTGCTCGAGGTCTGCTGGGAGTGCTCGCCAAAGTATTCCTGTCTTCAAGAGAAACAGCCCCCGGGAAGTGCGTACTGGCCAATAACTCAAGAGTTTCCTTCTCGTTAGAAGTGAACGATCCATCTGGTTTTTTTAAAAGACCCACAGGGTTAGAGTTGGCCTTAGCGAGCATTTTATGGAGTCTAGCGCCTTGAGGTAAACTATCAATTTCCTCGCAGAATTTCCTCCATGATGCTCTTTTGGCCCTTCTGATTTCCTTGCTATATTCCGTCAGGGCCTTCCTATAAGTCTCCCACTCCTTGGTTCTCTTGGCCCTGTTAAAGAGTTTCCGTGTTTTGTCACGGAGCCGCTTTAGTTTTGAGCTCCACCACGGCGCCTTTCGCTTCGTTGTCCTGACCTTTAGGGGACAGCTGTCCTCGAAGGCGTTTATCACCCCCTCGGTGACAGCCGTCACCGCAGCATCAAGACATTCTGGCGTTTTGATACTTTTAGGGGCACGTCCCAAGTTGGTCTCCAGCTTACTGTGGTAGTCCACCCAGGAGGTGCACCTAGGGTCCTTAAAAGTGATTGTTTCTATGTGAGGGGATGTTGCCAGTCCAAAGCAAATGTGCCTGTGGTCTGACAAAGAGGCTTCCGCACTGACCTTCCAGTCCATTATCTTCCTAGCAAGGTCATTAGTTGCGAAAGTGATATCTAAAACTTCTTGCCTGGCTCTTGTAACAAAGGTTGGGGTGCACCCTTTGTTCAGGAGCTGGAAGCAGTTTGCGAGGAGGAAGTCATAAAGGTACTCACCCCTCTCGTTGGTGTTGCTGCTTCCCCAGTTCTCGTGGTGGGCGTTTGCGTCGCAGCCCACGAGTAGCTCCGCGTTGTGTCTCCGAGCGTATTCTGCCACCGGAAACAGTTCAGCTGCGGGGTTTTTGTTCTCACCGGGTAGGTAGGCTGAGCAGACAATGGTCCTCCTGCCCTCCCATCCCTTGAGATCGACATAGGCCGCTACCAGGTCATCAGTACAGAGTTCTGGAACAGGCAGAAAGTTAATGTTTTTGTTGAAAACAATGCAGGCTCTGGGCCTGCTTCCGTTGGTGTGCGATAATAACTTACCCCCAGCGTTCAGGCCCAGAATATTGGATTTTGACACCCAGGGTTCCTGTATTAGGGCGATGTCTACTCTGCCCTCAACAAGGCAACGCTCCATGAAAGCGGACGATGCGGTCGCGTGATGGAGGTTGGCTTGCAGGAACCTCACCGGGGTGCCCGAAGAAGCCATTACTTGGCTCTTTTGATGAAGGGTTGGGTCCGAGTACTACCTCCCTCCGGTTGAGTCCCTGAATGTCCTCGCTCGGTTGGAGTTTCCCCCGATTCCTTACCCCTCATCCTCCTCTTCTGCTTCTTTTTGCCCTTCCTGGGGCCGACAGCCGCGCCCGCAGTCCCCGCGGCCCCACCTCCTGTTCCGCTCGGTCTGGGGTTGGAATTCGCACCGTTCGCAGACCGTCCCGGCGGGTTCCCACCCAAGCCGCTGGGTCCAGGCATGGCGGTTGTAGAGCTGAGACCCGCAGATGCAGGCCCCGCCCTCCCGCCGCCTGAACCACTTGGACACGGGCTAGATCCCGCACGGTTCGCCCCGCGTCCCAGCGGTTTCCTTCCCAGACCGCTCGGCCCAGGGGTGACAGCGCCGGGGCCCGCAGGCGCAGCCGCGCTAGCCCCCGTCCGGGACGATGGTTGCTCACCTCTGAGCCGGAACTCCAGCTTCTTACAGCCCAGATTGGCTCTAAAGTTGCTGGCCCGGAGGATATCAGCGGACTCTTCGTCAATGCCGTACACTGCAAGAGTGCCCGAATCAACCTTCGTCTCGCTGACAACCCTCCAGTGCTCAGCACTCAGCTCCACGTTCTGATACGAGATCATGAACATTGCATCGGTGGCATTCCCCGCTTCCAGCGAGGGAATTACCACCGATGCAGTCCACGGTCTCGGTAACTCGTTCTCGTGGAGAATTGAGAGCCGAGCCTCCGGCCAGGGTTTGCAGGTCTCGATCCACCTCACAAGCCAGTCCTTGCTCTCCTGGTTGTCACAGGTGATGAGCAGCCATCCTGGCCTGTGAGAGATTGAATTGAAACTTGGTCCACGCCCTGTCTTGGCGTGCTGAAGTTTTCGTCCCTCCGCGCATATCGCCTTGCTGATGGACGCATGAACCAAGTTCATTTGTTCCTCCGTCATCCGTTCGGAATGTTTGATTCCCACCTTGACGGAGCTAGTGACGTCTCTGTAGCTGGGGGTAGGAGCTTCCCTTCCCTCCGGCGTTGAGGACGTTTTAGTGGCTTTTTTGGGCTGCTCCTTTGGAGATTCCTCCTCCGACCTGCCCCTTTTCAGGTTACTGGTCGGCTTCTGGGAAGGTGGAGGGCCCTTAACCTGCTGGCTGACAATACAAAGGGCTTCCTCCATGGAGTGCCCTTCGTCAACTAGCTTCCAAAATCGCCTACGCGCCGCGCCGCTCAGTTTTCTGAAGGCGTCGCTTTGCCTAAACGATTTGGTTGTTTGTGAAGAGACCGGAGTATTCACAGGCATGCCCGAGGCGACATTGCCCCCAGCGTCCTGATCCACACCGGTCATATCGATATCAGGCTGAGCAGAGTCCACCAAGTTCCCCTGCTCAGTCTGTGCAGCTACAGGTTCCGCAGAATTCGAGTTCCTCCGCGGCTCCTGAGCAAAGTCAGGAGTAGCAAAGTCCTCCGAGATCCTCTGCTGCTCCTGTGAGTTGCCACCTGAGGTGGCTTGAAAAAGCTGTATGTTATTTAAATCCATGCAGTTCCCACGAGTAGCTAGGGAAATACAGACGTCACAGACGACAGAGCCCCGCATGCCGCCTGAAGGGCAGATACTACCTCGATTCGCCCCGGTTTCGAGGAGACAACCGTTTGAGACTGAGCACCCCCCCAGCCACGCATCCATCGGCACGGTGCGTATGACACCTTGGATTGGGGATTTTTAGAGGTTTACTCCTCAGCAAAACGGCAGTAGGTTTCAGTTACATCTGTTTCAGAAGGAACCAGACCAATAACAGGCAGCAACCGCGTGAAGGATGACCGACCGCCTTACCTAGGGGATCCAGGTGACCTGCACTCCCCCCTGGGTCATTCGCCAAATCCAGCTCCAGAAGGGTGCTGGAAATAGAGATGAAGCCATGCTATTATTCACCAACTCATACCATGGCCTCAACTCCGCCCGTTGATACTTTTTAGTTTTGCCATGTATTTTCCAGATATTTAGAAGATATCAAGTCTCCAATTTATGTTTCTTATTTCAGTTACCATATAACCTATAGTTTCAATGGTAAATATTCCTGAATAACCTACATGTATTGTAAGATAATAAAAATATTTTGAACAATATTAACTTCTCATTTATTTAATAAAAGAAAAAAAAAATTGTTTTCTTATCCGTCACCACGCTCAAAAAGTGTAACTTGAATTAATATCAAAGAAAAACAAAGGAAAAAAAATACTGCATAAATAAAATAAATAAATAATTATAATTACATAAGTTGATAAAAAATGCTATGCAATAGCTTTACCGCGGCAGTCTCCGAGTGCCACACGTCTTTTTTTAATTTAGATTTTAATGCATCTTGTATAGCTTTATTTTACTCAAGAAACTTCCAATATATATCTATAAATAAATTGTAACATATGACAAAAGTATAAACTTTTTTACTAATATTATTAATTGTTATAAATGCGAAAGTTTGGATATATGGATGTGTGTTACTCAAAATCTCGCCAGAACGGCTGGACGGATCTGGATAAAATTTGGCACTGACTTAGAGTTAGTTAGTAAGTTAGTCTCGAATAGTACATAGGCTATTTTTTATCTCGTAAAATTAAAGAGTTCCCACAGGAATCAAAAAACCTCAATCCACGCGGACAAAGACGCGGGCATCAGCTAGTATAAATCTGTTCGTAGATGAACATAATTAATATTATTACCCAATTAAAAACAAGAAAATAAAATAAAATATTTAGATATCTCCAAATTTTATTATTTAAATTATTATAGAAATTAAAAAAAAAAAATATTTTTTCAAACAATAAAATAAATTCCAATTTAGAAAATTTACGCTCTCAAACATTGTTTAATTAATTCCAAATATAGGAACGTATTCATTGATATCATTGCAAAGAAGATCATCACTTACCATCAGGTGAGATCGCAGTCAAGGGCTTACTTGTAGTGGATAAAAAAAAAAAAAGATAATATTATTATTCATTTGTATAATATTTTTCTATATGGAAAATTTCATCTAAAGATTTACTACATCGCACTAGTAGCCACTTACCCATGTTGAATAAATAATAAACACGAAAGCTTTCTTAGCACTCTCCTGTAATTTTACTTCCTATATATACGAATAGAGTAGCAAAACTCAAGCAATAGAGTACTCAAACCATATCTGTATTTTTGCTTATTGTTCTCATAAAACATACCATTTTTTAACTAACAATAATCTTGGACTTAACAGACGGTCGTATTAATTACAACGGTACTCTATTTATTCACTACCTTATAACTAAATTACAAATTTTATAGGGAGTTTTTACCAAGAAATTGAAATTTTTATGTAATATTTTTATAGTACATAATTAGTTTCAATAAGGAGAAAATTTGCAGACAGACGCTATGGCAGAACCTTTACGGTGCGGTAAAGTATACCTACTCTTAATACCGATTACCGGTGCTTTTTTCTCGGGTATAGTAATTTTTCTCAAAGATATTGTAAGCAAGCAATGAAATTATCAATGTATTTATGAAAAATTAGACTAGGTGATGCCCGCGTCTTCGTCTGTGTGGAACAAGGCTTTTCGATTCCCGCGGGAATTCCTAAACTTTCCGGGATAAAAAGTAGCCTATGCCCTTCCCCGGGATGCAACCTACTTCTGTGCCGAATTCGTCAAAATCGGTTGAAAGATGGGCTGGGAAAGCATAACAGACGTACACACTTTCGCTTTTATAATATTAGAATGGATCTTTTCTTTTCAAAGGTCTGATACAACCACAACAGTTTACGGGCTATTGTATCGTGATACCAAAGAAACATTTGAAAACTTTATTGCAGCTTTGAATAAGGCGATTATTTATGAGCGTGAGCTTTATGCAAGATTTTTCTTTGAGATTTTTTTTAAAATATATTATTTAAAACTACGATTTGATTTATTATTTTGAGTTTGAAAGTTGAAAGGATTAATAAAATAATAGTAGGTAAGTGTATTTATTCAAATTCATCACTCATCATCAACCCATTGCCGGCTCATTAATAACTAAGTTTTCTCTTCTGAGAAGGATTTAGCCACAGTCCATCACGCTAGCTAGCCAAGTGCGGAATAGCAGACTTTACAAGACTGAGAATAAAGAACTCTCGGGTATGCAAGCTTTCTCACGATGTCTTCCTTCACCGTTAGCAGTGGCGTGCACAGTATTCGGAGCCAGGGTAGGCATTGGTTAGGTTTATTAGATACCTATTTTCAGGCAGGTCATGATGAAAGATTAGCATTGAGCTTTTTAAACTAGGGTAAACAGTGCTTTTATGCCTCTATGTCATGCACGCCACTGACCGTTAGGTAAATAAAAATTGATTTTAAAAAACTTGTTTCAGTCCTGCAGCCCGCGAGAATGTTTTCTCACAGTATTTCCCATCGAAACATACTTAACGTTCGACAAACTTATCTGACCCAGTGACAAAGGTGCTAGTATCTATGAAAAATAAAATAAAAACTAAACAGGCATAAAAATTAGTTCCAATTTTGGCCATCGGATCAGATAAGTTTGTGGGACTATAAAGACGAAAATAACATATAAACAGCTGTCCTAGAGTGAAGCAAGGTGTTTAACTTAATTTAATATTTAAACAAAGTAAGACTTATTTATAGTGGCGATTTTTATGAAAATGGTCATCATTACTTACCTCCTCGTTCACACACGGATTCCACACGGAATATGTAACACCATTATCTTAACAAGGGGCTCGGAGGGTTTTAGAAAACAATGGACTTACTCGTAGCCGCAAGACAAAGAATACAGCTCTCTAATGCTTCCACGATTGTTGTCTCCGTAAATGGTATTTTAGTAATAGTGGCTGCACTTTACGTGTAAACAATAGATTGTATATGAAAACAAGTGACAGGGGTTATTTTAAAGGATAACTAATCAAAATGACAAAAAAAAAAATCATTAATAGAACAATTTAAACTTTATTTACATAAGTCTCTAATCTCAAAAGATACCAGGTTTAGAATGTTTAGCAATTTAATAAGGCGTCATTCTGATTTTAACTAAATCAAAGCAGAGAAAAACAACATTACATGCTTACAAAGATTAAAATTGAAGTCTCTAATCAGAGGTGGCATTGGCCTCTCGATTCGTGAATATACTGATCCACGATTGGAGAGAAAAACTTTTATTCATACTAGTCCAGACCAGACCGAGATGCCACTGAACTCTTTACCCATTGTTATTTTTTAATTTCTATTTGTAAAGTTATCCAATTCAGACGATTTCCGTGTCCGCATGGATTAAGGTTATTTTTTTCTACACTGTTGCTTGTTATAAGTTATCGTGTGCTTCCATGATATAGTACTAACCAAATGAAAATTTTTAGCACATTCCGTACTCTTATTTTAATGCTTTGTTTATTATTGACTAGATGATGCCCGCACCTTCGTCCGCGTGGATTTTTTGATTACCGCGGGAACTCCTCAAATTTCCGGGATAAATTGTAAGTAGCCTATGTCCTTCACCGGGGTGCAATTAAAGCGTAGCAGACATAAAGGCAAACAGACGGACAGACAGACAGACACACTTTCACATTTATAATATTATTAAGCAATGGATATTACAATAGTTGCAACCCGTTTTTCCTCTTCAAAAGACGTTAGTATTATTCGTTTAGTGCTCGATCAAAGAAAAATCACACAAACAATTTGTATCTAAGAGGTAACCGCCCAAGCTAAATAGATTACGGTTCCAGCAGTCGACCGTTGTCAACGAGCAGCTGGGGGCCGTCGCCGTGTCATGCGGAAACAATTTGATACCGCCCCCGCACCGTGTGGCAATTTACAAGACTCTAACAAGAACCCTCTATTGTGAATCTGACTCTGAAACGAATGTTGTTAGCCATTTTAGTGCCTCCATAAAGCTGCGAATAATACTGAGGTCACTGTAATGTTTGGGTAGAAGTGCTTCTAGTTGACCCTTGAACCGTTACGCGTTGACCCCTAGGGTCTTGTGGTAAGTGGTGACGCAGTCTAAAATGGTAGCGGGCTAACCTGGAATTTAACTTACGCAATAATCGCTCATTTATGATTTTTTTTACGCATATATCTATACGTTCGTTAATAATATGTACGCCAGATAAGAAGTGATTAATCTTAAAATTTTAGAAAATTTTAATTTTTAATTTTAAAAATGTTTTTCCCAGAGTATGCACGATGGCAGAGATAAACTTCTTTAAAAGCTTCCGCAGTGGAATATGAATAAGAACGCCCTGCTTTTCTACGAAACTGAATAGTATCGCAGTCACCTGTATGTAGCTGCCTTTAAGGCTCACTACGCACTCATGCTATCTCTAATCTTGCCACCTTTTCCCTTCATCTACATTTTGCGATAGCATGTAGCAGTAAAGACTATCAAGCCCGGCATCTACGAGCTCTTGCTATGTATATATATATATATATATAAGCTGTTTATTTAAAAATATCTCTCATTATTAAATCAGCCGTATGTTTGTATACGATATGTACTCAGTCTCATGTATCGAAAAACATGTACTCGTAGGTACACTATCTCCTTAGCTCAAATTTTATGCTCTAGAACCCATATTCGATCTCATTATAATATAGGTATTTAAAATAAACATTATATTATAGAGATCAAAGAGAAAGCATCTCTCAACAACAATCTGGGGGCTTACTATACCATCGATTAAAGCAGTATTATTTTTATATTGTCTCGACCATGATGTCTCTAAAATTAGGGTAATAATTTTAATAGTATTAAGCCCCAGAGAAAATATGAGAAGCAAACTCAGGGAAAAAATAGCATTTTGTAATAGCTTTTGTACTTGCGATATAAGTATTTAGTTATTAAGTGAAATGGATGGATGGAAGGATGGATTTTTGTTACTCAATCACGCCAGAACGGATCTGGATGAAATTTGACACAGAGATGGAATAGATTCTGGAATAACACATAGGCTGTTTTTTATCCGGAAAATTAAGGAGTTGTCGCGGGAACCAAGAAACCTGAATCCACGCGGACCTAATCGCGGGCATCGGCTAGCATAAAATATGAATAACCTTCTACCGAAGCATTTCTCAAGCACAGCCACACAATGTTGTGACACTAAATTTATTTCCCTTATAACGACGTTAATTGTCTAAATGATGGTCGTTTATCAAATTTTCACCTGCTTATTTGCAAATTAAGTTCGCCCACCAAACAACGACTTTTAGAAATTGAATTAATTTTAAAATGGTTTATTTAGAAATTTTTGTTTAAAACATTTTTAGGTGTTCTTTCTACTTAATTAATGTTAGAATGACACGTTGGCTACAAAATTGATTCATGAAATTTTAATTTTACTTCAAAATAAGACTTAAGTGGTAGGCACCTGTGCACTTAGGCATGACAAAGCCTCTTAAGCCAAGCAATCTTAAAATCATTTATATCCAGATAAATCGTATTACTGATCATCATGGTTTGTAATCATTAATTATGATTAAAAATTGAAGTAATTTCGGTAAACATTTTCAAATTATAAGCTACCAAAGTCACCTTAATTTGTGTAGGTATTTCAGAAAGTCTTTCAGTGTAGCTGCACAATAGAGTGGATTTATATTGCAGCTACTATTTTATCTGTTTAAAAATGTATGGAGCTCTAAACATTCGCATTGTTGGGGTAATGGCGTAATATATTTTGAAGCTATCTGCCTGATTTGTAAATACATCACTTGTGTTTCCGCATAACTGACTATTTTTTACATGCTTATTAGAATATTTCTAACCTTTTTTATGTAAGTAGCTAGTAATACAGTGTACAAGAAAAATAGCTCTGTGGAATTGTCACTTGCAGACTGCTCTTGCGTTGACATACAAAAAACTTAACTTGCCAATAGCCAATTTAATAAATATTTGTATATTTACATTAATGAAGAATCTTACACAAGGATACTTTAAGTTTTAATACGTCATATTATTGAAATAAAATATTGAAACAATAAGATTCACCTGTAATACGATAATTTATATTAAGAATAATAAAATAATTCACGGCCGTAAATTGGAGGCACTCGCCCATTTTTCTCATGGGACGGCGCGAAGTGCTCCATGTAAATCCAAATATGAATATATGGTGTAATAGTGAACCGTTTCCCCATGGGTGCGCTATCTTCTACCAACTTTGCTCATAAATCCACGCGCTACATGGTGTTGTTTGCATAATACAAGACTTTGTCGGCATTGTTCGGTAGTTTGATATATATCTAGCAACACGTGCCCCTGAGTACAGCTGACAAGACAGTATACGCGAAATCAGCATATGCTTTAATTTCTAAGCCCATTTGACAGAAAACGTGGTGATCCCTTAAAGTTGCACCTAATGACTCTGGTATTTTAAAACGTGTTTGATAATAACAGAAAGAGATCTAATATTGGATAGAAGCAGGCGTTACTTTGCGGAAGTCCAGGATAATGAAGGAACTAGAAGATTGATTTTTGTTATAATCCGCCACAGTAGACAAATCTATACACATTGACGTAAATATAAATAAAATCTATTTGATAGATTCTATCCATTATAATATTATTTACTGTGGCGGATTAAATCACAGCAAATCAAACAAAGTGATAGCAAATTTAACTTCTAGTTCCATCATTAGAAAGAGATCTTGAAGACGTTATAACACAAGGTAACTCGTGACTAGGGAACGCATCGCGTAGCATTTTGTTCGCGAGGCTTCATACCTGGACTCAGAATGGCATTCAAACGATCCGACGAAACGAAGATGCTCATTGTATGTGCGATGCATTCCGACAAAAGCGGCCTTAGCCATTGTGAGGCTCCGGGCTGTAGATATTTGCGAGGCGTGAGATTCAAATACACATTAGTACCTAATGACTATTTCTACTTAGGCTGTAGCGCAAGAACACGAGGCCCCTGCAAGAGCGAGGCCCTGGGCGGTTGCCCTGCTTGCTAAGCCCCTAAAGCCGCCACTGCATTCCGACAGTTTGTGTAATTGTCGGAATGCAGTGGCTGTGCTGGCACCATTCGCATTTTACTTGCTTCATAGTATAGTTTATTCATTAACACATGCATAATATCACTAGCTAAGCGGTTGCAAAACGAGACCTGAGACGAATGTGTGAACCAGTAACTTCCTTCTGGCTTACCATGTGCCTCCTTTACACCTGTGTAAATACACCATTACAAAGACAATTAAAATTTAATTTAAAAGGGCATATTATAATAATATATGGCAACTACAATATACTGTAGTTGCGTTGTGTGCGTTGCAGGCTTTTAACGAAGGTCGCTCGTATTGTCTGCAGGGGATATGCCTATTGTAGTTGATGATGTTGTTTTCGGGTGTAGCTCCGACATCAATTAATAACCATTTCCTTATTCAGTAATGTTTACAGCTCATTAAATGGTAACTTGGTGTAACCAGTTCCAAAGTGATTCAGGGAAATAACAGCAATTAAATCATAAGTTTCTGTTATGCGGTTTTGACATTTACTTAATGGGTATTGGGTACAAAAGAAGTAAAAATACCTACAAGTTAATAACTTTGAAGCATCTGATGTTGTCAAACCATGAAAACTGAAACCCTGAGGCTAAAGATAAGATTCTTCGTCGGTTTTCTTAGAAGTCTCAAAAGCATAATTATTTTGTGTTTTAACAGCTAAAATGTGCCTTATCTCTGAGGCAGTCGTGTTCAATTAACACGTTAATTAAATTAATATAAATCTTGGAATAAAATATAATTATATTAATGACAAAATTTTCGACTGACTATAAGCAAAGCTGTTGTTCGCAAATTTGTCCTCATTTAATATGAACAGTTACACAATAAAAATATATTTATTGTAGTTCATTATAAAACTATGCAATACATTAAAATGCAGCAATCTAAATATTAAACTAACTATAAAATAAATTTAAAACAAATCCTTATATACCTGCTAACAAAAAATAAAAATAAAACCCTAATCAAAAATACCACCCATTGTTACAACAAAAAAAACTATTTAACTATTTTTCTTACTAAATTTTTTGAAAAGTTTATGACTTATTATTGTGAAAACTGCACATAAACACAATAACGTTAAGAATACACGGGAGACGTTAAGAATATACGGGGATTTTTTTCTCAAATTTCATATCCTTAAAAAAGCATGAATTATTAAACCTTCTATCTCAACACCTGACCTATAAAAAATATATTTAAGTAAACTTATAAAGTAGTGGTTACGTACTTCTGTAAAGTTTGATAAGTTTCGGGTTGTTTTGTCTAAAAATAAACCTTAAAGTATTGACGCAATTATAATAACAAAAGAAAGAAGTTACACCGTGGCTAAAGTTGAAGTGGCTGGGTGAAATTATACTTAATAAAGATCAAAAATATACTTTTTTACACCGTAAAAAAATATTATGGCTGTATTACTTAAGTAAGCTAAAATTGTTTACCTATTTGATTGACGAATGTTTTTATAATATAAATGAATTTTTATTTAGGTGTATGATATGACATTAAATAAGAATTGTATCTAAATTTCATTACTGGGATTCTAATTTAATTTTTTTAAAGTAACTTTATTTATTTTGACTTTGTATAATATCGCAATTATGTATTTTGAGCAGTAGCTGTACTCGCAATTTTGCGCGCCAACAATAGTTTTTCTCTCATTTTCTTTTGCTTTAATCACATAATTATGCTAATTCTGTGTTTTATAAACATTTTTGTAGGAATTTTCGAAAGTTATTTACGTTAATGAAACTTACGGACACCTTTACTTACTTTTCACTTGACTGTGCCAAAGCTATACGAAGCACGGTTTATTTTGCAAATTCTTACGTGAAAGTTTGGAGTACATCTTACGTGAACATTTTAACACTTGACGGTTACTGTCGCTGAACTTTAATGAGATTCTCGGAGTGTTGGGTTGGAGACACTTTAACATCGAATGTTTCACGACGTCCACAGAAACCTAGTATTCTAGGGGTTTCTTGTTTCTTGTTTTATGTTAGTTTGAAGACTCCGAGTATAGCAAGTGAATATAATTAAAATTATTAATAAATACGTCTGCACTGCTATTTTTATATAAAATGATATTTTTTTGGGAATCACTGGATATTGAACTAAAGTGTTATATATTTTTGGAATCTACTCATCATTTTCTAGATGATGATTATATAGCTAATCTTATTTTCGAAAAAAAAATGAACTTTAGTCTTTAATGCGGCACCATGGTCACCCCATCAATTTTTTTTTTAAATTTTACTAGTCTATGTCACCCGGAATAAGCTAGGGATTGTAACGATACCTCATTTATCAAAATCGGTTCAGACGTATAAAAGTTATGGTGAAATATACAAACTCACATAGGTACATACATACATACATACGTGAACCCTGAGAACAATATACTCCTTTTTTCAGGCAGTCGTATAAAAAGTGCAGTTTTGGTACACACTTTACGTTTTGTTTGCAAGGAAACTCTAGGTTTCGTTTTTAGATTTTATTTCCGTAATATTTGAAAGATGCGGACGGTATGTAGACGTTTCGTCCTATCCGGTCCCTGGTGTATTTAGCGTGTAACATAATATTATCGGCTATCCGACTGGTCAGTAGAACGATCGCGTCAGTCTACACCCAAAGTAAACCTTATGTTTTTTTAACGACATTTTATACCGACTATACAAAAGTGAATTAATAAAGTGGTGCTTCTCTAACCACTTGGAATGAAACATAATTGTCGCAGTGTACAACCTGCCACAAAGCCTTTGTCCGCATTTAGTATTGTATATTTCGTTTATAATACGAGTATTACCTCCTGCAAGAGCTTTTCTGTGGACTTTCATTTATTAATACTTTTTATCAAAAATTATTTCAAGTGGTTTAAGTTTTAGTAAAATAATTTAAATTTTTTTCCGAGGATAAATTATGATACCTCCCTTAATCTAGTAACCCCACTGAAAAATTTTTACTTCCCCATTTTTGCACTTTAATAATTATAATTATTTTGTTTTTTGTATTATATTTATATATTTATGTAAAACAGTCAGCGATAATTTTATAGAAATCAGTATACAAATAAATGGGAAAAAAAATTCTTTCATTTTTAATTCTTTCATTTGCAATAAGATTGGGCAGGCAAACTTTTCCAAATTTCCAAGCATTAGTACCCAGTTACTAACATCCAAGTGCGTCAGAAAGATGGAAAAAGTCACACCTTTAACACTACAACTTCCAATAAACTACACTAAAGCTTCCAATTTTACAATAATTTAAATAAACGCTATAAAATACCTATTAAAATTGATGAGACTAAAATAAAGCTGATGGAGCTTATAGCAATGGCAACTTGAGCCTACGTTTATGTACTATCTTGAAGTAAGTAAAGGTAGAAAGTTAAGAGTTTGTTCAACTTCGTGAACATGAACTCTTTGGACTACAATTTATTCACACTAAAGTTTAAACGAGGTTCTTCAAGAGTTTCAAAGGTGTCGTTTACTTGATAATGGATCTTAGCTTACAATACATTATGCTTATTTATGATGTTGATAGTATTTGTTTGTAAGTATTACCTGGTAGATAGTATCTATTTACAGCATTGGAGGCCGAGCACCGTCCCTATTATCGTTAGAGCAATCTCTTCCATTTAGGCTGTTTGGATGATAAGAATTGCTACTTGATGAACGTTATAATATAAGAAACTCTTGTGTGATATTTAATACTTTTAGAGACAATGTTAGATTTTAGAGACAATGATAGTCGTTAAAGCCCGCCAACCCGCATTGGAGCAGCGTGGCGGGTCTAAGCTCTAATTCCCTCTCTCCTATGAGAGAGGAGGCCTGTGCCCAGCAGTGGGACGTTAATGGGCTGTAGTGATGGTGGTGGTGGTTAGATTTTAATTAAGCAAAAAGAACTGATGCTCATACTAAATAATAAATTCTACGACACGAATCCATTAATTTAAATAATATTATGTAATACCATTGTTGGTACAAAATACGATTACGAAGAGGGAACACGCGAGGTTGGCATGGCTCTAAAAATTATAATACGAAAAACCTAAAGATACAAATCACGCGCGAAATTTATGCAGTGGATGGTAACTCTGTTTGTTACGAGGTATGATTATTTTGTATGGATTATATATTCATTGGGTACTATTTTAATTACTTTTCACTTCGCAGCCACCACCAGCTATAGAATTTGAAATTTTCATTAGGCCTGAATCAAATCAATAATCATCGATGATTAATGATTATTAAATCTCAAAGCTTGCAAAGAGAGAGGCACAAAGTAGAACAACTTTAACCTTTGCAACCTAAAGTGGATTTTAGGTAATCTTTGACAATTCTATAAATACTAGGTACGCGAGATGGTCCCATAAAAAAATAAATCTGACTCCAAATCCTCAATCCTGATGGTATACTTACGACTCAAAACCAGGGAGTTACGAAGTTTTGATTGTTAATTCGTATCGTAGGTATCAAGTCACGTGTATACCTACGATTCAACTCTGAGTCCCAACTCCTCAACTCTGATGCTGCAGGGTACTGCACTCCTAATCCGTAGGGATTAAGAGTAGGTACACTAAAAAGTTAAAAATAAAAATTCTTTCCAAAAAACCGACTTCCAAAGCCACTGTAAAGTAAAAAATAATTTTGATTTCGACACACTATGTTGAAGTCGGGCGAGTATAACAAAGATAAGCAAACTTGACGCGTCAGGCTCGCATAGTGTGTAGAAATCAAAATTATTTTTTACTTTACAGTGGCTTTGAAAGTTGGTTTTTTGGAAATAATGTTTATGATTGGTCAATTTCAAGCCTCTATTTTACCCGCTTTGTGTTCCCCTTTCTTGGCAGATTACGTCATAACAGCTTAAAACTGTAGGTATACCCAGCCTGATCTGGTCAGAGCTATACGTTGATAGATCAGTCAGTCAGACATCTATTCCTTTTATAAATTTAGAAGAAAATGCTTACTATGAAACCAACTTCTTCTAGCAGTAGGTTAATAATATGCCATGTCAGAGGGTAAAACTAAATATTATAAGTTTAGTGTGTTTTGATAACTGACAATAAAAATCAGAAAAACCCGGACCCCCAACCAGTGTGGACGTGTGTAACAAACAATGTGAATTTAAAATGTGCAATTAAAATCAATTTTACCAAAAACACAACAAAAATCGGAGTGAAAAAATAGGAGATCATAAGGTCAAAGGAGCTACACACGTTACTACGAGTACTGCATAGTTGTGAATGTAAGTGTAGTACACACACTGCACGGCTAAATACGTAACTTCGCTTGCTGCTATCCTGGTACAATCACGCGACCGGAACAATATTATATCGCCGTCTCACCCACCACTCGCACGTCATTCTGCAATAAGGCGCTCGAATCCTTCACATCGACTGCATTTAACTGAAAACTACCTACTTGTTCACCTATTCTACGTGCTAAGTTTTGCCGCGCAAAATGGAACCCTCGCTACTACAGAATAAAATTCATTTTGCTTCGGACTCTGACATTCCGAATAAACCCTCGTTATCTGAGACATCACAAGCCCGACCGAAACGTACGAAGCGCTTAAGCGATGACCAGCCCGGTGATGTTTTTAGCTCATTTCAAAGCGAAATAAGGGATTTGCTTAGTTCATTTATGGACAAGCAAAACTCGCGCATGGACTCCCTCGAAAAGCATATTACTGAGATAAAACTTCAAAACGACTGTATTAAGTCCACAAATAAGGATATTGAAAAGTCTCTAGATTTTATATCTGACCAAGTATCAGACTTGCAAACTAAGATTAAGGTTTTAGAAAAGGATCGAGAACAATTGATGGAAACATGTAATTCACTTCAAAATAAAATTGATTCTATAGAACGTAACTCTGTCAAATTACTTGTTGAAGTGAGGTGTGTCCCTAAGCGCAAAACGGAAACGAAACGAGAATTATTTTCCCTGATCCAGAAACTCTCTGGCCACCTCAATATGGAACTGGACGTATGCGATTTACGGGATGTTTATCGTGTACCGAATAAGCGACACCAACTTAACTCGACACTAATCGTCGAATTCTCTAATACGCTCAAAAAAACGGACTTCCTTAATGCTATCAAATTGTACAGAAAGAATAAGACGGGTCCCCAACTGAACTCAGCCCACCTTGGCCTTTCAGGGAACACTAGACCGATTTACGTATCAGACGGCCTCACAGGAAGGACGAAGAAGTTATTTTATTTATCTCGGGAGGCCGCCAAGGTGAAAGGTTACGAGTTTTGCTGGACCGCCAATGACAAGGTTTATATGAGGAGGAAGGAAGGTGAACCGTATATTCTCATCAGGACCGAGGAACAGTTGTCAAAATTGGACTGCTTTCCGGCGTCATCGTTCAAACCACCGACCAATGCATGACTACTGAGTGCGATTATACCTACCTATACCTTAGAACGGTCAAGACAATGTTGTGCTATGCACTACCTACATCTAGAAACTTATGTAAAGAAATACTCGTGTCCGGTTGAATTACAGGTATTTGCGACGAACGCTGTGACTTTTTTGTTAAAATATAATATGATAATTATTGTAGATCTCCGACCTGGTTGTGTATTGCCTACCATTGTTATTAATGGCTTAATTCATGATTTGTATAGCATGATTAGTAATATCAACTTCCTAAAAATGTACCAGATGCAAGTTACTAATATTATACGCATAATTTACACTCAAACCCCACACACTTGTACACACTTTACATACTGTATATACCATAATACACTTCTGAAGTATGCATCAAAAAACTCACACACATTACACCTTATATATGATTATTTTGTCTTCGTAAAAATAAACCTAACTTTATGGCGTATTTGTTACGTATACATACAATATCAGGCATTTAATTGTTGTATAAATTCTGCTCATTGTAATTTCTGCTCCTTTGTTACTGGCTACTTTCTTTTTTCCCGATTAAAGTGAATAATACAGCGTTAATAAATGATTTAGATAATAATATATCCGCAGCGTCCAGCACATTCGTTACAGAGCCAGAGCTATGTATCAAATACCTAGGGGATACTAGGCAACAAATAACAGTTCTATCACAGAATATTAGAAGTATACGCAAAAATTTGGACTATTTGACAGTTTTCATCAAAAAACTAGACTTCTTGCCAGATTTAATTATTTTGACTGAGTGTTGGTTAATGGATAGCAATACTGTATTCCATATTAACAACTATGAACAATATAACTCCAAACAATATTTAAATAAAAACGACGGCATTGTAATCTATTTTCGACATGGCCTCAAAATTAATATAACAGAACCCTCATTCTCTGATGCAAACTGCTTACTACTAGAGTTGGGCAAGGCAGTTTCAATTATGTGCATCTACAGATCCCCGTCTTTTAAAAATATTGATAATTTCCTTAACTCACTTGAAGACCTAATTATAAAAAATTGTAAAAGCGAAAGTTGCTTCATTGTGGGCGACATTAACATAGATATTAAACCCGATTCAACTGATATAAAGTCAGATGATTACTTAAACTTAACAGCTCAATACGGTTTCATCCCTGGTCACGTATTTCCAACACGAGGCCCCAATTGCTTAGACCATGTGTTAATAAAGTCACGAATTCCAATTTCTATAGTTATCTGCAGATCGGACATAAGTGATCATGACACTGTACTATTTGCCATAAAAAATGAGAATGATATCACTTTACCTAAACGCACTTATTCAAAGAAAATCAACTACTCTCAAGTAATAAAAGATCTTCAGCTTACAGACTGGTCAAAACTATATGAACACACAAATGCTAATACAGCTGCTGATGAATTGATTAATATATTGAACAGGACTGTTACTAAAAATACAGAGTTGCGACCTGTCAATCGTTCGCACTGTATACTCAAACCATGGATGACTGCAAGCCTTATTAAATGTGTGGAAAAGCGTGACCGTCTCCATATTACAGCACGAAAAAACCCAGACGACCAAACTATGGCAGATGATTACAAAAAATACCGGAATACTTGTAATAATATTATACAAAACTTAAAAGACGAATATGACAGAAATAGATTATTGAACAGTAAAGGAAATAGCAAGGAGACCTGGGATGTTCTTAAAGACATTTGTAACCTTAATACAAAAAAAACTAACCAACAACTTATTACCAGTAGTTCGCAACCGAGACGCACACTTAATGAGGCCAACGAATATTTTTCTACTATCGGTGAAAAGCTTGCTAAAAATATACTAATCAATTCCGGTAAAACCGAAACTGAACTAGCAAAAGACTGTTTAACACAGGTTAATAGGAACAATAGTCAGCATTCGTTCTTCTTTACCCCTACTGACGAAATAGAAATCTTAAAAATAATAACTAACCTAAAAACTAGGTCAGCAGCTGGCGAAGACAATATCTCAAATGAACTCCTAAAGAAGTGCAAACTCGTATTAGCTAGCCCGATTGCCTTTTTATGTAACCTTAGTCTATCTACGGGCACCGTCCCGACTAAGTTCAAAATTGCAAATATATGCCCCATTTTAAAAGACGGGAATCCTACAGTTGTGTCAAATTACAGGCCGATCTCCCTACTCTCTTGTCTATCCAAAATAATTGAAAAAGTTGTCAATAAAAGATTACTAGATTATCTTGAATTAAATAATCTTCTCTCAGAAAACCAGTATGGGTTTAGAGCCTGCAGATCCACAGAAGATGCAGTCACGGAACTTACCGATTTTGTGGCTGCGAAGTTAGATCAAGGCAGCAAGTGTATTGGAGTCTTTCTAGACTTAGCGAAAGCGTTTGACACTTTGTCTAGGGAAATTTTGTTAAACAAACTGGAGGCTCTGGGTATACGTGGTATTGCGCTACAATGGTTTCAATCATACTTAACAGGCCGTATGCAAAAAGTGACTGTCGGTGATTTATCGAGTGATCTAGCAGAGGTTAATTTTGGAGTGCCCCAAGGCAGTGTGCTGGGTCCCACTCTATTCTTAGCATATATAAATGACTTGTGCTCACTTAATGTCAATCAGGGTCAGTTCTTTACTTTCGCAGATGACACCGCGGTGGTGTTCAATAGTGATAGCTGGGATTCAGTACAACGCCTATGTCAACAGGGGCTACAAGAGGTGTATTCTTGGCTCAGAAGCAATCTACTTACTATTAATACTAGTAAAACAAAATTTATAAGTTTTAAAATTTCTAGAAGAACGGACCCAAAAGACAAACTAAATATAAAACTACATAGTTGTCCAAACTACCTCAGTAACAATAATTCTTGTGGGTGTCCTATAATTGAACAGGTTAGCGACTTGAAATATTTAGGCGTGGTGTTAGATGAATTCCTACGGTGGGACAGGCAGATACACACTCTGAGTGGTAGGCTACGCAAATTTATGTTCATATTTAAAAGGCTTAGGAATGTGGCTAATCCAGAGGTAATAAGGCTTGTCTATTTATCCTTCTGTGAATCAACTCTAAATTACTGCCTACCTGCGTGGGGTGGAGCTGGTAAAACTTATTTAATGAAACTAGAACGCGCACAACGTGCAGTTCTAAAGACTGCCTATAAAAAACCATTCCGTTATTCCACAGATAGCCTCTACTCAGAGTGTGGATATTTGCGTGTTAGACAGCTATATGTCAGATCTGTTGTGCTGAGATTCCACAAGTCAGCAGCCTCAACAGTGATCACACGCTCTCGCCTTCAGAGGTGGAGGTGCCCCTTATTGCGCACACAGTCGGCACGTAAATTCTTCCATTTTGCTGGGCCATTTCTCTACACTAAAGTTAACAGAGCTCTCAAAATCTTGAAAATATCCCGGTACAAATGTAAAAAAACGCTTAATAAATGGTTAATGAAATCCAATTATGAAGACACAGAAAAAATGCTAAAACTAAATATATAACAGTAACACATATGCATAAAGACATACACGCACATACACATACATACCACACACTCACTTACACACACACACACACACACACACACACACACACACACACACACACACACACAAACACACACACAAACACACACACACACACACACACACACACACTCTCTCTCTCTCACACAACTAATGTAGGTATAAGTTGCATATTTATTTTTTTAAATTTATTCTAAACTATTTTTATATTTATGTTACCTACGGAAGGAAGTGATTTCCGCGATACAGGGAATCCTAGTGCGGAAATCACTGTTCCACTTACTGTTGTAATCACTTCTGTACTTGTGATCTTTATCTGAATAAATCTAAAATCTAAATCTAAAAAATAATAAAATAGGTCTACCAGAAAAGAAAAGGGAAAAATAAAATTCTTATAATAATCTGACTTAAGCCCCTTGAACTAAGCCTCTTAAATCTACAAGTATGCATTAAGGGTACTGGAATAATTCATAAACCCTTCACATGGCCTTGTCAAGAATCCAAGATATTATATACCTACTTATAGGTTGCTTATATAAACGAATATTAACCGTCTTGGGTCTTGGAGTAAGGTGCGTAATAAATACTAGCTATTGCCCGCGACTTCGTCCGCGTCAATTTCTATTATTATGATCGCGGGATCCAGTCGCGGACATTTTTAGATCATTTAAAGAAGAATAATTATTTCATACATATTTTTTGGGTAACTTGAACCGTTTACGCGGCGCACGCAACGGAAGCCCTAAAATATGGATAATTTTCCCCGCTGTTGCAACATTTTTCACTGATACTTAGCTATTATTGGTCGCAGCGTGATGTTATATAGCCTAAAGCCTTCCTCGATAAATGGACTATCCAACACAAAAAGAATTTTTCAATTTGAACCAGTAGTTCCTGAGATTAGCACGTTCAAACAAACAAACTCTTCAGCTTTATAATATTAGTATAGATAAGTAAATATTTTAAAACTGAGATTCATATCATTTAGTTACTTATACTAAGGATATTATTGATATTTAACAATTAGTAAGTATATTATTATTATAAGTATTACTATCTTCGAATAAATGTTTAAATTTTTTGTGAATGTCATATAACCCATACGTATTACTTTAGGGGTGGTTTAGAAAATGAATATTATTCTTCTTCATTATATTGAGAAGAACTTTATTTCATGAATCTCAATTTATTTAATCTTTGTTTGGTATGATTTCCCTTCGCAAAACATAAGATCTTCCAAGAAGTGGTATGTTCCATTGCTAAATCTATGAATCTATTCGGCAGCTGCAATTCTTACCTATGAATTGATCTAATACATACCTACTAATCTTATATAATATCCTATTAAATGCAAACACTGGTTAACCCTTATAATACAATTTTATTTAGCCATTTAAACACAGACACAGGTCTTGCCCCTCGATCAGTGTTGCCACCGTAGATTATGCAGGCAATGATACCATATTATATAAAACGTTTTTAAGTTTCCATCCAACAATCCATACCAATATGGTATGATGGTATAAAGTGTGTCTGTTTATGTGCTACGTTTTCACAAGTTTCACAACCCACTTTTGGAACCGATATTGACGAAATTCGGTACAGAGAAAGGTTGTATCCGGGGGAGGACACACTAATTAAGAAATTAAAGATTTCCAACGGGATTCAAAACCCCTAAATCTACGCGGACAAAGTCTTGGGCATCACCTAGTATCCTAGTATCCTATAATAGTAAACTAAATCATCTAATCTAAAGCAAAACTTATCTATAACTACGATTTCGAACGACAAATTAGATCAGACATAAGTACTCCTAATTAATGTGCTTTACGTTCTATAGCCTTCACAATCTGTCTCAATTTTGCAGCTTTTGCAACGTTTTATCGATGGAGATCCGCGAGAAAACACTGTCGCACTTTTTGTGCTTGGGCTGCTATATACAAGCTGCATTTAAATATGCATCACTATTTATCCATCATCTTCAGCATTCAACTTCCAAGTAGCTAGTTCTTTGATATAATTAAATCTCAAGAGCTTTCAGTTTAAGTCCATATTTCCACAACAGACACTCAGGACAAGTGGAGAAGCTTTTGCAAATAAAGACGGTGAATTAAAGCGCGTAAACTGCTGTCCAAAAGCCTGTGTCCACTTTGAAAGCCTTTGCCTTTCCGCATGCAATGCATGCTGAAGATTTATTTGTTTTCATACAATTTTATTACCCGTACCTAATGGTACGGGTAATATCGACAAATTGATTTAATAAAGGCAATATCAAAGAAATGAAAGTAAGAAATTAACGATTTTAAGATTAATTTTACCTGATTTTTCATTTATTTTTCTAATTACCATAAACTATGTAGAAACCGACAATTTAGTTTCAGATACTTATCCGTACTAGTAAAAGGGTTGATCTTTAACTTTGCCATTGTTGACCAATTGCATTTTTCAAACATACGAGTATCTATGTTAAATAAATAATATATTATACTAGCTGATGCCCGCGACTCCGTCCGCGTGGAGGTATGAAAAATAGATAGTAGCCGATTCTCAGACCTACTGAATTTGCATATTAAATTTCATAAAAATCGGTCAAGCCGTTTCGGAGGAGTATGGTAACTGATATTGTGACACGAGAATTGTATATATTAGAGAAGATAATTCGTACAGATAAGAACAGAATTAACTAAAGAAAATCCTTCTTAAAGCTACTACATGAAGAAAATTAATATGAAAAAATATTTTTTTATAAAAAACGTGTTCACCACATGGTTGCTCTTTGAATGTTATAACGATCACGGTCCCAAGTCCCAGTAAAGAAAATTACTCGTAGTTTTCCGCAGTGTGCTGTATTCCACCAGTGAATAATCTCCTTTTGTCACTACGTTACTTCTTATTATATTAGGCTTATTCGGCGCCACTGTAGCTTGTTACAGAGAATTTAGGAGCAGGCTTGTATTATGATATTGTAGAAAATATTTTACGAGAATTTCGTTCCAAAAATTTAATAAGTTGGGAACTTCAAAGCTATTTTCATAATGATAAGCATGTTTCGTGGCAAATTGTAACTGCTTCAAATATTCTCTCGTTGTTCTTGTAAATATAAATAATATGAGGAATTTATTCATTGATCTTAAACTAATAACATTCAACCAAAAAGTCATGGCCCACGGCTTGGCATCCATTGGAAACTTTGAAAATTCCAGCCTTGTCAATGAGTCAATTAGACTGAGACTCTCTTTTTATTGTATAAGATAAACTCAGAAATCCTTATTGAACCAACAACTTCTGAATACCATTTTTTTACAGACTGTCAGACATTCAAAGACTCTAGGTATAGCTGTTATGCCAGTTTATGTTTGTTTGTTTGTAAAACAAATGAGTATTAAAACTTAAAAAACAAGTGAATATAAACAAAATTATTAAAAAATACGACTGCTCTGCCGTAGACACACATACATACACGAACCCTGAAAACATAACACTCCTTTTTGGGGCAGTCGTATAATAAATTTCCCCCTCGAATGTAAGTCAGCTACCACTGCTACAACGCAACGATACCACAGTCATTATTTTTACCTTTGGAATCTTATTCACATTTTTATTAAATAATATTTTTTTGTGAATCACTGGATATTGAACTATAGTGTGATATATTTTTGGAATCTACTCATCATTTTCTAGAAGATGATTATATAGCTAATCTTATTTCGAATACCATCATTTTTTTTAAATTTTACTAGCCTATATCACCCGGAATAAGCTAGGGATTCTACCAATACCTCATTTATCAAAATAGGTTCAGGCTTAAAGAAGTTATGGTGGAATATACAAACTCACCTACATACATGAACCCTGAAAACAATAATATACTCCTTTTTGTAGGCAGTCGTATAAAAATAGGTGAAAGTACAATATACGAGAATACAAAATTACATTAATTATTCATGCAAAGTTTACCTCAAAACAAACGAAGCGAAGCACTTAACGTATTGAAACGAAAATTTCGTTTATTCCACAGAATTGGTGGCAGCTCAGAACGAATAGTTAACAAAGTAGTGGAGAACAAGGCAACGGTTGCAATATGTTCCATTACCGAGCATAAACAAGATAGAACACGATCCGGCGAACGAGTGCCCCTTGACATCTGCACTCGCGGACGATGTAGTCTGTTAGCGCCCCGCAGTTAAAACCAATGCTGACAATGCAAAGCTCTATCGAACTTGAGCATGCGGCATTTCTTTTAAAAAATATGGACTATTTATTAATAACTACTTGATGCACGCGACTTTGTCCGCGTAGATTAAGTTTTTTTTAAATCCCGCGGGAACCCCTTAATTTTCCGGTATAAAAAGTAGCCTATGTCCTTCCCCGTGATGCAACCAAATTTCATAAAAATCGGTTGAACAGATGGGCCGTGAAAGCATAGCAGTCAGACAGACAGACGGACGGACAGACAGACACACTTTCGCATTTATAATTTTAGTCTGGAAGTATGGATTTTTGTACGTTTTTAATTATGTAGTTTTTTAGTACAAATAATTTTACATAGTACAAATAATTTAGTAGGTAGATATAATTTTTAGTTCTATTTGGCACGATAAAACGCGAGGAGCTGACCTGGAAAAATCGTACGTGACAAAAAAAACGTTAAGCTCTCTCTCTCCCTCTAGTATAGATCGAGAGAGACAGAGTACCTTTATGTAATTATTTCAGTTAGAATTGAATATTTTGAACACTTCCAAGTAGCTCTCAATAACTCAAGTGGAAAAGAGACACGTAGCCGTAAGCTTTACGACTCAGCTTGTCTTAGTTTAGGTTACAACACCGATCGGTTTTTTATCGGATATACCATGGAGAGTGTGCTCAGGAACTTCACAACCTTGTTCCTCCTTCTCCGTTCTACCACAGAACAGCGAGAAACCGTTTGCGTTGGCATCCTTATGGGGTCGATGTCCAGTTTGCCCGCACGAAACGTTTTTGCTCAACGTTTCTGATCCGAACCGCTAGGATCTGGAACACCCTCCCGGCGCACGTGTTTCCTACCACGTATAATTTAGGTACCTTCAAGGCGAGAGTGAATAGGCATCTTCTAGGCAAGCGCGCTCCAACCTAGACCTCATCATTGCTTTGCACTAAGCATGATTGTCGTCAAGCGCAAGCCTATTTAACAATAAAAAAAAAGGTTACTTTTCCGTAAAAAATATGTCAGTTTTAACGGTAGTGGTTGTATAGTCAAAATTTAACGTAACATAAGAGACTTGTAATATGTCCTACGTTGAATAAATAAATTGAGTATTAGGATCTGTTCGATAGGAAGTTTTGTGGTTTAAACAAGTGCTGAATTTTTTGAGATACCTACATAAAGAATCACCTAGTTATTGTAGTACGTTGAGTTGACCCATTTTCATAGCTCCGTTTCAACCAAGTTCGCTCTCGTGCGTATCCTGCACTAATTAGTACAGAACCACGTATCTAATTGAATGAAAATCTTGCATTATAAATGAGAGTTTCAATTCTACAGCTCCAAGGGATATTACAAAGCAAACTGTCTATTGTCTCATCGCCCCCAAAATCTCTGCAAGATACTATTTAATGTATCTAGATTAACTGAGGTCTGCTACACTGTCACTTTTGTTTTAATTATTTAAGTATGAGTTTCATACAAAGCAGTTAGAGTGAGGAAAGTTTAACGGCTTAATTTAAGATAAGCTTTTAATCGACAGCTGCAGTGATGAAAGTACATACTCGTACCATATGTATTATTTATTTGCATAAATTAGCAATTCCCGATTTTGTGGTCAAAATATCCCATACGTGTCAAAATCAATGACGAACAACGAACTTCAATAATTTTTCCCGCGTTAAAATGTTCTTTTGTTTTTTTTTTTTCAATAAACAGCTTTGCAAGCTAACCAGCTTGCAAATAGAAATTTAAATAAAACCTTTGATAAGTTACCTCGTTGGTTGCCATGTTTCGGAGTAAAAGAACGTTCCATTTTTAAATAACACGACAGATATGAAATTTACTATGTAATTTATTTGGCCGATAAACCACAGATATGGTTTTTCATACAACTTTAGCCGGCCGCTGCTCGCATGTATTTGGCCAGTACAACAATTTCGATTTATCTCGAAGAAGGTTGCCATAATAATGCTCAAATTCTTAAGCATGTTTGAGAAAAATAATAATATTATATTTAAATTTTTCAATCACGTTTGGATCGGCAATGGAAACGTTTAAATTTTCAAGCGATATTCTAGCTCTTACTTTTATCTGAAACTAGAATAATAATTTTAATAAATGATCGTTTTATGGAGCCGAGTTGTGATCTCGTACCTACTTCAAGCTTAGGTCACGGGTGCAAAGCCCTCAATGACCTTTGAGATGATAAAACGTTCATGCTTATTTAAAATTTACATTCAATGCAGTCGCTATCTTCAGTCAAGAAAAAAATATATCTGATCCAAGTCGTAGATTATATTGAGAGATTTTATTTTTGAAAATTTAAATAAGCATATTTTGTGTACATGAATTTATTTTGTATGATAAATTATTATCTATACTTCTATACTAATAAGGTTTTTTGCTTCCCGGAAGGAGAAAATTTAGGAGTTCCCGAACTCCTAAATTTTCCGGGATAAAAAGTAGCCTATGTGCTATTCCAGACTATAATCTATCTCTGTGCAAAATTTCATCCAGATCCGTTCAGCCGTTGAGGCGTGATTGAGTAACAGACATCCATCCATACATCCATCCATCCAAACTTTCGCATTTATCATATTTATTATTATTATTATTTGATTGATTGATTTCATGCGAAAGTTTGGATGGATGGATGGATGGATTTTTGTTACTCAACCACGCCAGAACGACTGATCGGATCTAGATGAAATTTGACACAGAAATTATAGTCAAGAATATAGGCTACTTTTTATCCCGGATCCAAAACCTATAAACCTCAATCCACGCGGACAAAGTTACGGGCATCAGCTAGCAAATTATATATCTAGTCACTTACTTTACTTTAATATACCATTAAGTAAACAGACTGAGATGGTCAATATGGTACCTATCGTATACCTATACAAATTTTTTTATTTTAAAGAGAAATCTCAACACAAGGCAAGCACCAAAATAAAGTAGAAATTTTAAAAGTGCAACAAGGGTCGTAAATTATTAAATAGGTTTAAAATAGAAAAAAATTCTCAGAAAACAGAATCATGGGGAAAGACATTTAGCGAAACCTAAGGGGCATTGAAATGCGATACTACGTTATTTATCGCCTAAAAATCAACAGGGTTTACGCACTTAAACAGAAATGGCTTTACAAACAGTCATAAAACACCAAAATTTCAATTTGGCCAGACAGCTAAAATTAAAGAAGGCAATAAATTCGAGTCGACTACATTGTGTAAGTGAACACAGCGTTGATAGAAATCGATACCAGATGTTGACGGACCGCTAACTATAAAAACAAAATTTAAAATTCATTATTGTAGAAATCTTTAAGACAAAAAAAAAGTTCCTAGGGAAAGGGCGGGGTCTAAGCGACTTCGCGATTATTGGTCAATACAAATGCATGGAAATTATGTGACCAATGAGAGGAACAAATACTGTGTGTAGTTTTTTTGCAGTGGCACTCGCTGGGGGAAAAGGCTGGCAGTGGATAAGAGGTGACGACTTCGGGAGAAGGGAGGATTCATTATTCAAGCTCCGAGCGCAATTCAGGGAGGAGAGTCCTCAAATCCGCGAATCTATAACGTATAAGAGTTTAGAGTTCAGAGAAAATATTGGGTCCAAAGTTGTTTGTAAAAGTAACGGTGTTAATTTATACTTTTCCACTT
Source organism: Erebia epiphron (assembly GCA_963932025.1). NCBI lineage: Eukaryota > Metazoa > Arthropoda > Insecta > Lepidoptera > Nymphalidae > Erebia > Erebia epiphron. The sequence goes on from OZ009952.1 coordinate 23,256,644, forward strand.
AATTAAATGGTTGTATAGATTCAGATCATATTATAGATAAGTTCTTTCGGGGAATAGGCTATTATAAGTGATTGTAGTGAGTGAAGCTGGTTGCTGAATATTCGGTAAAGTACACAATTAAATTAAATAAGGTATCGTAAACAAGGTTCATAATAAGGTCGAGTAAATCGTTTAAGACATCTAGTCATAGGACGCCTGGCTAAATGGATGCAGACGCTAGCCTAGATTTTGTGTATGAGTTGATGATGAAAAGTGAGAATAAAAATTGGTCACAAATAGATATTATTATATTGATAATGCAAATAGTTACCATTATCTTTCTGCTTATAATGTTGTATAAAAAGAATTGGGTAAAAGGCGTATTCCGTGCAATGTTTGGACCTTGCTGTATTGTAAATACTCCCGCATCAACCATTGAGTTGGGAATGATTTAATTAATTTAACGACATAATTACCTAAAGCTGTGAACCTTGGTAACATACCTAAAGTATATTCTTAGTCTAGAGTTATATAACCTGTGCCTTAAATCTTTCTTTATTATAAATCATGAATTAAAACTGTGTGCATGTGTGTATATAGTTAAAAATAAGGTGTATATTAGTCCTAAGCGGCTGTAAGAGTTTTTATCTTTGGAAATTCTCTTTTCTCTTACTTTAGGAAGCCTAGGTAACGAGAATTTTCCCATCAAATTGATACGATTGCTTCAACAATCGAATTTGGTGTAAATAAATTAAAATCAGTGTCTTCTCTTTAATAACACTCCATGTGGAGTAATATAAATAAATTTTCAGAAAATAAAAGTAAATAATATTAACAATCTCTCTTTTATTATTATAGATAAGTAACCTTACAGATTTATTATTGGAAGCTATTAAGACCTGAACAATTACCTACCTTTTGTCCTAATAATAATTACCATTTAATGACTTGTGCTAGAGGTTACGAATAATATTCCAATAATGAATTTCACCCCACATATCTAGGTTTGCAGTCACGATTCTTAACCTTAAAGAAACGAGCTAGGTAGATTCTATATAAGTTATCATATTTAAATTAGGTCTGCAGGATAAATTCTTAGTTAAAATCTAGAAGCAGTATTTTGCTATAAGCAAAATCCATACACTACTTTTTATACAATAGAGCGAGTATTGGCTTAACTGAATAGCTAAATCTAACGCAGTCTAGGAAATTACTGCTTTTACAAAATTTGGCATAAGGGCTAAATAGGCCTGAGCTGTGTACAAAGGGTATTAGCGGCAGCAGGGAACAACAGTTTTTTTTTCTAGCATAATTATATAGCATTTGAAACGAGACGGCGATCTACAGCGGCGAGAGCGAGGGACAAAGCGGGTGAGCTACATGAAACAAAGGGTCAGGTATACGGCTATTGTATCGAGAAATGGGACGTAATCGTAGAGTATTTGGCACTTTGGTTGATTGGGAATTATACTTAATATTGATAATTTGATTGATAGTGATTGACAATATAGTCAAAGTAATCGGCTTCATGGCTGCGTGGTGACAAGTCGGCAGCAATGGTTCAGCACACCAAACACACACTCCTCTCGCAGATCGACCTCCGACTTGAATTGGCCAATTCATAAACCTTACTATATAAAATGATATAAAAATTAAGTCCATGGACCAAGGGGCGGGCTAAAATGCCCATAAAAGATAGATCCAGCCGTTTACGGATGTGGAAATAAATTCGCGTCGGAGCGCATAAAGGAGGTCGAATGCAGCCCCTATAACAATGATGAAAGGCCTCGTGCAGGCGTAGGGAAATGTCCCCGTGCTCGGTTACCATTGGTCAGCTAAGATGCCTTTTAAAAGGAAATACACGTAATCAGCAACCATTCAATCCGACCCTGATTTGCAAACTCGATTTATTACATGTTACTATGCCATAATTTAAATAACTCTAAGTTAAATTCCGCGGTAAGGTATCGATACAGAATACCAAAATTCAGGCGGATTGATTAGGTCTGCCTTACGCGTTCACCCAGCGTAGTGAAGCTAAGTATCAGTTTTACTGGTAATTCATGGCAAACAAATACGACTACCGGATACTGAAAGTGCCACTAACTCTACAGTGTTATTTTCCCTTTCCTTAGGTTTATAGGTTTCCTCACTTATACTAGCCACGATATTTTATTAGCTAAGACGATCACGCCGGTACCATCACAGAATTTTGGTGCCGTGACCAGGATAATAATTCACCAGGATAGTAATTCATCAGGATTAAAATTCATCAGGATTGATTCATCAGGAGAATAGTTCTATTTAGGTCCTTTGTCACGTCTGTGATCGAGTTAGGTCACGAAGTTTGGTATATAGGATCAGGGATTATGTCCTGTGTCACAAATCTGTGACCGCGTAGGTCACAGAATTTTGTTGCCGAGCGACCAGGGGTCTATGTACGTATTCGGAATGACGGTATGACTAGATCTATATTAGCAAAAAAAAAAATAAACACAACGTAGGAATCGTGACTTGTATGTGAGGTTATATGAAAAAAAAAAAAAAAAAAATGTATATATATATATATACATAGAATAAACAAGGAAAGATTTAAGACACACTGTGCATGTTATTATGTAAGATTATGTTGTATTTTTTTATAGGAATAGTCGAGGTGAGCGGTATATTTTTATAGATGTACTATTTACAGGGATCGTCGGGTGATTGATTGCAGTGACCGAGATACTAACTCTGCCTTATATTTTAGACTTATTCCCTTGAACTTTAACCATTCATAAAATCTGTGTATATCCCTAGGGTTCTAAAACATCTGGTATAGATATTACGTTGGTCTTACATTATTACAATAATAAACTGTCTGTCAGATTTAAAAAGGGCGCGCAAGTAAAACAAGTAATTTAGCGTAAACGAAAATAGAACGGAAAAATAGTAAATAGGCGAGTTAAGTCGGACTAGTAACGATGCCAGCAGGTAGAAAGGGTCGCAGTGCGAAGCAGGTAGCGGAGAATCGACCAGAGACGAGTGTTGTAGGAACGAGCGAGCAAACAGAGACCGTAGGGAAAGCGACATTAGAGTTGATTTTACAAAAAATTAGTGATTTCGAGAAGAAATTGCAAAATTTGGGTTCGAGTCCCAATGCTACATTGAACGAAAGGGCAAGTGTTACGTCACTAGATACAGTTAGCGTAGTACGTAGTGAAGGGGGTGAAAGTGAAAGACAGGAAACTAGTGTAGAGTCTGCGGGTTCTAGTACGGCACTATCCGAGACTCGGAATTTATATGTGGTTCAGCCGTCTGTTAGCAAACCAAATTTCGATGGGAAACCATTCACCAACCCTATTGCGGTTTTAAAGCGATTAAAGAAGTATATAAGGGCTGTAAATGGAATGGACCGCGAGATTGATATAGCGCTAGGTTGTATATCGGGGCACGCGAGAAAGGTTATGGAATTGTACTCAAAGGATTGGGTTACGTTCGCTGATTTCGAGACAGACTTTAGACGAAATTATTGGACCGAACAGATTCAAGAATCAGTAAGAGATAGGTTAATTAATGCAGTTTATACAAGTGACTCAGGGATGTCTATGTCTGAGCACTTTGCCGAGCAAGCTGAGTCAATGCAGTCTTTGACTATTGCGTTTAGCGAACGGGATTTAGTAAATTCCATTATGCGCCACTATGCAATAGATATTCAACGATTATGGTTTACCAGAACTGAGGAAGTTAACATCATGAATGGGGCGAAATTCCTTAGGAGCTTAGAACAAAACATTGTCGACAAACAAAGGGGAGCCGCGCGAGGCATTGTAGGTAGTGGATTTAGAGGACGTAGGTACAGTGAGTCGCGGATGGGGCGTCCCATTGTAGCAACAATTTCAGCTAACAATTGGGCTAGTAGGGGTAATTCGACAAGGGGACGAGTCTATCGCCGAGGTCGGCTAGGTTATAGAGCGAATTTTAATAGACCTATTTTGTCTGAAACTGAAAGAGTCAGGCCAGCCATTACTTTTGTAAAGGAGGGTGAAAGCTCTAATTCATCGGAACATGTGGGGGAGGGAAATTCAAAAAACTAAATTTCCCCACACTAGTAAGGTCCGATAGCTTAGTGTTGTGTAAAACGGGGAATAAAGGTATATCGGAACATAAAAGAATAGGTTTGGCTTATAGGATCCTAACGAACGATGGATGGAAGCCGGGACAAGCTTTAGGGGTCAGCGGAAATGGTATTACGCGAGCATTGAAAGGCGAGATGAATGACGGGGGGTATAGTTGCCAGTTAGAAATTGATAGCATAGGGATCTTGTTGGAAAACCAGTTTGGTAATATACTGGAATGCGACGAGTTAGACGAGGCTTGTAGAAAATGTTTGAGGCGAGGTTTAGACTTGTGTACAATGTTTCACGAACTCGATGAGACGATCGATGTAGGAATTGACTATTCTTTACCTAGATTACCAGAAGTATGTGTAAAGTTGTATGGTAGAAACATGAATGCGCTTATTGATACGGGAAGTCAGATTAGCGGAATGACTAGGGAGTTGTATGACTCGATCTTAAAGGAAAACATAATTTTACCTGAGATAGCGATCCCAGCGGTTCAGATACAAGGAGCATTCGGTTCACGAAGTGAGAGCACTAATAGGTTAGTACTGATAGAGTTTCAATTAGGTAGTACCCTAGTTGGAGCACCTGTATTGATTATGAGACGTTTACCTAGATCGTTGATACTAGGGTATGATTGGCTAGAACGAGTAAAAGGAGTGGTAAATTGCGATAGTGAGCGGACTTTGACGATCGAACACCTAGGAGTTAGGTCTTGCGTAAAACTAAATTCGGAATGTAAGATAGAAAGGCTTGGGGGAGTGACAAACGCCGCCAAAATTAATTTATTGTTAAATCAAAATAGTAAGCCAGTAGAGTTAGGCGTGGCGAGAAACGGAACAGACGGTGAAGTTCAAACGGACTATCACTTAGATGACTCGTGTTTAAGTAGTGAACAAAAGAAACTATTACTACCTGTGTTAGACAAGCATCGTAAGGTATTTATTGACAAATTAGGATTAACGAACAGGTACGAGCACATTATTGAGTTGGTAGACGAAACTCCATTCGTAAAGCACAGTTATCCGGTACCTTTGGCGTTTATGGAGCGAGTAAAAAAGGAATTGGAGGAATTAGAAAGATTAGGCGTGGTCAAACAGGAGGCAACCCCGTATTGTAGTCCTCTCACATTCACTAAGAAACGAGATGGGTCGATAAGACTCTTATTAGACGCGCGTGAACTTAATAAGGAAATGATAGGTGATGCAGGGTCACCACCACTCACATCTGAGATCTTACAATCTTTTCATGGAGTAAATTATATCAGTCTGATTGATTTGAATAATGCTTATTTCCAAATACCTTTGCATCGGGATTCTAGGAAATATACAGGGTTTTCATTTATGGGAAGGACTTATATCTATTGTGTATTACCTCAGGGATTAAAGACGTCTGTGGCAGGATTTTCTAGGGCAATGGATATTATACTGAAGGACGTGCGTTAGTTTTGCGTGAATTATCTAGATGACATTGTCATATTCACTACAGGAGACACGCAGGATTGACAGGTAGGTTAGGAAAGTGTCGATTTTTATGCGTAGAGGTAAAATTGTTAGGACATATAGTGAATACAAACGGAGTACGTATGGATCCTGAGCGAGTAAAGGCCATACTAGATTTCCCCATACCTCGAACAGTAAAACAATTACGGGGATTTTTGGGATTAATAAATTATTTCAGAAGGTTTATTTCGAAATATAGCGAAGAGGTTAGACCGCTCTGCGATCTATTGAAACAAAATAACAAGTGGTCATGGACGAAAGAAATAAACGATTGTTTCGAGAAAGTCAAGAAATTATTCTTAGACACAATACTTCTCGTACATCCAAATCCGAAGGAGATTTATTATTTGCAAACTGATAGCAGTAATCTTGGAGTTTCGGGATATGTTTATCAATTAAACGAATTAGGGGAAGAGTGTATAATAGGGTTTTGTAGTAAGTCATTGTCGGAGGCGGAGCGAAAATGGACAGTTACAGAGCAGGAACTGTGGGCAATCATCTTTAGTTTGTCGAAATTTGAGACGTATTTGAGAGGAGCACGTCTAGTGATTAGGACAGATCATAAGAGTTTGATATTTCTACAATCATGTAAATTATTGAGCGCACGTATGATACGTTGGGTCCATTACATGGGTCAATTCGACTATACAGTAGAACATGTGAAGGGTAAATTGAATACAGTTGCGGATGTATTATCGCGGCATATAAAAGGGACCACCGATGTATTAACAAATAAGACAGCGGGGCCAGAAATGAATCTATTCAAAACGACATTAGGACGAGTAGTACAGGAAAGATGGAGAGAGATAAGTAGTTATCAAGAGCGTGATAAGAGTGTTAACGAAATAATTAGGCGTATAAAAATAGCAGGTACACCTGAATCAAGATATTATGTGCTCAAGGAAGGGATTTTATATAGGACAGGTAAAAATGGGGATACGTTGAGATTGTATGTCCCCGAGGTGTTGCAAAGAGATTTGATTATTAGCATACATGAAGAGTTAGGACATTTCGGACGTTATAAGGTGCTTGCTACGATGAAGCGTCGTTATTATTTCTCGAATATGTCTCGTATTATAGGCCGAATTATAAGGGCATGCGATATATGTCAGAAGGCAAAGCACGCATTAGAAACACATACAGGACCTATTAAAACAGTAATAGCTAAAGAAATAGGAGAGAGAGTTTTCTGTGACATATATGGACCTTTACCAGCAGGACGGTTCGGGTACAAATATGTATTCGTGATACAGGACTCTTATAGTAAATTAATTAGACTATATCCATTACGACAGGCGAGTGGAAAGGCTACGTTAACATGTGTGAGAAAGTTTCACAAACAGGTAGAGATTAGGACATTATGTTCGGACAGGGGCACAAATTTTACTTCAAAGGTTTTCGAGGCAGGTATTCATCAGTTAGGTATTGTGTTAACACACACATCTGTTAGGAACCCACGACCAAACTCAACGGAGAGAGTAAATAAGGAGTTAGGCAGGCTATTTAGGACGTACTGTGATAAGTCACACCGATCTTGGGTAGATTTATTGCCAGACATAGAAGACTGCTATAACCAGGTTATACACACTACAACTGGTTATGCGCCAAACGAAATAGTATGGGGAAAACGAGTTTATCTATCAACCGATTTTGATAAATGTGAATCAAACAAGACCGGTTTACAACGGGAGTCGTTAGAACAGATTAGAGAACATGCAAGACGGAACATAATAAAGGCGGCAGAAAATAGGGAACTCCATTATAACAAAAATCACAAGTTAGTACAGTTTGAGATAGGTGATTTAGTTAAGCTCAAAATTTTTTCAAAATCGGACGCTGACAAAAAGATAACGAAAAAATTTATGCGACTTTATGAGGGACCTTACGAAATCGGGGCCGTTCCATACAATAATGTATACACTTTAATTGACGTTCGTACGAAAGAGATTAAAGGAAACTACAATGCGATCCACCTGTTTCGGTATTATGGAGATATTTAAAAGAATAGATTTAATTAGGGGTTAGAGTAAAATAGGAGAGCGAGTACTAACAGTATATTGTAGGAGAGAAATAGATTTTCAAACGACTAGTATGGATGCCTAGGCATTAGTTAGACTAGGTGTATTAAAAATCTATTTGGGGGAGTGTGAGATGGTCAATATGGTACCTATCGTATACCTATACAAATTTTTTTTATTTTAAAGAGAAATCTCAACACAAGGCAAGCACCAAAATAAAGTAGAAATTTTAAAAGTGCAACAAGGGTCGTAAATTATTAAATAGGTTTAAAATAGAAAAAAATTCTCAGAAAACAGAATCATGGGGAAAGACATTTAGCGAAACCTAAGGGGCATTGAAATGCGATACTACGTTATTTATCGCCTAAAAATCAACAGGGTTTACGCACTTAAACAGAAATGGCTTTACAAACAGTCATAAAACACCAAAATTTCAATTTGGCCAGACAGCTAAAATTAAAGAAGGCAATAAATTCGAGTCGACTACATTGTGTAAGTGAACACAGCGTTGATAGAAATCGATACCAGATGTTGACGGACCGCTAACTATAAAAACAAAATTTAAAATTTAATACTGTAGAAATCTTTAAGACAAAAAAAAAGTTCCTAGGGAAAGGGCGGGGTCTAAGCGACTTCGCGATTATTGGTCAATACAAATGCATGGAAATTATGTGACCAATGAGAGGAACAAATACTGTGTGTAGTTTTTTTGCAGTGGCACTCGCTGGGGGAAAAGGCTGGCAGTGGATAAGAGGTGACGACTTCGGGAGAAGGGAGGATTCATTATTCAAGCTCCGAGCGCAATTCAGGGAGGAGAGTCCTCAAATCCGCGAATCTATAACGTATAAGAGTTTAGAGTTCAGAGAAAATATTGGGTCCAAAGTTGTTTGTAAAAGTAACGGTGTTAATTTATACTTTTCCACTTAATTAAATGGTTGTATAGATTCAGATCATATTATAGATAAGTTCTTTCGGGGAATAGGCTATTATAAGTGATTGTAGTGAGTGAAGCTGGTTGCTGAATATTCGGTAAAGTACACAATTAAATTAAATAAGGTATCGTAAACAAGGTTCATAATAAGGTCGAGTAAATCGTTTAAGACATCTAGTCATAGGACGCCTGGCTAAATGGATGCAGACGCTAGCCTAGATTTTGTGTATGAGTTGATGATGAAAAGTGAGAATAAAAATTGGTCACAAATAGATATTATTATATTGATAATGCAAATAGTTACCATTATCTTTCTGCTTATAATGTTGTATAAAAAGAATTGGGTAAAAGGCGTATTCCGTGCAATGTTTGGACCTTGCTGTATTGTAAATACTCCCGCATCAACCATTGAGTTGGGAATGATTTAATTAATTTAACGACATAATTACCTAAAGCTGTGAACCTTGGTAACATACCTAAAGTATATTCTTAGTCTAGAGTTATATAACCTGTGCCTTAAATCTTTCTTTATTATAAATCATGAATTAAAACTGTGTGCATGTGTGTATATAGTTAAAAATAAGGTGTATATTAGTCCTAAGCGGCTGTAAGAGTTTTTATCTTTGGAAATTCTCTTTTCTCTTACTTTAGGAAGCCTAGGTAACGAGAATTTTCCCATCAAATTGATACGATTGCTTCAACAATCGAATTTGGTGTAAATAAATTAAAATCAGTGTCTTCTCTTTAATAACACTCCATGTGGAGTAATATAAATAAATTTTCAGAAAATAAAAGTAAATAATATTAACAATCTCTCTTTTATTATTATAGATAAGTAACCTTACAGATTTATTATTGGAAGCTATTAAGACCTGAACAATTACCTACCTTTTGTCCTAATAATAATTACCATTTAATGACTTGTGCTAGAGGTTACGAATAATATTCCAATAATGAATTTCACCCCACATATCTAGGTTTGCAGTCACGATTCTTAACCTTAAAGAAACGAGCTAGGTAGATTCTATATAAGTTATCATATTTAAATTAGGTCTGCAGGATAAATTCTTAGTTAAAATCTAGAAGCAGTATTTTGCTATAAGCAAAATCCATACACTACTTTTTATACAATAGAGCGAGTATTGGCTTAACTGAATAGCTAAATCTAACGCAGTCTAGGAAATTACTGCTTTTACAAAATTTGGCATAAGGGCTAAATAGGCCTGAGCTGTGTACAAAGGGTATTAGCGGCAGCAGGGAACAACAGTTTTTTTTTCTAGCATAATTATATAGCATTTGAAACGAGACGGCGATCTACAGCGGCGAGAGCGAGGGACAAAGCGGGTGAGCTACATGAAACAAAGGGTCAGGTATACGGCTATTGTATCGAGAAATGGGACGTAATCGTAGAGTATTTGGCACTTTGGTTGATTGGGAATTATACTTAATATTGATAATTTGATTGATAGTGATTGACAATATAGTCAAAGTAATCGGCTTCATGGCTGCGTGGTGACAAGTCGGCAGCAATGGTTCAGCACACCAAACACACACTCCTCTCGCAGATCGACCTCCGACTTGAATTGGCCAATTCATAAACCTTACTATATAAAATGATATAAAAATTAAGTCCATGGACCAAGGGGCGGGCTAAAATGCCCATAAAAGATAGATCCAGCCGTTTACGGATGTGGAAATAAATTCGCGTCGGAGCGCATAAAGGAGGTCGAATGCAGCCCCTATAACAATGATGAAAGGCCTCGTGCAGGCGTAGGGAAATGTCCCCGTGCTCGGTTACCATTGGTCAGCTAAGATGCCTTTTAAAAGGAAATACACGTAATCAGCAACCATTCAATCCGACCCTGATTTGCAAACTCGATTTATTACATGTTACTATGCCATAATTTAAATAACTCTAAGTTAAATTCCGCGGTAAGGTATCGATACAGAATACCAAAATTCAGGCGGATTGATTAGGTCTGCCTTACGCGTTCACCCAGCGTAGTGAAGCTAAGTATCAGTTTTACTGGTAATTCATGGCAAACAAATACGACTACCGGATACTGAAAGTGCCACTAACTCTACAGTGTTATTTTCCCTTTCCTTAGGTTTATAGGTTTCCTCACTTATACTAGCCACGATATTTTATTAGCTAAGACGATCACGCCGGTACCATCACAAGACGGCGATATCAAAACAGCTTTTCGATTTGGCGGCTTGTTGTGTTTTAAAGTTATTTCTAAATTAAAAAAGCTCTGAGTTAACCTGTGGAGCTAACTTCAAGTTGCGCTAGTTTTTAAAGTATATTTTGAAGTAGCTCATCTAGCTTAGTTTACGTAGCTAATAATGGCAAGCCCTTGCCTACTTCAACCTGGTCGATAAGCGAACCTACCTGAAAATGGTATGGCAATTATATTGAATTCACAATATCTTTGATCCTTATGAACAAAAATAAAATCGCTTGCTAAGTATAACCACGTATCACCTAGTCTACAGAACTAACTAATCAGCTGAGAAAAGTTAAGACGCTGTCAAAGCGAAAACTTGAAGAACGAAGAGGAACGACATTTTACCTTTGACTTGACTGTCGCTTAGTTTGCACGCTCTGACGAGTTTAGAGAACATTCAACCCGTCTAATAACATTTTTTGGTAGGCTATTTTCGCCCTTTATAAACACTTTTCATCAGATTAAGTTCAATTTAAAAAAATGTCCCTAGTTGAATACGAGCCCAGGGCCTTCAGGAAAAACCGAGAGTTCTTCATAATGTTGTCGCATCTTGTCGCATTTAATCTGCACTTAGCCAGTATGGTGGACAAAGGCCAAACCCTTCTCAATCCACGAGGAGAGTCATGTGCAGTGAGCCTAGGATTGAAATGTTGATAATTTATTTATTTATTTATTTAAACATACATACATAGCACAGCCAAATACTTACGAACTACAAGGTATTACAATCATTGAACTAAATGCGTTAATTACTAATTTAAAGGTATTACAACTAATAGTGTGCTAACAATTATGGTGTGATGATTTTATGATCTCCCACTTTCGAAACTAGTATAAACTGTATCTTGAAAAGTAGGAACTTCCCTCTATGTTACAAGCATAGTTGCTAGCAGTTACGGAACATTATGCAAGATAAGTAGGTTCAAGTGCACGAGTGCATCTGCTTGTCTCTGTGCGTGTGTGTGTGTGTGAGTTCGTGAGTGTGTGTGTGTGTATGCGTGCGCGTGTGTGTGTGTGTGTGTGCGATATGATATAATGAAGCAATATTATTAGAGCTGTCAATTTAGTTTAGACATTGATTTAAATAGAATAAGCCAGATTATTTGAAGAAGTTGCAAGTGTGCTGCAAGTAACTCATCTCTGCATTTGACTCTAAATTGGATGTGATTAGGCAGACAATCAAAATGGGCACTGAAACCCCGTTAATCCGTTTATCCTGCAAATCCTTTTTGTACCGCCAGAGACCCCGGAAAATCTCAGCTAATCGCGAGTATTTTTATACGACTGCCTGAAAAAAGGAGTATTTATACGACTGCCTGAAAAAAGGAGTATATTGTTTTCAGGGTTCATGTATGTATGTATGTATGTATGTATGTATTTATGTGAGTTTGTATATTCCACCATAACTTCTATACGCCTGAACCGATTTTGATAAATGAGGTATTGTTAGAATCCCTAGCTTATTCCGGGTGACATAGGCTAGTAAAATTTAAAAAAAAATTGATGGGGTGACCATGGTCCCGCATTAAAAACTAAAGTTGAAAAAAAAAATTCGAAAATAGGATTAACTATATAATCATCATCTAGAAAATGATGAGTAGATTCCAAAAATATATAACACTATAGTTCAATATCCCGAGTGACACGGGCTATAAATTTTTGAAAAATTACGGCAAAGCAGTCGTATTTTTTATTAATAATTTTATTTATATTCACTTGTCATCGCGTTTATTTAAAAAAGTGACACGGTCGGTATCACGTAGTACAACATTCTTTCACCGATGTAATCTAAACAGGCTAATATGGTTAACGAATAATAATAGTTAAACCGAATGTAGTCGACGCCCGTCAATGCCAAAACTTATTATAATATATATCGTGCTATCTACAGCTAGGTACATATAATTATCATCGTACAGTTCCTGTCGCAGCTCACTATTGTTAATAGTTGGTAAAGGCTGGAAAAAGGTCAGACTTTTTGCATTAAAGCTCAATATCATCCATACTTCTAATAACAGCTAACACTCAAATTAAAACTTGCGAAAAAAAAATTTACTGACTTTGAATCAAGGAATTTAAAGATTATTTATTAATACAAGATGATGCCCGCGACTTCATCCGGGTGGAAGGTTTTGTGATACCCGCGAAACTCTTTCATTTTCCGGGATAAAATGTAGCCTGTCTTAATAGTAAAAAATATTGACCTGACTTAATGACAACATTTATGTTTATATAGTTCATAAGATGCTTAGGTGTATAAAACTTCCTAAAAGTACTCTGATCACGATAGTGAAAAAAACATCATAATCGGTCCACTGGTTTCCGAGGAAAACGTTAACAAACATACATACATACAACATACGGGTCGAATTCGGAACCTCCTTTTTTAAGTCGGTTAAAAATATTAAGTACTCGCTTTCTAAAACAGGTGTCAGAAAAAGGATACAGCATGACATTTGCCGCAGTGGGTACCTACCTACAGGCTGCGATGTAATAGACAATTGAAACGGGTTCCCGGGATCGTTCCGTTAATCCATTTATCCTGTAAAATCAAGGCTTTTGTTTCGCAACGGACTCCGGTTAATTCCCGCTAATCGGGATATTTCCGTTGAATTTTATTTTTAAAAACCACAGTGGATACCAGTGAAGGTAACTGAAAACCTGAAAACTTGTCTGTAGTTGTAACGCATTTGTTTCATATTTATTTGGCAATGTGCTTCCACAAAAATACCTATATTATAATCTAGAAGATATAAAACAGACCCACGGTCTGTCTTATATCTTCTATATCGACTTAAATTTTTCTAGTACTGTTATAATATACTTAAAAAACATAGAAAGACCTCTATCTTTTTTAGTTGTTCACGTTCATTTGTTCAGTTATTTATCGTAAGACTATGATTTTTTTACGTACAATACAGACCGTCTGCTTTTTAAATGACAATTGCGTTTCTGCGCCTTTTTAATGTTTTTTGCAGCTGAAACTTATATTTATCAAATGAATGATCAGCGCGACATGCTCTCTCGTAGATTTTTCATTTCAATTTCAATTTCAATTTATAAACATACATTTTTTTACGTTTAAGTATGTGGTAGCTTTGTCGACTTGCCTGGGGGCTGCACATTCTTCTAATCTAGTACATAGATACAAAATATATTATACGGACGTATTAATATTACATCACGTATAAAACAACAGTAACTTCAATAAACAATTAGGTAATAAAAAGTAAACGAAACAAAGTAAGTACAAGTTTGACAAGTAAATTGTATATATTATTTCTATTTCGATCGTCTAAAATCTAAATAGTCAATTTTATTTACTTCGTCTTATCTTTCTCATTAAATAAGTATTGACTTAAGAAATATTTCCTTTGCTAGATCTTTCTTATCTAGTTTATATTTATTAGTTGACCTTGTTTCATATATTTCTACGCAGAAAAAGTACCCAAGTTATAACTTTCTCGTGAATAAAGACGGCCAGTATCTATTTCATTTTTTGCCCTTTCAGTAACTTCTCAAATATTTACTGAAAATGATATTTTAATCGTATATATCGTAGTCCCACCAACTTATCTGACCCGGCAGCCTAAATTTGAACAAATTTTTATGCCTGTTTAGTTTTTATCTATCTATATATATAAAATTCAAAGTCCTGACTGACTGACTGACTGACTCATATATCAACGCACAGCCTAAACCGCTAGGGTTAGAGACTTTAAATTTTGACAGTAGCTTTCTTTTGTGACGTAGGCGCTCACTAAGGAAGGATTTTTCAAAATTCCACCCCTAAGGGGGTGAAAAAGGGGTTGAAAGTTTGTATGAAAGTCCGTAATTTATCAAGTTATATCCATGAAACTTAGTATTTGAGTTATTGGTAAAAAATAAAGAAATACGTGTTTCACAGTTTTCGAAAATTCTACCCCCGAAAGGGTGAAATAGGGGATAAAAGTTTATATGAAAGTCCTTCATTTCTCAACATATTTCTCAAGTTGTATCAACGAAACTTGGTATTTTGGCTTTACGTAATAAATAAAGAAGTACGTGTGACACAGTTTTTCAAAGTTCCATCCCTAAAAGGGTAAAATAGGGGTTGAAAATTTGTATGAAAGTCCTTCATTTCTCAATTTATAGCCATGAAACTTAGCATTTGGGCTTTCAGTTAGATATAAAGAAGTAAGTGTTTCACCATTTTTGAAAATTCGACCCCCAAAGGGGTGAAATATGGGATGAATGTCCTTCATTTATCAAGATATTTTTCAAGTTATAACAACGAAACTTGGTATTTTGGCTTTCGGTATAATATAAAGAAGTACGTGTGTAACAGTTTTTCAAAATTCCACCCCCAAACGGGTAAAATGGGGGTTGTAAGTTGCTGTAAAAGGCCGGCGTTTTTCAAGTTAAATAGCCGTGAAACTTGATCTTTGGGCTACCGGTTTAAATTATGAAATACATAATTCACAGTTTTTATAAATTCTATCCGTCCTTTAAATATTCCTTCAATCACCCCGCAACAGAGCAACGGATCGACGGGTTTTTTTCAATGGGTTCTTATTATCCCGGAAAATTAAGGAATGCCTATGGGAATTAAAAAACTTATGCCACGCGAACGAAGTCGCGGGCGTCCGCTAGTTTAAATATACATACTTACTAGTGTCGCTGTCACCCGGTGAGTTATGTTTGTGGGAATATATGAGAAAATTTATTGTTACCTGCTTGGTAATTTGATCAATCTGTCTTCGGTATACAAGCTATCTCTAGCAAACAACTAGTCAAAATTGGTTAAACCTATGGGCGTTTATAATAATTGTATGAAAATTAAACAAGCTATTTAACAGTTTATTTATAGCTAGATTCGAAAATAGCCTATTTATTTATAAAACGAACACAATAATTGATGCTATCATCAGGCAATTCATTTTGGATTTTCGGTTTTACACAGTGCCCCAAATGGCACAAATGTTTATCTGTTACCAGGGCAAATACTGTGCATTGAACCGTGAAGGCTTAAAATTCGAAATTGTTAATTGTGTAATGCTAGGGCTCGCTAATACATGGCTAATACACATTAAATCTGTGAAGCATACATATTATACGTTGTATCGATTTACCAATTTTGGCTACAATGGCAAAGTGTCAAGTTTTAAAAAATATATTGCCTGCTTATAACAATGAATAATTGTGAGTAAATGGACATCATGAAGATTATGAAAATTAGGAATATATCTTGAGAAGTCAAAACGAAAATCGGTAAACCTACAAAACTAATGAAGCGGTGGTAGCCTAGTGGTTTAGACACGTCTAGTCCGGTACGGGCCTGCGGGTTTTAAGAAATTAAACATCACTTGTTTTAAATGAAGGAAAACATCGCGAGAAAAACTACCTTAATGCCGGTGGCAGTTCTTCATATTGTTCTCGAAGGTGTTTGAAGTTTAAAGGATGGTGGACTATGGTCAAACCCTTCTCATTCTGAGAGAAGGGTCATGCTCAGTAGTGAGACAGAAATTGATTGAAATTATGAAAAAACTTTCTCAATCACCTAGGAAATTAATAGTAAGTAAGTTAAGAAGTAGTAGGAAATTAATAGATGAACTTCTGTGTTTCGACTTACTAAATAGGTAAATTGGATAACTTAAAATTGAATTAAATTGTAGCTTTTTTATTACAATACCATAACATGAGATTTTAAGAACTATTCCTTATTGGTTTAATGTTATTAAAATTTTAATGCATACGTAATGTTAGCATTATTTTAATAAGATTTGAAATATTTTAGTAATACATGGTCGTGCAGTACCGGTATTATATCTGTCCCCGGTGTGGGGAAACGTTGAATCTTTTATAGCGCACGGCCTGCTCTACTTACCCAGTAAGCCCACCTGTAATTCTGCAGTCAGTTTTATTACCCGTCTACATCAGCCAATCTGCCTCGATGGTCTAGTATCTAACTTATCCGATTAAAGATAATGAGATCAGATAATAGTGTAAGCGACAATACAGAAGTAGGTATTAATAAAACACTTTTAATATATTTTTCTTCTCATTTGAAACTTGTACGAGTAAATGGTTAAACGTGTAGAGGTTCCACGAGAGATTTAATGTAATTAGATAAATTTTGGCTAAACTAAAAGACAAAATTAATTTGATCCGGCCACGATTGCTATCGTTAGGCTCTAAATCAAATTACGATCTAAACACAAAATAATTAAATAATCGCTGAGTCTGCCGGCCGGAGGCTGAATTATCATCGTCAAAACACTCGTATTTATACTAACTATTTTCAATATGGCGTCCGTATTCGCAGATTAAATCGAATGACATAAAACGAGTCAAATTGACAGATATAATACTTCCTGTTTCGTGAGATATACTGACAAATAGTAACAATAGTATCCTTTAATGGACCAAAAAAATATCGGGGTTTTCTTGATGGAATCCTCGGCAGCATCCCTGAGAAGTGACAAGTGTTGACAGTGTTACAAACCCATGCCGCGGAAAGTAAGTAGGTACATTGCCGTTAGTCTTGTGCCTGTACTCTTTCTGGTTAAGGCGGATTGTTGTCTTGCATGTGCTCATCTATGAGCCTGTCATTATTGAGAAAATGGCAAGTCTGTGATGAAATTGGTCACCGTTGCAGTAATTTATACCTAACATTAGAACAAACGTAATATTACGTGCAATACTTATGAATTATTAAGTACATAAGAGTAAATACCTAATTTTACTCATAAGTACCCTACGAAGTACTAGTAACTATGGAGTTCCACAGGGGAGCGTGCTCGGCCCAACTTTATTTTTAATTTACATAAATAATTTATGCAAGTTAACTATCCCGTTAACGTGGCTCACAAATCACTTATTGACATTAAACCCAACCAAGACAAAGTTTATGACTTTCTCGGCTAGCGAGAGATCACAACCTGCAGAACCCCTCACAATACAAATACACAATTGTCCGGGCGTACCAAATAACTGTGGATGTCCCACAGTTGATCACGTATCCGAAATAAAATATCTGGGAATTCATGTGGACAAATTACTATGCTGGAAGACGCAAATTAATCTAGTCGCACAAAGGGTTAGGAAACTTACATATATCTTCAGGAAAATAACTAAATTGGCTGATGATGAGGTCCTAAAAGCAGCTTACTTTGCGTTGGTACAATCCCAGATTGTCTATGCCTTATCGGTCTGGGGTGGCTCCTTTATTACGACGATGCTTCGCCTTGAAAGAGCTCAAAGAGCCACATTGAAGGTTATGTGTAGGAAACCGGTTCGGTATCCAACACATCTTCTTTACAAGGAATGCTCAATGCTCACCGTTAGGCAGCTCTATATAACCTTATACTTCGTAAACATTCTACAATATCTGTTGGAACTCATCTGCAACCAAAAAAGCGCAATATACGAAACGTTTGCCAGGTGAAATATTATCGTACTGCGTTCGCTAACCGACAGAGTTGCGTTCTTGGTGCTCGCCTGTATAACAAAATCAATAAAATTCTTAACATAAGTATCGTCTCAAAACAAAAATGCAAAAATATGACTACCTCGTGGTTAAAAAATCTAAAATACAATGAAACCGAAGAACTTTTAAAAATAGTAAAGTAATTTGTATGGTATAAAACACACATACACACACATGCACACACATACTCATACATACATACAAACAAACACACACAATAAACATACACATACAAACCCACACACATCCAATAATAGTATGCATGTTAATTTCTATTATTAGGTTTAAGTAATGAAAGTAAATTATCTTAATAATAAAAATAAGAATGTTATGTTGGAAATATTGATATGTAAGGTAATAATAATGTTGAGATATTTTTAAATTATTATTAATATTATTCAAAATTATATAATAATTTATTTCTGTTGGTACATTAAAATACAAATTCACAATATTGTAAAAGGTTCGGAGGAAGGTGACGACACTCGTAACACAAGTTACCTTAGTACGAGTGTCTAAGCTCTCCTTTGTACACGATGTGATGAAAAATACTTATGTCCAGTTTTCTAAGGACAGGAGGTTAAGAAGGAAGGTATACTTCGACATCCACTACTGGAACTCCTACACGCGTAGAGCTAGGTAAATCGAATTTGGGCTTGTTTTGTTAGTTATGATGAGATCTTACCACAGAACTTGGTGGAGTGACCTGAAGGTATACTTCGACATCCACTACTGGAACGCCTAGACGCGTAGAGCTAGGTAAATCGAATTTGGGCTTGCTTTGTTAGTTATGATGAGATCTTACCACAGAACTTGGTGGAGTGACCTGAAGGTATACTTCGAAATCCACTACTGGAACTCCTAGACGCGTAGAGCTAGGTAAATCGAATTTGGGCTTGTTTTGTTAGTTATGATGAGGTCTTACCACTGAACTTGGTGGAGTAGTGGTTTGAAACTGTCCCACAGTTGGACAAGGCACTACTGTAGCCTCTTAGGTAAACAACAAAATTTTACTCGCACGGCTACGCGTCTAGGAGTTCCAGTAGTGGTCATCGAAGTATACCTTCAGGTCACTCTACCAAGTCTTGAGGTAAGATCTCATCATAACTAACAAATTGAGTCCAAATTCGATACACCTAGCTCTACGCGTCTAGAAGTTCCAGTAGAAGTCGTCGAAGTATACTTTCAGATCACTACCACGCTCGCGGAATAGAGACTGCAATCAATTTCTAAATGCTAGCAAATAATAAAATTGTATTGTGTTGGTAGTAGGTACCATATCTTACCTTTTCAAAATATCAGCACAGGTGATAACTATAAATATAAATTTGGTTCGCTCAACTAGGTACTCTAGGTAGGTATTTCGTGTATGTACAGCGATCTTTTCGACACCAGCGACTGCTCGCAACCGGCGCAGGGTCCACTCACGACGGCGGTCAAACGCAGACTAATGATAATTTGAAATCAAACCAGAGACCGAGTAAAATCAAAATAACCCTTATGTTCACTCTGTTAAGATTTACAAAATATGTGAAAAAAATACAAGCAAGTTTTATTTCATTTCGTATACTATTTGTCCTATTTTTAATATTTTTATTACCAAAATTTGTAGGTGAACATATCTACTAATAGATGGTATTTTTTAATGACAAAAAAACGGCATATTTACAGTAAAAAATGTACCTAAATTCACCCCTAAATCATCAATTTTGAGTGAAGAGGTGAGGGAAAATCATTTTTATAGTATTAAAAATAAAGATTTTTAACTATGTTATTACCAAAAATTGGAGATATGGGATCAATCTTTGTATAGCAATTTTTAGTTCCATCCTATTTTGTTTGACTTAGTCACAAAATGTACTGAAAACTCCAATATTTTAAGGGATTTGCAAATACGTTCTTAACACACATTCTATCCCGGAAACCTAGAGTTCCCGAGGGAATCGAAAAACCTAAATCCACGCAGACGAAGGCGCGGACATCGTCTAGTAAAAATTAAGATTTCCCAGGAGATTTTAATGAAGCCAAAAACCACGCGATCGAAGTCGCGGGCATCATCTAGTCAGATAATAATTTATCCGTTTTGTAGACAGTTCCAAACAGATGTTATGTACCTACGACCCAGACCAGTTTCATCTGAAGTCTGTATAAGTAATATACTGGCGTTATATTTACGAGTATGGTTTATTATTACCAGTCGGCATTCATTCATTCTCGACTTTCTATTTATCATTCCGGTTTTGGGTTGTAAGTAAACCATTGTGTTGCGTAAAGTGATTCAATAATACGTTACGCAATACGTATGTTTAAATAGTAATGCATTATACCATGCTACGTAATATAACCTTGCATCTCTTCACATGTCGATCAAAAGTAAAAATTTTTTTAAAGTTTCTGTTGAACCTAACACCCTAGGGTGTTTTCTAATGAAATACTGGCGCGCAAAAACACTAGAAAAAAATCGGGCGGACAAAAAGCTACATCGCTCACTTTTATATGAAGCCACACGCACAAGCGCTTCAGGATAAAACGTCGCATCGTATGACGTGTGTTTTCGCACTAAGGCCCATTTCACACACAAACAGTTTCAACATTAGCGGTTCTGTGGCTGTTGATGTTGAGTAGGCATGATGTAGAAAGGCCGCAGCAACCGTGTGCGTATGAAAAGGTCTGCATCCGTTTGAGGCCCGGTCTCCACCAGAGCGGAGAGGAGACGAGAGGAGAGGAGATGTAATTTAAGCAACCAATAGAATTTCGTTATTTCCACATTCCACATCTCGTCTCCGCTCAGCTTCAGTGGATACCACTGAGCGGAGATGTATCAAATTTGTATGGCGCGATCGATGCGGAGATGTGAGCTGTGGCTCGCAAGCTGGCGGCGGCGCGCAGCGGAGACGAGAGGAGATGTGAGCGGCGCGCAGCGGAGATGTGAGCGGCGTGCTGTGAGTGGCGCCACTCAGTCCTCACTACTCTTGCTATTTCGCTAGTACAGCGCACACGCTTCTCATGTACCTACAGCGTGCAGATTTCAATTTACGTAAATAATTACTTAAGATGCTTATACTCAAAACATGGTTTTCTGTGTTTAGGATAGTAAAAATTAAAATTTCATCATCAAATAAATACCATTCGCTACTCAGTTAAATGAAGTACGACGTAATTAAAAAAAACCTAAAGTAACAGCAGAAAATTATCGGGAAATTCATGGAAATCTCAAAAAAGGCGTTAAGCGTTCCGACTATTATGATTGATTTGATCCGACTGCGATCTCACCTATTGTAAGTGATGATAAGATTTAGATTGTTGCCGATAACCAAGTAACAAAATATTCTTCCTCAATTGGCCAAGCTACATTTCTGTTGGTCAATTGAGATTTTCATCTTCCTAAACAAAGTTTTACTCCTACCACTGGAAACAAATGGCACAAAACCGTACTCTGTGGTGATCCACGCAGGAAACCTTCAAACAGCAATGGACGTCTATAGGTTGAGACGACGAAGCAAGGTTGCGTCATCTTAGCAGACGAATCAAGACTTTATCAAATTTTCCGTCTGATTCTTGTTTTATCAACCGAAAGATGTCGTTCAAATAAATAACTTTGTTTAGAGGAAAGACACTCATCAAATTTTTTAATTGTATTATTACGTCAGTCGTATCAGACATACCTCCGGAACGTACTTCTTGCTATGAAGTATATATATTTGGTATAAATATTGGATCACCCTCACAATGGAATAGTGCTAGTGATTGGGACATGTTGGACGATCTCCAAATAAGGAAGAGGGAATTTCTAGATCGATTCATTAAATAGCATTCATTAAATTGACTAATTTAATTAATTAGTCAAATATTAAAATAATTAAGGATCAATAGTTCCGTAAAAATATATCTAAATTTTGAGAAAATAATTATAAGTACAAGTAATATTGAATTGATTATCACGCGTGTTATTGTGATTAAAATCAACTTTAGTTATTTATGAATGCCATAGTTCTTAATTCACATGGATTCATAAACCATGAATTAATGGTGAATATTTATTTGACGATCATAATATTACTTCATCTTTACAGTAATTTCATGTCATTCACTGCTACTTTGGTGAAAATAGCAGTTGCTACTTATGAAAATGCTTTCTACACGTTAAATGTGTTCTATCCCTATTAAAGATTTAAGAGTGTCTTACACCTTTCAGAGATTTGGTATTAAAACAGTCCGAGCAGTATCAATGAGGCACAATCATATTTTATTGCTGATGAATTATTTCATTGACAAATTATTATTATTGATAACGATAGACAGTGCAAAGTACATTCGATTCGCCGTTCGTGTTCGACTCATATTTTATGATGTACCCACATTATTATTTAGTTTTAACGATAACATAATTATACCTATGACTCCAAGGTTATTGAAGTGGTACTTTGTTAAAACAGGTAATTGCGATAGTATTAACAATAATGTTATGTTCGTTGGAACTTTTGTTTATTGACCGAATATATTTCGATAGGCATACGCCATACACACATTATTATTTAGTTTTAACGATAACACAATTATATGGCTTCAAAGTTATTGAAGTGGTACTTTGTTAAAACGGGTAATTAACGATAGTATTAATTAATTATGTTACGTTCGTTGGAACTTTTGTTTATTGATCAATTTATATCGATAGGTATACCCACATTGTTATTTAGTTTTAACAGTAACATAATTATATGACTTCAAAGTTATTGAAGTGGCACTTTGTTAAAACGGGTAGGTAATTGACGATAGTGTTAACAACACTATAATGTACGTTGGAACTTTTGTTTATTGATCGAATTACATATATTTCGATGGGAACGTACGTGGGATACCTACCTACGTAGAATAATTTTGCAAACAGATTTGGTCAACAATGTATTTCTGAGTATATTATTTAAGTAAAATTTCGTAACTTAATACCAATACACGGTATAGTTTACGAGTTTATGCAATTATCGACGTAATTACTTTTATTAAACTACGCGGTACATCCACCGACCAATCGCCGGTGCTGTTCGCCCAAAGTTAAGTACCGACAAACAATAAACTCAAATACCAATAAAACAATAAAGTTAAATTTAATTGAGAAGAAAGGAACCGTAAATTCACAGGTTTTGGCATTTATACCGTAACTTATCTATTCCTCTTCTTTTCATAAGATTTTGCGAAATTTTTTGATTGTTGCTGACCAATTTCTGCAAGCAGGTACTTATTCATATAATAATTAGAGCGAAATTTACTTACTGCGCTTTTACTCGTCGCCATTGTGATGTCCACACATCAAGGATTTAGGTTTTAAATAAAAACACATGTTTATCAGCAAGTAGGTACACAAATTGACGGTAACGTCCGCTCGCCACCGATGACAGAGTGCGAGTGATCAGTGAGGTGCCACGGACCATTTGCGTACTACATTTATTAGAATGCCACATCTCTTTCTTTTTATAAATAATTAATTTTTTAAATACAATGTTTATATACACAAAATTATATTTAAACCGAAATAAACATGTCAAACTAACTCCTTTATAGATCGACGACTTTCCATTTACCTTCCACTTTTCAGGTGTACAATCTTCCTCCTGCACTTCTGACCAATTTCGTCAGTCTTAATAATTATTTCTGATGGAATAAATTCTGAAACTGATTTATTTCTTTTACCATGCCCTTTACACAGACCATGTCGCTAACTCCAATTCCTCTTCCTTTTCCTTTTCCTTTTTTTTTTCTTTATTTCTGAACCATCGTTATCATTGCAGTCTCTCAAAAGAGGTGTTTTGTCATTTTATTTGCTGACGACACGATAAAATGCAATGACAATTCCAAATTTGAAACGGACATTAATAATTCAATTCATAATAATATAATTACATGCTTAAATGAAAATAACTTAAGTATTTATATTGATATAAAACTTAATTTATACAATATGAAACAACCAACTTAAAACATCCTTCTCTAAATATAAAATTTTGTGGTCAATGCCAATAGAAAAATCTGACAACGGATAAGTCCGATCTCATTATGAGAGGCATCACTGAGTGCCTTTCATGGGCATATGTCAGCTGTACTGACTATCATGGGTATGTCATGTGTAATCTGTACTATGGTCTTATACTGTGAGGTATCTCGACAGATTTCGAGAAAGCACTTAAATCTCACAAAATGTGTGTTAGAGCCAGTTAGAGCAATAAATGGAGTGGATAGAGCAACCCCCATTTAAGCAATGGTAGATTCACTCGATTTTTTTAAAAATCACTTTACACACAGCTAAAAGTCTACTTTAATAATAAATTTTAATTTGATTTCATAGATTTAATATCCTGACTCCGCCCTGCATATATTATATTAAAGAAATCTGCATATTTGTAAAAATACAACCATTACTTTAAAACTTTTGGTGATAGGTATACATGAGAAAGACAGCAGGCGGGGAAATACATTGGTATGGCTAATTGTAACTTGGCCTTGTTTATGAAGAAAGTTTATATAATAGTATGGCAATTTATATTTATAAGTTGTCCAAAGATCTAGTTGACTTACCATTGCAAAATTCAAAACTAAGACAACAGATTGATTACTGACCCGCTAACATTTTCTGTTGAATAATTTGCATAATTTGACAACTACCTTAACATTTTTTTTTTTTAATTTTAATTTTATTTGGACATACTTAACAGTAAACATTTTACATTTCGTGATAATAATAATGATTTCTTGATCGATGAGGATTGTTATTATATTATAATAATTAGTGGTAGAATGCATGAACTATTCCTATTTTGATAGGATGTACATGAATTAATTAATTTGCACGCCATATGACTGGCAAATTGTGGCTCGGAACTATACTACATTTCTCGTAACAACTTTTATTTACTTAGCCACAATCAGCAAACAAATGCTTATGATTTATACGATATTCCTTTTGTAGCGGTAAAACCCGTTGCTAGTTATGAACGTTGTAATTTCTGTTATATTTTTTTGGAAATAAATTGAAATTGAAGTTTTAAACATATCTCTAAAACTTTTCACTTTGTGGAAGTTTGGTTATTCATGACTTAAAATACTAGTTTTATGAAGATAAGCTTTGAGTGAGCATTCAAAAGCATATTCAGAATTAAAGACTGCTCCAACTTTGATCAAAAGCTGTTCAGTAATACAAGTACAGCTTAATGTGAATTTCACGTGAAAGAGTTTGAGATGAACAAGCTTAAAAGAAATAAATTAAGCATATTGTGCTTTTAAGTCGTAAGTGACAGTTCTAAAACACACTACGATATTTTTTTCGTTCTGTAGGACAAAAAGTTCATGCGCCCACTTTTATATAGCAACTAGCTTTTGCCTACGACCTCACTCACGGTAAGTTCGATTTATATACAAATTTCAAACCCCTGATTTACTCCTTTATGTGCCAAATTTGTGATAATACCATTTGAAAGTAGAAAAATTAGTCAGCATTTTATCTTTAAAATGTGTAAGTTTTTAGACATTACTTAATATATTACGTATACTAATAACTCAATTATTTTGAGGCTCAAATTTAAGCACAGTTTAATTATTTCGGTAGTTTGAGCTGCGCGTTGAAAGATCAGTCAGTGTCATTTTCCTTTTATATATATGGCAATGCGCATACTACCACGAAAATACAAAACGTATGTCCCATACGACGCGGGCGTTTCACGCAAATTTACGTTTAATAGCACGTTTTCACCCTTATACTTAATGCTCTCTATTTATATCTATCATGGGTAATAAGCCAATTTATTTCCTATGTCGCGCCAGAGGTGGTCGTTTAGGTTTAATATAAGAATTGCATGTAGGTACAATTTGCATGTGTAATCATGGTCACGCAAATTGTATAAACTTGTTTTATAGTTCAGCGCACTTTTTTTTTAATTTAGTGGTAGTTAGCCGCATAATTACTTGCTCGAATAACAGCAAAGCCTTTGAAGTAGGTTACACTTCATTTCTACTTCATAAACAGTAAATACATACGCAATACATACATACATGTTTGACGACCTCCGTGGCGTAGTGTGTAGCGCTGTTGCCTTAACGTGCGGAGGTCCCGGGTTCGATCCCCGGCAGGGTCAATTTGGGAATTTATAATTACTGAATTTTCCTTGGTCTGGCCTGGTGGGAGGCTTCGGCCGTGGCTAGTTACCACCCTACCGGCAAAGACGTGCCGCCAAGCGATTTAGCGTTCCGGTACGATGCCGTGTAGAAACCGAATAGGGGTATGGGTTTAATATAACTGCCATGCCCCTAACAGGTTAGCCCGCTACCATCTTAGACTGCATCATCACTTACCATCAGGTGAGATCGCAGTCAAGGGCTAACTTGTAGTGGATAAAAAAAAAAAAAAAAAAAAACTATATTCGCCACCTCTGTATAAACTGGGACATATAATAATTTCGCTGGCTTCGTGATCTCAAGAGGGTTTAGGCCTAGTACTAAAAACTACTGCTTAGTAGTACCCTGCATCACGTCGTGCCATCAGGAACCTCTAAAACGGCTATATTTAGTGAGTCGTAGGGCGTCCAGCGTGATGGAGCATTTTCCTGTTAAAAAAACCCTAATAAGCCCTTCTTTATACATGAGGATCCTGTGATATGCTGTCTGGTAATCAAGTAAAAAAACAACCAGTTATAATTAAAACTATCAGAACGTGAAGTACTTTAATGCAGTTAACTAAATATCAAACATCAAAACTATTGTATATCTGCAGTCAATTTTTCTCTTCCAAACATCATGACTTGGATCATGGACAACTTGGATGGATCAAAATCGGTTGATCAGATGGGTCATGAAAGCGTAAGTTAAACTGACAGACGCGCCCTTTTGCATTTATAGGTACCATTGGTTTACTATGAATTTATTGTTAGGTAATTAATTGCGTATTTTATTATGTAACTTCTACATAACACACATTTTTCTTTAATTTTTTTATGCTTCTGATACACACAAGTTCACACAGTGAGGTCGTTGACCACCTAAATGTACCTGAAAATTTTTCATCGACCCTAAAATAAGATTTCTCTCCGAGTGCTGCACTAAGCAAAAAAATAAGTAAACGTCGAATCAGGTTATGAAATTACGTAGCACGGGTAAACTAGTTACCTGTTAAAACTTCAAACCCGTGATATTTCGCTGAAGAGGCGATCACGCCGGCGTTTGCGGTGTCCTCTTTCAAATTCAGCTTTAAAATTACGTACCAAA
The DNA here is from genome assembly GCA_963932025.1 of Erebia epiphron. NCBI lineage: Eukaryota > Metazoa > Arthropoda > Insecta > Lepidoptera > Nymphalidae > Erebia > Erebia epiphron. Next base: position 23,284,122 of record OZ009952.1, read on the forward strand.
TACGATAAAGTGGATGCACAAGCTAATTAGTTCCAGTCTTTTCACTTTGTAAATTCAATCGAGATTTCTATAATTACTCAAAACTTTGTCGAGAATATTTTAGTTTTCCTTCAACATTTGTATTTTGTAACATCGTAGTAGATGCTTCCAAGAATTAATAAGGAAGCCAAGTAAGTAGAACGCTTCAGTACTTATTTCTTGCTCTCAGTTCCGCGAATACAAGCTTAAACAAGTGAATATAATTAAAATTATTAAAAAATACGACTGCTTTGCCGTAGACACACATACATACATGGACCCTGAAAAAATAACACTCCTTTTTTGGGCAGTCGTGTAATAAAAATCCCCCTCGAATGCAAGTACGGCTACCACTGCTACTACGTAACGATACCACAGTCATTAATTACGAGTCATCATCATCATCACTACAGCCTATTATCGTCCCACTGCTGGGCACAGGCCTCCACTCTCATAGGAGATCGGGAACTAGAGCTTAGACCCACCACGCTGCTCCAATGCGGGTTGGCGGGCTTTAACGACTACTATCATGTTAGTGATAGTAACCGGGACCGACGGCTTAACGTGCTCTCCGAGGCACGGGGGTGAAACACCGCCAACTTCCAACTCCGGGCTGGCACTGAGAATTTCTTAATTGAAAAACCCAATACCTAACTTTTTATGCCCGACCGGGAATCGAACCTAGGACCTCGTGATCCGCAGTCGACTGTGCTAACCACTAGACCAACGAGGTAGTTAATTACGAGTACCTTTGGAATTTTATTCACATTTTTATTAATTTTTTTTTGTGAATTACTGGTTATTGAACCATAGTGTTAGATATTTTTGGAATCTACTTATCATTTTCTAGATGATGATTATATAGTTAATCTTATTTTCGAATATTTTTTTTCAACTTTAGTTTTTAATGCGGAACCATGGTCACCCTATCAAATTATTTTTAAATTTTATTAGCCTATGTCACCCGGAATAAGCTAGGGATTCTAACGAAACCTCATTTATCAAAATCGGTTCAGGCGTATAGAAGTTATGGTGGAATATACAAACTCACATACATACATACATACATACTTACATACATACATACATACATACATGTCGTATAAAAAATGTTGTTTATATCGAGTTCTCTCTTAAGCTTGAAATAAACAACGTGAACTGTGTGACAGGATGTCTGTTTTAAGAGTCTATATTATTGAAGTTTTGATATTTCAATATACTGTGCTGTTTGATAAATGTAGGTATACAGGATTAAGTAATGCGAAAGTGTGTCCGTCTGTATATCTGCTACACTTTACTACACTTGAATCCCGGGAAAGGCTGTAGGCTACTTTTTATCCCGAAAAACTAAGTAGTTTCCTCGGGAATTTCAAAACTTGATCCACGCGCACTAAATCACGGGCAAATTAAATAAATCTAAGGTTACATTACAAGTTTGAAAGTAACAAATATTTTGGTCAATACGCTATAAAAGATTTATGATTGTTTTCGACCACAGATTGCCATTGGGGAGTTAAAACTCAATAGAGGAAAGGTCAAAGGTTTGGAGGCGACCTACTATTATATTTTTTGTAGGTAGGTACGTCATTGTTACCTGAACAAATGTTTGCAATTACAAATTTTATAATCAGTTGTTGAAGCTAAACATGCCTCACACGTACTGTATTAATGTATAAGTTTGTCCGTCGCGGTGTCCCGAGGAGGAAAAGCGATCTTCATCACCATCTTTCAATAAAAAGAAATGAAATTACCACACAATAAAAGAACATTAATGTACTTATTGAAAATGTTTGTATTGAGTTCTTTGTGGTGTTCCAAGGAATTTAAATAATTGCGTCAATTTATTTTGAGCAATTTAAAAGGAATGAAAATTGCTGAAGTGGCGGGTGAGCGTGATCGTAGAGTGTTAAAATAATATTCCAATATTTCAAGTGGCACGCTAAGCAATCGAAATTTTTATAATGAAACGTCATTAGGGATATTTTTAAAGTTCAAGCAAGTTTTCTTTACTTTTGGCGTAATTTAAAACCCTCATCTGCGATTCGGGAATTAAAGTTGTTCAAAGTACCTTGACTTAACGCACTGGTGATATAAATGTTACTGAAATTCAAGACAGTATCGAGTCACGGCATTTTTAGTTATACAACTCATAATCATCATTTACTATACCTTATAATACCCGCAAAACACTTCCGAAAATAAAGTAGTTTCAACCGACTTCCAAAAAAGGAGGAGGTTCTCAATTCGGCGTGTATTTTTTTTTATTATTATGATACGAGTATGAGTGATTGCATTGCTACGAGACGTAAAAGGCTATGCTACAAATGAAGCTACAAGTAAAAGCCGCATTTAATTTTAGAAGGTCCATTGAGACAAAATACCTATGGAATTAACATCTCTCATTTAAAATTTAATTATTGTAAGTATAGGTAATTGATAATAATTGACTTTCACCAAATTATTATTTATTCATCAATACCAAAGTGATCAATTCCACTTTTAGTACAGAATCAGCAATTTTTTGAGCTATAGTAAGGGTCGCGATAAAAAATTCCATATAAGTTTGGTAGATATATGCTACTCCAGTGGCACGTTTTTGAATTAAAAAAACCTCAAATCAGGACTCCATCAGAACTTGAGCGAATAATAAAATGTGAGCCAAATTATCTTCATCCATAATACCGAAATCCCAATACAATCTACCCTTTTATGGCCACATCAATTTCGACGGAAAGGCAGTACATATTTATTTTTGTCAGCAAAATCGCTATCGCCCATTAGGGTTCGGAAACCGTAAGCACGCAATAAAAACTTTTTGGAAGTTCTTACACAAACTAAGAGGGTCTTGCAAGTAACGTGTTTATATTTCATACAATTTGTAAGATACAATCTCTATAACACTTTGTTAGTAACAAAATAACCTTGTACGAGTACAAATAAATGTAAGAAGGAAAGGGAAGTAGTGCTGCTAATGTAAGTACAACTCATAAAATATTATGCTGCCTAATGTGGTCTTATGAATATAAAAATTAGTAGAATATACTTAGTAAGCAAAAGAACACGCAAAGGTGAAGAGCCCACAGGCAAAAAAAATGGGTTATATTAGATTATTTTTATTTAGTCTATGATGTTATAGGGCTTATCTGGAGGATCAATAACAGTATTTAGATCATAATAGGTACCAATGTATTATAGCTATTTTATGACACGAATTATTAAATTTTAGCCTAGTAAAATAATGAAAATATATCGTTTGGTCTCACAATATTGCCACGGCAATAAAAAACAATAAAATAATTCTAATAAAGTGCCAATGAACTAACTCATGCAATTTTAAAAATAAAGCTATGTACAATTTTTTTACTATGCCACTGTAATTCACCAGGGAAATCAGCAAAAGTTGTCCTGCCGAAAATAACAACATAATTATTGTTGACAATTTCCTCCTTCAGGCTATGCTTGATTTCGTTTGATTGTAACGACAGGAAATGGTTCTTCAAACTTACAATATTATTATTTTCGTGTACTTTCCATGGATTCTATTACGTTGATAAAAAAATACAGTAAGAAAGAAACTTAGAAACTAAAAACTTGGCGTTGGGGAAAATTTTCATGTCAGACTTCTATGACCTTAGCATTTGAATGTGTACATAAATTGTAATTAAAATGATTCGCTACATCAAAAATATTACCTGTGTTATCAAGATAAAACGTTTGTTTCAATCTGATTTGACCTTTAAAATATAAGTACCTATAATTTAGGTATTATTAGCAGTTTGAGTAAGTAAATGAATATTCATTTCATGTAATGATACAATTTATAAAAAGGGCAAAAATAAAGATTTTCAACGAGAAGTGATGTCTTACACATTATTAACTAGATGATGATCGCGTATAAAAAGGTCGTATAAAAAGGAGCCTTTGTACGTTCCCGGGACGCAAGCTGTCTGTATTAAACAGTTAGCAAATAGACACACTTTCGTACTAAGAATTAGTATGGATTACGCTCCTGATATTAAAAAAATAAAATATCAGGAACTTAATAATATGATTATGCTTAATAACCTCAACGCCAGGGTTTATGTCAAGTTTCGTGCCTGTTAATTTTACCTTATAAAATTCGCTTTCAGGTAAACTCCTACGTCTTCGCGTAATAAGACAGTGAGACAAATTTTAACACTGCTTTGCACTTCGCCCGATGGAACTCCGTTGAAAATGTAATGTAGTTTTAAAGCCCGGTGTTTTTAGAACAAACGTAAAGTAGACGCTCGTGTTTCAAAATATCCTATTTTTCTCTGCTTGTACTAACTGCGAAATTCATGAAGCAATTTTAATAGTTAAATTAAAAGAAAATAATAATAGAAGATTCTCGTCGTAGTCAAACGTCTACTGTTTGACGATTTGTCCATTGCTGGAGACATAGGTCTCTTGTAGCGTCTTTCAAAAGCCACGCTCTTGCTCCACCTGGATCCAGGTGTCTGTGAAACATTATTGATTAGAATATTGCATTGTATAATTGTGCTGACCAAGTAAACTTTATTAAATGCACAATCCGTGTAGCAATAGGAATGTCTATGTTGACTTAAATGAAGGTTTCGTTATATACTGATACAAAGTGATTTTGTCAAAGCTACCGGAAATATTAAATACTTGTTGAGATTGGTTATTTGATCACATACGAGTATTACCCCCGATCATAGCTCCATCATTTCTCTATCAACCGCTGAATGACTATGGGCTTTGAATTAATGAATCAATGAATGAATAAAGCTTTATTGATTTCATACAAAGTTAAGTACCTACTAGTTACACATCATTAATAATAAAATGAGAATTAAAAAAAAAATACGATGAGAGAGAAGGTGTGACTATGAGCTTTACAATGAGGTAATGTCCAAATCTATGATAGATGTATAGGCTTCGATATGAACATAATATTTTCTTACTTTCTTTTTCTCAATTTGCTTTTATACTCTTGAGCTATCAAAGCTTCATTCAGAAATAAAAATAAAAAACACCATAAATAATTTTTACGAAGCAATAAAATATCAGCGGTAGGTACTCTATAATGTTTACGAAGATCATAATGAAGTGAAATTACGGATCGTTTGCCAAAAGTTAACACACTTAAACAAATGCTTGCTCAAAGCACAGAATCCGCCTTGGTCCTAAATAAATTAATTGTTCTATTACGACCCCGAAGACCATTGCTTGTTGCTTTAATGGCAGTGTTAAGTGTAAAAGCCGACCCTATTATAAATAAAATGACCAACTCGTAGATTTAAAGTAGCCGTTCAAATTCGTTTGGTTTCGAAATTCGTTTAGTTGGCATCATACTCAGCCAACGGACGAAAATTTTTGGAAGACAAAGGTCTATTTCCTTAAAACAAATTCAACGCAAACTACGTGAACTTGCACTGCAGGATGTCATACTGAATGCGAAAATTTCGAATATTGGATCGGAGAAGCTCTTGAAAGCTGGCGCTTGATCAATTCCATATGAATGGTAGTTAACGTTGTCTCGATCGAATAAGTTAAAAACTCCCACTTGGCACTCTGTATGTTTAACCTAACAGTGTACCTATTGCGAATCACATAAAATATGATTCCGTGGAGCCGTAAATATATTGTGTACTCATATTTCTTATAGCTAGTCTTATATAATATGGACATGTCTGAAATGAAATTTCAGTTTAATAATGTTTGTATTAAAAAACTACAAAACTATTTTATATCTTGTACAGTAATAAGAATAACTAGTCACCAGATGATAGTACTTTTGAATAATTCTGTGGAAACTCCTTGATTTTTGGAGCCTATTGCCTTCTTTGGGATGCAACCTATATTTGTACAAAATTTCGGGAAAATCGTTTGAAAAGAGTGCGTATCAAACAGACATAGATACTTTCACATTCATAATTAGTGAAGACGTATGGTTGAAAAATTAAAGAAACTTCCTATGCTGGTTAAAGTTTTTACGAGAACGTGAACAAATTAGCAATAATTTATCGTACAGTACCGATATAATACTCGTATTTGAGTATTTGTCATAATCTTGAACCTTTTCGTTTCCAACCATAAAAGCTGGGCAACGTGTATGAATATTTAACTTTACATGGCCACCCTTTTATGATTACTCCAAATTAGGGCCATTCCGGTAAATATTATTTTTACGACCTCTTTGGCGCAGTGGGAATAATCCTTGCATGTGGGCGGGTTTGGATTTAATTCACGGCGATGTTAGCTTTCGGCAACAACCGCAGAACTGCTTTGTTTTGTACTGAGCCATGATTTTAACTATGCGGTTAGAACCTAGTTATTTAATTGATATGACAACCGAAACCAACCTTTTCCATATTACTATGCCGCCAAACAGTTTTTATTTCATTTTAGAGTGCGGAACATAGAATGCAATAAACGTATTTTGGGACTCGTTGATAGGGGTTACGTTTATGTCATGGAAACTTATTAGTAGTTGTAGAACATGATGAAACTACCCAAAAAGCAAGTTAAAAAAAAAATTGGGAAAAAAGATACATCCAAAAGTAAAATCAATATTTAAAAATAGGTATAAGCGGTTGTCCCGATCGATAAAAATCCAAAACGGAATTCACAATATATTTAGTTAAAATCTCACGTTTAGTAACACCAGTGACAAGCTAGATGGCAAGCCTCTATGGAAGCAATAAATAATACCCTTTGATAATAATACAAAGGCCGTCTTGCAATCAAAATCTCTATTGCGCATTACGTTCCGTTTGTGCAAGATGGACTAATGAATTATAATTATTTATTTCTTATGATTGCCGTATCCTAGAGCCCTAATAATTTTTAAATAAGCATAGCATAAATTATAATTAACATTAATATAAATTACTTTCAAGCACGATGCCTCGTGAATTTTTAAATTATGTGTGCCCATTTTTGCCGTTCTCCTCCTACAAAATAATTAAAAACACGACATGCACTTTTTGACGAGTTTCTTTGTGAATGACGAGTGAGTAGAATATAACATAAAGAAAAGCTTGAAAATAATGTATGCGTTTTGTAAATGTGAAGTTTTAAAATAACGACATTTATTATTATATTATTGCCTAATTGGGGATACGAGACAATATTATTAATAACTAGCTGATGCCCGCGACTTCGTCCGCGTGGTTTAAGTTTTTGTTATTCCCGCGGGAACTCCTTAATTTTCCGGGATAAAAAGTAGCCTGTGTCACTCTCCAGGTCCTCAACTATACCCATGCCAAAAATCACGTCAATTTGCGGCGTGATTGAAGGACAAACCAACAAACCATCAAACAAAGTGACTTTCGCATTTATATTATTTAGTATGATTTTATGATCGATGAATAATTATGCGTATGAAAAATAAAACTTACATCATAGAAGATATTTGAATCGAATTAGTATACTATACCATATAATATTTTACAAGTAGTTTCTATATAGACCAACCTTATTTTTACAACCAAAATTTTTTATAATATTACTAGATAATGCCCGCGATTTCGTCTGCGTGGATTGATGTATTTTTGATTCCCGCGTGAACTCAACTCTTCAATTTTCCGGCATAAAAAGTAGCCTATATCATTCCTTGGGATACAACCTATCCCTGTAGCAAATTTCATCAAAATCGGTTGATTAGTTGGGGCGTGAAAGCGTAGCAGACAGACAGACAGACAGACACACTTTCGCATTTTTAATATTAGTATGGTTTTTTAGGTAAAGTTATAAATGTTTGTCTGAATTTTGCAGAAAACATAAATAAACCCGTCCGAAATAAAAGCTTATTATATCCGAGTAATAAAGCATGTACTTATGTGAACAATACCATCCGACGTGTACCGCGAAACGATAATTACGCAATAAATAACTTTGATTAATGCCGCGATAAGAGCGGAGTAAATGAACAGTAATAAAAATTTCCGATGAATCCATAAGTTCGCATTAATGCAGGATACCGTAATAAGATACTTACATTAAGATTTTTAATTATTAACTCGATGACGCCCACGACTTCGTCCGCATATATCGACTTTTTTCTTATCTCCGTACTTCTCTCTCTCTCTCTCTCTCTCTCTCTGCGTTGTCATTCTCATTCTGAGGATTCCATTAATCACAATATAATGGCAGGACTTTATGTGGTGGTTCCCAGGTCCTTCAGCATACCTACGACTCAACTAAGAGTAGGTACTATTTCAACTCTTAAGTATCTAACGATTATTATCAGATGTTAGTGGTAATGGCCGGGACCGACGACTTAACGTGCTCTCTGAGGAACGGAGGAAATGTACCTAAAGGCCAAATTCGGGCACCCGTCCAGTTATCGACTTGGGTCAACGTTGTTTAACAACCGCAATCGACTGATAAGCGTTGTCGCAACTATAGGCTACTTGTCCCTCACTAGGCCACTCAACAACATTTCGTTAAAATCGGTTAAACGGATGGTCCGTAAAAAGTAAGCAAACAGATTCGACGATAAAAGATAAAAGAGGAATCTTTTATTGAATCCATTTTATTGAGATATAATTAAATTTAATTGTTTTTTTTAGGTAGTAATTAGAAGTACTATGTATATGTACTATTCATAGTTACTTAAAATTCTAGCTGCAGTTCTACAAAACAACTTCGAATCGAATTGCTCAATAAAACCCAATAAAGAATCTTTACTACCAACTGCATTCTTTAAAAGTCCAAGTGAATACGCAAAGCTAAAAGTGTTTTATCGTATTTCCCTACTCGTATGGTATATCCCATAGCGGTCTTGCGGGGTCCGAACCACCCCCTACATTAAAGTAACAGCTAAGGCAAGTCGAACAATAAAAAGGTGCCCCCACGTGCGTGACCACCGATTCAATGCAAATTACACTGCCATCCATTTTATACAATATGACCAAATGAGCCCTTTTAGCGCGACACGAAAAATCGATAAAAATTACGCGTCTGGGTTTACTCACCGCAATTTAACTTGTGGCATTTGGAAAGGGTAGGAAAATTGAAACACTCAAACCGCTTTCTATAAGAGCCCTTTTAAAAACTAAAGCTGATGAGTTGAGGTTTAGGTTTATGACATAACTGTTCTTTTCATGTTTCCGTCGAATAAAAGTGACAGCTTCACAAAATTCTACTTAAGCAAATGAAGTAGTGCTGTGTAATAATAAACAAAGGCCCAATTGTCTGATGCAAATCGTAATCATTTGGCCGCTTAATAGTTATTTGTTATACAAGAGTGAAAAGTTGTTTTTTAACCGCGTGCTCAATTTTTATGACCGAGCAAGCGAGCGAGTGGTTCAAAAATTAGAATCCTGAGCGTCAGCGAGGGAATCAAAAGCGCACGAGGTGAAAAATCTTTTCACTCGAGTGCAACACGTAACTTTTCATCCCACCTCAGTGAGTAAATGACATGACGTGAAAGAAAATGGTGCGCGCAAAGCAAATTAAACCACCAAGAAGGTTACAAGTGTGAGTTTTTAACAATTTAAAAACCGTTGTATGGAAACTCGGCACCATAGAGGTAGAAGTAAATAGGTTTTAATGATGTTTTGAATTCACAAACTTCATAGACGAGTGATATTTACTAACGTGCACACGATGTTCTAAATTCAATTTACTTTATCCTCAAGAGGATAATAACGGCTTTTGCATTTAGATATCGAAGATTAAAAATACTCTTTCCGAGATGGTGGGATGAAAAACATATTACTGGATTATTATTATCAAAGGTTGCTTTATGACGTGCGGACATCTATGAACAGGTCGAATTACACGTTTGACAAACGATTACTATTTCCTTACACAATCGGGGGGCAGATTCCTATTTCTGTGTACGAGAAGCCTTAAAGTCCGGACCTCCAAATTCGAGCACCCATCAATAGGTATACCTCTAAAACAGGGATTTTAAAATGTCAAAAATGAATGATCTCTGAGTGATTTTTAAGTAGAAGGTTTGCCAAAAAACATAGGCAATCCACGTCCTCTGTGAGTTTTAAGTTTCATAAACAATACATAATTCAATTTAAGGTACTCCTGTGCAATATTTGCTTGTAGAGTCCTCGTTAGTGGTTAGGCAAAAGATTTTAATATATGTATGATTTATACATACTCGTACACAGCAATTCTGATGATTAGGTACAACCACAGACGTTACGTTAAGTGTACGAGGATTGGTGGACGAAGATCGAGTACAATATGTGATCAAGTTCCTGACGTTGCAATCTATTGCTAATTTCCCAAGAGGTTAACCTGCCGCCACAATAAAGAAACTATATTACCCACGTACTAGTTTCTAAAGTATTACAATATAATAGCGCTAGCAAAATTTTGTATAAAGGCGATTTTGTACCATGCAATCGTAAAAAGGTTATTTTTTTCGTGTTTTACCTATTTTCCCATCTTTATTTGAGCGTTTATTCTGTGTATCCAGCTTCCGAAGATACTAAAACAATCGAAAGTTAAGTCAAAAATCAGTCAGACAAAGCCAACCAATTTCGATTGTCTGATGCTACAAAACACAATCTTCAACGTACGAACCTAAACTCTAGATACAGGAGGTATTTTTTTAATGTGGTGCTAAAGGAAGCCCGCCAACCCGCATTGGAGCAGCGTGGTGGGTCCTAAGCTCTAATTCCCGCTCTCCTATGAGAGTGGAGGCCTGTGCCCAGCAGTGGGACGTTAATAGGCTGTAGTGATGATGATGATGGCTAAAGAAAAAGAACACCTCTTTATTTATCTTTATTAGTCTTGGAGCAAGTATCGTGGAAAACCAAGATGCTAAGACTTGTGATTTAAGTAGTGGACAGGATTTCCAGCAGTCACAAATTTGCATTTTGCTACATTTAACAACACTTTGTTATCAAGTCTGTTATGGCCCTTAGATTCAATTTTGGATTCACCAAGCTGTGTCAGCTATTATCGCAATTAGGGTTGTATCACTCTCATGTACATTGCTCGTTAATTACTGGAAATCATGAAAATGACACGTTCTGTGGTTACAATTAATTGATGTGTTTAAATATTATTCGAAACTCATGCAATTACATTAGTTAACTTCAAAATTGGTAAAGTTTGCAAGTTTTAAATTAATTGTTATGACATAAATTATTTATAACTAGATGTAGGAACTCTTGAATATTTCGGGACAAAAAGCCTATGTCCTTTCCCAGGATACAACCTGTCCCAGTACAGTGTTTGGTACAGGATATCCCTGTACCAAATTTCATCAAATAACTTGAACAGATGGGCCGTGAAAGTGTAGCAGACAGACACACTTTCTCATTTATAATATTAGTATGGATGATTGTACTATTATATGCATCGGTGCTTCAATCTATAGATATTATATTTTATGAGGAAAAGAGCGCAGCAGAACAATCGATTCCTTTCTAAAAAGTTTCAATTAGCTGCTACGCTTTCGGATTTTCCATGTATAATATTTAATTTTAGTTTCAAAGCGTATTGGGATTCATACATACTAATATTTTAAATGGGAAAGTGTGTCTGTCTGTCTGCCTGTGTGTCAGCTACGCTTTAACGGTCCATCTTTTCAACACATTTTGATATTTGGTACAGTGATATGTTGTATCCCCGGGCAGGATAATACAGGCTACTTTTTATCCCAAAACATTAAAGAGTTCCCGCGGAAATCAACCAGTCTTAATTCACGCGGACTAAGCCACGGACATCGTTTTATTTTTGATACAAGAGCAGTATTAAAATACAAGTATTTGCTGTATTGCTATGGAATTTTTTGACCGTTCCAATGCTGATAAGGTTCTTGAAAACTTCTACAGCACCAAAAGCCGCCAAATGTTAGCTTTATTCAGGGTTGTCACACTCATTTTTTTTTTGTCCGTTTGCCGTGGAGACCCTGAGGCCATGGAGTCTTAGTGGCAAAAATTTTTTACGAGCTATTTCACCGCGGTATTTCACCTCATCTGGTGACAGAAGGGCTGGCTCAGTTTTTGCGCAAAGGATCAGCCTGGCTATCCAGCCAGCATTCTTGCCACCATTCCACGTGGGCATGATTTATATAGTAATTAGGTTAGCCTAGCTAGCATTAAGTTCTATTGTATTATTTTCGTTACATCATATATTTTTAAAAAAAAAACACATTTCCATCTCTATGGTACCATGACTTATTCACAAAGGTATAAATTGAGTAGGGTGTGCCAAGTGTGCCAGAGGAGCATGTTATATTATTCCCAGAACGACCGTTAATGTGAATTTATCTCGAGAATCAAATTAAACAATGTTTAATTTAGTATTAGAAAATAATTGTACACCGAGCTAGCCTTTTTAGCGAGCCTAGCTTCGCAAACTTTTTCTACGGTTTAGCAACCCTACTTGTGTTCGAATTCCGCAGCCCCACTATCACCAGTTCCAAAGTAACCAACAAGACGGTGAAAGCAAACATTGTGTAACTTAAAGGTTTCTAATCCAATAGCAATATAACTTAACTAGTAGGGCACGTGGGTGCGTGGCCCGCTAAAGCGGACCACGTAGTAGACCGCGCGGCTCACTGTTAACTTACTTGCTCTCCTTCTATCCTAGTGTTTACTGCCTACGTTTTAAGTAAACAACACACTGCTATGCTAGCGAGCACAGAGGAAGCGCCAGTGTGCCAAGCGTCCGACAGACGTAACAAAATACGTATAACAAAGATATAATAAGTATAACATAGATAGGCAAAGTTGACGCGTCAGGCTCGCCCGACTTCAACATAGTGTGTAGAAATCAAAATTATTTTTTACTTTACAGTGGCTTTGGAAGTCGGTTTTTTTTAAAAGAATTTTTTTAAAGTAGGTATAATTGAAGTAATACGGTACCAAATTTCGAATCGATAGGACATATGGAAGCTAGTCAGATCCTCTCATCAACTATTAAAGAGCTGATGATCCTCAAACGGCTGCACAGATTTCCATGAAACATGGCTAAGAACACTCGGGATAAAATTATCTATGACACAAAAAAAAACTAAACGAAAATCGGTCCATCCGTTTGGGCTATACGATACACAGACAGATACACAAACAGACACGTTAAACTTATAACACCCCTGTCTTTTGGCTTCGGGGGTAATAAATAGGTACACTACACTAAAATTTATTTAAAATTTTGTAATATTCAGCGTATTTATTTTAGATTTTGTTTTTCTAATTAACTTTCTGACGCAACCAAAACCATAATTCAAAGGTGGAAAAATTTAATTTTCCGCGAAAAAAGGAAGTTCGGTATTTATGAACAAAACTCGGCTGGTACCACTTTACGAGGTCGTTATGGAAGCCATTAAATGTATGATTACAGGAACACTGTTTTAGGCAGGCATTTGTTTAAGTACATGAACTTTTCATAACGACCGGCCACCAAAAGTGTTTTGATTCATTACGGCCCCCTGAAATTTAAACAACGCATTTCGTATTTTATTAGTGCGTACATAAAAATGAGGTCTGGGAGTTTTTTTTTATTACAGGGGCCTTGGTGCCTTGCGGTTTTTTACGACAGCTTTTTCCGACTTCAAGTTTGTGCTTGACCACGAGGGAGCTGTTTCCGATTTCTGTCAAACTACCTTACCTACCTTGGTTATCTACCATTCTGTCTTTGACAGTGTTTTATATGTATGTTTGACCCATGTGTATTAAATGTGATTTTTTAACATAAATCTTTCCCTTTTCCAATACCTTTTTTTAATGATTTTTTTCCTGGCACAGTCTTGAGCGCTATTGTCTTAACGTACGGAGTACGATCCCCGCAGCGTCATTATTTCAGAATTTATAATTTCTTCATTTTCCCTGGTCTGGCCTGGTGGGAGGCTTTGGCCGTAACTAGTTACCACCCTACCGGCATTTAGCGTTCCGGTACGATGCCGTGTAGAAACCGATTAAGGGTTTAATATAATTGCCATGCCCCTAACAGGTATCACTACAAGAACTAACTTGTAGTGATTGATCACGTTTTGCCAATTAGGAAATGTTAAACGAATGGTTCGCATCTGATATCAACATGCCGAAATACGAGTGTTCCGGCATATTTATAACTGATGAGAACTGAAGCAAATTTGTGATAAAAACTCGTCTTTTAAAACGCTCAACCCCACTTTACGTTCGAGTACCTACTCGTACATTCTTGGAACGCGGGTTGTTATTTCATGATTAATGATTCCATTTGCACTGAGATCTCTTTTCTCTACTTACAAGCTCATGAATTAATGAATTTCTTTAAGAGGATCGCGTGGAAATGATCTTCCGGTTTTTAGATTTATAAAATATTCATTAGAAAGGAATTTGCTTAAAAACGTTGCTGTTTGATAAAAAATTGCTCACAAAATTCACAAATAAACTTTTGATCATTATGAGACTCATATATATATGCAGATCTATTTATATTTTAAGATATATTAAATTGCACATAATAACAAAGTACATAAGGCTGAAAAGTTAAAAGTACCTACATGTCCCCCAGATATGGAGACAGAGGATTCTAGGATTTTAATATTTATAAAAAAGAATATGCTACTTTTCGCTCGCTACCAAAAACAAGTAAAACCCAATAGATACTGTTTAAATACACTCGGACTTTCTTATAAATAATCACGTTTGACGTAGGTTGAGGGTACTTGGGGGCATGAGAGACGAGTCATGCAAATTTTGGAAACTTTCAGAGTCAGAAACAAAAAATATATAATGAGGTCAAGGCCCAAGATAATGTTTTGTAATTTGCTGCTCACTACCTACCAGGCCATTTAAGCATACGACAATGAATATTGTTGTAATAGTAATAGCAAGTAAGAAGAATCCACTACAGCCCATTAAGGTCCCACTGCTGGGCACAGGCCTCCACTCTCATAGGAGAGAGGGAATTGGAGCTTAGACTCACCACGCTGTTCCAATGCGGGTTGGCGGGCTTTAACGACGATTATCGTGTTAGTAAAGTAACCGGTACCAACGGCTTAACGTGTTCTCCAAGGCACGGGGGTGAAACATCACCAACTTCCTAATACGGCGGGGCTAGTAATGGGAATTTCTAGTCAGAGAAACCCAATACTTTATGGCCCGACCCGGGACTCGAACCCGGGACCTCGTCGCCTGCAGTCGAATATGCTAACCACTAGACTAGACCAACAAAGCAGTAAAAGTATACGAAGAATACGCGTCACTAAAGTTGAAGAGGGATAATTCACTTGCTTCGTCCCACGCGCCGTCCGACTTTGCATAAAGTTCATTACGAACATCCATATTAATCCATAGAAAGAACACAAATAACTCAGAAATACTATTAATTTCAGAGTTATTTGTGTTCTTTCTATGGTGAAGAAAACATCGTAAGAAAAACTGCATAGTTGAGAGTTCTATATAACGTTCTCAAAGGCAATGGTTAATCTGAAATTAAAAATCAAATTCGCCAATCTGCACTTGGTGCAGCGAATGTGGTGAACTATGGCCATAACGCTTCTCATTGTGAGAAGCTTGCTCACAAGTGGGCGGCATTGGGTTGATATAATGAAGATGAACTTAAAACAAAAACAAACGCAGTCAAAGACTCCTTGACTTGCAGACAAAATAAAATATTTCTAATGAAGCTCTTTTAAAAATCACGATACGTGTATTCAAATATTTTGCGCACCTCGTTAAAATCAAATGCAATGTCGGTTGGAGTGTAGAGTGAATTCATTATCGCGGTCGCACAGTCGTTAGTGGTTTACGACCCTGTTCAGCGAGTCTTTGAAATAATGCTCCCCCGACGCGCGCCTTGACGTGTTTTACACAAGCTATAATAATATAATATTCTCTATATTTACAAACATCACTGAAAGCCTCTTGGGTTCAGCTTATATAAAGTACTTAAGGTTGTGCAAATTTTGTAGCAGACTTTTCCGGCATTGATAAATTGTAGCAAAAGCCACGGGAAAGTGTTTTAGTTTGTTTGTTGCAATGTACTCTATGGGCCCAAAAATTATGGAGACCACACTGAAATCTACTACAGGGCTATTTACAGTATGTTTTTCCAATAGGAAAGGTAAAAAGTAGCTTTTCATTGAACTAACACGCTATCACCAATTATAGGACGTGGTTACCGAAAATTAACGATTGAATCCTAACTCGAGAACGTCATAAGTGCCGGGTAAAGCGCGTCGATTACGCGTTTCGCTTGGAAGATAATATCTGCGATTTGTTTTTCCTTTTCTATACTCTAAGTAAAACTAGGGTATTTACCACGCGTGGACAGTGATGGTAGAAAGCTATCGCAAATACAAAAAAACACCTGAAATGCATTTTCCCAGATAGGTTTCATTAAAATTAAACGCCTCACCCAACTACCATTCGACATGGCAAAAAATTTCGATAAAATTTTCATAATAGACTTCGAGTTAGGGTTACAGTGTTTTATTGGCTGGGAACAGGAAACATGGTCCCAACTGGAAGGTCGCATAGCTCTCTCTACATAAATCAAACCTAAATAAAGGAGCTCATAAGCTGTCAAGGTATTTCCATTCAAGCCAAGCCAGGGTGCGTAATATCGTAGAATAAATCACCTACATTATAATATACCTATCCCAGGTGTCTATTCTTGAATATTATGAGCATTCAGCAAAGTACCTACTATGGTCCCACAAACTTGTCTGACCCGGTGACAGCGTCGTTAGTATAGATGAAAAAAAAAACTAAAGAGGCATAAAAATTTGTTCCAATTTTGGCCACCGGGCCGGATAAGTTTGTAGGACTGTAGGTCTAGGTAACTTACAATGCTAAATTTCTTGAATATTATGAGCATTCAGCAAAATACCTACTATGGTCCCACAAACTTATCTGACCCGGTGACAGCGTCGTTAGTATAATAGTCTATGAAAAAAAAACTAAACAGGCATGAAAATTTGTTCCAATTTTGGCCACCGGGCCAGATAAGTTTGTAGGACTGTAGGTCTAGGTAACTTATAATGCTAAATTTCTTGAATATTAAGAGCATTCAGCAAAATACTATGTTCCCACAAACTTATTTGACCCGGTGACAGCGTGGTTAGTATCTAGTTTAGTTTATTCATTTATTGCATGATTGTAAGTTACATAAAAAGATATTACATAAAGATAGTACAAATCAAAATCTATGAAAAAAAAACTAAACAGGCATAAAAATTAGTTCCAATTTTGGCCACCGGGCCAGATAAGTTTGTAGGACTGTACCTAGGTAACTTACAATAATTTTATGACAAAAGTTAATGTTAGCATGCCACTGCATGGCTGTTTGTGACTTCGTTTCTATTTTACTTGTAACACCTCTTTTGTATACCTACAATATATGTTCAATTTTGATGAAATTTAGGTACAAGGGTAAGTTGTAACCCGAGGAAGGAAATAGGCTACTTTTTATCCCGGAATTTTGGAATCAAAAAATCTAAAAATCCACGCGGACGAAGTCGCTGGCATCATCTCTAGATATGAATAAATACATACTCTATACTTAATATATAAAGCTGAAGAGTTTGTTTGTTTGAACGCGCTAATCTCAGGAACTACTGGTTCGAATTAAAAAAATATTTTTGTGTTGGATAGTCCATTTATCGCGGAAGGCTTTAGGCTATATAACATCACGCTGCGACCAATAGGAGCGAAGCATCAGTGAAAAATGTTGCAACAGCGGGGAAAATTATCCATATTTGAGGGCTTCCGTTGCGTGCGCTGCGTAAACGGTTCAAGTTACCCAAAAAATATGTATGAAAAAATTATTCCTCTTTAAGTGATCTAAAAATGTCCTCGACTGGATCTCGCGATCATAATAATAGAAATTGACGCGGACGAAGTCGCGGGCAACAGCTAGTAACATCATAAAATTACACAAGAGTAAGAGCCATTCTAATAACAATTATTTTAATATTTATTGAAAGAGCTTGATGTCACATGTGGCAAATATTAACCTTGGAGTAAACTCCAATAGGTACAATTTGCCCGAAGATATCCTCCCTCATGAAAATTTCTTAGATACGATCATAAATCGCTTCGGTTGACATAATAGCGTAAAGGGAACGGTGTGGATTTATGCATGGCACCAAGGGTTGTTAAATCTTGTAAAACGCTTTGATTCAGCGGAAATATTTCAGGACTAAAATAAACCTTTACTGTCGATTAGATAAACATAATATACTAATTAAATATTTATTACAAGATTATGCACACGAATTCGCGTGAATTAAGAGTTTTTGATTCCCATGGTAACTCTTTAATTTCCCGGGATAAAAAGTAGCATATGTCCTTCCCCGCGATACAATTTATCCCTGTACCAAATATCATCAAAATCGGTTGGATAGATGGACCATGAAAGTGTAGCAGATAGACAGACAGACACACATTCGCATTTATAATATTACTCGTAGTATGTATGTACTTAATGTAAATATGAGAAATATTGATTTTTCTCGGGACAATGCTTTTTTGTTCTGGGTGATTTGGGTTTTTTAAAATCGCGCAAAAACCTTTTCATATGGGACAAGAAATCTATACTAATACTAATCCATACGAATATCATATATGCGAAAGTGTGTCTGTCTGTCTGCTACGCTTCCACGGCCCACCTGTTCAACCGATATTGATGAAATTTGGCACAGGTATAGGTTGTATCCGGGCTGAAGTCGCGGGCTGATGTCCGGTGCTAGTATTAGAATAAGTACCTATTAATTAAGAATTTCTTGATATGTATGTAAAGGTATAGGTAAAATCACAATTTGCTGTGTCGATTCGCATCTTGTCTAGGAAAAATATGCGCATTTTTACAAAAAATAGGTATTTTCCATGGACAAATTAATGTGAATCAAAATGCGACAACATACATACAAGTTCTGCGGATCGATCTTAAACACCATAGAGGTATGCACGCGAGTAAAACGCGCTTCAATTTGAACAAGGCTTAGAATAATCAATAAACGGCTTTCGATTTCATATTTTGTAATTCCTACTATTTCATAGACACGTATAGAATATTGTTATTCATTAAATGAAGTAAAAGGCAATCCATCTACGGTAAAAATTCGTTCGACGAAGACCTTTATAATAAACGTAATATACATTTGTAAATGCTCTTTTGATCAAAAGATATCGCGACCTTATGACAATAATTGGAATTTATTTTCGTTTTCTGTAACTTCAGTATGTAAATAATATTGTGATTAGTTTACTAGGTCTCCAACAGATACGTATAATATTATCGAAAAAAATGGACAAAGGAAATAATTGGTTATCATAATATGATCTATTCTCTACACTATAATAAATAAATATTATAAATGCGAAAGTTTGGATGGATGGATGTATGGATGGATGTTTGTTACTCAATCTCGCCCCAACGGCTGAACGGATCTGGCTGAAATTTGGCACATAGATAGATTATAATCTTGAATAGCAATTACAATACTTTTTATCCCGGAAAATTAAACAAATCCCGCGAGTGCCAAGAAAAGCTCTATCCACGCGGACAAAGTCGCGGGCATCAACTAGTATGTAATAATTGTACTAATTTTTCTATAAATCATAAAAGCTTTAATAATATGCATGTTATTTCACGTAAGATATAATAATATTGCTTTTATGTTACGCTTATTAATAAAAATCCATTCGCATGCACACACAGTAGAATGGTATACTAAAGTAATTACGCCCGTAGCAAGAATTTGGAAATAACAAGTTCCCAAATTTTCTCATACGAGAATCGAAAACAACAAAAATACTCACTGCTGCCCCAGGGTGGCATTCAAGACGTTTCATGTCGATACAAGTATACGGTATCTTGCTTGAATATCATGTACTTCATAATGTGAGCCTCTATATACCCGGCATCAAAGTCGAGCAACCCTTCATGAAGGAACCCATAAAATTATCGTCGTCATGAACGATACTTACGCAACATTTTCAAGACAGAATTATTTTCGGGGGTTATTTTGTATTCATCGTGAGCCAGGGAAATTAATCATCCAGTGATGATTTCGTTTTCGTGCACCGTAATGGATTCTAGGCAATACAGGACATTGGAAATTCAGGGCACGATTCAAATTAAGTGATAAAGCGTTTGGGAGTTCGCCGTCTGCGCCCTGTCGCCGTGTAATGCGCGGAGACCCTCTCGAGAGCTGTGACCTATTAGCACAGAATAAATAGGTATAAAGTATTTTCCCCCTACAAAATAGCCCTTGACTGCGATCACACAATATGGCGGTTAAATAAAGATCCAGCCTAGGATTGTAGCGGGCTAACCTGTTAGGGGCATGTCAGGCAGCAAGCATATTAAACCCATGTCCATCTTACCATCAGGTGAGATCGCAGTCAAGGGCTCACTTGTAGCGGGATAAAAAAAATGTGTTAATGTTGGTGTAAAAAAATAATCGAATTAGAAATCAACTGAAGATAACAATATAACCGACTTACTTCTAAACAAAACGATCACGTTCCAAGTACGATATTCATTATCGCCCATTGAGGGTGAACAGAGGAAATTTGTAACGGATAAAATGCTGTTTATGATTTTATGATACTCCCCAATTCCCGAATATGGTATCGTTACGATAAAGTGTTACGACTTTCCCGGAGTAAAGGGAAAAAGAGAAATTGTCACACGAACACACGTTTCAGTTATAAAGTATATATAAATAGAAGCACAGCATTTACTTTAACGGCCTTAGTGCTTAGAGGAAATTTTGAGATGGCACAGTTTTACTTAAGCAGTAGATACAATGTTATAGCAATGATTGACTTATGTAGATTAAATGATTGAGCACCAATGTGCAACAGTCATGTATGTATGTATGTATGTACATATATACTTTATTGTACACCACGAAAATAAAAAAAAATCACATGTTACAAACAAGAAAACAACAATAAGTAGGTACAATAAGGCGGTCTTATCGCTAAGCAGCGATCTCTTCCAGACAACCTTAACATCAGGGAGAAAATGAAAAGAAGGATAAAGGGAGGTGGTGCAAAAATAATAATAAACTTAAACGCTAATAGCTAAATAAACTAACCAATACCATATAGTATAACATATTATGATAAACTAATATATACAAAATAATAATAATAGACATACATAAACTAAATAGACATACCAATAAATACATAAATAAATATAAGAAAGGAAACAATAAATATGTCGTTACTATTGATAACAAAGAGATAAGTAATAATTTTTAACGTCAATTTTAAACTTATTAAGGGTTTTAGCACGATGAATATGTGGGGGAAGTTCATTCCATAGACTAGTGGCCCTGAGTGCAAATGAACTTTGGAAATATTTAGTCCGATGCGTAGGCACCTCAAGAATAAGTTTACCGGCCGACCGAAGGACCCTATCAGGTCTGTCATGCCCAAGATATTTAAACTTATCCTTTAAATAACCAGGAGTCATGGGATAGAACAATACACAGTACAGAAGAGAAACAATATGCAGATTCCGGCGAAATCGAATGGGTAACCACTTGAGCTTTGAACGAAATTCGGAGACATGGTCATATTTGCGCAAACCAAATATAAACCTAATAGCTAAATTTTGAATTCGCCCAAGTTTATTTAGTTGGTCCTCAGTTAAATCAAGATAGCTTGCGTCCGCATAATCGAGAATGGAGAGCAGTAGAGATTGTGCTAACATAATCTTAGTAGGAATTGGAAGAAAAGAACGCAGACGCCTTAGTGAACCCATGGCTGCAAAAGTTTTCCTACTGACTTCTTTTAAATGATGAGACCAAGATAAAGTAGTATCAAAATGTACACCAAGATTTTTGACGGTAGTACTATAAGGAATAGTAATGCTATTTAATGAAACTGGCGGAAGGTTATCCCAGTCAACTCTGGAAATCATGCCAGAACCACCAATAATAATAGCCTGGGACTTAGAAGGATTTACCTTTAGACCATAGCACTTACTCCATTCATTGATAGCCGCCAGGTCACCATTAATAGTAGAAATGGCGTTAGGCAGATCTTCAAGAGTTGACTGTGAATAAACTTGGAGATCATCTGCATACATGTGATAGAGAGAAGTAATTTTCTGGGAAATTGAATGAATGAAAATAGCAAATAGTAAAGGCGACAACACACCACCTTGAGGTACGCCAGCCAGTGTTTCACACCAAGAAGAAAACTTATCTTCAATGCGAATACGCTGCCGACGACCCCTAAGATAACTCTGAAACCATCCTATCACTGGTGGAGATATGTTAATAGAACGCAACAGACTCAACAAGATGTCAAAATCAACGGAATTGAAGGCATTGCTAAAATCTAACAATACCAACACGGTGAGCTGTTTATTATCCATTCCCCGTCGAATGTCGTCAGTAACTTTAACCAGCGCTGTAGTCGTACTATGACCTGTCCGGAAACCAGACTGAAAGGGATTCAAAAGGCAATTTCTGGTAAGAAAGAGATTTAATTGATGAAAAACAAGCTTTTCTAATACTTTGGACAGAAATGGGAGAATAGAGATAGGGCGAAATTCGGAAAAATGTAAAGCATGAGCCTTTTTTGGGAGAGGAATTATATGAGCATTTTTCCAAGCTTCGGGAAATATAGACGTAGAGATAGATACATTCAGGATATGGGTAAGGATAGGAGTAGCAACTTCAAGGATTGGTAAGATCATATTACGACTTACACTGTCATCACCCACGGCATTAGACGAGACTGATAATATGTTCTTTTTAACATCACATTCAGTGAAAGGAGTGAAATTAAACGGTTGGAAAGCAGGAGTTGGCAAAGAAGAAAGAATATTCAGCGTGCGGTCTTTATCCGAGCTGTCTATTGTACTAGAAGAAGTAAAATGTTGGTTAAGAAGTTCAATATCAATATTCTGATGAGGCGAACGAGGGGATGCTTTGCCAACTCCAAGAGTTTCAAGAAACTTCCAAACTTTGGCTGGGTCGCCGTTTTCGACTGATTTATGAATGTGGCGTCGTTGTGCATCCCTACACGATGTATTGCAGCGATTCCGAGCTTTGTTATACCTCCGCAGATTTCTATCAGAGTATTCAGCCTTAAGCTTGCTTTTGGCGAAGCCTTTCTTCAAGATAAGGCACTTTAGATCGTCAGTCAGCCAGGGCGCAGGTAACTGTTTTATTTTAATTGGCTTAACTGGAGCATGAATATCATATAGTTGTATGAGGAAGGAATTAAACAATTCAACTTTCATGTCGACGGAAGCAGCATTTAAAACAACTGACCAATCCAACTGACGGGCATCTTCCAAAAGAAGTTCTTTGTCCATTCCACTAAAATTACGTTGCAGAAGGATTCTCGATTTTGCTTTAGGAGGACGGACTTTAAATGAAAGATATAAGAGATCATGGTGGGAAAAAGCATCAGCCTCGTGCTGACCAAACTTCAGAACAAAATCAGGCGAGGAAACAATAATGAGGTCTAGAAGAGATGGGACACAATCTGGTAAATTATGAGTAGCAGAGAGTGGCAATATATGTACGCATCAGTAACCGACTGAATCTTTTTACACCGATTGTCATTTTTAAGAAGGCATGTGTTAAAATCACCCATAATTATGGTGTGACTATATGACGGGGTTAGTTTTTCTAATAAAAGTTCAAAGGAAGAGAAATAATCTATACTGAGAGAAGGACTGTAACAAACGCCAAGAAGAATTTTAGTATGGGACAGTGAGACTTCAATGAACAAATGCTCAACCGCATTAGAAGGAGGAGGCTGGGTGGACAAACTTACAACAGAGAATGGAATATAAGAGCGGAGGTAAATCGCCACACCTCCACCCACCCTACCAATGCGGTCATTGCGAATGAGATGAAACCCTGGTAATGAGTAAGAAGTAGATGGTAAACATGGTTTTAACCAAGATTCGGAAACAAGAATAGCGTGAATGTTACGTGACTCAAAAGACGCAAGCATATCGGGAAAGTGAGCCGGAATA
The DNA here is from genome assembly GCA_963932025.1 of Erebia epiphron. NCBI lineage: Eukaryota > Metazoa > Arthropoda > Insecta > Lepidoptera > Nymphalidae > Erebia > Erebia epiphron. The sequence goes on from OZ009952.1 coordinate 23,308,056, forward strand.
CTTTGTGCATTTAAATGAACTACATTAAAATTTTTCAGAGAATCTGAGAAATATGAATTAAGGGCATCATTTAGCGGAATAGAAGATATTGTACTGTGAAAGCTAACCTCACTAGATGAATCATCAATTGACGGCAAAGAATAAAATTCACCAGTATCATCACTAGCAAGACTAATGTTATCAAACGACATCGTATTAATTTTATAATAATAAATATATAATAAATAAAAATATTACTTAAAAACTAAATATTAAATAAAATTATTAAAAAAACAAATAAATACAAGGATTCCTAACCCGCCAGTAGTCTGAAAGAGATTAACACAATTATAAAAATATATAACATCAGAGATATCAGAACAACTAACAAAAGGCTTAAAAAACAAAGAACAAAAACAAAAAAAATAAAAAATAAATTAAAATTAAGCTAAGTAACTAAATTGCCAAAATACTAAAAACTTAAAGTAAAAAATAGCGATACAAAAACACAATAGGTATAGTAATATCAATGTACGAGGAACGTTACTCTACTAAGCAAAGAATAACGTTATCAAAATTATTCTATGTAACGTTACGACTTAAACGATATTTATTAACTTGCAACATTACCGCTACGTCAACGTCAAGCCGGCCGTCAATGTCAGTACGTTATAGTCAAGTGTCAAAGATTAGAAAACTATCGAGGAAAATGTAAACAATTTTAAAACTACTTAATTACTGCCCTATTTCAGAAAACAAAATTCAAGTTAGATACTTAATAGTAAAATAAACATAGAACAGTGATGATTAGAACACTGTCAAAGTAAATATTAAGAACTGCGCGTTGGATTCGGCCAGCTATTTACCCTAAGAGTTCACTTTCTAATAACTCTCTTGGGTCGCACTTGAGCAGGTCTGGTATCTTTGGCAACACTTGTGCCCGCTGCTGCAACAGAGGAGGAGGCCTGCGGCACTACATCAAGACACGGGATAGCATCCAAATCACGCCTCGAGCAGACACGGTGCCGCGTCTGGTCAGATCCTAGTACCAGAATGGCACCATCCCTCGTCCAACACCCGGAGACCCCGAAACGTTGGCGCGCCGCTTGGAAGACGGCATGCCTACCCTTCGTCAGGAATTCAGAAAGAGTGATTCCGGTGCCCTTAAGTTTCTTCTTTGCCAACCAAATCTTATTTTTCAATTCAAAATCATTGAATTTGACTAGGATGGCCCGAGGCTTTTCGGTACCAGGCTGACCCAACCGATGAGACCGGCTGATGGCCTCAGATGAAATATCAGGGATTTCCAAGTGGTTAGACAACAGTTTGACGACACAAGTGGATGTGTTCTCCTTCTTGTCCTCTGCTACACCGTGCACCAGCAATATTTTCCTCCGTGACCTCATTTCCATGTCATCGCACTGCCGGGTCAACAGCTCAACTTGCAACTGCAGGTTCTCAAGCGCAGTTAGAACAAAGGCTCTGAATGTTTTGAACTGATGGTTGATATTTGAAGTAGGACTCGTCGCAGGAATTGCATTCTTCAAGTCCTTCTGGAACTCAGCCATCCTCAAGTTAAAGTGCTCAGTGAGGTCCGCTACAGATTTCTTGATGGAATCCATTTTGAGGTTATATGTGCAGTGTGGTATTAATATAATTGCAACAGTGTACACAAATTGTTCTGAATTTAAAATCAAACTAAACTGGCAGGAGTTGGGATGTCACAGGTACATTAATTTATCACATTAAATCTTTTAATATAATTAAATAAAATTAAAAACACAGAGCAGTTAAAAATGTGTGTTGCTTATTTCACTCCTACCCTCAGAAAAAACCATGTCATGTCTGTCATGCCATGACAGACAATAGAAAAACGTCTTCTCATAATATATAGTCCGTCAAACTTATCTGACCCGCAGGGCGACCGCGTATCTTTTGCATCAATCAATGATACATCGCAATCACCTCTGATTGGTTAACATTCTTCCACTATTGGACGAAATCTATTGACGCAGCAAGAATACCACAAATTCAGCCAATCGGAGGTGATTGCGATGTGTCAATGATTGATGCAAAAGTTACGCGGTCACCCTGCCGGTGACAGACGCTAGTATCTATAAAAAATAAAATTCAAATAAAAACATATCAGGCATAAAAATCAATTCCAATTTTGGCCACCGTTTATACGTTTCGTTTAGTATACGAGTACGTTTCACTTCGACTGCCTTAAACATACACCTCAACACAGCAATGTAATCATTGCCCCTATGGTCTGTAGGTTGTTCTTTAAAAGCTAATTTAACGTCCTTCACCCACTTGAACATGGCAAACTAAACTAGCGGCACGCTATGATGGCCGGTTTGACACATTACAATAGTGATGTGGAATGTCAATTTATTCTCGAACAAAAAACAATTAAGTTTTGTTTTTGTACCTGATTAAATAGGTTTAATAAAACAAAAATGTAAATGTTTATTTAATTTATTTGAACGAACTGAATATTTGAATGAAAATGAATATACATACTTTATATGCACACAAGAAACATATGAATACAAAAGATACCAAAAAAGGTGCCACAAAAGGCCATAATTAATCAGATTCGTCCATACTACTATTTTCACTGTCGTCACTGCTATCATCACCTGCATTAATAATTATATGTTCGTTTTCTATAATATTATCTATTTTCACATCTCTTTCATAATCTTCCCTTATTAATTTAACAGTTCTATTCACAACCTTTTCCCAGTCTCCTTTAGTCACATGTTCACAAGCTTCTTCTAATAATTTTAGCATTTTTTTTGTGGTTAATGGGGGTTCTGTATTGTGTCTTGCAGCATATCCCTTAATTTGAGCCCACACCAACTCAATCGCATTATACTCACAATGGTAAGGCGGTAACCGTATAACTCTGTGCCCATGTTCTAATGCTATTTCGTCAATGACGTATCGGATCTTGGTTGGTTTGTTTTCTTTTAAAAGACGTACTAATTCCGCTTTTAACATATTCATGTTTGCATCTACGCCATTTTTACGAAGCCATGCGACGATATCAGCTTTCTTTTGGGATTGGGCAGGTGGCTTGTCAATTTGCATCGAGTGGTATGGGGCGTTGTCCATAATTATAATAGATGGTTCAGGGAGGCTACACAACATTGAGGTAAACCATTCAGTAAACTTTTCTCCATTCATGTCTTCATGATAGTCTCCAGTGGTTTTTGACGCAAAAGCCATGAGAGAACCTTCGACAAACCCGTTGATGGTTCCGGCGTGACAAATTATAAGTCGCGATCCTTTTCCTACAGGAACTTTGGAAGTAGATGCTGCTGTGTCATCGTTCCAAGAACGGCCTACAGTATGGTTAGCATTAAGCCATGTTTCATCCAAGAACACAACATTTTGCCAATTTTTGATTTCTTTCACTTGCCGTAAAAAAGTATACCTTGCCATCGCTATATAAAATCTTTCCATCAATATTTTGCGTTTGTTACATTTTTTGTATCGAAATCCAATGGTCTTCAAAATCTTCGTTAAAGAACTTTCCCCACCGAAGAATAATCCAGCTTCCTTCAGTGAATGCACCAACTTTTTTCTTGTTGGATACTCCTTCTGTAAATAGTAGCCGTAAACATGTCTTCGGATAGCATCGGCATCAAAGCTATCGATGCCTACGACTGGTTTTGCTCGTTTTCTCTTTTTTGGTGTGTGAAGTTTATTTTCTTCTGTGCCAGTCTCGCCATATTTTTCTTTAGTTATCCGTCTAACAGTTCGTTGTCCAATATTAAGCGCATCAGCTACGCGTTCAACCACTGACGTTATAGGTAAAATTGGCCCTCCATTTTGAGCTTCACGATCGAAATAGTTACGAAGGCGTATTACGAACTCACGTGTCTGACTATTTAGAACAGTTCTCTGCGTACGTTCGGTCATATCGACGAAATCCACAACAAAGGGCTTGAACAGAGTCCAAATTAACGAGCAAGGGTCAACAGTAATGCAGTATCAATATTTGAAATCCAAAGCCAGGTCAAAACTATATCACAATCGCATTGCACTGACAGTTTATACTTTTCGAAGCAACGTCAATTCGAAACTGCTTTGTTTTGCATTGAGCATTGACGCGAGTTTGCCGGAGGTAGTAGTTGTGCTAGCCAGCGATCACAGAGTACATTGAATATACAGGTATAGAGATAACACTGAGGATTGTTGTATAAGCGCCATCTAACGGTATACGACGAACCTAAAGCCAAGCAAATCGCGCTCTTCATGGTACCTATTTTTTTATAAATTAATTCCCCAGAGTAATTTCCAAAAGCCAAACAATATTTTGATTTTATTGATTTGGCTTTTGGAAATTACTTTGGAGACAATGGAATTTAAGTTATTTAGGTAAATAAAACAACAGTTTATCAATTGGACAGTTTATTGTTTCTTTTTCATAAATAAATTAAAGCACAAAAACATAAACGGAGCACATTCACGGATGGAATTACATTCAGACGCAAAAAAGCGATTTCAGAGGTTTGTCCACATAGTGAAAATTGTTCATATTCACAAGTACATTCACCCCTTAAATGGTGCAAACTGATTTTTCTACACTTGTATACATTTTAGAAATCAATTTAATAAATAAATTTTGAGTCCTAAACCTAAAACTACATTCGATAAAATTTATGAATCTCTGCACATCAATATCGTCAATAAAGTAATACAATTATTTCCTTCAAAGTCGTTATCAATTAATACGGAACTTCATGAGCGGACAAACGTCAAACCGGCCATCATAGCGTGCCGCTAGTGTAGCTCCGCCAGCCGTGATAGATGAATTGCACTATAGCCCGTTAACCCCCAAAGGGAAATTATAAAAATTAAAAATTGAACTATGTTCCTAAAAACTTTCAGATTACACTAAGGTTAATCTTATGCCACATGTTATCGGGCAACAAGAACACAATATAGAAAAGAACAGAATATAATGTATTAATTTGAATGATTGTAAGTATGATAAAAATATGATGGTAATAATAATAACATTACATAATATTATATCCTTTATTTATTTGCGTCACGTGATATTATGATCCCCTAATTAAATTAATGCTCCTAATATAAAGACGACTCTCAATAGGCTCTTACTTGTGGGTCATATTTATTTTTGAGAAAAGGCACTGAAATATACTATATTATATAAGACTAATAATAATATAATAATTTTAGTAAGCGATGTTGATTTATTTAGAAGAGATTTCTTACTTTTTCGTTTCGAGACGTAGAGATTTCTATCCAATTAATAAAGTAAATGGAATATAGCTGATTGAATATTTCAAGAAATATAAGAATAAACAAGGTAATATAATATTGGCAGTCTTTCCGAATTCCAATTTATTTATTAGACTGTATAGGGAACTTAGGCAAGGATAGGTCTACCGACGTGTCCCACGGCAAAGAAAAAATTTAAAGCGAAAGTTATTAATACTTTTAGAAGCGCGACTACCTGTTTAGTGAGTTAATAAGTCTAGTTATATTTTTTCACTACAGCCTATTAACGTCCCACTGCTGGGCACAGGCCTCCACTCTCATAGGAGAGCGGGAATTAGAGCTTAGACCCGCCACGCTGCTCCAATGCGGGTTGGCGGGCTTTATCATGTTAGTGATAATAACCGGGACCGACGGCTTAACGTGCTCTCCGAGGCACGGGGGTGAAACACCGCCAACTTCCAACTCCGGGCTGCCACTGAGAATTTCTTAATTGAAAAACCCAATACCTATTTTTATGCCCGACCGGGAATCGAACCCAGGGCCTCGTGATCCGCAGTCGACTATGCTAACCACTAGACCAACGAGGCAGTTATATTTTTAGTTATATTTTTTAGCATTATGTAATTAGCTAGTTTACATAATTTATTTCATTTTGTCAGTATCTTGTGCATGATTTGGCTGCCTCTAAGTGAAATTATGTGTGTTCAGCTACCTTAAGTTTATTTATGTCTATTTTTTTTTTCGGGGGAGGAAAAAATCCCTCCGGAATTCTGCCTGGGCTAGACAGGGCGTTTCCGACTCGCACGGACTAAAATAACCTCCCCCATGGCGGCCAGGTGTCAGCACGGAACTGCATAGCATGACTTCATGCTGACCCTCTAGATCTCTCTCTTCTTCTTTTCCTCTTTTTCCCTTTCCTCTCTTCTCCTCATTATGTTCCTTAGCATTTTGCCGTATCGTGTTCACGCATCTTCGCTCGACAGCATCCGAGTTATTAAATTTTGTGCATCAACATCGTCGCTGGTACCCTGCGCCTCTATCCTAAGGATAGAAGTTTATTTATGTCTAAGTTTAATTTACATGTAATTTTGTTGGTAGTCCTAGTAAAAATAAATAAATAAATTACATTATTACTTTAAACCGTACCTAACGGTCTTACAAATCACTTTCATGAATAATTTCGAATGATGACAATTTGGTAATTTATAATAATTTCTGAATTTTCTCTGGTCTGGCCTGGTGGGAGGCTTCGGCCGTGGCTAGTTACCACCCTACCGGCAAAGTCGTGCCGCCAACCGATTTAGCGTTCCGGTACGATGCCGTGTAGAAACCGATTAGGAATTATTCGTTTAATATAACTGCTATGACCCTAACAGGTAGGGCCGCTACATTCTTAGATTGCATCATCCTGGTGAGATCGCAGTCTAGGGCTAACTTGTAGTGGATAAAAAAAACCGATTAGAATCCGAAATACACAATATACAGTAGTAGGGGAGCCCAAGAGGGGATTTCTTGGATTTACTCCAGCGCGGCAGATTAACATAAAGGGGGATTCTTTGGACCCTGTAGAATACCTTATCCATATATGAGCCCTGTATGTTGGTGGGTCTGTCTAGGACAGCAGATCAAAATATTAAATAAATCTAATAGATCATCAAAAATACTCGAGCACGTCAGATTAAGGTAGAGAGAGTTAAGTAAAAGCTGAAAAGTGTACATTCAAATAATCTGATGATTTGAGCGAGACCTAAAGGAGTTGCAGAGTTACAAACTTAAATACCTCCAACTCCTTTAGATCTCGCTCAAATCGTCAGATTATTTGAATATACACTTTTAAGCATGTAATTAACTCACTCTATCTTAATCTGACGCGCTCGAGTATTTTTGATGATCGATTATTTAATATTTGATCGACCCACCAACATACAGGGCTCATATATGGTTAAGGTACTCTACAGAGTTCAAAGAATCCCCCTTTATATTAATCTGCCGCGCTGGAGTAAATCCAAAAAATCCCCTCTTGGGCTCCCCTACTACAGCTTGACCTGAGTTAAATGCAAGATTAATTATTTTTCCAAAAATATTATTAAAACTTTCGTTACCACAAAGCATGACAACGGTCTCATATTTGTTTAATGGTACTGTAAGGACAGCGTGGTACTACTTACCTTATCTGTGGTACTACTAACAAGAATAAAAAGGGAAAAGTAAATATAGTACAGTGAAGGCACAGAGCCGCCGTTTGGTCAAACAGTAAAATGTATCAACTCAACCTGTAAGATCATGAAAATGTAACGGGATATTTGTGACCCCGACAGGGTGCGGGGTGAGCGGTCGCGAATTTTGCCTCGTACGACCGCTCAGTCGAGAAACAACCGTCAATGTGAACACAGGCGCGGCACGGTTCCTTGAAATTCACGTTACGTATTGACGGTGTTTGTTAAATAATTTATTTAATGGGTGTTTAGTGAAATAGAAAAGTAATACGAACCCATAACAAAAGTGATATGTGATGAGACGTTTTGGATTACATTGAAGAGCATGTTTGTTTTACTGGCAGTTCTCTGTTTGTTTATAAAAGGTATTGCTTAAGTTATTAATTCGAATCTGAAACGGAAGTTGTTTGGGTAAATAATATTTTGTTTCCTGAAATAATACTTTTGCTTTGTTTGTAGTCCTACGTTGGGCGCCAATCATGAAAGGATAACATTTAGTATTTTTTTTAATAATCGCAACCTTTTCAGATGGATTAGTCGAATTCCATAGTGTCATATAGCCTAAAGGCCCGGAATATTGTACGTAAATATTATTTACAAAATTAAGTATAATCCACGATCGCCCATTATCGTCCCACTGCTGGGCACAGGCCTTCACACATAACGTGCTCTCCGAGGCACGGGGGGTGACTCATCGCCAACTTCCAACTGCGGGCTGGCACTACGGATTCCTTAACTTAAAAACCCTATACAACAATTTTATTCCCGACCGGGAGTCGAAAACAGGACCTCGTGATCCGCAGTCGATCCTGCTAACCGCTTTACCAACGAGGCAGTTCCAAGTAGAGTAGTGAGTAAATTTAATTTTGACAAAGACAACATCGCAATTCCACCAAATTCAAGTAAACGGATGGGTGGTCCCATATTGCAAGATGCACGCTGTACCACATATCTCTCTCTGTTTTAACGAATTTCAGCGAAGTAAGCTTCTTGTTTATCTATACTAGATGGGTCGATGTTTGGATATATGCATGGATGGATGGATGTTTATTACTCAATCAAGCCAGGACGGCTGAACGGATCTGGATGAAATTTGGCAAAAAGATAGATTATAGTCTAGAATAACACACATCCTACTTTATTGTCCCGGATCATTAAAGAGTTCCCGCGAACAAAAAAACCTCAATCCACGCGAACGAAGTCGCGGGCACCAGGTTGGTTATAACTTAACTCATTTAGATTCATTCTACACTTCCTTGTGGTTTAATATCAGTTGCCTAAACCTATTTGCGGTTTAAAGTTCTACTTTATTTAGATTAATGAAATGTAGAAGTGTTTTTGCTTGTTATTTTGTCCTTTAATCACGCTACTACAGCGCAATTACGGATCGATGTGCACTTTTATATTTAAAAGCCATGAGATTGATACAGAATACTTTTTGTCACAGAAAATTAAGGAGTTTATATGGGAGTATTAAACAAAACATACATCCATTATATTATAGTCCATAATATATTTGACAACCTCCCTGGCGCAGTGGTGAGCGCTGTGGTCTTATAAGTGGGAGGTCCCGTAGTCCCGGCGGGGTCAATTCGGGAATTTATTATTTCTGAATTTTCTCTGGTCTGGACGGCTTCGGCCGTACCATCCTACCGGCAAAGACGTACCGCCAAGCAATTTAGCGTTCCGGTATGATACCGTGTAGAAACCGATTGGGATTACAGGTTTAATAATATAACTTCCATACCCCCAACAGGTTTCCCCACTAACATCTTAGACGGCATCATCACTTACCATCAGGTGAGATTAAAGTCAAGGGCTTACTAGTGGTGTAAAAAAAAATCACATGAATACCCTCAATCACCGGTTTAGAGGGAGTAAGGTTTGTTAGTTCAAATGCCGTTGTACTGTCATCGTCATAATTCCATATCGAATAAGCGTGACTTGCCTGTTTACAAAATCACCGATACAATTAACAGATAGGTGTTCATCTTGTAGGTTAATGTGGTTGCCAGTTTATGATAATGGGCAGGTAGTATTGAATAATAATGGTTTGAACCTAATGTTATTAATTTATGGTCGATATTATTGACAGTTTATTATTAACCATAGATTTTAACTACCTATAGGTATATATTGCAAGAAGCATATTGGGCCCCACACTCTTTTTGGTTTACATAAATCAGTTATGTAATATGACTCTGGAAAATGGTAAGGTTGTCGCCTTTGCGGACGATACTACTCTCCTTTTCTGGGGCAAAACTTGGGAAAGCGCATATATCTTCGCTCAAAAAGGTTTCAATACGGTTTTATCATGGCTAAGAAATAATCTTCTTACATGTAACGCTGATAAAACAAAATACCTTACTATCTCCATTTTACGTTCCTCTCAACCGTCGCGATATAATTATTTTATTAAAGCCCACTCTAGCAATTGCCTTTCCTCTGCTATCATCGCCCCGTGTAACTGTCCTCCTTTGATTAGAGCTGATAATATAAAATACCTTGGGATCATCATTGATTATCGGTTGTCTTTTGAACCGCATGTTACGACTTTAACCAATAGGATTCGTAAATTAATAGCTATATTTAAAAACATTCGTCATATTGCGGATAAAAACTTAATGAAAGTAATTTACTATGCTCTATGCCAATCATTATTGACATACTGCATAGATTCTTGGGGTGGTACGTCAAAATCACGTTTAATACTTTTAGAAAGAGTACTAAGAGCTATACTTAAAGTTAGCGCATTCCTTCCCTTCAGATACTCGACAACAGTATTGTAAAAAGAAGCTGAAGTTCTTAATGTCAGGCAACTATTTATACTAAGCGTAATTTTAAAACAACATAAACATGTGGATATGTCTGTACTGGAAGATCTACAAAAGAAGAGAAGGAAAAATAAAATATGCGTAATTCGTCAATGTAATACCCGTTTCTCTCAAAAATTCTACTGTTTTCTTGGCGGCTTCCTCTACAATATTATTAATAATAAATTAAATATATCTAATTTGAATTCTTATAAATGTAAAAATATTGTAAAAAAGTGGTTACAAGAACTTACATATGATAGCACAGAGAACTTACTAGTTATCTTAAAGTAACACACATAGAGATAAGATATACTTATAGTCATATAGTCAACACAACCAATCACACACACACACACACACACACACACACACACACACACACACACACACACACACACACACACACACACACACACACACACACACACAAACGCGCGCGCGCGCGCGCGCACTCACACATACACCCTTACACACACATCTACATTGGATAATAACATATATCGCTAAATTATTAACTTGCATGCACATTAATCTTTGTTGTCTGTTATAACATGAGAAGATTGTCAGGGGAAGGCACTGATGCCTAAACACGAGTTTCAAACTTATCTTAGGCATCAGACGCTAAACCTATAATGCGATTGTAATATTTTTTTATGGACAATAAATGATTTTTCATCCCACCATCTCGGAAAGAGTATTTTTACGCTTCGAAATCTGAATGCAAAAGCCGTTATTATCCTCTTGAGGATAAAGTAATTTGAATTTAGAACATCGTGTGCACGTTAGTAAATATCACTCGTCTATGAAGTTTATGAATTCAAAACATCATTAAAACCTATTTACTTCTACCTCTATGGTGCCGAATTTCCATACAACCGTTTTTAATTTGTTAAAAACTCACACTCGTAACCTTCTTGGTGTACTTTTTTAATTTGCTTTGCGCGCACCATTTTCTTTCACGTCATATTGTTTAAGATTAAAACCTTCGATTAAAAACAAGCAAATTGAAAATAAGTGAAAAACCTAAAATGAGTGATTCTAGTGACGAAGAAGTTAATTTGACGCCAACAGAATTGACTGAAACTGTTAAAAATGCGGAAATGAGCTTTTTCCCTTAACAATCACGCGAAAAGTATTTCATTTCCTCGCTGAGGTGGGATGAAAAGTTACGTGTTGCACTCGAGTGAAAAGATTTTTCACCTCGTGCTCTTTTGATTCCCTCGCTGACGCTCAGGATTCTAATTTTTGAACCACTCGCTGCGCTCGTGATTCAATTTTAGAATCCTTCGCTTGCTCGTTCATCAAAATTGAGCACGCGGTTAAAAAACAACTTTTCACTCTTGTATAACAAATAACTATTAAATGATTAAATGATATATATATGTGCGAGAGATTAACAGATTGCTTACACTCGGTTTTAACCTTAAACCCTTGTCTGTGGACTTAAACTTTTATTGTCTTTTGTCTCAATTAGAGGAGAACGGGGAATAAGTCGATGGTACTTTTTTAGGGTTCCGTAGCCAAATTTGGCAATAACGGAACCCTTATAGATTCGTCATGTCTGTCCGTCCGTATGTCACAGCCACTTTTTTCCGAAACTATAAGAACTATACTGTTGAAACTTGGTAAGAAGATATTGTATTCTGTGAACCGCATTAAGATTTTCTTACAAAAATAGAAAAAAACCAATAAATTTTGGGGGTTCCCCATACTTAGAACTGAAACCCAAAAATTTTTTTTTCATCTAACCCATACGTATGGGGTATCTATGGATAGGTCTTCAAAAATGATATTGAGGTTTGTAATATCATTTTTTTCTAAACTGAATAGTTTGCGCGAGAGACACTTCCAAAGTGGTAAAATGTGTGTGTCCCCCCCCTGTAACTTCTAAAATAAGAGAATGATAAAACTAAAAAAATACATAATGTACATTACCATGCAAACTTCCACCGAAAATTGGTTTGAACGAGATCTAGTAAGTAGTTTTTTTTAATAAATCAATCGTCATAAATCGTAAACCGCAATTTACCTTTCATTCAATCAACTCAAATATTTAAAATAAAAATATTTTTAATAATTTAAAACTTACTACAGGTTTGTACGGAAACCTCGGTGCGCGAGTCCGACTCGCACTTGGCCGGTTTTTTAAATATAAATATATGCATAGTTTGCAAAAGAAAAGGCGGGCCCCATCTGATGTCCTGAAAAACCGCCAATTCGCCAGCTTTTAAGAAATTAGTTTATCAGCCCCTTGAAAAGCCCCATTATTTAAGTAATACACAAATTCGATTCGATTAAAACAAGTGACTTAACTTGTTGCAACATTTTACTGTGGTTTCGCGATCACGATAACGGGTTAGAAATATCGACATTAATTTCAAAGACGCTGAATGTCTTTTGAAATAATATTTGAAATGAAAGTCAGCTTTGAAATATAATACGGCAGTGAAATACCGTAAATATTCGATGTCAAAGAAGACCTTAATATCAACCTCAATATTTTAATATGGAAGCTAAGACATTAATAGGATATAAGAATTATTCAAGATATACTTTTACTATAGGTTTAGTGTGGCAACATGTAATTGGATTAAATTTAACGCCTCATTTATAATAGCAACTCGACAGACTTTGATAACCTTTCAAAAAAGAAGCCAAGGACATTTTTTAATTAAATTCAGCCTTTTTATAGTGCTTTTGAGACTCATTCTAGAAATTTTATCAATAAATCATAAAAGTAGAGTACGGCTTTCGACACTTCAAAGCTTTCAAAATATAAAAGTCGATACTTGGTTTTATATCGACAAGTATTATATGATACTAAATTTTGCGCTAGACTCCGGTGATATTCTATAAACTTGCAGGCTGTCATCGCTCATACAGTGACATTTATCAAATTAATGCATTTTAGGTAAATTTGTTTTTTTTTTCTACAATTTATACTGATTGTGATCGTTTTACTAAGCCTTAATATGTACTCATACCTTCACATTTACCGAACGTATTAGTGCTTAATTAGTCTTTGTTCAAGATTATTCAATGCACTTATTATGTGTCGTTCGCGAAATCAACGACGAATGAGGTTGTTATTTTTAAAGGTACAGCAACGGAATACCAATCTACCTTTAGATTTAATCTAGGTCATTCGGTAACAAAGATTTACTCGCTTGAACTACGGATAAAAATACTCGGCAGACATCATAAAACCGTAGTTACGGCGAAGTATCGTGACTCAAGGAGTAGCCGAGCTGCTTACGTAAAAAATCGAAGCATACATTTTGAATTTTAAAAGGAGATTATGCTGAAAGTTTCAATTATAATGGAAGCTCTATAGATGATTTGTTATGACAGCTTTCTTTACTAAGTCCCACCTCAAAGCCACCAAGCTACCAAGAAGTATACGCCCACGTCATTAGTGGCCTGGGCTTATTTCTTGGTAGAAGAAACCTTTTGAATTACTAGTACCTATACCTTCTCACTATGACCACAAAGTGCAATGTATTCCTAGAGACAAGATTAAAGAAGCAGGGAATGTGTGGGTGGCACCTTTATTTTCCTCTATGAATAAGGTACGTTCAAATCATATTATCTTGGAATAAGAGTATGTTTAACATAATTATTAAAATTGCTACTATATTATACGCTTTAACAAGTTTTTTGAATCATCTTAGCCTGTATTTGTATATTCTCCATCCTGGTATAAACTCGCCTCTACGCGTTTTAAGGGCGAATACAAGTACAGTATACAGTTACAGTATAGTATATACTGTAACTAAATAATCAAATAAATATTATAAATGCGAAAGTTTGGATGGATGGATGTATGGATATTTGTTACTCAATCACACGCCAACGGCTGAACGGATCTGGCTGAAATTTGGCACAGAGATAGAATAATAAAGTCTGGAATAGCACGCTACTTTTTATCCCGGAAAATTAAGGAGTTCCCGCGGGAACCAAAAAACCTCAATCCACGCGGACGTAGTCGCGGGCATCAGCTAGTATATAATAAATATAATAAAGGTTATTATGTTTAATTGTTGTATATATATATAACATACTAATATTATAAATGCGAAAGTTTGGATGAATGGATGTATGGATGGATGTTTGTTACTCAATCACGCCCCAACAGTTGAACGGATCTGGATGAAATTTGGCACAGAGATAGATTATATTCTGGATTAGCACATAGGCTACATTTAGTTTTCCGGGATAAAAAGTAACCTATGTGTTATTCCAGACTATAATAATCTATCTGTGTGCCAAATTTCATCCAGATCCGCTCAGCCGTTTGGGCGTGATTGAGTAACAAACATCCATCCGTACATCCATACATCCAAACTTTCGCATTTATAATATTTATTTGATATTTGATAATTGTTCTTTGGGATTAATATCGACGGGTTCCGGGCTATTTGTATTAACCGACATTTTTGAAACTTTACACCAGAGCAGTTTAAAGTTACGATTTTTAGAGAAAAAAATATAACTTTAGCAAATCGCATTATTTCTTTAAAAAGAAGGATATTACTGTTTTTATAACATATTCCCCATAATTAGATTTTTTTTTCTAATATTCCTATTTTTAACGAAGATAAATGTCGCTTAATACAAAATGACCCATATTTTACTTCTTTTTGTTCCAGGCTAAATGACTTAACCGCCTATGATTATTGTTTCTTATTTCAGGCTAAACGACTTAACCGCCTAGGCATGCAAATAATGGCTCTAAGCTAAGTGCTTTAATCAAATAGTTGGTCATATTTCAAACCTAAGCTAATTGTTTTAAATAATTAATAATTAGTTTAATTAAACAGTCGCATAAACTAATTAGGCTAATTAGTTTATGCGACTGTTTTTTTTTAATAAATTGTTTGTAATCATACTTGAATAATGAAGTTTACAGAAATTGGCGGTTAAAACATTGATAAATTAAAAGGTACATACATAGGGTGTACCTACCTATCATGTTAATAATTATGAAATGAGAAATAAAACACACATTATAAATTGTTTAAAGATAAGTTTTTTATTTAAAATGACAATCACCTAGGAACAGCAGTGACTTCTTAGCTTACCAAACTAAAGTTTTTATCACAATTGTATAGGAATCAGAAGTTAAACAGTATTTTTATTACGTAGCCTACAGTCTTATTACCTGAAATAATTATTCTCATTCTTCTGCATTCCTAAACATTAACATTTCTTCTCAGTCGTGCACTCTTGACAGAGAGGTCGTGGCTGCTGGGATGATACTGGTACACTCGTCATCGGTCTTCTTTAAATTGGGTCGCACCGCCTCCCGCGCGATGCTCCACCACTTATCTCGATTGGTAGCATTGCGGGAGCACTCCACCACAGTTTTCTGGGTCACATTTTTTATTAGGTCTGTACATCGAGTAGGTGAACGTCCTCTGGCTCGCTTTCCTTCCACATTACCTTGTACCACCGGGTGCTCAATTGACCCTTCATTTCTGGAGATTTGGCCAAAGAACTTCAGAATTCGCAATTGCACAGTCGACGATAACCTTTCTTTTATCTTAAGTTCTTTTAGGTTTGAGTTGTTAGTTCGAAAGGCTGTCCAGGGTATCTTTAAAAGGCGCCTCCAGCACCACATCGCCAAGGCATCAATTTAACGCCGGTCTTGTAGTCTAAGCGACCATGTTTCAGCTCCGGAGAGAAAGATTGGTAAAACCAGACACCTCATGGTGTCCAAACTAAAACCACCACCTTGGTGGTTTTGGTGATCTTCCTGTTCTTCCAAATCTTATTGAGCTTCTTTACCGCAGACCTAGTTATGGCACATCGCCGACGGATTTTCAGTTTACATCCCCCAGTATTAGAGATGGTAGAACCAAGATAGATGTAGGTTTGCACCACCTCGCAATTGGCGATATTTTGGATTTCTGGCCTATTATGATAAGCCCGATCTACTATCATCATCTTGGTCTTATCCCTGTTGATGGTTAGTCCAAACTCAAGACTAGTTGTCTTCAGACGCTCTAGTAGGTCTTCTATATCTTCTTTAGTTTGGGCAAGAAGCGTAGTATCGTCCGCATATCTGAGATTACACATCTTGCGTCCTCCAACAGATATACCTTTATCCCAGTCTTCCAAAACAATCCGCATTGTGTTCAGTGTAAATGTTGAAAAGAAGCGGTGAGAGAATACACCCCTGTCGAACGCCAGCTTGAGTATTAAAGGTTGAAGATTCTAGTTCGTCCACTCGTACAGCTGCTGTACCATCCACGTAAAACCTCTGTACAAGATATATAAGATGCTGAGGTACACTCATTTGAGAAAGTATTTGCCAGAGTTTTAACCATTTAACCCTATCAAATGCTTTCCTGAAATCCACAAAACAAATGTATAGAGGGTTGTTAAACTCTCTAGCTTTCTCTATGATTTGGCGGATTACTAGTATTTGTTCTCGTGTACCTCTTCCTTTGACGAAACCAGCTTGTTCCAGTGCGATTTGGCGCGACAAGTAAGCTTGAAGTCTTGTATTTATGATGTGAAGCAGTACCTTACTCGCATGTGATATGAGAGAAATCAGTCTGTAGTTGTTGCATTTTTTTGTTGATCCCTTCTTATGTAATGGAATGAATAAGGAATGTGACCATTCTGCCGGCCAACGTCCAGTTTCAGTAAAATAGTCCAGTAAAATATTTACGAGCGTTTCTTTGGTTTTCATTTCTTTACTTATTTTCTTCTATATTTTTTTCTAACATTCTCAGTAATCAAAATCAAAAATATCTCTCGTTAAATGTTGAAGTGACAACATCTAACATTTCATGTACAGAGTTAATGCATGGATCGACACTGGGTATGAATTTGACAAAGAGGCTAAATGTATTAAACGACATTCTTGTATATTTACAAGGTAAAGCTAATTGTATTAAGCGACACTGGATAAGAATTTAACAAAGAGGCTAATTGTATTAAGCGACATTTCTATATATTTATAAAGTCAGGCTAAATGCTTTAACGTACGTTGCCTGTAAATTGTTGCTCCAGGAAAAAACGTTTAAACGACTGCCTGGTATTTGGTAGTCAGCATAAGTACACAGTTCCAAAATTTGTCAATATTTTGTGTCGCTTCATACATTGCAGTCCAAAATGGGCCCAAAAATGCGGGTTGTATTAAGCGACAAAAAGTGCTCCGATCGTCACCAAACCCAGCTCAAATGACGGAGAAAAATTCGCTGATTCCAAATATGTATAAAAGTCTATATCGCTCAGAGTGTCGCTTAATACAATTAGCCCGGAACCCGTCGATATTATACACTAGATGATGCCCGCGACTTCGTCCGCGTGGATTGATGTTTTTGGATTCCCGCGGGAACTCTTCAATTTTCCGGGATAAAAAGTAGCCTATGTCCTTCCCCGGAATGTTACCTATCTCTGTACCAAATTTCATCCAGATCCGTTGATCAGATCAGAACTGTTGGGCCGTGAAAGCGTAGCAGACAGACAGACAGACAAACAGACGGAACACTTTCGCATTTATAATATTAGTATGGATACAATTTCACATTAATTAAGCCATTTCATTGATGGCTTGATGCAATTACCTGCGAAGTCAAGCGTATTACGTACACGTAATTGGATCTTATTGAAAGGTTAATATGTTTTATTTTAATTTAAACAAAAAATTATATTTTATACTCGGCTGTATCTTTCAATTTTAACAGCAAATCTACAACCGAAATTAAATAATTTTACAACTTATCGACCTGAAACGACATACACGAAACATAGACGAAACATAAACACGTCTTGTACGAGTAAGTCCAACAATTACATAATATTAATTATAGTCTCACAAAATTATCTGACCCGGTGGCCAAAATTGGAACTAATTATTATGCCTGTTTAGATTTTGCTTTTTAATTTATTTTTCATAGATACCAGGGACGCTGTCATACTACTATAATTAAATAAATACTATAGAGGACTATAATTAAAGTAATAATGATAGTTCCTCCGTCCATATTCTTGCATAAAATCATGCGTCTTTAATTTATCATTATTCAACATCTACTCTCAAATTACCTATATTCATTTATTTTAATTACCTAAGATATTGCCAACTACCATAATAGCTATGTTCAAGTCTTCAAGTTATCGCCTCAGATTAAATTTATTATGAGTTGCTCCGCTTTCTTGCCTGTGTTTGCTCACTTTAAATGACTGTTAGGTCCGTCCCAGTCATACCTCAGGGGAAATAACATAGAATGGAAATATTTACCAGCAGATCGTCCTGTCATAAGCTTAGAAACTGGGCTCATTTGTCATGGTTATTTGGTTTATTATTATTATCGTTGTGTTCTCGTATTTGTTTTCGTTTGTATTCCACGGCGGTAGGACAAAATTTAATTCATATCTATAGTAGAAGGATTTTTTTATTTTGTGTCTTTTCATGGCACAACAGTTAAGTAGATTTATACAACAAATTTGGTAGATAAAAGGGCCAGCTTTTCCGAGATAGCGATCCGGGAGACGGACAATTAGATACATTAAAGACATTAAAATTTAACAGGGATTAGACAAAATATAGATCCACGCGGACGAAGTCGTGGATATCAGCTAATTAGTAAAAGTATGAAATTTGATTTTCTAGAAAGCCTACTTTACAAATTCTTTTGAAAGTCACGCCCGTCTCATAGTCCGGGCTTTAATATTATTAATCTCCCCTCGTAGTTCAGTTTTAAGATTGACGTGATTAATTTATCGCCATCACTATCTATGAGCTGAGAATTTTGAGGATCTTCTTAGAAATTTTTTGGTGGAAATAGGCGTTAGGAATCCTCGTTTTTTCTACAGCACCGTAATAAAGTCAATCGATTGACTAATTTTAGTTTCTAGTATCAAAATAAACTTAGCTAACCTAGATCCCGTAATAGGTAATTGTATCGACAAAGTTTATCACAGAAACTGTTAAATCCAATGTCCCATCTTAGGGAAAATAACGGAATATAAATCTCTAATTAGAGCCAAGCCCGAAGGTGAGCTCCTCTTTGTGCTGCGCATCATAACCCACGGAGTCTGTCTCAAGTTCAAAGTACATAGTTCTAAATGCTCTTTACTGTGTACCAAACTAATAATATTAAATAACATGTAAGTCTATATATAAAACTTGTCCCTAGAACCTCTACATCTTGGTAAAAAGGTATGGCTTGGCCGTTTAATATTCGTCGAACATTTCCTGACATAACATTTAAGTCATTAAGGAATAGTTAGGGCGACATATACGAAACGGCCAAGCCGTACCTTTTTACCAAGATGTAGAGGTTCTAGGGACAAGTTTTATATATAGACTTACATGTTATTTAATATTATTAGTTTGGTACACAGTAAAGAGCATTTAGAACTATGTACTTTGAACTTGAGACAGACTCCGTGGGTTATGATGCGCAGCACAAAGAGGAGCTCACCTTCGGGCTTGGCTCTAATTAGAGATCTCATAACTTTTTAACAGTGAAAGCAATGCACTTGTGAGTCTTTGGCAACCAATTTTACATGAAATGTTTTTGGTGGGATTTCATTTATTTTTGGCAGGCGCCCTAGATTTTTTGATTTTTTTAGCTGATTTTCCTGTACTTCAGCTAATCCTTTTTTCATGGCCCACCCTAGAGTCCTAGAGATTTTGATTTTTTTCGTAAAAGTGAAAAAAAAAACCTAAACTACGTATTTCAAGTACCAATAAATCTGAAACCATAAATGCTAGATGATTGATACTTGGTAAGTTTAATAAATCTGTCAACGACATGTTATCCTGAAAATTACAGCTTTCTACCATGTTCCGTACCGAAGTTATGACTGTTCTAAAATACAAGGAAATGCTGTCAGATTTGCACCCCCTATACGAGAGGTTGGAGATGAAAAGATTCAGATTTCTTAATTTTCCTGTTGTTTATATGCAAATTCTAGCCTACATACCAAATTTCAGTCTTCTAGCACTTCAGGAAGTACCTTTTTTCAGTTGATGATCATCAGTGAGTGAGTACGAAATCGACGTATTTTAGGTAATCAATAAACTGAAACTATAAATGCTAAAAAATTGAAACTTGGTATATTCGGTAAGTCCCCCAACAACATCTTATCCTGAAAATTTCAGCTTTCTAGCGTCATTCGGACCGAAGCTATGACGGTTCGAAAATTCGACGAAACGCTTCGAGAAAAGGTAGGTAGTGCCCCGTTTCCTTTGGCTCGTCTTTGGCGGGGACACTCCCGTGTCCCCAGATATTTACTAGCGAGCCATAATGTCAAAGACAATGGAACTGGGCTCATTTTTCATGGATAATATGAGGGCTTAATATTTCCTTACCCCTTTCAGTTATTTATCGGGTAACATTTTTAGGGTTCCGTACCAAAATGGTAAAATGGAACCCTTATGGTGCGACTTTCTCCGTCTGTCTGTCCGTCTGTCCGTCCGTCACACTCGATTATTTCAGTAACTACCGAAGCTATCGACATGAAATTTGGAATAGTTGTGTATATTAGTGGCCCAAAGACACTGAAATTAAAAAAAAATGGAAATTATTTTTGTTCTTATTTAAAAAGGGGGGAAAATCTGAGGGTTGAAATTTAAAAGTGAGATAACTGTACTGTGTGGGGTATCATATGAAAGGGTTTACTTTGTACATTCTAAAACAGATTTTTAATTATTTTTAGTTATGATAGTTTTTGATTTATCGGGGAAAATGTCTAAAAAAATACCGTTCCCCCCCCTTATCTCCGGAGTTTACCAATCGAAAAATTTGAAATAATTATGGTCAATAGGAATTTACGTATATTTTACAGGAAAACTATAGCCAATGCTCTAACTAGCATAGTTTTTTTGATATTAACAATAAACCTCTACAAACAAAGTTAGTCTTGCGGTTCATTAACAAAGGTAATTATTTATTAATAATGGTACGGAACCCTTCGTGCGCGAGTCCGACTCGCACTTGCCCGGTTTTTTTTTAATATGAAAGCATAGTACATAAAAATATTACATCTACACATTTTGAACTAGATGATGCCTGCGACTTCGTCCGCGTGGATTAATTTATTTTGATTAATTTAATTTAATTTTCAGGGATAAAAAGTAGCCTATGTCTTTCCCCTGGACTTATAACATATCTTTGTACAAAATTGTATCAAAATCGGTTGAACAGATGGGCCTGGAAAGCGTAGCAGATAGACAGACAAACACACTTTCACATTTATTATAAAAGTATATATATGGATTTTTAAAAACTTGGAAAACTGCCTCAGATTAGATTAGGGTACATCACACACCTTTGACTCCAAGCTATACAATACTTCCAAACAAAAACTAGGTTCATTATGGCCAATAGCTTGAGCTGAATAGATTCATCCAAACCTGAGCAGTGCAAAACATCTCTGTCGCGCCTTTTTAATACCTAGTCATTCATTCTTTTCTCGCTGTCTGTTGAACTGGTTTTGCACGCGCGGGGCACGGGCAGCGGGCGCGGGACATCGCGCACTTCGACACTTGCAAATTGCATTCATACGCGGCAACTGTGCACATCTAATTATATACAGTCCGCATTCACATATTTAAATAGTATTGTTGACCATTAAAGGAAAGTTAAATCTTAGCTTCAAGACTTTCTGTCGTCCTTCAACGTACTATCCTTAACACTGTCCAGGTTTTTCTGTGCAAATAAAACACTACAGTTATTCGTTGGATGTGCGTTGACATGAAAAAATAAGTCACTGTACTCAAGTGGGCGCTTAATTAGGGAGATTAGTGTTATCCGGAGGGATAATCTACTACTCAATGTGCTATTTTTGACACCGCTTGTTCATGCCGACGTGAATGAAGGCAAGGAGAAATTTATCAGACATCATCATCATATCATCAAAACATTGCCGACTCATTACTGAGCCTCCTACGTCGTGTATCCTCTCACAGTGAAAAAGTTTTGGCCATAGTCCACCTCACTGGCCAAGTGAGGATTGGTAGACTTCACATACCTTTGAGAACATGATAGAGAACTCTCGGACATACAGATTCCCTCACGATTTTTTCTTTTAACGTTAAAGCAAGTGTTTAGTATATTTTTTTAAACGCAAAAAGCTCCGAAAAGTTTGAGGTTCGTGCCCGGGGATCGAACCCCCATCCACCAGATAGGAGACCAGGTGTCTATATACCACAGACTAGGCTATCAACGCGTTTGTATCCAATATGCATTTTTTTAATTTCTTGTTATAGGTTTATTATTTCTCTATGTTTGAATAATTGCCGAGTTAAGCTATAAATTAGACAGAAATTCCCTCGAAATACTATAGGAACCGCGGAATTCATACAAGTTAATGAACCCAAACTTGTACGGAATACGAGTTTGGAAATCGATGAAGTTACCTAACTGGCTACGTCAGCTGTGCTAATTATCACAAAGTTATGCAATCACCATCCCAACTATTCCCCTTGAAGTTCGGTTTGGCTTATCTTACAAAAAGTTTGCCAGTTTTGCACTTTCATGTAGATTTGTCCCCAACGCCGTTTTTCCGATAATTTGGCCGCTTATCTGCGAAACTTGTAGCGATTTTAAGAGTCAAAAGTTATAATTTGGATGTTTAAATGAATATTTATAGGCATTTCCCAACACATTTATATCGGTCCCGTATGACGGTCACGTGAATTATTTCTATTGCAACACTGTTCGTTCTATCTTACGTCATTACAAGGTAAGAGTGAATAGGCTCCATCTTGCTTAGGCAAGCGCGTTCCTATCTAAACTTCATCATTGCTGTCCATTAAGTATGATTGTCCACAAGCACAAACCTATTTTCCAAAATAAAAAAAACTATAAACAACTTAATTTGTGGCCGAAATTAGCGATCTATGTAAACTGATCACACAGATAAGAATCACCAGCATTCATTTTCTGATATATTTTCTAATTTGGATAACTTTGGTCAAAATATTGTGTAGTGTCAAAGACATTAGACCACACTGCTAGTAGGTTAAAAATAAGCACAAAGATAACCATGAATAGATTTTAATTTCTGTTCATTCCAGTTTGTTGTGTATGTTAGAATCACATTCTATCCAGAAGAAACTGCAAGAAACTGGTATAGTTGCTCTTTAAAAATTATTGAACAGCCAATGACATCAAAACATACTATTATATAAAAACGATGAACTATTAAAGTTGATTTTACAATTATATTGATTTTAATAAATTTCACTACAAGATCTGTCTCAAAATATTCCAAAAGCCAATTGTTTAGAAATCGATAATGATAACCTAACATAACCTCTTAAAATAGTATGTAATTATAATTTATACTTATCTCAGCAAAATGCAGTAATCCACCCTAATCTTCACCAATACAATCAATAATAATATACACTTTATCCACTTGTAATAACTCCTCAAAATTTTAATACTGACTGAACTCCCGACGCCATTTTCTCTCACCTTTATACTATTTTTCTGTTACCGACCCACCAACATTCTCCTGAATTTTTGTGATTGGCTGTCATGATTACAGCCTATATATTGAAAAGCTACGATTGGTGATTAAATTACTTAGCATCAATCAAAATAAACTCTGCATCCTGCAACACTCAATGTTGCCAAAATATAACCTCCTGGAAAGTAAAATGAACAATTCATTGCAAGAAACCTAAATTGAACATGAAATGCAATGCAAAATCACCTATGAATCACAACTCAGCATCGCAACAACACTGCGAATAGCGTTCATTCCTCACACCTGCCCATCCTGACGCCTCTTTGCGTCCCTGCAAAGAAAAATTGGTATGAATAGGTTCGATCACCGCATACATGAAAACAACCAAGCAACCTAACCTTGGAGAAAAATGAACTCTATGTAGTAACGACCAATCAATCCCTTGCTCCCCACTGCTTTTTTCTTTTGTTACTTGACCAATATAAAGACTCTATTGCGAGCAAAGTAAAGTACATAGTTTATTTGCAAAGAGATTTTCACAAGATTTTATAAAGCACCGACTCATAAAATACATCTGTTTATAAGAAGAGTATACGCATTTATCAGATAGTTTTCATTAATTTCCCGTTATTCAAGTATATTATTCATTATTTATATATGGAAGAGCTGTTCATTTATTTATTACCAACATAAACACACTTAGATAATCAGGCCTATTTAACAAATAATCATTAAATATGACCATTTACCAAAGTACACATTTTGCCCATCTGTTTATCAAATTGTTATAGTGACAACCCTGTGACTCTAAGACAGCACCAACCCCTACGGCTGACAGATTACGTTTGCACTTCATCAGCGTATAGGGTTACAGTGAGCGAAAATGTTAGATTTAGTATTCTCACGGACAACTATTTTCAACCATGTTCGCACGTTAATAAGTAATTATAAAAATCGCAACTGTAAAATTATTCAGTAAACCCTAATTATAAGAAAATTTCAGACCTTCCTCAACCTCCACCTGCCGGCCTTCATAATTAAATTTATTCACCAAATGTTTATAATTGTAATTTAATTGTAATTTACCAAATATACCCATAAGCTATTTTTTTTTATCAAACCAATTCATCGAGCAAGTATACCTTTTCATCAAAATATATACCATTTGCTATGAGCCTACTCAACAAATAATCATCGAATATGACCATTTACCAAAATACACATTTTGCTCAGCTTTTTATCAAATTCATTTACAAAAGTTTTATTTGCAATCATTAAAACTATTCAAACCTTTCAGTCGCAACCATTGCAACTGTCCAAAGAAATCTGTAATAACCAGTATAACCTTCCAGAACCAAAAAGTGGCAACCGTCATAACCATTTTTCCAAGTGGCAACCATATAAACCATTATAACCATTTTTCCAAGTGACAACCATTAAAAACCATTAAAACCATTTTTTTCAACTTTCTCATATATATTCCAATAAACCATCATATATTTTTGCCAAGTAAAACCATTTATAACCATTAGAACCATTTTTTTTTTGCCACAAATATTTCCAAATTTCCATTTAGCCACTAACAATAAAACCATTTAGCCACTGCGGCTTTTTCCAAATCACTTAGTCGCAAACCTTGCAACTTAGTTTTGATCGATTATCCAAACAGTATAATATTTTAACTTCTATTAAATCTTTAAACTCGAAATTACGAACTTCTTTTAAGTTTTATTACGAACTTGTTCGGGTAGGCCTTATATTACCAACTTGTTTGGGAAACCAATTAGTAATAATCAAGACCAATAATTACCTCTAGTACAGTCTTCTTAAGTTGCCATCAGACACGTCCAACTGATCCAATCACCGACGGAGTATCAATAGGGGTATCCAAGGTAAAACTTACTTGAAGTCAAATCTGTATGTTGTAACCTGGTAACCAGCTATTTAATATTTGTAGTGCCAAGTCCAATTTTTATAATCCCAGCTACTGCACCTGGCCAGAGATTTTGACTTGAGACAAAACTCAAAAATTTCGCCACATTTAACATGCGACTTACCTTGAGTACTGTAGATACCTTCAGCAGAACTGTTTATGTGTCTTCACTCTACACTCCTTGTCCTCATCAGCATCAACTCTATGTGAGCACCAGCAGTATATTTCTAGTCCTCTCATCTTCAGCAGCTCGGAGATGATGAAAACAACCTCAGCAGCAGCAGTATATTTCTAGTCTTCTTATCTTTAGCAGCTCGGAGATGATGAAAACAAACTCAGCAGCAGCAGCAGCAGTATATTTCTTGTCCTCTTATCTTTGGAGATTATGATGAAAGAATCTTCAACAGTTCGGAAATGACAAAAACAAAATCAGCAGCAGCAGAACTGTATGGATGTCCCTACTTTTACACTCTGTTATCTTGTCTTCGGAGATGATAACGATGAAAGCATCTATGATTAGATATCCTATTCAAATCCTCGACGCCGGTTATCCCGTGCATCATATTTCTCAGTCAACAACCAATCAACTTCAGTCTTTTGAAGTTTTCTGCAGCGAGTTGGCCTTGGTCCACTATGTTTACATGATTTTTGATCTGCTAACCTTGCTGTGTCAATGCGTCTCTATTAGTGACCGGATCTTTACATTCGTCTAATTCATTACTCTGACATTCCGTTCATAAGACTTCCTATAATAACTCATATAGTTAATAACCATCAACTATAGTCTCTCCATATAGACTCTCCTATCACATTACAATAGACGGACGTCTGTAAAGCTAGAAAGGTCAAGTCGGCAGAATCACTCGTTTTATATCTCAGAATTTAGTGCTCATTTAGTGCTAATTTAGTGCTGATAACAGATATTTGGTGCTGTGATAGGTGGACTAAAAATGAGATAACTGCTAACTTTTAATTAAGCTAGCAGTGTACTATTCGTGACCGCGCTATGATACAGTTGGAGCGAGAGGCACATCAGCTAATAATTTAGTGCTCAATTAGTGCTGCCTGTACAAGCAAATAGATTTTTCGAATTTTTTTTTTTCAGTTTTTTAGTATAGATTACTGCTGACTTAACGACACGAGCAATCATAGAGCTACAAGATGACTTTAAAATCGGTATTGGTGAAATTGAAAAGAGTTACTAATTAGTGCTCAATTAGTGCTGCCAGTACAGCAAAAGATTTTTAAAAATTTTATTTTTTTCTCAAATCAACTTTGAGAAAAAAAAATTTTTTTTTTTAATATATTTTTTTTTAAATCTCAAAATTTAGTGCTCGTTTAGTGCTAATTTAGTGCTGATAACAGATATTTGGTGCTGTGATAGGTGGACTAAAAATGAGAACACTGCTAACTTTTAATTAAGCTAGCAGTGTACTGTTCGTGACCGCGCTATGATACAGTTGGAGCGAGAGGCACATCAGCTAATAATTTAGTGCTCAATTAGTGCTGCCTGTACAAGCAAACAGATTTTTCGAAATAATTTTTTTTCAGTTTTTTAGTATAGATTACTGCTGACTTAACGACACGAGCAATCATAGAGCTACAAGATGACTTTAAAATCGGTATTGGTGAAATTGAAAAGAGTTACTAATTAGTGCTCAATTAGTGCTGTCAGTACAGCAAAAGATTTTTTTAAATTTTGTTTTTTTCTCAAGTCAACTTTGAGAAAAAAAAAATTTTTTGATATATTTTTTTTAAATCTCAAAATTTAGTAAGAAAGCAAACAAAAGTAACCGATATTCTAAATAAAATAGACACGAAGATTGAGATCGATAACGTTTCGAGGTAGAGCGCACCGAGGAGGCTTTTGTCAACAAGCAATACGAAACAAGTGACACTAAAATCTGAATAAAGTACTTCACATTTGTGAATTTCATTGATAACAATAATTAAATTTTCTTAGGTAATCATATTATTATAACTATACCAACTATCAGCTCTGCTAATTCAACTCTATCGACTCTATAATATCAACTCTATCAGCTCTGCTAATTCAACTCTATCGACTCTACCATATCAACTCTATCGACTCTACCATATCAACTCTATCGACTCTACCATATCAACTCTATCGACTCTACCATATCAACTCTATCGACTCTACCATATCAACTCTATCGACTCTACCATATCAACTCTATCGACTCTACCATATCAACTCTATCGACTCTACTATATCAACTCCATCGCCTCTACAATATCAACACTCAAACTAAATCATCTATCAATTAAAATTTTGAAAACGCAATTAATAGCAAACTTCAGTAAAAATAAGTGAAACTAAAGCCGATAGCAAAACTCCAGAGTTACAAATCTGAAATCTTTAAATTGTTGCTCAATACTTTCAACGATACTCCGCGACAGTTGTGTTTCGGATTTCGGAATTTGCCAGAACAGTAATCAATTTAAACGCAAAAATAAACCCAAATACTTCTATCGGTGCCTCTTCTATCGAAGGTTGGCGATAATATTGGCAACTTGAACATTCGACACTGCAGATCTAAATAAGGATCGGATGATTTTATTGAACCACTGGTGTATGTGCTTCAGTCAGGATGTCCTTCTCTGTCCCTTTTGCCTTGTATTTTGCCCTGAATAATTAATAGTAGAGGGTCATACTTAGGACCACGACACAAGCTCCAGTTTCCTCTCTTTTTTTCATCTAGAAGAATCTTCTTCGAACCCAAATACGACAAAATCCCCATAAAACAGCCATAATCAAAAATTCACTTCAATGAAACTCCATTTACAATCCTTTCGTTTTAAAATGAACAATATAATAATAATTTAGCAAGTCAAAATACGCTAAAAAATTGGACTGCTCACGCCATCCTGTCATAGTATTTTTGTTGACGATTTAATTGGCATTTAAGAATTAAAGTAAACAAACTATACTAAAACGTTTGCAGTGCAAGTAGTAAAACAAGAAAGTTTTATTGAGGAACTAGATCAAGAAATATGTAGCATTACTAATATCAATAGTTACGTATACGATTTGTTTTTCAAATTTAAGTATTTACTCTTAATTTAGAATATTTGCTTGAAAACTTTGCTTTTGTTAATAATTTGTTTTAAGTAGAATAATTACTTTTTATTGATTACTTCGAAATACGTGAAATTTAAACAATAGCACAAATTATCAAATGATCATTAATACGGCACTGAACAGCAAAACTTAAACCACTTAATCTCAAAATAAGGGTATATAGAAAATAATAACAACTTTTGAAAACCAAGATCACATATCGTACCACCATAACCATAACCAACCTGATATTAACTAATTCATAAAACTTAATATCCCAAACGACACCATGTAAATCGAACCATAAATGTATGCTTTCTTCTATAATTCCTGTATGGACCGTAACGTAAAATAATTGGAACATAAATAATACCTGTATAACAGTAAAATAAACCTGCTAGGAAAATCTAGTACTTAATTATTATTAAACCACCAATTGTAGGACGATCGAATTTGTATAAACATTAGATAAAATGCGGGTACCGTCCCCGCATAACTATCGGTAATAATAATTTACTTAGATCCTACCAGTAAATCCGGATACTCATTTGATGCACTGCCTCCAAGGAAGTGGCCTCATGCTCCAAATGCATCAGGAAGTGGCCTCGTGCTCCAATTGTATGTGGGCTGTGGGATCCTACCTCTGTAGGATCCCACTTCTGAAAATGTCAAAGACATTAGACCACACTGCTAGTAGGTTAAAAATAAACACAAAGATAACCATGAATAGATTTTAATTTCTGTTCATTCCAGTTTGTTGTGTATGTTAGAATCAAATTCTATCCAGAAGAAACTGCAAGAAACTGGTATAGTTGCTCTTTAAAAATTATTGAACAGCCAATGATATCAAAACATACTATTATATAAAAACGATGAACTATTAAAGTTGATTTTACAATTATATTGATTTTAATAAATTTCACTACAAGATCTGTCTCAAAATATTCCAAAAGCCAATTGTTTAGAAATCGATAATGATAACCTAACATAACCTCTTAAAATAGTATGTAATTATAATTTATACTTATCTCAGCAAAATGCAGTAATCCACCCTAATCTTCACCAATACAATCAATAATAATATACACTTTATCCACTTGTAATAACTCCTCAAAATTTTAATACTGACTGAACTCCCGACGCCATTTTCTCTCACCTTTATACTATTTTTCTGTTACCGACCCACCAACATTCTCCTGAATTTTTGTGATTGGCTGTCATGATTACAGCCTATATATTGAATAGCTACGATTGGTGATTAAATTACTTAGCATCAATCAAAATAAACTCTGCATCCTGCAACACTCAATGTTGCCAAAATATAACCTCCTGGAAAGTAAAATGAACAATTCATTGCAAGAACCCTAAATTGAACATGAAATGCAATGCAAAATCACCTATGAATCACAACTCAGCATCGCAACAACACTGCGAATAGCGTTCATTCCTCACAGTAGAGTATAAATAAGAAACTTAGTAGCTATAGCGGACATACTTATTTCGTCAAATACAAACTGTCTGGTAAGAAAATTCTAAGTAGCTAATTAACATCGTAATACTCGTAGCGGCGTCGTAGCCACGTAGCACCTGATGTAGAGTTTGATAAACCTTGTAAATGTCATAATATAAAAGACGTAGAGACGATCAAAAATAATATCTGTTCCTTTGAAACCCTGGCATAAAATTGAATTAGCATATATAGAAGAAGGTGAAACTATCTGCTAAAGCTTGTTACAAATAAAACATTTATTTTATAAAATAATTAATATTATCTATGAATTATCTATCTAAATTTTTTACTCCGAAAGTAAAAACACGTTTGACGACCTCTCAGGCGCAGTGTTGAGCGCTGTTGTCTTAACGTACGGAGTTCGATCCCCGGCAGGATCGATTTAGGAATTTATAATTTCTGAATTTTTTTTGGTCCGGCCTGGTGGGAGGCTACGGGCGTGGTTAGTTAACACCCTACCGGCAAAGACGTGCCGCCAAGAGATTTAGCGTTCCAGTACGATGCCGTATAAAAACCGATTAGGGGTATGGGTTTAATATAACTGCCATGCCCCTAACAGTTTATCCTGTTACTATCTTAGACTGCATCTTCACTTACAATCTGGTGAGATCGCAGTCAAGGGTGTAGTAAACTTGTAGTGGATAAAAAATAACGTACCAATTCACAGGCAAAAATGTGTAGGTGTGTGATACATCGATCAGTCAGTTACTTCTTTTATTAAGATGTCCCTTATTATAGCGAACAACCTTTATAGAGATTAATTTTCTTGTTACAGAGTCCCTTCTTCTGAGAATAGTTCATGTAACGGTCCCCTCGTACCGGGTGAGAGGTCAGCCCGCCCAACTGGAGTGTAATTACGAACTAGGAGACGACAATCTCTACTCAGTGAAATGGTACAGAGATAATGAAGAGTTCTATCGATTCATGCCGAAATACGACCCTCCTAAACACGCCTACAAGCTCGATGGAGTCAAAGTGGATGTGAGTATCGTTCCTTTGAAATAATTTACCATACAATATTTTGCCAATTAAGAAGGTCAATAGAATTTTCACCGATGAGTATGCTTTGTGAGGCCGATTTCCTGATTAATGAACTGGAAACGTACATTGTTAGGAGTAAATTGGAAGTCTGATTCAAAGAAAAATACTAAACTAATTGGGAATATTTCCATTTGTTGCCAATGTTGTAGTGCCCTATAAAAACAAATTCTGTCTTCAACTGTGAGTTAAGGTCGCTGACAGGGCGCACCGCTATGCCTCAGTAAAGCTGGATCAGACTTGGTATCAAAAAGATGCCCCTCTTTGCAACCACTCCATGACGTGTACGTTGCACTTTAAACTTTATTAGTATATGAAATTCTTTGCGAATTTGTCAATAGATATCGAAGTCGGACGACAGAAAAGTCGCCCTACACCAGGTGACACTCAAGTCAACAGGTTTGTATCGATGCGAAGTGTCCGCGGAAGCGCCGAGCTTCGCTTCAGCCGCCGGAGAAGGCAGAATGGAAGTTATATGTAAGTTTACTTTACTTCCTTAGAAAAGTGTACATATAGGTAGCGTTTCGCTATAACGTAGACCTTAAGTTTTTTTTTTTAATTCAACTTAAGTGAATCTGGGTTGCATATCATTAATATTAATATAGATTTTTTCATCATCATCATCATCATCACTACAGCCTATTCACGTCCCACTGCTGGGCACAGGCCTCCACTCTCATAGGAGAGCGGGAATTAGAGCTTAGACCCACCACGCTGCTCCAATGCGGGTTGGCGGGCTCGCCATTACTTATATTTACATAGATTTTTTACTATAAGTAAAATATATACTTTTTTGTTTAGATCTGCCACGCGAAGGTCCTCGTATAACGGGCAATGAACAAGAGAACAGACGAGGGGATTCCTTATTTCTCAACTGCACATCTAGCCGGTCGTACCCTGCAGCGGTCTTAAGTTGGGATATTGATGGTGAAAAAGTATGTATTACAGAACTCTAATCAAATTGACCATTATGATGGCATTTTAATAATTTATTTGAAAGGAAAAACATAGAAATAACCACATAAAATGTAAAGATTATAGTAAAAATTGTGTTGAGGACAAAGGATTATAAATTTACGCTGTATCACTAATCACCAGATTACAAAATGTATTTGCTACAGATTTTAATTAATTGTTATTACAACCTTGCTAGATGATGCCGAAGTATATTCGTTCGCATAGTTCTTTTAATATCCGGAGTAAAATGTAGGCTTCGTTCAGATTCCACTGTTTGGATCTCCAATTCAAATTTCAACCAAATCGGTTCAGTTGTTGTGGCGTGAAAGGACCAAACACCAATGATACCAATGACACACCAATGATTTATGATGCACTAGTTTCTTACATAATATAGTAGTACATATTAGGTTCTTACTTAATATAGCAAGGAGAAGCATTATAAATTCTGGAGTAGAAAGTAGGATATTTGTGTATCGGAAAATTGGGAAACGTTAAAAGTATATACGTTTGAGTGAGGTCGACAGGGGTCCAAACACAGTAATGCAAAAATGTGAGATAACCAGCTTGAGATCGGCACTGTACTGACGTAACTGAGTAAGCTCCTAACAAATTTCCAGCAGTAGGCTGTTATGCAAAGCCAAAATAAACTCAAACTAAAATTTATTTCATAAAGGATATACTCGTACAAAAATACGCACCTTCACAAAATAAAAATAAATATTTTACTTTACTAACTAACTGGCTCATCAAGGTCCATTCGAAACACTTGGACCTACAAAATTGAAATTTTGCACATACGTTCCCTTTGTATACACAAAGAAAAAAGGCTGGATTTTTAAATTATCACGATAGCAAAGTCGTGAGTGTTCGTCTGGCATACCTAATAAATTCCAAGGCAAAATATTACTTCACGCAGGTAAATTTTGTTTCCATCGCTTACAAAGCTATATTTTGCCGTTACTTGTTAACAAAATAAAACAATTAAAATATACAATTAATCTCGTTAACTTAGGAGATAAGCTGATAGGATGAGGAGGTGAATAAAATTTTAGATGGGCTTGATAATTTCAATATCATAAACTGCTACAAACTTTTGCCTTTCAACCTGAAATTGCGTTCACTGGAATATCTCGATGAAAAGCCTTTAAATTATAAAGTACAAACTCATATCGAAGCCGAGAAGCTAATTTAGAATTTTTCTTGGCTTAAACTTTTAAAAAGTTATGAATACTTTTCTGATTAACAATCTGATAATGGATATAATCTTTCCTAAGTTCTATTGTAAGCCGAACTCTTAAGACCTTTAGAATCTTATTACTTAAAGGACTTCGGAGTTTAATAAATCCTTTTGTAATTTAAATGCGTAAAATATTTTACATTAAGGATGACAAAAGAGAAATGTTTCAAAGATAACATATAAAAATAAATAAATTATATATAAATTCTATTTGTAACAGTTAAAAGCTTTCTAGAGTTCATAATATTATGAAATAAAATGTATTTGTGAACCGACTTCAAAAGCACTGAAAAGCTTAAAGTATTTCCTGACTTATTTACTTTCAAACCAAATTATTCTAAACCAATTAACAAAATATCATAACTGATGATGTAGGTATTTTTGAAGTGCACACCAAATGAATAAGGAAATTATAATTCTAAATCTTCAATTCAATGCTTCTTGTCCACATTTTATGCGTAGAATATTTGCATTCTACTAATAATTCGGCCATATCATATACTTTTTCCCACTTCTTGATTTGGCGTGAGCATGTTTCATCTGTTTGACAGACAAACAAATAAGGCGGTCTCGTTTATATTGATTATTCCCCTCTTTTTTTGTCGGAAGTTAAAAATTAAATAGCCAATATCAATTTATTTCCAGCTAACTCAACTCTACCCATTGCTCGTAGTTGCAAAGGGTAATAACCGGGCCAATCGATCCTCTTAATACCGCAGGATTTATACACCTATTGCGACATTTTTAGCTGAGCTTCCACTTTTAAATCATTCCTAAGTACCAACATAATATTGAACTATTACGTCTTTAGCTTCGTATCTATTTGAGCAGCCTCAGGACGGACCTACCCCCAGTTGATTGAAACTGGAGCTGCTTAAATTAATACGTCTTTTTCCGTCTCCAATTAATCGTTGCGTCGCCGTTTGGACCCGGGCTTAGGGTTCTTTGTTCTGTTAATTATGTAACTTTCTTTCATATTGATTTTTTTAAAACTAATACAATACATTTATTTGGATTCTTAATACCTCTAGGCCTTGTCGACTTGTCTGGCTGCTGTATGTAGACCTATAGCAAGCCAACGAGCCAGTGGGTAACATTATGTTACGTGATTGCCGCTTCTACGAACGTCTACAACAGCCAAGGAACCACAAATGCGTAGCTGGCTTTTAGGGAATTCCTTTATCTGTCACTTGAAAAGCTCCACATTGTCGTTTAGAGGGATCACAGTAGGTGGAAGCTGGTTTTACAATAAGTATATTATTTACATTATCGTGGTAGAAAAACCTAGAGAGCCTATATTCATTTTTTTTCATAGGTCACAGACCCGATGCTATTGGTGGAATACCCAACAGTGCAGCACGCACATGGCCTGCTGTCATCTGCCCTTGGTTTGAGAGTGCCCACTGGGCGCACGATGCAGGTGCGATGCACCGCTCGCGTAGCACCCGCGTGGCGAGAAGGCAGTGAAGCGGTTGTCGGTAGCGGCCAACTTGCAGATAGCAAAGAGGCCATGTTGTTAGGTAAGTTGTCGTATGCTTTCTCGAACAACTACTATGAAGACATTTAAACATTTTATAAGTATCGAAAATCTAGGTAAATTCTTGCTTTTTAATTCGTAAATACATCTAGCATATTTTTTGTTAAGATTTTTTTCATAAAATAGCCTGCCTGCCCACTGTTATTTAATTGTGTTTTATATTTTCCGGTTCATTCATACCGAAAATAGTTTCATTACTAATTTACACAAACATTGTAACAAATTATAAGTTTTGTGATAATAACATATCTGAATAAAATTTACCCTAGCAATCCATTATTAAGTACCATTCAAAATTCAAAATAACACCCTTAAACTTAAATCCTTGAAACTCACTAAAAACTTGGGAACTGAAATAATTATTTATGTAAGCCCTCGGTGTAACAACTTTTAACGTCAAAACTTATTTAGATTTAAACAGACCCAACAACAAAGTTTTTTAAAGAGCCTATCATCATTTCACCTTCAAAAGTACAACAATTAGCTGTAATAATAACAACCTTGTTTATTTCAGTGCGCAGTTCGGGCGCGGTGTCTGCATTAAGTGTAATTTTGTTAACACTTTCTGTTCTTCGAGTTCTCAGTTCCTTGTTGGAATCGGAAACGTGATAAATTGTCTCTGGTCTCCGTTTAAAAGGCATCGTTCTCTGGACTAACCTCCGGTCGAAAGGCGATCTTTTTGGTAAATTTATAGCCATGTTACTAGGGCCTTATTTACTTTGTTGTGTTTAAATTCGTATGACTATATTATTATTTCTGACTAGCTGATGCCCGCGACTTCGTACGCGTGGATTGAGGTTTTTTGGTTCCCACGGGAACTATGGATTTTTCCAGGATAAAAAGTAGCCTATGTTTTAATCCAGGTTATAAGCTATCTATGTTCCAAATTTCAGCCAAATCGGTTCAGTAGTAGCGGCGTGAAGGAGTAACAAACATACACACAAACTTTCGCCTTTATTATATTAGTGTGATGACATATTATTGCTTATAGTCTGTTTTTTCTGAACTTGAAAAAAAGATAATCATGTAGCCTTTCATTCAAATGCGTAAGAAACGCGCTTTCTCGAGCACGTCAAAAGCGTCGCAAAAGCAGCATTTCTATTAGAAGGTTTCTGCAATTTGACTAGATAAGACTATCTAAATTAATTAAATTTCGTTAGTATTATTATTAAGATTATTTCTTGGCGTAGATAAGATTTTGAAATGGATGAATGCAATTATGGTGTCAGATTTAAGAAATCTAAAATTATAAATCTGTTTCAAAAGTGACATCATTAGTTTTTTACTGTACAGAATATATATTACTATCAGTAAGTAAACATAACATTGTAAACGAGGCCCTTTAGTAATTACTTTACTTTAGTATATAGTTAGTTAGTAGGTACATAATATCTTATGGTTTCTCACAAAGACTTAATTAATTTATACTGTGTTGTAAAATAGGACCTAGTTATTTGTCTAGGTCTATATAGGCAATCTGCAAAGAAAAGGCAAAGAATCCGACTGTCGAATCGCTATTAATTAAAGAGTTTTATTGGCAATCTACAAAAATTACAATATTACACAATAAAAAATCTAAATCAATAATTAATTAATATCGTTCACAAAAATTGTTTTCTTAGTAAAAAAAGTGTCAATGATTCTTATTTGTAACAGATCGATCGATATTGATCGCTATTCCCACACCTCATCTCCAAACTTTAGTGGATACTGGGCCTGAGCAAGTTAAAATTAACGTGTGCAGATTTCATGTCATTTTAGAAAGAAAAATCATATCATATACATATCTCTACATTTTAGGCGTGTTTATTTATCTTTTATTTTAGAACAGACGGTTAAATTTGGGAAGGATAATAATATTATGCTTGTAGGTTTCATTATCATCATCAAAGTTTTGTGATTTGTAAATACGATTTTAGGAACGCCTTCTTAGATTGTACGTTTAGCATAAATTATGTAAATAATAGATCATAATTTCATATCTAATAATATTATCATTGCATATTTATAAATGGCTTAGAATTTGTAAGTATAATGTAGGTACTTATTGGAAATGTTAACACTGAATTTCAGATTATGCGTTCGATCTTTATTATTTTATTAAATTTGATGACATTAAAAGACAAAATATAGCATTTTATTTACCAATTTATTTATAACTAGATGACGCCCGCGACTTTGTCCGCGTGGATTAAGGATTTTGATTACCGCGGGAACTCTTGAATTTTCCGGGATAAAAAGTAGCTTATGTCCTTCCCTTGGATACAAACTATCGCTATACTAAATTTCATCAAATTCGATTGAGCAGATGGACCGTGAAAACGTAGCAGACAGACAGACACACTTTCGCATTTGTAATATTAGTATGGACTATACCAGTTTATTTTATAATTAGGAAGTATACCAATTTAATTCAGTCTTTATTGTAACTTTACATTAAAACATACATTTAATGTAAAATTAATATTGTACGCTCTGCCGGCTAAGCCAATCGATAAAATCGTTTCGAAAAGGTTTGAAACTATTTTAATTCAATGCTGGATAATCCATTTAGTAGATTACGTGAGCCTGCACTAAAATATTATTGTATGAAATGGGCTACATTGAACTTAAACATCATTAAAGTGCCTTAAGTCACGCGACGGCTAGGAAAAATAACTTGATATTAATCTACATCTTTATTATGTTCTAGGCGAGGCTTACGCTTTATAAAATGCCTTTTATTTTTGATAAGTAATAATTATATTATACCTACCCTAAAAAAGGACATCCTGATACCTGAAGAAAACGGACAACGAAAAGAAAGGAAAGGAAAAGGGTTGTTTTAGGCTACATGCCGGAGTTTCATTTCAGAATTGCTTAAGTATTAAGAAGAAATATTATTACATTTAATCATCCACTACATTAACGTCATACTGTTGGGCACAAGCTTCCACTCTCATAGGAGAGAGGGAATTAGAGCTTAGACCCACCACGCTGCTCCTATACGGGTTGGCGGGCTTTAACGACTATTATCATGTTAGTGATAATACCCGGGATCGACGGCTTAATGTGCTCTCCAAGGCACGGGGGTGACACACCGCCAACATCCTAAGTCTGGTCTAGTACTGAGAATTTCTAGTCAGAAAAACCCAACACTTAATTATGGCCCGACCCGGGACTCGAACCCGGGATCTCTCGGCCGCAGACAAAAATTCTAACCACTAGACCAACGAGGCAGTTTAATCACCGGTTTTGACTATTTACTGACTATTAGGTAATTATTTCAGCCAATTACATCAAATATCCTGAATTCAAGCATTAACACGATATTATGTAATAGAGTCCTACATATTTTGGTGGTATCGACGTACATTAAGCTAGTAACTGGTATTTTATACTGTGCCATAGCTACATAATATATTTTTGAAGAAAATCGTTTGTTATTTTGAAAGCTAAAAGTTTTTCTGCATTAGGTGAATAATTCGGTGGGTCTTTATATTTATAATAATAGTAAAATTTACATCTGAATGTAGATTATGATCTACATTATTGTTTGAGTAAAAAAGATTAATGGTAGACCATGGTTCAGATAACGCCCACGACAACACAAACTTTGAACTACAATATTTTCTGTCTAATTATAGTATGACACTTTGACAAAGTAGTAAAGTACAGGGTAGGGCCCTGGATAAATAACAGGTATTATAGTGGACAACAATGTCCGTTTTAAGTGACATTTTGGGCTAGTGTTGCGTGACTAGGACATAATTTAGATTGTCCGACCTTTTCATTTTTCTATTGTGCTTAAAGAACATAATACTTTTAATCAGGGGTAGCAGAATATATGTTCTATCTATCTGTCTTGTATAGGTTATCGGAGAAACTGACTGATAGATTTTTTGTATTGTTTAGGTTAATAACGTAGAATAACTACCACTTAGAAAAAAAAATAGAGAAATAATAAAATAACAAATAAAATATGTTGTGTAGATATTTCAGGAATGTGGTATTGTAAGGATGGTATCTAGAAGCCTTAAGACAGCCGTTAACGGCACTCGCTAAATATAAATTCCTGATTTATTTCAAACCCAATCATGCAATCATACATTTGTTAAAAACGAGTGGCGTGGCGGAATGCATGCTACCTGTTCACACCTTCGCCTCCAGTCTCGTATCGCAATCGCACAATTGACAGAATTATTTGCGTCATGTCAGCGGCCTGTCCTGTGGGCTACAAAGGCTTTATGAATACACGTTAGAAGATCTAACTGTGTATTTTGAGAAAATCATAAAGCAATCATTTGCTCTTTGTTCGGGCATTTGACACGTCAGGGATGTCTACGCCCTTTGGTGTGACCTCGGCAATTAACACGCAATGCCCGATGCGAAACAACCATTCACATTTGAACTTCTCGCTTTCCGTTTGTAAGCTGATTTTCCTCACAAAACAGAGAATGTCACAAACATTACAAGAGGTCCCGTTAAATTGGTCTTTGTTATGAACTTAATTAATATTGTAGCGTTGCTT
The DNA here is from genome assembly GCA_963932025.1 of Erebia epiphron. Taxonomy (NCBI): domain Eukaryota; kingdom Metazoa; phylum Arthropoda; class Insecta; order Lepidoptera; family Nymphalidae; genus Erebia; species Erebia epiphron. The sequence continues at coordinate 23,347,579 of OZ009952.1, forward strand.
TAAGCAAAAGATTTTTCATTCAAAAGCATCGATGCTTTCATACAGGGAAATATCTCGTGGGACATTTAATACAGCAAAACTAAAAGTTAAATAATAATTATTTTAGTTGTGAAACTTTGGTAATTAAATTTTAAGTTGGTTTGATAGCGCATTATACTTCAACTAAGTACCTTGGCGAAAACTTAATAAGACAAACTTTGATTTTAATTTGTAATGAGTGTTCCTGAAAATGCCACCTTACTGTTGAAATCGAAAATCAGTGAAACGGACAATAGGTGAATTGATTTTCGATTTCCAATACATAAACCGTAGATCGCTAAAAACTAAATATAAAACAACAGTGAAAAATACACCTAAATGTTATTAAGGTACGGTGTTTCAATCGCCAAATTAATAGGTAGTAAACATTATATTAAATATAAAGTTACTATTAATAAATTAAGTATACTATTAATTTGGCGATTGAAACACCGGCCCTTAATAGCATTTAGGTGTATCCAATATTGTTCTTAAATAAAAGTTGGCAAGGCAAAAGACAAACGTAATTAAGGTCTAAATACACAGATAAGCTTTATTGAAATTGACCACAATGAGACCAAACTTTGAAATTGTGTACCTCTTTGAAATACATTAATCATAGTAATCAGACGTGACCAGAACTTCAGCTTTGAGTACGTCATCTTAACAACGTATACTTAACTAGCTGATGTCCGCGACTTCGTCCACGTGGATTGAGGTTTTTTGGTTCCGCGGGAACTCTTTTTACGGTATAAAAAGTAGTTAATACTTAATTAATATTCTTATTAATTAATTGAATATTATAAATGCGAAATTTTGGATGGATGGATGTTTGTTACTCAATCACGCCCCAACGGCTGAACGGATCTGGATGAAATTTGGCACAGAGAAAGATTATAGTCTGGAATAGCACATAGGCTAAGACCAGAAAATTAAGGAGTTCCCGGGGGAACAAAAAACCTCAATCCACGCGCACAAAGTCGCGGGCATCAGCTAGTACTTTATTATTTAAGGGACTAGAAATTTTCGAGCCGTTTTCGTTTAAGGTAGTACCACTACCTACACTCAGTCCTTCACTATTTTGAAGGCTGCTATGCTGCAGTTGGCTGTTACCGCTCTCCCAGTCTCTACTCCACATTCAGAACACGTCTCTCACACTGCCAAAGCTTGACTAGGAGATAAAATTCTCGAGTTTTGTGTGCAAAGTCAATAAAAAAGCTGTCGTGCCAACCATTGGTTCCGCAAAAGATTCCGCAAAAGATTCAAAGTCTTACTTATCTGAATACTTTACTTTTGGGCTTATATCTGTCATTTGAGCTGACCTACCGATTTCCCAATAACATTTAAACAAGTATCTTGTATAACTTTGCACCAACTTTTTTCTTAATTTAGGTACGTGAAATTAAAATATTATTCTATCGTTTAAATTTGAGCTTTCAAATAAACATATTCTACACATCCCCGACCACCCAAATATAAGTGAAGCATTGGTACATAAACCTAGGCAATCGATAAGAACTTAGTAGGTATTATAATGGCAAAATAGTACAAAAATTTCCACCATATTACAGTCAATAACAAAATTAATTTCCAAAATTTTCCTTTGAAATGTCTCAAGGCTGGAAAAATTTACTGAATTAAAAGAAAATCCCTCTTACCTAAGCACGATTTTCACCTTGACCGCTACTACTCATTATATTTTATGCTCTATCTCATATTCTTTTGTGGGAAATCTTTCCTTTGTTATATTGTATGAATAAATTGAGTCCAATTAATAACAATCACTTTCAAACACCCGTTTATTAGCCTTTGTACCTAATTTGATCACAATATATAAGAGTTTCGTGATACTAACCATTTTGAGATGTTTTTCATACGCTTTAAGCACGCACACTTCCGAAAATTGTCGTTGTTTCAATTAAATAAACTAAACATATGCCTTTCAACTTTTTTTCAGGCGTGTGAAATTTTTAGCAAATTTGAAAAAAATTATGTGCTGAGATCGAACGCATTTCATAAATTTAACGTGCGCTCTGAACTTCAAACTCTAACTTATATAAAATGAACTCACACTACATATACTTTTGAACACCCTATAAAATGAGCAAGCCGGTAAGCCATAAACGTTGATAGAGAAGTTTACTGCCTACAGTCCCACGATAAGAGATAACTTCGGTTGCCAAACTACTACATAATTTGATTACGAGCGATTCCAGTCTTGTTTGTTACTTGTCACGCAATACCGTCGTAACTATAAAAGAGTTAAGAGAGATAGGTTCGTTACATGAACTCTTCTAAAATAGATAGGCAAATTAAAAAATACCTTTAACTTGTAAGGACGAGGTCGTCGTCATGTATAGAAAAAGGTCTATAAATGACGACGACGGCGGAATGCTACACTGGACTGACTGCAGCGACGCGTAGCAGCTTCTAGAGATTTGTAAGACACTGGACTTGAGTCTGACACAGTCAATCCATACTTAATCTATACTAATATTATAATTGCGAAAGTGTGTCTGTCTGTCTGCTACGCTTTCACGGCCCAACTACTCAACCGATTTTGATGAAATTTGGTACAGAGATAGGATACATCCCGGGGAAGGACATAGGCTACCCGGAAAATTAAAGAGTTCCCACGGGAATAAAAAACATCAATCTACGCGGACGAAGTCGCGGGCAACATCTAGTAACTAAATAAAAATCACGGTGGTGGCTTTTAAAGGAAATACCTACTGCTTTGTACTGTAAACGCCTGTAGGCTATAGTCTCCTTGTCATGGTCACGCAAGGTCACGCACGTCAGCAAATTTGTTCAAAAAAAATCTATATCAATTTTTTCAAATAGATGCGCTATTAGATAATGACGAGGGGATCCCACGGTACTAAAATGACGACCTCGCACCAGGAAACATAGTTACTACTTACTCGCCCTCCTCTAGGTCAACGGACGACGTCAAGCGAGTTGCAGGGAGATGCGGGTTCCAGGAGTGCAACACCCCGGCATGTGAGTCCCCACGAGAGACTTAGATCCAGCAGTGGACGTTTATCTATTGACGATGATTCTGGATTTGGAGTACTAATCCATCACAGCATAGCTAGCTGCAAGTCATAAATGTGCCTTCGCTGAGCTTGCAGGCGCATTAATAGATAGTATTCAGTGTTGCCGAAGGTACATTGAAAAAAGATGCTTAGTCCTAATCCTGTACAGTCGTATAAAAATCATGGTCCGTTTTAACGGCACAGTTGAACCGTGCATGTAAATCTAAGAGAGACCGGCGTGTTGTTTTGCATGGGTATATTTGAGAACCGGGAGATAGACATCCCAGAATATCAAAGACTTCCCTCCGCGCTTTTAGAAACCAAAATCCACGCGAACAAATTCGCCCATTTAAATATTTACAGGAGTTTATTTTGTTGCCAAAAGCGGTGATAGTCTAGTGATTAAGGTCCCGGTTGGTCGGGATTTCAATCCCCGGTCATGTTCCTCTAACTTTTGGTGCATTTAATAAGGAAACCTGCATGCTCCAGAGTACTTCATTATGTTCTCAAAGGTGTGTGAAGTCTGTTAATTAGCAATAAAGTAAATAATAATAAAGTAAGCAAGGGTGGTGGACTATGGCCATACCCTTCTCATTCTGAGAGGAATCTCATGCAGAGTAGTGAGCCAGCAATCAAATGGGTGGAACTGTTGAAAGTGATATGATAATGATGTTTTTAGTTGCAGTTTATTTTATGGTGATGTAGCTGTTATACAAGACAATTATTGGCCATATATCCATGTAATAATGTTAATTTCCGGTTACTGTATCACCGCCTGTAGGTATCATATGCTTTCAGCCATTAAACCTCCATTCTTGGAAACTTGCCAGATGTCTATTTGTAATGTTAAAAATTAAGAGAACATTACTCTGAAGTGCATACTTATTGAACAGGGAATAAACCGTAAGTGTACATATTTGTACAGACCTGTTCTCTAAAATGTTTGCAAATTTGTAATAATTACACCTACAAAAAATATAAGCGTTTATATTATTTTTCTACTACTTACACGGAAATTGCTTCATTATTAAAAATGGATCTCGCAAATTAGAGAAAATTTATATACAAGTCTCGGCCAAAATAGCAATGCACGGCCTCGTTTACTTAAAAAGGGCCTCGACTGGCGCCTCTTACCTTTAAAGCCAATTGGGAAGTCCTCGGCTTCGCCTCGTCATTCCAATATTACTTAGCCGTGAAATGCTTCATTTCCAGCCCGGGCAGTAATATACTTTTTACGTCGGTATGCGGAATTTGACTTTCGTAGCACTACGATAAAATAAAATCTTGTCAAAAGACTGCCCCTCACAAAATATAATATCTATTTTCAAATCCAATTTAATGTCTTGAGTCCTTTTACTTGGGAAGTCGTTGAGTTAAAAGGGGAAATCCCTTTATCGTTCAGAAAGCACATTTCGATCCTGACCATCTCGTATACGTATCGCTGAAAATCTTCTATTTGGTTCTTTTGTCAGCAATCTTGCAGTTGCTTACGAACCCTTTGTGATATTTCGTCCACAAAATGAAGCTCACCATGTATTAGTATGAAGTTAGTATTTCCTATTCTTTAAAACGATCTTTTTAGGGTTCCGTACCCAAAGGGTAAAAACGGGACCCTATTACTAAGACTCCGCTGTCTGTCTGTCTGTCTGTCTCCAGGCTGTATCTCATAGACCGTGATAGCTAGAAAGCTGAAATTTTCACAAAATATGATGTATTTCCGTTGCCGCTATAACAACAAATACTAAAAATTAAAAAAATATATATATTAAGGGGGGTCCCCATACAATAAACGTGTTTTTTAATAATTTAAAACTTACTACATGTTTGTACGGAACCCTCGGTGCGCGAGTCCGACTCGCACTTGGCCGGTTTTTTCAAAATGAGCTATACTCGTAGGTACATTAAATCAACTTTGAAAGTATTTTTGCATTTCAAAGTACTTCCATTATCCAACACCTCAGGTCTCAACCTATCCCATTTTCAAAATTTAAAATATAGACCAAAACTATAACTATTATTAGTGCATTTCACTCTCCTCGGCGTTGTATTTCAAATTATTCCTTAGTTATGTGGATTATTTACTATCCCTCCCATTAATAGCATTATAGTAAGGACTAGCTGATACCCGCGGCTTCGTCCGCGTGGAATAAGTTTTTCTTTAAATTCTCACGGAAACTTCTTAATTTTATTATTGAAATTTCCACTTCAATGTGATTCACTAGGCAGTAAATATAACTTTTCTTTTGAAGCTTTTTGCAAAATATAAAACATGCTTTGCATTACTTTACACGTGGTCTCAAGTTTTTCATCAGGAAAATTGTTGAGGTAAAAGCGGAAACTTTCTAACGAACACAAAGCAAATTTTTATCCTGACCATCTCATACAAATCGCTGAAATCTTCCCTTTGTCAGCATTTCAGTCTTGCGTACTAGCCTTTGTGATATTCGTACACAAATTTCACTGAAATTATATATTGCGATTATGGTATAAGTACACATACATATGTATTATTTCGTTTCAAAATTACTTTCAAGCTTGAACTGGTACTGAAGCTAGTGCATTTGAGATACGCAGAATAATCTCATTACTCTATTCCTCGGCGGGTTAACGAGCGGCGCATAATTTCTCTTCAGAGCTCCAGTTTCAATCATGAATTTATCTGTGAACCCTAGCACAGAGGTGAAATGTCGTAATTTTCAATCTTCCTCTCCCTTTTGTGTTGCATATCTCACTTCTGGAGGTCGTAAACCCTTACATTTATCATCATACAAGCTGATGCCGGTGACATCGTCCGCATGGATACTGGTTTTTAAAAATTCCTCGGGAAATCTTTAATGCCCGGCCCTAGCTAATGAAAGCTCTGATGATTTCATCAAAATCGGTTAAACGAAAGATCAGTAGTGGTCACGAATGGTCTTAGCAAGACAGACGGAAAGACGGACACTTTCACAATAACAAGAAAAACTTGAACGAATTCTGATATTTTCTAAGACAAATACTAGAAGCAGATACTTAGTCACTGTAGGCTGTTACAACAATATTATGTATCGATGAGGACGTCTTTTTTTAACGACTTTCTAAGTTTTAACAGATCTGTCCCACATTTTACGCTAGAAGCACTTATTTTCCAACAAACTAAAAAATAAACCTTTTTCATAAAGTTACTTCGAGTAACACTTCTGTATCGGGATGCTATTACATAATTTTCCCTTAATTTTTAACATTAGGTCGGAGTTTTGGCTTGGTTCCACGCGTTGGCGCGCTACATGGTCATAAGCTAATGTGAATGAGATTTTAAAGTAGCTTTTGCCCATTCCTGTATGCCGTGCCCAAGAAATTTAGAGCAGGACAATTTTTAAATAAAGAAACAAAATAAGTATAGTAATTTTAATTATACGAAATAAATGCCATAGTAATAGATCACACACACACACACACACACACACACACGTACAGACACACACACACACACACGCACACACACACGCAATCACACATACACATACACACACGCATAATACGTACACACCACCTATTCACCATTTTTGTCCCCTAGCGTAACAACGTTTATTTGAATGTTTGGAAAAACTTATGTAACTTTATGTGCCATGCACACAACAAATTTTGGTATTTACAGATGGTAAGGGCTGGTAACAGGGATCTTAAAAATCTATCTAGGATAGCCATGCATCTTTCAACATGTGGTAAATTTTAAATGAACACATTATGTAAGTCATTGTTCAAGATGATGCTGTAGGTACATCACAACAAAATTATTTTTATTGAAAAATAAAATCAGATCTATATTTTCCATCTTCGTCTATTTGGATTCACAATGTTGCCTTTCTCCAAGCCGCCACCACTCAATTTAGTACCACTGCCTTTAGTACTTCATATTTTAACCATTGTTGATATGTTCTTGCCACCTTTTCAACCGACTTCAAAAAAAGGAGGAGGTTCTCAATTCGACTGTTTTTTTTTTTTTTTTTAATGTTTGTTACCTCAGAACTTTTGACTGGGTGGACCGATTTGGATGATTCTTTTTTTATTTGAAAGAGCATACTTCCCATGTGGTCCCATATAAATTTTATCGAAATCGGTCGAGCGGTTTTTAAAATATCAGCAATAAAATAAGTACTTTGTATAGCGTGTGCTTGTTGTTGTAAAGTTGGCGCGGGAGTATGAAGTCGGTTGTTTAAAAAGTATTTTTTCCTTAGTCGGTTCAGCGAGCTTATCATGATTTGCTTACTGGTAAGCATTTTCTCCAGAATTCGCTTTCCCTTCAGTATTCAACTTTGATGTCGGTAACTTTGTGGGCGTACCTACCAAAAAATATGAGTGGCATAACCCTCATTTTCTTTGGTAGAGTTCATTATGTATTGGTATAATAAAATAAGTTTATTATTTCAAACCTACAATAATTGTGCTTCAGCTATTATCAAGTTAATTAAGAGACAAAGCAGCTCACACTGGCCAAACTAAGTGGCATATATTATTAGTGCATTGCACAACTAATTGTCAATTAAGTACTAATTATTGTTAGTATACGTGTACAGAGCTTCATTGTGGAGTGATATCCGATAGTCTATTTGTATCATCAATAAGTACATAAATAGGTATCCTTGTAAAAGTTATGACCTCTGTTGTTTTAAATATTTCCAATTTGGTGATGATCTGATAAAAATCTTCGAAGATAGAATATCGCTCGTGTGTATCAGTCGTTCCAATCATTGTTTGTATTGTGTGGACTTCGACATATATTCGATATTTATATTGAAATCGGTAGGTATATTTTTTAGCATACCTATTAAAAAAGTTGATTCAAGCAAATATCTATGCTCATAAATCATAATATTATGATGGGATTAAGAGATAAAAATCTCAGACCCAGAACAGTGTTTCAGAGTGGGTTGGCAAATTCCCGTCATATTTATCTTCTGTGAAATACTTATTTCCTCGAGACATTTTCCTGCAACAGATGTTTATCTGAAATAAGAAATGTACACAAAAAAGGTTACAATTTTCCCGCTTCTTGTTAAAATGCAAATAACGACTACATTAAATTAACTAGTAGGTAATGAAGAGGCACGGTCGGAATTTTTATGTCCGTAATCTGAAAAGCAAATTATCGGAAGGTGGCCCAAAGAATTAGTGGAGGTATCGCGTGCAACACTTCTGCGTGACCACCGACCGTTCATCACAATGCTTAGGAGATACGACATGAAGGACACTTATTTTCACACGAATTGCTCTTTATTATTGATGAAAGTATTATTTTCACACTTTCGCTGCTATTTAGGGCTGAAAGCCGATGACCTATACTTACAGAACAGCGCATCTGAGTCAATGAAAAGTGATGATTCTGCAAAGTGAACTCTATTTTTAAGTACTTAATGTGATGCAAAATGGAGTACATCATTGTTATTTTTTTGGTTTGCTTATAAATGCGAAAGTTTAGATGGATGTGTAAACATTACGCCAGTACGGCTAAAATGATCTAGATGAAATTTGGCACAGAGATAAATAGTCTGGAATAACACATAGGCTACTTTTTTCCCGGAAAATTATAGAGATCCCACGGAATCCCAAAACCTCATTCCACGCGGACGATGTCACGGGCATCAGCTAGTTTATGTATCAAAAAAATTAAGTAACGCCCGACCCAAAAAGTTCTCTTACAAATAAAATAAATAAATGGGTTTGTTGGTTTTGATCCAAGTGTATCGTCAACCGCTAAGTTAAGAAGTATTTTCATTATTGCTGGTATTGCTTGGCGCCCTCTCTTCCAGTACTGCGCGTACATCCGCAGTTCAATATTAGTAAAGGTCATCATCATCATCATCACTACAGCCTATTAACGTCCCACTGCTGGGCACAGGCCTCCACTCTCATAGGAGAGCGGGAATTAGAGCTTAGACCCACCACGCTGCTCCAATGCGGGTTGGCGGGCTTTAACGATTATTATCATATTAGTGATAATAACCGGGACCGACGGCTTAACGTGCTCTCCGAGGCACGGGGGTGAAACACCGCCAACTTCCAACTCCGGGCTGGCACTGAGAATTTCTTAATTGAAAAACCCAATACCTAACTTTTATGCCCGACCGGGAATCGAACCCAGGACCTCGTGATCCGCAGTCGACTATGCTAACCACTAGACCAACGAGGCAGTCAAAGAGTTAGTAAAGGTGAAGTTATATAATTACTTATATTATTTGTGTCTCTTTTTCGAATTTTTAACCGACTTCCAAAAAAAGAGGAGGTTCTCAATTCGGTGCGTATTTTTTTTTTAAATGTATGTCGGTGCATATCTCCGTGATTTCCGTTTTTCTTCTATCAGTCGTTATAGGAAGCTTTCGAGGTGGTCCCTCAAAAAATTCTGACTCCAAATCCTCAACCCTGACACTAAAAAAACCGACTTCCAACGCCACTGTAAAGTACTAAATAATTTTGATGTCTGATGCGTCAACATATCTTATCCTTGTTATACCCGCCCGACTTCAATATAGTGGGTAGAAATAAAAACTATTTTGTACTTTACAGTGGCGTTGGAAGTCGGTTTTTTGGAAAGAATTTTTTCAGGCTAAATTTATTAAAACTGAAGTCTAAACGATTTGATATCGTTGTTTAGAATTACTTACCTAGCTACCGAGCTACTTTTCAATGTTTATTTACGAAAACGAATTTCAACGAATTCTTTTGAAACCAAAACCTGTATGTGGCACTCTATAAGAATTCTGACAAAATTCATTTTCCTACCGTACCCCGCTTAATTAAAAAGCCAGGTAGCGTTAAAAGATCAAAATGCTGATATTGTTTTCACATTATAAAAATAACAATATTTCGAGTTAATTTTATATACTGACGTATAAAAAAATTTGCGACTTTAACAAGATCTCATTAATTATGATATTATATTTTAAGACAAAACATACTAGACACGATTGTGCTGCATTCTTACTATTATTCTTATTTCTTACTGAATACTTTAAAATTTTAGGCAAATTATCGTACCTAATCATAGTAGCTTTATTCAAAGTAATAAATTATAATGCAAACTGATGTTGGTTAGAGCTGATAACAACAGAATTAGTTAGCGAACTGTCCGTTTCAATGACACCTTGGTTTTGCGTGACATGACAAAACCAGCTTGCTAACAAATTATTTAAGCATTTGTTAACCGCTGAGTTATCTGTTATTCCGACTGTGAGTAGTGATAGAACAAAACGATTGAGTAATAAGTACAAGCTTTGAGTTCAATGGATGCTCCTCCTAGTATATTGAACTCAATGATTGTAACATATTGTGAATGTTGTCAGCGTAGGCTTACGGATCCGAGACATGGTCGCTAACAATGGGCCTAAGAAGGCTCCGGGTTACTCAGCGGGCGATGGAGAGGGCTATGCTGGGAGTATCCCTACGTAGTCAAATCAGAAAAGAAGAGATCTGTAGGAGAACCAGAGTCAACGATATAGCCCGAAGAGTCGCACAGCTGAAGTGGCAATGGGCGGGGCACATAGTTCGGAGAACCGATGGACGTTGGGGTCCCAAAGTGCTGGAATGGCGACCCCGCACTGGAAGGCGTAGCGTCGGCAGACCTCCCACACGGTGGACGGACGACATCAAGAAAGTCGCTGGGAGTCGCTGGATCCAGGCGGCGCAAGACCGTGGCTTGTGGAGGACCATACAAGAGACCTATGTCCAGCAGTGGAGGTCCATCGGTTGACGACGACGATTGTATCATACTAAAATTCTACATCCTGTAACAAGCCCTATAACATGATGTGTTAATGAGCGCTACCTACCCCTCAATTATATAAAAACTTAAGTTTGGTACTATCCGATGTCCATGCTAATATTCAATGTAAATGCAAAAGTATGTCAGCTAGCTCTGCTACGGCTTCATGCCCCGCTTTTTCAACCGATTTTGACGGAATTGGTTTTTGACGATTTTAAGGTAGATAGCATCCTAGGGAAGGCGATATGCTATGCTTTTTATCTCGGAAAATCTAGGAGTTCCCATGGGATTTTTCGAAAACCTCAATCCATCAGGACTAGCCAGTTATGCTTCGGGATATCAAAAATTGATTGCATGCGATTGCCCTCACATTTCTTTAAAGCAAAAAGAGGTGGCGCCTTTTGCACCAAAAATCAATAAAGCTAGCTCATGCATTAAGACTTGTATAAAAGCAAAATATTCATAACGATTTATAGTTCTATTATTAACTCATTAAAATTTAAGCAAGGAAATCATCTTCCGTAAGGAAGCAAGGAAAGCCTTTATATAGTCAGTTTCTAGATCGCGATCCGCATTCGGCGATCAATGATCGCAATCCAGATTGCAATCCTAATGGGAGATTTTGTTAGGTAACCTTAACGCGATCGAATGCGTGAAAAATCTCCCACTTGGCCTGCAGATTGACCGTGTACAGAGTAGATTGACTGTCAATTCACCGTCGATACACTCTATACGCGATCTGAATGTGATCTGGAATGACTGTGAACGGGCCGCCACCTATGCAGATTTTCCTATCCTATTCGCTATTTTAGAACCTAAAGTCAAGCCAAATGCGGCGACCTCATTAAATTTTCATTGCGTCACACAAGATTACTTGCATTATTAACATTCACTTCCAAAGATTTATAACTTATTCAAAGAGTAAAGCCCTTAGTAAAATCACGTAATATTTCCTCCTTTCCTGCTTTCATTAAAATTTCAACGGGGAAAGCGTTCGTATAAATCTAAACATGTGGAGACTGTGGACTGTAGGGATGTCATTAGCCGCTGAAACACTAATTGTTTGTTTTACATTACTCTACAAATAGTTGCACTGGAAATAGGGGTTACGTTTTTTAATTTACTAAACTAATTTAAATTGAAATTTTACCTATTCCAATACTATCAAAACAATCTTCAAACTTATTTTCATAAACATGAACATTGAACATGCTTTACATTCAGTTACATTACGCGGTTAATATACGCTATTGAATTGTTTTTTTTATATTCTTACATCGAAATCAACTGACATGATACGTAGGTAAGAAAAATCTGGAACTACACTCATTAAAAAATTGTTAAAAATAATTGTAATAGGGAAACTAAAACAAAAAAAAAAATTAAACACATAACAAAGAACACTCAATGATTTCCGCATCTTCGTCCGCGTCGATTAAGTTCTTTTTTTATTCCTGGGGCAACTCTTTAATTTTCCAGGATAAAAAGTAGCTGATGTACTTCTTCGGGATGTAACATATAACTCTATACCAAATTTCATCAAAATCGGTTGAAAAAATGGAAAAGACAGACATACTTTCGCATTTATAATATTAGTATGGGTTTTATGATAGAAGAAACCAACGTCTCACCTAAAAACTTTTGTCCCAAAAACAAGCATCCATTAAGTCGGCTAATTTGGCCGTGCCCGCAAATCTCCTGCGAATAGGGATCACGTGATCATTAAGATCTGAGCCACCCTCCAAAATGGTGCTTAGTGCGCGACAGCTTTGTGATCTCTTCTAATTAATACGGTTATAATATTTCATACATATCCAAAGACGCTCGGAAATACACTGGTTTTTTAGAAATTCCCAAACGCATTCAAAGACAAAGTCAAATAATATTTATTCAATTTAGGTAGATACACTACACTTATTGACGTCCAGTTTTTTATAAAATATAATGGTGATAATCAGTAACGGTATCTTAAAACTAAGGCTACGAGGGTTCCAAACGCGCCCTGGACTGAGAAGAGTGAGGTGGTCAATATAGTACCTATCATATACCTATACAAATTTTTTATTTTAAAGAGAAATCTCAACGCGAGGCAAGCACCAAAATAAAATAGAAATTTTAAAAGTGCAAAAAGGGTCGTAAATTATTAAATAGGTTTAACACAGAAAAAATTCTCGGAAAACAGAATCATGGGAAAGACATTTAGCGAAACCTAAGGGTCATTGAAATGCGATACTACGTTATTTATCGCCTAAAAATCAACAGGGTTTACGCACTTAAACAGAAATGGTTTTACAAACAGTCATAAAACACCAAAATTTCAATTTGGCCAGACAGCTAAAACTAAAGAAGGCAATAAATACGAGTTGACTACATTGTTTATGTGAAAACAGCGTTGGTAGAAATCGATACCAGATGTTGATGGACCTCTAACTATAAAAACAAAATTTAAAAATTAATACTGTAGAAATCCTTAAGACAAAAAAGTTCCCAAGGGAAAGGGCGTGGTCTAAGCGACTTCGCGATTATTGGTTAATACAAATGCATGAAAATTATGTGACCAATGAGGGGAACGAATACTGTGTGTAGTTTTTTTGCAGTGGCACTCGCTGGGGGAAAAGCTGGCAGGGAATAAGGTGTGAGGACATCGGAAGAAAGGGGATTATTCAAGCTCCGAGCGTAATTCAGAGAGGAGAGTTCTCAAATCCGCGAATTTATAACGTATAAAAGTATAGAGTTCAGAGTAAAGATTGGGTCTAAAGTTTGTTTGTAAAATTAACGGTGTTAATTTATACTTTTCCACTAAATTAAATGGTTGTATAGATTCAGATCATATTATAGATAAGTTCTTTCGGGGAATAAGTGATTGTAGTGAGTGAAGCTGGTTGCTGAATATTCGGTAAAGTACACAATTAAATTAAATAAGGTATCGTAAACAAGTTTCATAATAAGGTCGAGTAAATCGTTAAAGACATCTAGTCATAGGACGCCTGGCTAAATGGATGCAGACGTTAGCCTAGATTTTGTGTATGAGTTGATGATGAAAAATGGGAATAAAAATTGGTCCCAAATAGATATTATTATATTGATAATGCAAATAGTTACCCTTATCTTTCTGCTTATAATGTGGTATAAAAGAATTGGGTAAGAGACGTATTACGTGCAATGTTTGGACATTGCTGTATTGGAAATACTCCCGCATCAAACATTGAGTTGGGAATGATTTAATTAATTTAACGACAAAATTACCTAAAGCTGTGAACCTTGGTAACATACCTAAAGTATATTCTTTGTCTAGAGTTATATAACCTGTGCCTTAAATCTTTCTTTATTATAAATCATGAATTAAAACTGTGTGCATGTGTGTATATAGTTATAAAATAAGGTGTATATTAGTCTTAAGCGGCTGTAAGAGTTTTTATCTTTGGAAATTCTCTTTTCTCTTACTTTAGGAAGCCTAGGTAACAAGAATTTTCCCACCAAATTGATACGATTGCTTCAACAATCGAATTTGGTGTAAATAAATTAAAATCATTGTCTTCTCTTTAATAACACTCCATGTGGAGTAATATAAATAAATTTTATAACAATCTCTCTTTTATTATTACAGATAAGTAACCTTACAGATTTATTATTGGAAGCTATTAAGATCTGAACAATTACTTACCTTTTGTCCTATAATAATTACCATTTAATGACTTGTGCTAGAGGTTACGGATAATATTCCAATAATGAATTTCACCCCGCATATCTAGGTTTACAGTCACGATTCTTAACCTTAAAGAAACGAGCTAGGTAGATTCTATATAAGTTATCATATTTAATTTAGGTCTACAGGATAAATTCTTAGTTAAAATCTAGAAGCAGTTTTGCTATAAGCAAAGTCCATACACTACTTTTTATACAATAGAGCGAGTATTGGCTTAACTGAATAGCTAAATTTAACACAGTCTAGGAAATTACTGTTGTTACAAAATTTGGCATAAGGGCTAAATAGGCCTGAGCTGTGTACATAGGGTATTAGCGGCAGCAGGGAACAACAGTTTTTCTAGCATAATTATATAGCATTTGAAACGAGACGGCGATCTACAGCGGCGAGAGCGAGGGACAAAGCGAGCGAGCTACATAAAACAAAAGGTCAGGTATACGACTATTGTATCGAGAAATGGGACGAAATCGTAGAGTATTTGGCACTTTGGTTGATTGGGAATTATACTTAATATTGATAATTTGATTGATAGTGATTGATAATATAGTCAAAGTAATCGGCTTCATGGCTGCGTGGTGACAAGTTGGCAGCAATGGTTCAGCACACCACACACAAACTCCTCTCGCAGATCGACCTCCGACCTTGAATTGGCCAATTCATAAACCTTACTATATGAAATGATATATAAATTAAGTCCATGGACCAGGGGCGGGCTAAAATGCCCATAAAAGATAGATCCAGCCGTTTACGGATGTGGAAATAAAATTCGCTTCGCAGCGCATAAAAGGAGGTCGAAATGCAGCCCCGATAACAATGATTAAAGGCCTCGTGTAGGCGTAGGGAAATTTCCCCGTGCTCGGTTACCATTGGTCAGCTAAGATGCCTTTTAAAAGGAAATACACGTAATCAGCAACCATTCAATCCGACCCTGATTTGCAAACTCGATTTATTACATGTTACTATGCCATAATTTAAATAACGCTAAGTTAAACTCCGCGATAAGGTATCGATACAGATACTAAAATTCAGGCGGATTGATTAGGTCTGCCTTACGCGTTCACCCAGCGTAATGAGCTAAGTATCAGTTCTACTGGTAATTCATGACAAACAAATACGACTACCGGATACTGAAAGTGCCACTAACTCTACAGTGTTATTTTCCCTTTCCTTAGGTTTATAGGTTTCCTCACTTATACTAGCCACGATATTTTATTAGCTAAGACGATCACGCCGGTACCATCACAAGAGTCCTTTTGTCTGCGCGATGCCTTTTCTAGATCAAAAATACTTGCTTAATCAAAAACCTTAAACATACTGTTGAAACCGGTAACAAAAAGCTGAACCGCTTTAATATAACTTAAAGTTCATACTCACGAGTAGGTAATGCTCTTGTCAGTATACACTAATTACTTTTGGCCAAAGCTGAGCTGCTAAGCTTTTAACCAGATTTCTCAGCTTACTTTACCGGTTTCGCAAGTATTTTTAATTAATATTTGTTAATCGATCTAGAAAAGGCAACGTGGTGAATACAGATGCGTTTGGAAATTTCTAAAAAGGAAGCTACATGAATTATTATTCCAAGTACTCCCCAGTACATGAAATAATAATAATTAATTGTTAAGTTCATTTTTACAAACTGTTGAAACCGGTAACTTAAGGTTACATAAGACAACTGGTAAAAAGCTTAACCGCTTTAATATAATTTTAAAAGTTAAGTTATTCAAAAGTGAGTTTATTTTAATGTTCAAGCCCTCACTTAGGTCATTGAAATAAACTAACTTTTAAAATTCAGATTTACTATTCGGATTCCTACTCTTCATTTGCTTGCTAAAGGAAAACCTGCATCACCTGTCAACTATCTACCTATTTAGTACATTCAGAGTAGGTAAGCCGAATAAAATATTTACGATAAAACCGTCACGTATTTTTCGAGTAGCTCCAGTCCATTTTACTTATGAATAAGTAAAAAGAAAAATGTTTGTAGCGATTGAAGGAGGGTTACACCAGAGTTTAGTTTTTTATTGTAATTTTCATGCCATTTGGTTTCTTTGCTTGAAGTGGTAACAGAAATGGAACTTACAATCAAAAACGGGCTAGTAAGTACTCAATGTTCAATATTTTGTAAATTTTTCTATATTAGCAAGTAGACTAATTTCTGCATAATATGTTAATTTTGGCACTTGAGGAACTACAGGTTAGTTAAATAGTCATCATTGTTAGTTTTTTGCATCAATACAATTTATCCAAACAGTATGTAAATCGCAGTCCGCGTTGTTTTGTGTACCTGTTCGTTTAAAACATTAACATTTCACTCAATTGTAATGTGAAACACAACAAACTGCAAAATGACGTCAATTCTAGCAATTCTTACCTAGAATTGCCAAGGCAAGGCTCACCGCTGTTTCAGCTTGTGGAAAAAAAATTGTATAAATATTATACTTAGGTACTGACAAAATTCTGCTACAAAAAAACTCGTATATTTCTAGAAGCCAACCCATAACGTAACTGAGACAAACAAAGCATAAACAAAGATGCAATAAACCCACTAATAATATGTTTGTGGTGACTTGTTTACTCGTACCTACATTGCCCTCAACCTCCAAGTGTAAATTCTAGAAAGTATTATTCAAATATAAGATTACGTCATTTCTACGTTACAACATTGGTTTTCATATTTTATCCGAATTGAAGTTAAATTTATTTTCTACAATAAAATTAATGATAATATTATTCTGTTTAATAATAATAAATTTTGTAAGAGACAAAATACAGAAAAACAAGTTAAATAAAGGAAAAGAACGAATATAACAGTTTAACATATTTTATGTTTATTCAAACTAGAATTGACTGTGAATGCGGATAAAGTGAGACGGACGTGAGCACCACTTTGGCGAAAGAAGCTCAAGTGCTGTTATGTTTGCCATGAGATTCTACTTTAAAGTTCGTGTGTGTATCTCCGAACTGGAAAAACCGTACTTTTTTATTGTACTCTGTGTTCGTCTTGTCGGAAATTTTGAGGACGACGGAAGTTACGCCTATCAATGAAACAAATCGTTTGCTTCTTCTTCTACTTCTTGGAGAGGCGGCTATGCAGGGCTCCCGGAGACCCAGTGTTACTTTGACCACTGCCGATCGATTGGGTTCTCCACCTTTTCCTGACTAAACTACTTGCTGCCAAAAACAACAGCAACCTCTTGGCCGGGATATTATTAAATCGTTTGTTGTACAGCATTTATTTTCCACGACGTACCTGTGGATATGCATTTTTAAAGAATGAGATGCTTAGCAGTACATTTCAATATTAAGTCTTACATTATTTTGCTTACTAAACTCAACTAAAATAATGTTTCTTCGTTTTTTGTTATTATATTCTAATATGTTATATTTCTTCTTCTTTTCAGTAGGAAGGGCATTCCGAACCAGTGGTTGATTTGAAAGGACTTTGTTAAAGTTTATTTGAATAAAAAACGCTTGTTTTATATTCTTACGAGATTTTATACTAATGCTCGAAATTGCCTCAAACTTTGCTTTAGGTTATTTCAAGGGTCATATTTCATAACAAATAGAAAGTATAATTTGATTAAGTACGTAGTTTTTTCTTGGAACTACATAATAAAGGGATAAATCGTTATCTGGCTTTGTTTCTCCAGTCTAGATTTATAATCCAGACTGGAGAAAAAAATTTATTAGATTCGAATAATAATAGAAAATTACACTTTTGTATCTAGAAGTATCAGGAGCGCTAAGGCAAGGAACGCATGGAACCGCTAGATCTAAGCGCAAGACTACAAGCGGCCAGTCATCAGTGGACGTCTAATCGCTTGATGACAACGACGATAACGACGCAGAAGTGTGGAGAGTGTAGAATGCTCTTCCAAGCAATGCAAATCTTCTCTATGCAAGAGTAAACAAGCATCTTCTAGGCAAGCGCGCTCCAACCTACCACCATTGCTTTAAATTAAACTTGATTGTCGTCAAGCGCAAATCTATTCTGATAAGAAAGTGGGCTGTACTCGTAGGGTACGACGCGACTGCAGCGGGCCTGCACCGTGCCGCGTGTGCTCAATAAAATAAATAAATAAATCGTTTATTTGCTGATTGTATATGTAGGTACTACCTATACGCCGGAATAAAGCATAGTTATATCACAGTCTCCAGAATAAGGTAGATAAAGAATCGTTGTTAATAATATACATACGCTATGGTATATTGGTTATGACAATGGTGGTTATGACATTCTCTTGGAGATTTTTTAAAACAAAACAACTCCCTCTCATTATAATAATCATATTTTGACATCGTATCTTATTAGAAAATACAAATATACGAAACGAGCGGCGTATGAGATCTCGTACCTACTTTAATTTATTCATTCCCCGTACCCATTAAAATTTCCACAGAGGCAGCTCGCATCTTTCATATAAATCCACACACGTGGTGAAGTCATTAGCCGTTGATTACTCCACATAAGGGTGCTTCTTTCTCTTATACTTACTTCCATATTATAGCGCTTAATTAATGAACATTAATTAAATTATAAAGGTTTTTATACTTCTCTATTCGTAAATTAATCACTACCCATGATATAGGTAATTGTGAAAATGTGCTTGTTTGTTCATCAATCACGCAATAGTCACAGATATGATAATTCAAGAATACTAACTACTAGTATAATAGTACTACACGATTTTTTGCATCAATATAGGTAGACGTGGCATGTGCTATTTTTTATCCAGGAAAATAAAGAGCTTCCACGGGATTTAAAAAAATACCTTTATCCACGCGGACAAATACGCATGCATTATCGAGATATAATATGCCTAAGGACAAAAACACACTACACACACAACACACATTATTATTAAACTCTTTATTTGTACCACACATAACAAAAGTAAAATACAGAAAACTTCAAAGACCCCGCATTCTCACCCCGTGTGTCTTTAACACCCGTGAAGGGTTAATAATATCCTATTATCCATTATTAATAACTAGATGATTCCCGCGACTTCGTCCGCGTGGACCATTTTTATTCGGTTCCCGACTTAAAAGGTAACTCTTGAATTTTCCGGGATAAAATGTAGCCTATGTCCTTCCCCGAGATATAACCTACCTCTGTACCAAATTTCAGCAAAATCGGTCAAATAGATGGGCCTGGAAAGCGTAGCAGACAGACAGACAGGCAGACAGACACACTTTCGCATTTATAATACAAGATGATTCCCGCGACTTCGTCCGCGCGGATTAAGTTTTTTTTGATTCCCGCGGGAACTCTTGAATTTTCCGGGATAAAAAGTAGCCTATGTCCTTCCCCGCGATACAACTTATCCCTATACCAAATTTCATCAAAATCGGTTTAACAGATGGGCCGTGAAAGCGTAGCAGACAGACAGACAGACAGACACACTTTTGCATTTATAATATCAGTATATTAGTATGGATTAAGTTTCAACACCAATATAGATAGTATTAAATTGAAACATGTATCGAGATATCCCTATTCATGTAGCAATAATTAACACATCAACTTGGGCGTGTATCGACAAGCTGCATTATCGAGAGCTCGCAGCTATTATATAATATATATAGCAGTCTCAACATTAGGTCCTACGCATATCATTTACCGAATTCATCAGTGAAAAGTCGAGACTTTAACGTTTGCAGCCCTGAGGTTTGATAAGTCAAGCCTTTGATCAGCTGAGATCCATAAAGCAACGTTTTTGTTTGCCGTTAAGAAAGCCAAGATGGCGAAGTACAATGGCTCCCAAAGGTACCAAATCGTCAGCGGTATAATATTGATATTAATCAACTAAGGAAGGTTCATTTGTGTTTTTACTGCAACGGTCTCTTACACTGTAATTGTTTGCATGTCTGGAATGTTTTTACATTTAAAGGCCCTTTTAGATTCTTAGGGGGTCTCTGTTTTGTGTTTTCTTATGAAAATTTTTTGTACGTCACGCACGCTGGCGCTTCCACTGTACTCGCTAGCATAGCAGTGTGTTGTTTACTTCAGAACACGTAGGCAGTAAACACTAGGATAGAAGGAGAGCAAGTAAGTAGACAGTGGGCCGCGCGGTCTACTACGCGGTCCGCTTCAGCGGGCCGCGCATCCAAGCGCCATACTAGTATATAATATGTATATGCACCTATTCAAGAATGAATCGTCAGTGTACGACTTGATAAATAAACATATAAAGCTAGGATATACGCTATCTATTTACATTAAGAAAATGTCATGAGATGAAATGTTATAAATGCGAAAATTCGATAGTATAGTAATTTTATTACCACAAGATATCCCACAATGACCTTAAGAATGCATTATAATTTTATTGTTTAAAATTATAGTGTATTCTTAAATCAAGAGTGTGCGCTGAGTTTTACTTGTTTATATTTATTATAATTTTAATAACTGAAAAACATTTACATATTGTTTGTGTCCATTTTTATATTAAATCAGTCAATTTCGATGCCTTAATGAGAAATATTGATAAAACTTGCTTTTGGGTTGATGAACGATTTTTCCCACATGACCGACCCGAAATACCAAGTTTTAATTGTAAAGATGACAATCGTGCACTGTAAAGGCAACAATCTCCTGAAGATGGTCCGGTATCGGAGTGAAACGTACGTTGAGGGTATTTTTGAGGGTTTATATGGTGTGGTGAATGTCGCGGGCATCAGGTTCGAGATACGCACTGTGCCATATGAATTTGCCTTCTGTGCCGGATTGTAGCGAATTAAACTTTTTCATTGTAAAGATGACGTTTCAAAGATGTACACACTTAACACACACACACTTAACTTCAAATTCATATTGAATCTGCATCAGTCAGTACTACCCGTGTTCAGTATACAAAGATTTTTTAGTTTTTCCATTTCAGATTCGTCCAAATGAACACCGTGACACAAAATCATTTGTACCTTTCATGCATGAACTAGCATAATATGACTGTTCCTGTCAAAAACACGGGAGTCTTTTCTCAGAGGAGCTTTGTTAGATGGTTTTACGAGTCGACTTTGTTTTAGTGGAAGCAAGATTTCCCCGAGGTAACGCATATTTAATTCGCTTTGTATATAATATAAGCGGCTGCTAGTTTACTATGACGTGTATGGAGGTACACGTGGACTAATACAGATAACAGAATCAATCAATCAAATTAGAATCAGCCCCAATGTTCTACGTGTAGGTATATTTCATGTGCAAGTCGTTCAAAGAAAGGATTCATGAGAAGTGGCGCAGACTAACATAATAAAAATATAATGTAGTTATTGAAAAGTAGCAAATAGCTATATTATGGTTTCTTATTAAAAAAGATCTCGTACTCTCTGGAGAATGTTGGTGAAAACTGATAACTAATTTATTATTTGCTATCAAAAAGTATAAGTAGGCAAGAAGTACACACACACTTTTTTTTACTGGTTTAACAAAAGTCCCAACGTTTTCAGTGAAAACCCATTTTAGCTATATTCTGGTTTCTTATTAAAAAAGATCTCGTACCTACTGGAGAACTTTTTTTGCCACACACGCACCCTATGCCTTGTCTCTGACGTAGAATAATGGAGCAGTCGCTTACCAAATGGAAATCCGGATTATGATAAATCACAAACTTTTGAAATTTGCCGCCTATCTTTTTGATTTATTTGCAAAGTGTACAAAGCGATGTGCATTGTTTTCCTCCCAATCGGTTTTCCCAACGGAATGAAAAAGTGAAATTGAATGTGGAATGGTGTGAGAATGTTTTGGTCATTTTCGTTGCGAAAAATAGTACATAAAAATATATCACGTTAGTTGCGAAACAAATAATTTATTGATAACTAGTCGATGCCCGTGACTTCGTCCGCGTGGATTGAAGTTTTATGGTTCTCACGGGAACTCTTTAATATTCCGGGATAAAATGTAGCTTATATGCTATTCCAGACTATATCATATCTGTGCTAAATTACGTCCAGATCAGTTCAGCTGTTCTGGCGGATTCATCCATCCATCCATCCAACCTTTCGCATTTACTCGCATAATATTACTATAGAAGTATAGATTTATGTAGAATGGTTTTTTTTCTATCACAGTCACGATTCCTCTAGGGCAGGCAATTTTTTTATTTTGCTCATGCATTAACATTCAACGCAGAAGACATCGCAGAAATATCTTACCAGTAGTTTCAATTTGCATATCAAATGAGACTACACCCCTCCGATATAATCACATCACCTTATGATTCAATTAAACAATCCATACTCAACGTTAAAAATAAGCATATATGTCTCTCAGAATTACTTGAATTTTTATTAAAACAATGCCCTAAGAGGGCTAATTTATTCTCATAATTCTACATTATTTAAAAACTAGCTGATGCCCGCGACTACGTCCGTGTGGATTGAAGTTTTTGGTTCCCGCGGGAACTCCTTAATTTTCCGGGATAAAAAGTATTACATAATAATGTGTTATTCCAGATTATAATCAGTATCTCTTTGCTAAATTTAATCCAAATCTGTTCAGCCGTTCGGCTGTGATTGAGTAACAAACTTCCATCCATACATTCATACATCCATACATCTATCCATCCAAACTTTCGCATTTATAATATTTATTTGATTATTTGATTGATTGATTTGATGGCATGAATACCCCTTGCCGTTCCCGAATAAAACTGAAAAAATCTAAATTTTGGAGCAATCTTTGGAAAATATTTGTATCGAGAAAATTGTAGCCCATCGTGTTTTTGTCATTGTCATATTAAATTTAGATTAAAGATCCAAAAAACACATTGAATTATGAAAGTTAGCGTATTTATAGTCTTCATACACACAAATCACACATACACAAACTCATTTGTCCCGTTGGTACATACTGTTAGCTTTGCTTTTAAATTAGAATTGAATTTTTAAAAAAGATAAAAGATTGTATATTTACTTATTGACGAAGGTTTAATTAAGTTGATACTTGACTCATTCGATGTATTTCACTCGGTTCGTTCTTTGGCGGCGATACGCCATATTGGAATTATTTGCATAAATACGAGTATTTTGACGTTTGAAAGTTAGTCTCCTACCGGTAGACTCAGCGATTATTGAATACTTTTGTGTTTAGATCGCAATTTGATTTAGAGCTTAGCAGTAGCAACTGCAGCCTAATTAATTGATTAATTTATTGTTGTTGTGATGCTTTGTCCAAGTTTTATACTTAACTGTTTACATTAAATCTCTCGTGAAACCGCTACACGTTGTGACCATTCGCTCGTGCACGTTTTGATGAGAGTACAAACATATTTTTAAAGCAATTTTAATTATTTGCCCACTTCTGGAATTATGCTTACAATACGATGAGGCAGGAATATAGATGAGACACGGAATATCGATAGTATTAATAAGGTTATTTTTGTGGTATTATTAAGGTAATTTGGGTAATTAAGGTTATTAATTATTGTAAGCGGTTATTTGCGCCTCGTCATCGCATTCCAATAGATGAAATTGCAGCAATGGACACGTGATAAAAAAAAACATTAGGATCTACTTATCATCCATCAAGTTTATTACTGTTTATTTCTTTTCGTGATTTCGCTCTATCTTCGCTAATAAGAAGTGTTGCTAATGAAAACAAATATCCGTCAGTGTTGCTACATTTAATATTATGGTAACACGCAACGTTTTATTTGTTGTGTCGTGATTGTAATCATAAAAATGTCCCATAAATAAATATTATTGTATCGTGGATTTTGTAACGCTTTTTTGATTAAAAAGCCGCGAAAATGCGTTGTTTCAATGATTATGCTCTGGCTGGTGTTCACAATCCACACTTCGTTCGAAAACTATCTTTGAGGCCCCAGGTCCTAAGTCAGACAAACGCGACAACGCGACTCGATACGACGCGAAACAACAGTCTCAAACGAAACTAGCCCGCCACGTGGCCTACGTCGTCATAGACAAGACGTTTGACATTTTATACGGAGTCGTATCGCATAGCGTTGCGTCGCGTCGCTTTCGTCGCTGACCTAGGACAACGGGTCAGTGGGTTAGTGACCTACTTAAACTTAAAATACTCTTATATTATACAACTAGTCGACGCTACACGTGACCAGAGGGCTGGCCTATTCCTTGGCCAGAGGTTAAGCATTGCCATCCAGCGTGGCAATGCTGCCAGTCTTCTGGGCACGTTGCCCGATGACGGCGATGCGGAGGAATTCTTTGATGCATTTTAGCAAAATTTTCTTATTATATAGATAAAAAATGTATTGTATCGATTTGTACTTATTTATATATATCATAAATTAGTTTATGTATAATTAAATTTATATATTAATTGTAATTAATTATACATAATTTCAATAAATTATGGTCAACTTCAAGCCATAAAACACATGCAGTAGGGTTTCGTAGCCATTCTATACATACTTAATGCTACTTGCTATAAAAACTTTGGCGGTCATTATTTTTTTGCCTAGAATGGTCTATCTAGATGCCACAATCATTTTAAAATAACTATTTGAAGAGGTCCCCCTGGGAAAATTCCCGTAATTTTAGGGTACCCCTATTGTACGAAGAGGTACCCTAAAATTTTCATTTTTGACTATTTATCATGTTCAGGTAGCCTGATTTACTTGTTTTATGTAAATTTTAATAATTCGTTTCGTGTAGCGGAGCGACACAATACAGAGTTACTAAATTTCTAAATAACGAACTTCTTTAAAGTTTATTTTTTTAAACGGCTGTGACAGAAAGGCGGACTACCTAATGGAAACTGTGATTGAGGGTCCCTAGTTGTACTACAGAATTATTTAGTGGTTATATTCTAGCGCTATTTAAATTGTGAGCATTTCTTAAGTTCTATAAAATTTTAGCCAAGGTTGAGTCCATTAATTTCGATTAGCATTGCCAAGTGGAGAGTCGCGTTTCTCGTTTAGCGATTCTGTAATTCACTCCGCTGCGCCGTATTGAATTGTGAAGTTTTTAACGAAGTTTGCGACTTCAAATCGATCTGTGGAGTACTTAAAATGCTAAACGATTTCGCAAAGTTTTATTTTCATATTGCGTTTTACTTTATAATAATAGTGCCTACGAGATTTCTTAAGAAACCGACTTTAGGATTAAAAGTATTTGGAAGCACATTTGAAAATATGTTTTATGTAATGAAAGCTGAATGTAAAATCCAAAAATGGAATGGACAGAGGTCCATAATGTATAGATTTTCCATTATCTCTATAAAACTAAAGTCCATTCTGGTACCTGGATCAGCACACACTAGCGAGACATGACAAAACATAGTTCCCTCGACCGCGGACTTTTCGCGCTGACGTTTTATAAGAATAAAACCTAATGTCTATTCGCTCTTATATTACACTAGACTAGATGATTCCCGCGACTTCGTCCGCGTGGACCAAATTTTTTCGATTCCCGCGGGAACTCTTAAATTTCTTTCTAAAAAAATCTCTTAATTTAACCTATGTCCTTCCCCGGGATACAACCTATCCCTGTACCAAATTTCATCAAAATCGGTTGAACAGATGGGCCGTGAAAGCGTAGCAGACAGACAGACAGACAGACACATTTTCGCATTTATAATATAAGTATGTACTAGATGATGCCCGCGACTTCGTCCGCGTGGATTGTTTTTTTTTATTCCCGCGGGAACTCTTCAATTTTCCAGGATAAAAAGCAACCTATGGTCCTTCCCCGGGGTACAACCTCTCCCTGTACCAAATTTCATTAAAATTAGATACATTTTTTTGATTCCCGCGGGAACTCTTCAATTTTCCGGGATAAAATGTAGCCTATGTCCTTCCCCGGGATGTAACCTATCTCTGTACCAAATTTCATCAAAATCGGTTGAGTAGTTGGCCGTGAAAGACAGTAGCAAGTAGCAGACAGACAGACAGACAGACGGACAGACACTTTCGCATTTATAATAATTCTTTGGATTTTTATCATATTTTATCGTATTATTTTATTAAGGTTTTTTTATTAATAGTGATTGGCAATCCAGCAACCTGAAATACAACAAGGTATGGGTTTGTCGAAAACTTAAAAAACAACCCCTGAATGAGATGTGCCGTAATTGGCGTCATGCATGACCAAATTGACACTTCAATTAACAAAATGGATAAATCCCTTTTCCAAAACCTTTGAACTTATATTTTCAACTATAAAAGTTACTAAAATATCTATAGGCTTACGAAATATTTAATTGATACATTTTTCTGGACACCTCAAATACCACAACACCTAATTTTTTCACATAATATTAACTATCACTCGTGCCTAATGGTTAATTAAAATTGAAAACCTCAACTTTATTACATACATTTACTTATTATAAAAAAAATGAGAAGGTATATTATACGCTGTCGCAACAACACCACCCCTTAGCAGAATGTTTTATATAAAAAAATCATCCAAGCGTGAACAAATACATCATCCTATCAAAGCAGCCATCAGAAACAGTTCTATACAATGTGCAAGCGTCGGGTAAAAAGTGCCAGTCGCAACGCGAATTAACGCATCCAACCAGTCAACCTGAAAACCAAGCGTCCATCCGCTTGCCGCACCATTTAATTTAACAAAATGCGCAGGATCTGACTAAATATGGCTATTTAATCAGGTTCTCTGCATAATCGGCTAATCTGTAAAGGGTTCTCTTGCTGACTGACGGACGCTCCCTGTACACACACAGGGTTCCAACATCCGCATGTATTCAGTGGTTTAACTTTTTAATTACTGGCTTGTACTGGAATTCCGGCGGTTATGATCTAGCGTGAAAATAAAAACTTACATCAGGCAGTATAATATAATATTGACTAGGCATGTATTTCTTTACACTTTTTATTTATCCACTACAAAATAGCCTTTGATTGCAATCTCACCTGATGGTAAGTGATGGTGTAGTATAAGAGTGTGGCGGGCTAACCTGTTAGGGGCATGGCCGTTATATTAAACCCATACCTCTAATCGGTTTCTACACGGCATCGTACCGGAACGCTAAATCCCTTGACGGCGCGCCTTTGCCAGTAGGGTAGTAACAAGCCACCAGGACACTCTGAAGGTTAAGCCAGTGGTTGTGTAAAGATAATTATTTGTGTACACACTTGTTTATTCAGAAAGTCACCAGGTTTATTTAGTCAGGCATTTTATGGAATGTCAAATTACACGCACTACCAGCGACAGTAACACGTATTTTATCGGCCTAAATATTTCACGTCACGATTCACTGCATATACATCTATACGCAGGCTCGTGTAAATGCAAAACAAATCAAATATGCATCGCTCGTCCAACCGTGAGATGAAATTCGCACATTAGCGCTGTGCTTCGCCGTGTCGATTTGAAATTTAGTGAAAATTTCGACGGTTCGAACTTTTTTTGTGAAATTTTGATTCAAAATGTAATAAACATTCGAATATTGTTTGCAATAGTGGCATTCTGGCTACCAAGCGGAGAGATAAATGGAATGTTATGCATGTGTATGGCGTATGAATATGGTATCAAAAATTCCAACCCTTGAACTGAAAAAGCTATGTGATCAGTAGCAACCGCACCACATTCTTTTGTTACAACTCTGTTAGTCACAACTCGTCTTAATTAAGCTGCGTAGCTTAATTAAGACTTAAGTTGGCAGTGCTTCACCCCCGTGCCTCGGAGAGCACGTTAAGCCGTCAGTCCCGGTAATTATCACTAACATGATAACAGTCTTTATAGCTCGCCAACCCGCAGCGTGGTGGGTCTGAGCTCTAACTTCCTCTCTCCATAGAGTGATCTCTCCTCTTCCTTCCTCCACTCTCATAGAGTGGAGGCCTGTGCCCAGCAGTGGGACGTTAATGGGCTGAAGTGGTGGAAGAATTAGTTAATCCCTCTTGAAGTATTGTACTAAGAGTTACAACGAGATCTTAATCAAAATTTCTTCTTTTTCTAGCTGCATTTGATTCTTTCAGTCTCGCCTCACGTCTCAATTTGCAAAACTGCACTGTAGAGGGCGCGAAATTCGTCGGATAAGCTCCATCCGTTCCGTCCTACCGTCGACTGTGAACAGGAAATAGGCGAGATACAGTCGGAATAGCCTACGGTACGCTACGGCCGAGAGTGTAAATTATCCCGACTCCGTTGTTGACTGTCCTTCCATTGCATCGAAATACTTTTTTCTTTGGTGTTTTATTTACTCTCTAATAGTCAAATCTAAGGAAAACTCGTTTTATATAGTCAAGCTTTATTATTATTTACAAAGCTATTCTAATCCATACTAATATTATAAATGCGAAAATAAATAAAGTGGGTCTGTCTGTCTGTCAATCCACGTGGATGAAGTCGCGGGTATCTAAAGCATTTTCTATTAGCTTCTATGAAACTGTAATGTTTTATTTTAACAAAATCTCCAATCTGAAGAGCTAATCAAATATTTTTTATTTGTCTCTAGATGAAGAACATTATTTGACCGATCGACCTAGATTAATAATAATAATTGTCATCTAGGTAATATTATGTAGGTATATGGAAGATTAATTTGAGCACGCGAAAAGCTAATTACAGTAAAGAAAAAATTCTGGATTAAGTGAGTCTAATCACGAATAGGAATGATGAATGGGCATGGTTTGCGACTAGCCTTCTTACCTGGAATAGACAGAGCCTCCTCGCACATAGCATCCCTTTTACTGTATATATTGGTATATATAGCACATAGCATAGCTACTGCTAATAAAACAATACATAAAAATGTTTTACGTTGGAGCGACTGCCTCGTTGGTCTAGTGGTTAGCAGGTTTGCCTGCGGCCGACGAGGTCCTGGGTTCGAGTCCCGGGTCGGGCCATAATTAAGTATTGAGTTTTTCTGACTAGAAACTCTCAGTACTAGCCCGGAGTTAGGAAGTTGGCGGTGCTTCACCCCCGTGCCTCGGAGAGCACGTTAAGCCGTCGGTCCCGGTTATTATCACTAACATGATAATAGTCGTTAAAGCCCGCCAACCCGCATTGGAGCAGCGTGGTGGGTCTAAGCTCTAATTCCCGCTCTCCTACGAGAGTGGAGGCCTGTGCCCAGCTGTGGGACGTTAATGGGCTGTAGTGGTGGTGGTGGTGGACTTGCGACAGTGCAGGGTGCCTCAAATTGAAACATTTTTCGGGCTTAAGAAACATGCGGAAGATTTTAATGCCGAAACATTGTTAGTATCGTGTAGTAGAATTGGAAAACTAACGTACAATTCCTCTTATATCCTGATTTACATAAAACACAAAAAATCTACCTAATTATGATTATGTCCGTTAAAGACTTTGAAACCATCCAACCGGTGTGCCCCAAACCGGTTTCATTAGAAAGACCATAATGCGAAGATGGTTGTAGACTACTAAAATTATTTTTAAATTACCTTTTTTTAGCGTAGGTAGTAGCAGACGCCGTGTATCCGCTAGTTTTAAATAATTACAGCATGCAGCTCAGTGGAATGCCTCAAAGTCGCCGTGTTTCTAATACGCACTTTAAAATAGTTTGGCAAAACGCATGCTTTTCCAAAAATGTCTTATTTTACAAAACTTATGTTAAGTTCTGAGTATACTTTAAAAAAAAAACAGTTTTTTATCCACTACAGGTTGTCTGCAATCTCATCTGAATATGGTAAATGATGTTGCAGTCTAAGATGGTAGCGGACTAACCTGTTAAGGACATGGCAGTCATATTAAACCCATACTTCTAATCGGTTTTTACACGGCATCGTACCGGAACGCTAAATCGCTTGGCGGCACGTCTTTGCCGGTAGGGTGTTAACTAGCCACAGCCGAAGCATCCCACCAGGCAACAAGTATTAAAGTATACTCAACAAAACTTAAAATGGCGGTGTTTCACCCCCGTGCCTCGGAGAGCACGTAAAGCCGTCGTTCCTGCGCCTGATCTCTCTCCGGTCGTGTCGGATTTTCCGTCCCATCGGGCTATGAGAGTAAAGGAACAGAGAGTGCACCTGTGTATGCGCACACACTTGTGCACTATAATATCTCCCGCGCAGATGGCTAATCTCTCTGGAGATAGGCCGCCGTGGCCGAAATTCGGTCGGGAGGACATTATTATTCATTATTAAAACTTAAAATCAGAATTGAATAGGTATTCTGATTAGCTAGCTTGATAATATATTTGATAAAGTTTGTCTTTCTAGCTGAAAGACAAGCTAATCTACTTATTCTGACTCAAAGGATTGGTATTAAAACACTAGACATAACGCGATTAGCTCGTGATACTCGTCCCGACCGGATAACAACGAGCCGGCTGGGAGGAAATGGAAGGGATGCAGGCGGAATAGCTTCTCGATCCGTTTTGGTTGAGAATGCAAATTAATCTGCCTACCACGGGCGTACGCTATTAATAGACTATGTGTCTAGCTGTAGGAATATGATGCTTTAAGGTGCGGATTTTGTGAGAGTTGTGAGTGGTGGAGGCATGGATTTTGATGTTATGCGGACAAAATATGCAATCTTCTGACCTAACTGCTAACCTAGTACCAAAAGAATATGACAAACGTAGAAATATTATGGAGATTATGAAACGCGTTCACGTCGTTTGAATGAATAAATATTAGATTTCTCATATCCGGTCCTTGAAATCGTCATAATGATCTTCGAAATCATTGGATTTATACACAGATACGACAGACAAATGGTTGTCCTACGCCCTATGTATATTATAACAGTGATATTAAACTAGTGTTGAGGGACGAGTACTCAGTCGATTGCGAATGTTAAGCAACGTTGACCCAAGTCGATAACTGAATGGGTGACCGATTTTCGAATTTGGCCTTCTTGTTTCCTCCGTGTCTCGGAGAACACGTTAAGCCGTCGTCGGTCCCGGTTATTAACACTAACAGCTGATAATAATCATTATAAAAACCTAAGAGTTTAAATACTCTTAATCGAATCCAATGCAGAACGACGTGGGAACCCACCGCATTATTAACCCATTATAAATTCTAACATTATTCGATTAATGTAAAGGGGTCACGACCCCCAGTAATGAATACGACGCAGAGAGAGATTAAACTACTGTTACAATATGCTTGTATCCTAACCGGAATGAATGTCAAATTAGTAGCTACTCAGAGATACTATTGACGTCTAGTAATGGTATTGTACCTCGTTAGCGATCCCTCGCCACGGACTACAGTAATCCGATCAGCGGCAGTTCCGACAAATTTGCGGTCCGGAACCGGCCTCCGGGCCCTGGGTTTATTCTCGTCTGTATCACATCCGTATGATCATCCAGATAGGATCTTTTGACTCTGTGATATCATATCATACGCTTTCATAGGTACAAAAATGAAAACTGGTTGCCATTCGAGTTAGTTTGCTTTATAAGCCGACGCTAGTTACTAAAACTGGAAACAATGAGACTTAGTTCCCTTTTCCTCCTATACGAAAGGTATAAGGATACGGGACTGATATAATAAACAGATTCTTAGCTTGCATTAAGATAATAATATTATAGCATGCTTTAACGTTACTGCCACAGCTGTATCCTAATTAATTCAATTATTTATTGCGTGAAATATTCCTGCAAAAAGATATTAATTCACAGATGCGGTCAACATTTTAACGCAAAATACGTTGTAATATTTCATTTTGATAGTTTTGTTAATACAGCCACATACTCAATGCTTAATTTTTAATGGCATAATAAAATCAATCGATTATATAAATCAGTGCTACTGTATCACAATATAATATTGACGATCGTGAGAGAAAACTTACGATGATCGATATTATACTCAGATACACTTATTGAAGAATAGAATATTTATTATTTATTGTAGCTTTGGAGTAAACTGCGGATCACGAGGTCCTGGGTTCGATTCCCGGTCGGGCATAAAAATTGTTAGGTATTGGGTTTTTTCAATTAAGAAATTCTCAGTGCCAGCCCGGAGTTGGAAGTTGGCGGTGTTTCACCCCCGTGCCTCGGAGAGCACGTTAAGCCGTCGGTCCCGGTTATTATCACTAACATGATAATAGTCGTTAAAGCCCGCCAACCCGCATTGGAGCAGTGTGGTGGGTCTAAGCTCTAATTCCCCCTCTCCTATGAGAGTGGAGGCCTGTGCCCAGTAGTGGGACGTTAATAGGCTGTTGTGGTGGTGGTGGTTGGAGTAAACCTAGTGTGGAATAGTATCAATGTGTTCATGTAATACCAAGCAAATTTCGAGTGAGAACTGTGACACGTGCTGTTGAGTTCACTGACAACATGTCATACCTATAGCTGAAGGTGACGTCGAGTAGGAAATGGAAGGGCGCCGCCGGAACAGATTGCAATGAACCGACTCACGATCCCAAACCCGTTTTATTTAACAGAAATTAAAACTCATTTACAGCTAAGCTAACATAATCTTATATCTCTGTCGCTAAAGCATGCTTTTTGTAAAAAGTCAACCTTACTTTCTTCTTTCTTAATAATTTCATCCATAACAGTCCCATTTCTAATTTTAAGCTTTAAGGACGAATGTTTTACTGTGTAAATTCATAGCACAGATTAAAACATAATAGTAACTGATAGGGGAAGCATGAAGATTCATTATTTGAATTCGTGATTAGCCCCACTCAATTCAACACCGAGACAAACCGTAAGTCGTAATCGGCTTTTCGCGTGGACGAGCTGACACTCCAATTAACAAAATGGATAATCCTTACTGGGACATAGCTGTACAGATATTATTTTATTTTCATTTAAAAACTACGTTATTATATATCTCTCTTTGGAACGTATGCCTCAGGGTCTCGATACAATACTCTCGCTCAACTTTTCTCCTCTTTTAATTGCTTTCGGTAGTGAAGCTTGCATCATGGATATAATCTTATGTAAAGACTTCACATCCAACGACCTCAATTTACATAGACGGGCCCTGTCAAACAAAGAATGTGGACCTATTTTACTACCGCCATCTAGTCTGAAAAGCGGGACAGCGCTATGGCGGGGACAAGGACAGGCTTATACAGGTGAGGAGCACGCGCTACAAGTCGGACGCCCAACGTTTTTCTATGAAAGGGCCCATCTAGTAGGTACCTACATATATGTACTCGTATATCGATGTTAACATCTTACCTGATCGGAATGTAAGCTCTTGCCCTCTTCCCTTTTTAAAAATATAAGTCCAAAGGTTAGTTAAAATCAGCAAGATACGCAGCAGACATGAGGTCGACATCTTGGTTTTTATTATGAGTCGACAAGATTTCTTGCAAGTCACAAACTCTAAAAGTAAAAGTTGTTAAACTACTTTCAGGGTATTTACTGACTAGTACGACGAACACTTAAGTGCTCTCGAATGTCCTCTTTATACCTGCTTCCTTTGAACGGGTCTATTTAATGAACACTAATGGTACATAATAAGATTGCACAGCGACGTGGCATGCCACGAAATAAAAGCCAACATTGTTAAGATAATTTGCTATCGTTGTTAAATAAGCGTAAAGCTCTACATATTATGTTTAACCTACATTTAAGGAGTGCTCTAAAATGTATTATTAGTACTAAGTATAGTAATTTATTAGCAGGTACATGAGAGTTTTTACCTAGTAAGAAAGTACCATCGAACTGAAAAAGTAGCTGGCAGTAGAATAAGAATCATACCGCCGGCGGTATATCAATAAATTATACCGCCATCGGCCAGTGATTAAAATGTTAGCACAATCTAGATTTTACAGAATACAGCGCAAAGTAATATCTTAAAGTGCTTTAAGAGGCGCAAAATAGAGGAGAGAAAAGCCTAAATCACAGTTTACGATTTAAGACTTATTTCGTAGTTTAACGACATAGTAAAATTACCAACTATTTCATCGTACACCAACTCGAGTCAGTCGACCAGCAGTAAACGCAATAGATTGGTAGGCCCTCTCGTAGCTATGTCACCCCCCCTTTTAGTAAAAAATAGAGTGAATTTTTTTTTCAATGTAGCTCAGCAACAGCTGGCCTAGATAATTTTCCCGTTTGAGATTTTAAAAAAGTCCCTCACAATTTTACATGACCTCGGCACAGTCTAACTTTTAGGTACTTACGCAGATAGTAAGAAACTTTACTCAACGTTATGTTTCACTGAACTGTACAAGGCCCGCAGATTTATTTGTAAAGTTTTACTCTTAAAGTCTTACAAAGTAAACGAGTGGAAGAAACATACTGTGACAGCAAGAAAACATCTTCGTTCAAAACGGTCTGGAAAAGTTTAGAAGGCTTTAAACAGAGTGACAACTTGGCAAAGACAGGTATGCACCAAAATATCAGAATATGTGAATTCATATTATAATCGAGCTACGTAAAATGTAAAACAATTTTTTTTTTAAATTAAATAGGCTAGCACTTGGCTGCAATCAGACTTGCAAGCAAGTGGTGATGCAGCCTAAGGTGGAGCTTGTCTAGAAGATGCATATATTAAAAGAGGAGGGGAAAACGGATGCCGGAAGGGCATTCCATATCCTAGCGGTTCGAATAGGCATGATGACTGATTTTGAAAAATGGTCAGATTATGTTCGGAAGTATCTACTATTTCGAAAAAATATCTTATTTCAGCAGAAAATTAAAGTTTAGTAGATAAAATTAGCATTTGAAATTTAAATTTTAAAATTCACGCCAAAACGTTCGGCGGTGTCATGGCGTCGTTGTGACGTCACTATTGTTTTTACCAATGTACTCTGTGCACTGTGCAGTAAGCAATAGTGTGATTTTCAAAGCTCGAAAACAAACAATTGTGACGTCATTCGCTTCTTTGTGTTTTATGCAATATGGCGGATTGCTGTATTTTATAGTTTTATTTTATCAAAATAAATAGCAATCTCACTCGATATTGAAAAATAAATACGTTTTTTATAATCCATGAATCCTATTTCATTAGATAAATTCATAATTGCATTGATTCTTGGTTACTGTCATCATGCCTATTAGAAACGAGGAAGCAAATCGCTTCGTACGAGCCCGCGGAATTTCGACTGCGTAAGGGTGCAGACCTTGTCGATGCCTTGCGGTTGGATAATAAAAAAAAATCGTAACAACAGATGTTAGCGAGTTTAGATGATACAGCAGTCCATGATCGTTTTACAGTGCCAGAAACCAATACTGGATCCTTCGTGTGGCACGTAGCCATATTATGGCTAAAACAAAATGGCGGATCGCGTCCACCGCGGTTGCCGACATTTTTGTTTCTTATAAATAGATTACTGTCTCGATTCCTCTCTAACTTTGGTATTAAATACCAGGATAGACAAGGACACAGTAGGAATTTTTTGACGTTCTTACTGTATGTAATCAATGGGTGGGTAGAAATTTTGTGCGAGGAGGACACCAACTTTAAAAAAAAAAATTATTTTTGTTGTTTTTGATTTTGTTCTAGAGCAAGAATTAAGGGACAGAGTCTTCGTTACGTGTGTTTTTACTCTAAGATGATTGACCATAGTGCACATCAATCAAAAAGTCTAAAGATACGGGTAATATTGTTTATTTTATTGGTACCAAAAAAAAAAAAAAGAGGTTAATTTTTGGTCTTTATTTTTGTCATTTTTCTGTGTAAACCATAAAGAAGAGCGATTACCTTTCAAACTTTAATCTACAGCTGTAGTTCGTAACGATTTGAATGACGTAGTTTGTTTACATAGCTTCAGTACAAGTAATAGGAGTTGTTATTTTTCTAAAGCGGCGCGAGCCCGCCGGCGGCCGCGAAATTCGACACCTGTGAAACGCTGCGCGCACCAGGGGGGGGGGGGGGGCGTTTATTTTGAGACCGCACACGAAGGGTAAAAACCTGAGCAACAAGCAGTAAGTAATGGATGCGCCACTCTTTTCACCCTGATGTCATTTATTAGAGCCTAACCCAAAGCTCGAATTTTTAAGTGAGTATAAAAACAATATATCCAAACCTAATTACCTAGCTTTTAAATTTTTTTCAAGACAATTGTGCAGAAAATTGTTTCTAAAACCATTTCTGTTTGGCTAGAATAGTTTTCCGCACAGCTTAATGATAGCGTAAAATTGGTTTTATCAAGTTTGTAAAATTGAATATTTTTATTCGGGATCCCAAATTTCGGATGTTGTTTTAATTGTTTGGAAGCCGAACTAATTAATGATTAAACGAACTTACCTGTAAGTGAAGTTCTATCATAATTATATGAGTCGCTTCATTCGAAGATATAATTCATTGAACTATGTAGTTTCCTTCACGTAGAAACAACCAAACGCACGTTCTTCAGAGGAGTTATAAAAAAGAACCCCTACTAACCGCCTCTGTCTCGCGCGACACAGCGGCTTCGTTCGTCATTTAGTTTAGAGATATAGGTACCTATACTTAAAGCTCTTGCGAAAATATGTTTTGGGATGGGTGGGTTGGGAGCTTAATATTATATCTTCGAATGAAGCGACTCATATAATTATGATAGAACTTCACTTACAGGTAAGTTCGTTTAATCATTAATTATACTTCGTCGCTTCATTCTTCAGATATAATTCATTGAACTATGTAGATGTTAAGAGATATATATTTTTGCAAGAACTGTATCTACACTGAATAGATACTAATTATTGTTATCAATAATTTTATTTATTCTTCTTATCTCTTATTTGAGCTGTAATGTTTTAAACAGTTTATGTTTAGTGTGGCATCTGCTGATTTCCCGAGAAGTTTATCTACGTACGTTTAAGATGACTTTAAAAATTTTCTTAAGTATTTATTGTACAAAGTTTCAATTTAAATAACTTTCAATTTACCAATAATATAATCTTGCGCTCTTTTGCTTTAGTTGCTAGTAACAAGCATAAACGTATTATAGTTTCGATGCAAACGAATGGAACGGAATGCATGGAGTTATTGATGTTAATACTGCAAGGTTTATAATCTAGTACAAAGTATATTAGCCGGGACAATACTTTATTTTATTTACACAATTAGCACAACAGACATCCAATGGGGCGTTTATGTGCGAAATCCTGCCCAGTAGCATAAAAATGCATATTTTGTTTTTTTTTTTTTTTTGGAAGCGCGGCGGGAAAAGAACCGTTTTATTCTGGTCCTGTTGTGAAGGTATTTCAAGTATTGCTTTAGCTATATATTTGAGTAAAATTTTATATTAAAATACCGTTTTAAGTTGTTTGTCGAACAATGATATCGTCA
Source organism: Erebia epiphron (assembly GCA_963932025.1). NCBI lineage: Eukaryota > Metazoa > Arthropoda > Insecta > Lepidoptera > Nymphalidae > Erebia > Erebia epiphron. Next base: position 23,385,169 of record OZ009952.1, read on the forward strand.
TTAAAGTTATGGAATTTAATAAATTCCTATCCGCGTAAAAGTTACCCCGAAATTATAGGTGAAGAATGAATATTCGGTCGATATTGTGACCGACTACTATCGACTTTGAAGGGTTAATCGATTGGTTTGAACTTTCTTGCCCCACAGACGTTAGGAGCTTTAAAGTAAGATACTTTTCAACGATAGATAACTTAGCTGTTCAGGCCATTGAATATAGCGTTTTAATAAAAAACATGAAATGAGAGAAATAAACCTCATTATAAGCTATTTAAAATGAGAATTTTTGAATGGATGCATTAATTCCCTGATATTTTATGGAAGATGCACTGACACCGCTGATCTATAAGTAAGCGTGATCCAAATGTTACATTTGCGGCCACTGCTCTGAGCCGATTTTGGGTTTCCATTAATGTCTTAATTGGTAACTCTCATTCAGGGTCTGATTTGACTAAACAAGAATTTTAATTTTGCTCTAGGCAAGTGTTGCGGGAGCATATTGTTTACGTACCATGTTTGCCACGAGTGATTACGATGTACGTATTATTAAGCTATTGCATAGGTTCTATCGCGGGCCTTGAGCGTGGAGACCGAATCCATAAATTCCGTAACGAAAATAACCTAATAGCCATCTACAAGATTAAAATAGCTCAGTTGGGAAACAGGGCGGCCACGACACCAGAACACCCCGGCTCGAGTCCAGATGTCTCCAGTCCGATTATGTATATATATATATATATATATATATATATATATATATATATTTTTTTTTTTATTTATAAGTTTTTCGAAGATTGTTTCCAATATGTGGATAATGGATATATATGAATGGATCTTAAACTTAAAATTCTTTTTTATTTTATTTTTTACCAAAAATTTATGAAATACTTAGAAAAACAGAAACATAGTGGACCAGGAAGGTAGGTAGGTTATCTCTATACGAGATCTCTACCAGTGACCCTTGGCACCCCGCTTGGATTCCCGCTTCGGGTAAGACAACCCTCGTTTTACGCGTTTTACGTTTTAAACAAATGCCCACGAAATATCTTTAAAACAGTAATTAGCTGGTGATTTTACACTATTAAGTATGTAATATTATAATATAATCTACATCCGGTCGTCAAAATACTCGCCGTTAGATTATCTTTATTTTTAACCGACTTCCAAAAAGAAGAAGGTTCTTTGTTAGTTTTTGGTTTTTCGAACTGTTTTAAGCATAATCAACCGTATTACCTGTCAACGGGTGTATGATATATGCTTCCCGGGCACTATTAAGTTGTAAAACTCGAGAGTACCTACGTTGTTAGGGAAAAAACATAAAACTTGTGGGTAATTTTTGCAATGTTACCACACATTTCCTTCGTAAAAGTTCTTTGCGTACCTACCACGCTGAGGATTTCTACTAGCAGTTTTTTTTTTTTTTTTTCAAATTCGACGTTTCTGTATCTACATCAGTATTTGCAAATAAATTGATTTATTGCTGAAGTACTTAGCTGATAAAAAAAAAGATAAAGATATATTTATTACCTCAGAATTCTCAGAACTTTAGTTACCACTCCGCAGGTGTATGTAAGTTTGATTCCAAGAGGCTTTGCATTGTAAACAATTACATCTGAAAATTTTGAGCCCCAGATCTTGAATCTGCATACACTAAATGAAACATTTATGTTTCTTTTAGGTCTAGTGACTGCGTGTAAGGCACTGAAATATGCAAAAGCTGAAAACTTAAGTAGTGGTGTTAAGCTGAATATATATATATATATATATATATATATATATATTTGTTATCTAGTAAGAGTGCTTCGATATAACTTTATTGTTTATTGCAGTCTCCAAAATAAAAATCTGAAATGCTAGATCTTTTCATGTTATAGCCGGGCAGATATTATGTAAACTGTAACGTTTAAAGAAATGACTAGAACCACCACAAGTGTTTCATTGAAAGTTAAAACACTGGTATAGAATTTAACTAGTCTTTTTTTATAGTCGATCAGATATACCTTTTTATTAAGACAGTACTCCAGAGATTTTATTATGGAATTTGTTCCATAGGTTTACATTTTAAAATAACGTTTTGTGGTAACGGTATTAGATTAATAATTGCATTTACTTGCTTGAAAGAAATTAAATACATAGATATTTTTAAGTATTCGTTTTATCTGTCGCCGTAAATAATAAACACTTTTATTGTGCCTCCATGCTAATAGATTTATCTTAAAAACAGAACCTCATTAGTATAAGGATTTTGGCCTTGGCGGTGATAGTGTATGAACTATGAACACAAAGCAAAAAAGGGTAGGCGATGCAAACACTTATAATATAATATATTATTATGTACTTATGATTGAATAAATCATGTCCACTATTTTGATACAGCGGTAATACCTAGGTACGAAAGATAATGTTTAGCTTTGATTTCGAATTAAGTACTCGTAGGTAAGTCGGTATCCATACAATCCTTGACCCAGTAAAAACTGAAGATTGTTAATAATTTACAGCAGTTGATAAATGAAGTAGAAGGTAACCTTCTTTATGGTAGGTGCATAGTATTTACCTGAATTCCGGTTACTTCTCAAGTATTGGTCGAAATCAATTTGTGTTAGGCTTACAAAGCTGGGCCTTGGTGACGTATCCGATCGTTGGTCCACTTTGACCCTCAACGTCTTCCCCCTTGTTCAGAGGACGGTTAACAGCTTGCTAAGTGCCAGCTATCTTGATTTGGTGGACAAATTCTTCATCGCCGGACTGCTAATTGGGCAGATGCCATCGCCAGACGCGTCTAGCTTTTAGGCAACCCGCTGGAAAGACCTTTAGTGCAATTAAACACTCCATGGACGAGCAATTTCTTAAGTGCGATCCATGCTGAAAACGTTTATATTCTTTCGTGTTAACTCTCGAGTAACCTCCCGGAAATCCTTTAGTGCAATTTAACATTGCATGAAAGTGTAATTCCTGTAATGAGCGCGTATAGCTGATTCAATACTAACTTTTATTTTAAGTACCCTCCTTACTTAACTTTTATTTTTAGTATCCTCCTTAGGAAATCATACATTTTACATAGTATTGTACCACAATTCCTCAGGCGCGTCGTACTGAAACGTTTATTATCCATAGTGTTGACTCTCGGGCAACCTCCAGGAAAAAACTTTAGTGTAAATAAACACTGTATGAAAGTATAATTGGTTAGGCGCGTCATGCTGAAAGGTTTATGCTCCTTCGTGTTGACCCTCGGACAACCGCCAGGAAAACCTTTAGAGTAACAAACACTGCTTGAAAGTATAATATAATAGGCGCGTCATGCTGAAAGGTTTATTCTCCTTCGTGTTGACCCTCGGACAACCGCCAGGAAAACCTTTAGTGTAACCAAACACTGCATGAAAGTATGCTTGATTAGGCGCGTCATGCTGAAAGGTTTATTCTCCTTCGTGTTGACCCTCGGACAACCGCCAGGAAAACCTTTAGTGTAAACAAACACTGCATGAAAGTATGCTTGATTCGGCGGGTCATGCTGAAAGGTTTATTCTCCTTCGTGTTGACCCTCGGACAACCGCCAGGAAAACCTTTAGTGTAAACAAACACTGCATGAAAGTATTATTTATTAGGCGCGTCATGCTGAAAGGTTTATGCTCCTTCGTGTTGACCCTCGGACAACCGCCAGGAAAACCCTTAGTGTAACACACACTGCATGAAAGTATAATTGTTTAGGCGCGTCATGCTGAAAGGTTTATTCTCCTTCTTGTTGACTCTTGGCCAACCCCCAATAAAACCTTTAGTGTAAAATATAAACACTGCATGAATTAATAATGATTACTCAACCACGTAGTGCTGAAATAAATTGCTGAAAATGAAAGATTAAAGACTCACCCGACTACTAATTAGTCAGACAGACTAATTTTAATATTATTTTATACTTATTTACAGATAAAATTATCTTAAGTGTGTAGAAAGTAGGAACGTGTGATCGTTGCTACGCACGAAAAAGGAATGACGAACGAAGCCGCTGTGTCGCGCGAGACAGAGGCGGTTAGTAGGGGTTCTTTTTTATAACTCCTCTGAAGAACGTGCGTTTGGTTGTTTCTACGTGAAGGAAACTACATAGTTCAATGAATTATATCTGAAGAATGAAGCGACGAAGTATAACACGTTTTATAATGTCCATTTGTTCCGCCTTTCAGTGTATTGTGCCATATAATTGGTTGGAACTATCGTGTATTTTTCAAAGTATTGTTACCAAATGAAAAAGTAGAACCCCCAAAATTATATAACGCTGAGCTGTGCGCCCATTCTGGGTGGTGTCACAGACAAAATTGTCACCAAATTGTTAATGTTTTATCTGTGACACCATTGGCGAATAAATTGTTTTTCTTTCTTTATTTAGTTTGAATAATTATAAAACATGATTAACTTAGCCTTGTTTATTGTTAACTAGCGGACGCCCGCGACTTCGTTCGCGTGGCTTAAGTTTTTTAATTCCCACAGGCACTCCTTAATTTTCCGGGATAAAATAAATATGTCAGTCTCCAGGTCCTCATCTATACCCGTGCAAGAAATCACGTTGAACTATTGCTCTGTTGCAGCGTGATTGAAAGACAAACTCTCTATTTAACGTCCTTGAGGATAAAATTTTCAAAAACTGTGAAACACGTATTTTTTATTTTAAACCAGAAGCCCAAATACCAACTTTCATGGCTATAACGTGAGAAATGAAGGACTTTCATACAAACTTTCAACCCCTATTTTACCCCTTTGCGGGTAGAATTTTGAAAAACTGTGACAGACGTACTTCTTTCTTTTTTAACGAAAGTCAAAATATCAAGTTTCTTTGATATAACTTGAAAAATATCTTGAGAAAAGAAGGTTCTTTCATACCAATTTTCATCCTATATTTCACCCCTTTGGGGGTCGAATTTTCAAAACCTGTGAAACATGGATTTCTTCATTTTCAACTCGCACCTCATATACCAAGTTTCATGGCTATAACTTGAAAAACGACGGACTTTCATACAAACTTTCAACCTCTATTTTACCCCTTTGGAGATGGAATTTCGAAAAACTCTTTCTTAGTGGATACCTAGTCTTCACAAAGAACACACTCTCCAAATTTCATGTCTCTAGGACCAGCGGTTTAGGCTGTGCGTTGATATATAAGTTAGTCAGTCAGTCAGTCAGTCAGGACTTTGAATTTTATATATATAGAAAACATGACGTATCATCGCATTTCTATTCGACTGGAATCATCGATATAATGAGCGGTCAAACGGCATGATCAGATGTAAATTTGAATTAACTTGTCATTGATCGCAATTAATTATTATCATTCATAGATTCCAAGTGATGAATGTGCAGACTACGATATACAGGAAAAGAGTTAACAAGTAGGTAAAAAGGATAGGAGCTTTACATGTTTTTATCGTCAAACTACGAGGTTTTATAACTCTTTGACTTTCAAACAATGCGCACGAACAATTTTGTTGCCACGTTTTAGATTATATTTTCTTTTTCATCAAAAGCCGCCACGATTAGTTTTAGATATAATTAATGATTAAACGAACTTACCTGTAAGTGAAGTTCTATCATAATTATATGAGTCGCTTCATTCGAAGATATAATCATAGACAACGTAGTTTCCTTTACTTAATAGCAACAATCGCACAGACTTCAGAGGAGTTATAAAAAGAACCCCCACTACCCGCCTCTGTGTCGCACGACAGAGCGGTTTCGTTCGTCATTTAGTTTAGAGATATACTTATACTTAAAGCTCTTGCGAAAATATGTTTCGGGATGGGTGGGTTGGGAGCTTAATATTATATCTTCGAATGAAGCGACTCATATAATTATGATAGAACTTCACTTACAGGTAAGTTCGTTTAATCATTAATTATACTTCGTCGCTTCATTCTTCAGATATAATCATAGACAACGTAGATGTTAAGAGATAGGTATATATTTTTGCAAGAACTATATCTACGCTGAATAGATACTAATTATTGTTATCAATAATTTTATTTATTCTTCTTATCTCTTATTTGAGCTGTAATGTTTTAAACAGTTTATGTTTAAGGTTGGAATCATGTACCGATTTCCCGAGATGTTTATCTACGTACATTTAATATGACTTTAAAATTTCTCTTAGGTATTTATTGTACTTAAGTTTCAATTTAAATAACTTTCAATTTACCAATAATACAATCTTGCGCTTTTTTGCTTTAGTTGCTAGTAACAAGCATAAACGTATTATAGTTTCGATGCAAGCGAATGGAACTAGTTATTGATGTCAATACTGCAAGATTTATAATCTACTACAAAGTAAATTAGCAGGGACAATACTTTATTTTATTTGCACAATTAGCCCAACAGACGTCCAATGGGACGCTTAAGTGCGAAATCCTGCCCAGTAGCAGAAGAAGGCATATTTTGTTTTTTGGAAGTGCGGCGGGAAAAGAATAGGTATATTCTGGTCCTGTTGTGAAGGTATTTCGGGTATTGCTTTAGCATATGTTTAAGTAAAATTTTATATTGAAATACCATTTTAAGTTTTTTGTCGAACAATTATATCGTCATTAAGGTTATGGAATTTAATAAATTCCTATCCGCGTAAAAGTTAGCCCTAAATTATAGGTGAAGAATGAATATTCGGTCGATATTGTGACAAACTACTAATATCGACTTTGAAGGGTTAATCAATTGGTTTGAACTTTTTAGCCCCACTGACGTTAGGTGCTTTGAAGTAAGTTATTTAAGGAGTCTTTCTATACTTTTCAACGATGGATAACCTAGCTGTGCAGGTCATTGAATGTTTTTTTTTTTTTTTATTTTTTTTTATTTTTTTTTTTTTTTAAACATCATTATAAGCTATTCAATTCATAATAATTTTTGAATGGATGCATTAATTCCCTGATATTTTATGACACGGCTAATCTATGTGAGGTAAGCGTGATCCAAATGTTACATTTGCGGCCGCTGCTCCATGCCGATTTTTGTTTTTCATTAATGTCTTAATTGGTTACTCTCATTCAGGGTCTGAATCGACTAAACAAGAATTTTAATTTTGCTCTAGGCAAGTGTTGCGGGAGCATATTATTGTTTACGCGAGTAAATTGTACCTACCATGTTTGCCACGAGTGATTACGATGCCTACATCGTACGTATTATTATAACGAAAGTTTTATAACGGTTTTTCGGAGATTGTTTCTAATATGTGGATAATAAATATAATTATATGAATGGATCTTAAACTTAAAATTCTTTTTATTTTATTTTGTACCAAAAACTTATAAAATACTTAGAAAAACTGAAACATAGTGGACAAGGAAGCACTAATCTCTATACGAGATCGCTACCAGTGACCCTTGGCACCCTGCTTGGATTCCCGTTTCGGGTAAGACAACCTGCGCGTTTTACTGTGTTTGCAGAAACAAATGCCCACGAAATATCTTTAAAGAAGAAAACAATAATACGATGGGGATTTTACACTATTACTTTATGTTATATTATAATCTACGTCCGGTCATCAAAATACTCGCCGTTAGATTCTCTTTATTTAAAAACCAACTTCCAAAAAGCAGAAGGTTCTTTGTTAGTTTAAGGTTTTTCGAACTGTTTTAAGCATAATCAACCGTATTACACGTCAGCGGGTGTATGATATATGCTTCCCGGGCACTATTAAGTTGTAAAACTCGAGAGTACCTACGTTGTTAGGGACAAAACATAAAACTTGTGGGTAATTTTTGCAATCTTACCACACATTTCCTTCGTAAATGTTCTTTGCATACCCCTGCCACGCTGAGGTAGAATACTGTATGTACAGTATTTGCAAACAAATTGATTTATTGCTGAAGTAGCTGCTAAAAAAAATTAAGATATTTATTACCTCAGAATTCTCTGAACTTTCGTTACCACTCCGCAGGTGTATGTACAAGTTTGATACCGAGAGGCCTTGCAAACAATTACATATTCTGAACATTTTGAACCCCAGATCTTGAGTCTGCATACACTGAATGAAACATTTATGTTTCTTTTAGGTACCTATATAGTGCAGTCACTATAGACTGAAAGGCGCTGAAATCTGTAAAAGCTGAAAACTTAAGAAGCGGTGTCACGCTGTATATATATATATATTATATGTATATTTTTTACCAAGTAGGTAATAGTGCTTCAATATTACTATATTGCAGTCTCAAAAATAAAAATCTGAAATGCTAGATCTTTTCATGTTATATCCGGGCAGATATGTAAGTAACGTTTGCAGAAATGACTAGAACCACCACAAGTGTTTCATTGAAAGTAAAAACACTGGTATAGAATTTTACTAGTCTTCTTTATAGTCGATTAGACATACCTTTTTTATAAGACGGTACTCCAGAGATTATATCATGGAATCTGTTCCATAGGTTTACATTTTAAAATAAGGCTTTGTGGTAACGGTATTAGATTAATAATTGCATTTACTTGCTAAAAGAAATTAAATACATACATATTTCTAAGTATTCTGTTTATCTGTCACCGTAAATAATAAACACTTTTATTGTGCCCCCATGCTAATAGATTTATTCTTGAAAACAGAACCTCATTAGGATAAGGTTTCTTGGCCTTATCGGTGATAGTGTATGAACTATGAAGACAAAGCAAAAAAGGGTAGGCGATGCAAACACTAATAATATAATATATTATATTACATGATAGGTACTTGTGATTGAATAAATCATGTACACTATTTTGATATAACTAGCGGTAACACCTAGGTACGAAAAATCTTTTAAAGCTTTAGCTTTGATTTCGAATTAAGTAAGTATCCATACAATCTTTGATCCAGTAAATACTGAAGATTGTTAATAATTTACAGCAGAGGATAAATAAAGTAGAAGGTAACCTTCTTTATGGTAAGTACATAGTATTTACCTGAGTCCCGGTTACTTCTCAAGTATTGGTCGAAATCAATTTGTGTTAGGCTTACTAAGCTGGGCCTTGTTCAGAGAACGGTGAACAGCTTGCTAAATGCCAGCTATCTTGATTTGGTGGTCAAATAATTCTCATCGCCGGACTGCTAATTGAGCAGATGCCATCGCCAGGCGCGCCTAGCTGAAAGGTTTGATTTCCGTCGTGCTACTTCGCGGGTGACCTCGCAGTGTACCATTGTCGTACCTTAGCACTTCTTCGTCTAAGTACCTATTTTACTCAAGTGAATCATGCTGAAACGCTTAACCTTCGTGTTACCTTTTAGGAAACCCGCCGGAAAGACCTTTAGTGCAATTAAACACTACATGGACGAGTAATTTCTTAAGTGCGTTCCATGCTGAAAAACGTTTATATTCTTTCGTGTTACCTCTCGGGTAACCTCCCAGAAATCCTTTAGTGCAATTTAACATTGCATGAAAGTATAATTCCTGTAGGTAATGAGCGCGTATAGATGATTCAATACTAACTTTTATTTTAAGTACCCTCTTTAGGAAATCATACATTTTACATAGTAATAGTATTGTACCACAATTCCTCAGGCGCGTCGTACTGAATGGTTTATTCTCTATCGCAGTGACTCTCGGGCAACCTCCAGGAAAAAACTTTAGTGTAAATAAACACTGTATGAAAATATAATTGATTAGGCGCGCCATGCTAAAAAGTTTATTCTCCTTCATGTTGACTCTCCGGCAACTATAATTGATTAAGCGCATCATGCTGGAAGGTTTATTCTCCTTCGTGTTGACCCTCGGACAACCGCCAGGAAAACCTTTAGTGTAAACAGACTGTGCATGAAAGTAAGCTTGATTAGGCGCGTCATACTGAAAGGTTTATTCTCCTTCGTGTTGACCCTCGGACAACCGCCAGGAAAACCTTTAGTGTAAACAGACTGTGCATGAAAATATGCTTGATTAGGCGCGTCATGCTGAAAGGTTTATTCTCCTTCGTGTTGACCCTCGGACAACCGCCAGGAAAACCTTTAGTGTAAACAGACTGTGCATGAAAATATGCTTGATTAGGCGCGTCATGCTGAAAGGTTTATTCTCCTTCGTGTTGACCCTCGGACAACCGCCAGGAAAACCTTTAGTGTAAACAGACTGTGCATGAAAATATGCTTGATTAGGCGCGTCATGCTAAAAGGTTTATTCTCCTTCGTGTTGACCCTCGGACAACCGCCAGGAAAACCTTTAGTGTAAACAAACACTGCATGAAAGTATAATTTCTTAGGCGCGTCATGCTGAAAGGTTTATTCTCCTTCGTGTTGACCCTCGGACAACCGCCAGGAAAACCTTTAGTGTAAAATATAAACACTGCATGAAATAATGATTACTCAAACACGTGGTGCTGAAATAAATTGCTGAAAATGAAAGATTAAAGAGTCACCTGCAAAAAGCACTTTTTTTTTTTTTTTTTAAATATTATTAAATATGTAAGTATTTAAAGAGAAAATTATCTTTAATCTATAAGTGTGTAGAAAGTAGGAACGTGAGATCGTTGCTACGCACGAAAAAGGAATGACGAACGAAACCGCTCTGTCGTGCGACACAGAGGCGGGTAGTGGGGGTTCTTTTTATAACTCCTCTGAAGTCTGTGCGATTGTTGCTATTAAGTAAAGGAAACTACGTTGTCTATGATTATATCTGAAGAATGAAGCGACGAAGTATAATGGAATTAAAAATAGGTTTCAATTAACTTGAAAACAGGCAGGCGGGATTATCACCACCTTGCAGATGCACATAAAAATCTTCAGCACCAGCAAAAGAATCAAATATAAATATTATAAATGCGAAAGTTTGGATGGATGGATGTATGGATGTATGGATGTATGGATGTTTGTTACTCAATCACGCGCCAGCGGCTGAAATTTGGCACAGAGATAGAATATAGTCTGGAATAGCTCATAGGCTACTTTTTATCCCGGAAAATTAAGGAGTTCCCGCGGGAACCAAAAAACCTCAATCCATGCGGACGTAGTCGCGGGTATAAGCTAGTTTATTATAAAAATCATGGCTTTTTTTTGTTATTTATTCATTATAAAAAGCATCAATTAATTCCTAAAATTTAAAATAATTTTAAGAATTTACCCCACTCCTTGATTAAACTCATATTATTATCAAAGCTTAGTAACTTTCATCTAAATTCATATTTTGTTCTAAGACATTTAGTAAGAAATAGATTACTTTACAAATTACTTTATAATCACTTAATATTATATTAAAACTGGATGATCCCGCGACTGTCCGCGTGGATTTAGGTATTTGTTACTCTACCTTCTTTCTTCGGTCTCTTACTGTCAAAATGTTCGATGGATTATACAAATGCAAAATAATTCAATTCGTTGCTCGGCGCCGTGATTGGCGGACAAACAACACACATTTTCGCATTAATTAGTTCGGTGCGGACAGCATGAATGGATCACAAATAAACGTAAATTTTAAAACCACGAGGAGTAAATGGAATAAGTTAACTGTTTCTCCTTTAAATATATTTTAATTTATTCAATAAAATCTCTTTGTCGGCTCTTCTTCAAAAACGGAAAATGGAATATTAATGACATTGAAATTTATTTTACTTCCATTCAAATATGCAATCAAATTTTTCTGTGAAATTTAAATTTTGACTTGATTAAAGCGAGACTTTGTTAATTTCGTATCGAGTAGCTGAGGCACCAAATTATTCTATGATTGTATTGTTGCTTTAGCCTCTGGCTGTAGATTTCATCAAGGTATTCTATTACAGGGTATTTATTTAAGTGATTGTTATAAACTAGACAACCCGACCTGGCTTCGCTCGGTTGGTTTTACCATATGTAAGCTACCAAGGTTAAAGTCTACCTTTCAATGAGTTTTTAGATACGTTGATAGCGATTGATTTGCTATGACCCGTCGAGGATCTCCGAACTATATATCAGATCTCCTCGAAATTTGTGAGACCAACCCAGCATCAAAAAAAAATTATAAAAAAAAGAATTACCAAAATCGGTACATATTTGGCAGATTAATTCAGTAAAATTAACCGAAACTTTCATCCCCTATCTCAAAGGAATCTAATGCATTTTCAGAATAAAAATATTATATTACTAGCTGATGCCCGCGACTTCGTCCGCGTGGTTTAAGTTTTTTGTTATTCCCGCGGGAACTCCTTAATTTTCCGGGATAAAAAGTAGCCTATGTCACTCTCCAGGTCCTCATCTATACCCATGCCAAAAATCACGTCAATCCATTGCTCCGTTGCGGCGTGATTGAAGGACAAACCAACAAACCAACAAACAAAGTGACTTTCGCATTTATAATATTAGTATGATATCGATAACCCAGAGTGTTCTAGCCATAACTATTCTAAGTTTCGTTTAGTTTTATGTGTGATGCCGTAACAGACAAAACTTAAATAAAAAACTGTTTTATGCTCTGTATCGATAGAAAATCTATTAAATTTTTTTAAAATGTTTAATGTCCAAGAATAATGATTCTTGGACATTAAACACTGGACTGAATGCAGTTACACTTTTATTTCTATATACTAGGTAATGACCGCTACTTCATCCGCGTGGATTGAGGTATTTCGGTTCTCGCGGGAACTCTTTGTTGTCTATGTGTTATTCCGGACTATAATCTACCTCTGTGCCAAATTTCATCCAGATCCGTTCAGCCGTTGGGGCGTGATTGAGTAACAAACATCCATCCATACATCCAAACTTTCGCATTTATAATATTAGTACCTATTGTTAGCATTATTACTGTTTGTCATTATACCTCATGAAACAGAAAGTATAATATCTGTCAATTTAAGTCGTTTCATGTCATTCGCTTTAATCTGGGGATACGGATGCCATATTGAAAATAGTTAGTATAAATACGAGTGTTTGAACGATGGTAATTTAGTCTCCTGCCGGCAGACTCAACGATTATTGAATACTTTTGTGTTTAGGTCGCATTTTGAGTTAGAGCTTAACGATAGCAATCGTGGCCGGGTCAAATGAATATTATCTGTAAGTTTAGCCATCTTTTATCTAATTACATTAAATCCCTCGTGGATCCACTACACGTTTAACCATTTATTCGTGCAAGTTCCAAATGAGAGTACAAATATATTAAAAGTGTCTCATAAATACCTACTTCTGGATTGTCTCTTACACTATAGAGTATAGAGTATAAATACTGTCATTAAGGGTTTGCGTTTATGGATCAGCCAATTATAATAGCTTTGTATGGACAGCCTCAAATATATAGCTGTATAATAATATTGTTCGTAAATTATTGACACAGCAGCATCCGGAGCGCGCTGTCAACTGCATGCAGGAAATGGGAAGGATGTCAACGGACTTGTGTCACGATCCGTTTCGGTCAGGAATTTAAATTAGTCACTCCACTGACGCACGCCGTGTCACTGCAGACTAATTGTTCGCCTACAGTGCAGTGTAAAGTCTAATGGAACTATATTTGTCCAACCATTTATTTATTTTACTTTTGGCAGCTCGATTGAATGATGTTCTAATGCGTTACTGATTCGATTTTTGATAACAATCGACTTTCTTTATGAAGAAGTTTAAATCGATTTGACACATTGATATTTCTCTTTACTCAACATTCTTTTATTGTTTTATAAACATACCCAAGCGTTTAAATGACTAAGAATATTAATGTATGTATTAAAATAAATCATTTTTATACAATAGTAAATGTACATGAATCTGTCAGTAGTAGTAGAAACCAACCATCGCCAAAGATGTAAGGTACTTAAAGGACTAACAAGAGAGCTACTGTTGAAGCTTCGTGACTATTTTGAAAAGAAAAGTCGTCCCTGTGATTACTAGAGTAACTTGTATAAGTTACGAAATATCGGAGAAAAGGGCACGTCGCTTCACTATTGTAAAAAACGATATGCCACTATGGAGTATTGCATTATTATGTCTACGGTTTATGACACTTCATAGTCATGCACCTATGTCAAAAGTAAAATAAATGATTGGACAATATACACAAAAATTACCAAGACTAGGTTGTTACTAAACAGTTTTTCTGACATAACGATTTAACTTTATGTAGTTAAAATAGTTTAATATACAAAAATTTCTCTCCATTCTTTAACACGGTGAAGAAATTTATTTAAAGTGTAGGCACTCGTAATTTATAAGATTTTAACGCTGACTTGTGTAAGACAACAACTTAGCACGTTATTAATGTTTGTCGCTTAATGATAACAATCTCCTTACAAACATAATTCCTTGACAAATCACGTGTGATTAACGCAGGTGCGTATGAGTACAAAACATGTTATATTATACTCGGTTAACGTCAAACGTTGCATTAATAACAGGGTTTAATTTTCAGCAAATATTTTGAAAGGGTATAAAACAAAGGATTTATTTAGTATAAACTAGATGATGCCCGCGACTTCGTCCGCGTGGATTACAGTATTTTATTTCCTAAGGGAACTCTTTGATTTTCTTTCATAAAAAGTAGCCTATGTTCATTCCCGGGATACAAACTATCCCTATTCCAAATTCCATCCAAATCGTCTGAACAGATGGGCCGTGGAAGCATAGCAGACAGACAAATACACTTTCGCATTTATAATATTAGTATATAGATTTATGGATACCATATTTATTTTAAAGATGATAATTATGAAGATGCCGAATCTAAGCCACGCAAGCAGTAAAAATGAAATAATCTGAAAACATTGTCGATATTTTTTAATTAATATTATAAGTATTAACATAATATTGAATTCTTTTTATTTAATTTTTTTCTGATGACTGCTTTCGAGCACACCCACAACACGTTTTCACACCTTCCAATTGACGACTGGGAGATAACGATCTCGACATAGAGACAATATAGCTACTATATTACCTCTATGGCACTCGAGCTTATTGTGCATAGCAACTAGTTTTGGTTGTGCAATATAATTTAAAAAAAAATTATAGGCAAGTCGGTTCCAGTGAAGCCCTTGCATAATCAGTGCTACGATGCTACCACGCAAGTTTCTTCTTCGAGCTTGCAAAAGCAGCAAGAAAAAGACTGTTAGTACTCGGTAGTTACTCAATATAGTTGCTTCCGAGGTGACAGCAGAGCATAGAACTTACACAATTTTTCCTGTATGCTAGGTTAAATAAAGTCGCGTGAATTGTCAGAGTTATAGCCAGGTATACTGCTACCCTGGAACTCTAAAGGGGTCGCCGCTTGGGGATGCTATATGCTTTAAACAAGGTTGGTTATAAAATGTTTTGTTGGCTTCTAAATTATATTATAGGTGTTTGCGACTGTTTTATGTTCTAGATAGGGAGACAGGGAATATGATAATGTGAACACTAAAATACTATTACTTGATTTGAAGTCCTAGAATGTTACTTGTTTTGTAGCAAATGTAATGAATGCAGAGGGTTTTTGGCGACGTAATTAATGAGAACGCAGCCTAATTTATTGCTATTGTTAATGCTCCAGTACCTATCGACCTTTCCACGGTTCATTTAATATCAATTACCGTAGCTCGTTACCAATCTCACTAATTATACCTTCCTGCCACAACAAGAAACAAAATACCTACCACTGAGTAGGGAAAGTACTCTTCAGTAAGAAAATAGCTAAGGTGAAATTCAAATAAGTGTAAATCATCCGTGTTTCAAATCACAAAACTAATAGTACTTATTAGTACTATTTGTGAATGAAGGGTAATAATTTTACCTATTAACTAAAATTTATTGTAGTCCATGTATCTACAATGCAAGGAAGTGGAAAGCTAGTTACGTAAGTGATTTTGAGTTATTTTAAGTGAGAAAAAAAACTCAGAGAAACTAAGTTCAAGAGCCTAAGTTTGACTATTAATACTTCTGTAATTTTATAACCCACATTTAAATCGGTAAGTCAGCTTTTGGGGAAATCATTAATTAACTTAATTAATACACAAACATACATCCTTTAACCGCACCACAATGCCCCGGATGGAACCCCATAAGCAAAAAGCTATACTTTTCACTGGCTTGTATACACTCCGAAATATCAAACTTTCACCCCAATCCAAAACCAGTATGCGTTTAAATAACATTACTTACCTCTGTATACACACTGAAATGGATTCGACCAGTGTAATTTGGCTCGTAATTACTGGCTTCAATTCGGTCATTGTGAGGCACTGAAACAAGATACCAGCCAGCGCAGCCGTTATGAATAAACGGCTCTTCATTGCAAAACGCTTAAAGTTTTAATGAATGAACTAGTGTCACACCATCCGTTTGACGAGCGGTATTTTTCCGGAGCATCTCTGCTACTGATATTTTGGCCAGCCATCTTAAATAGGACTAGCTAACTACATATGGTGCAAGTGTAATCTTAAACACAAGTGCAAACTTTATTATAGTCTGATGATGATCCTGATATTTCCGACACGATTGGAAATACGATATCAAACCAAATAAGTATTTTATGTTGAACACAAATAGCCATAACATTATTTACCTAAGAGTGGTCGTGAAGCAAATGGAATTTTGTGGAGGTCATCTGAGCTTCCAGGATCTACGTAAATATTATACCATTTTAGGGAGATATCCTGGTATCACACAACACATGTAACGGGCGACAAATAACCTTCATACAAAACTGTAACCTTCTTAGTCAAGCCAGTGAAACGATAGGTTAGGTTAATAAACATATTTGAATGAACATACGCATCATGTTAAGCCATGTATAATCCATAATTAAGTATATTGTGCCAATCCAGTGTACTCGAATTCAGCTCAGAGTAGAGATTATTAACTCAAGTTGAAAAAAGGTGCACACGTCTCATCACTAGTCTAAGCATAGAAATTTCAATACTGTTAGAATTTGAATTAGCGCATTCCGCGAGCTGATCCGAATGTGATTATCCACCAGTTTGTCACTCCATTTGCTATCAAACAATTTCACCACGAGCGCTAAAGTACATTCATTATCTGGTGTCTCTTATAGGGCAACCAATTTTGCAAAGTCGATTCATCCGGCCACTGGCTGGCTATTTAAACCACAGACCGATATATTTCCGACTTATCACGGTGCGACTAAGAATTCCATGAATAGTTGGATCATAATTTGTCAAATATTCGTCAAATCGTTCTTTAAACTTAATCGAACTAGGGCCAAAAACATATTTTATCTACTCCAGCATCGAAAAGTTCCAATTTCGAATTTGACAACTATATCGAATTGAACCCTCTTTCGTGTTTGCTTCTCATATCGATACTGTTCGTTGTATGGGAGCTGTACCGTTATGAGTCGTAGCTGTATCGATATGGTTATCTTCATAAATAGGATACCTATAGCTTAGCGGCTCTGGGTTCTGGCACTTTTGGTTTTTATTAATTTATGAAGTAAAAAATTATAAAGACGTCCTTGTCGTAGATAAAATCTTGTATGCAACTGTACGTAATTAGTCATTTTAATTCTCGTACTATCCTATTTTGATACTCGGCAAGCCTCGTATCAAAAAACAGCACTCGAATTAAAATGACCCTCATTACGATACAGTTGCATAAATAGCTATTTACTAATTATTTACTTTGTTATAATCATCATACTTTCTGACTCACTAGGATTTGCGCGACATTAAAATATTGCATTGCAGTTAATATTGACAGAATTCTCTCTTACTATAAACGTGAACGTGTCTGTTTGGCTTATATCTCTGTCTGTCTGTGTGTCCATCGATTTTGCGTTTATGGCCATATTGACTTCACCAGTTTTGACGATATTTAATATGAAGATAGTTTGTATCTCGGAAAAGGATATACGCTTCTTTTTATCCCAAAAAAAAACGGAGAGTTTTCACGGGAATATCAAAAATGTAAATCTACTGATAACCACAAAATTCTGAAACATTTTTCAAGTTTCTAGACTCGGTGGATTTTGCTACAGCGGCAAATCTTAAGTATTATATATAAATATTAAATAGTATATATATAATAAATATCATCAGTAAACTAAGATTAGTTAACCTGACCAAATATGATGAATAAATCAAGAAAGTAATAACTATCCATAACATAAATTAGTAAATTAATTAAACGTGCTATTATTTTGAGGATTTGCCTATACACTTTAATTCTGTTATAAATTACTGCTGTAAAATTATTATGACTGCGGTCAAAATTTATGATAATGCCCTTTAATACGTGGGGCTTTTGAGAAAGTAATATATTTGGTAATAGTTTTGAAATTTCTTACATATATTGTATCTTAAATTAATTAAGTAATTATTTTATATATATACATCAAGATAGAATAAAGCAGATTGCTGAAAGTTTATAAATATCGTGTCCAGAGTTCTATAAAACTTAAGATAAATTAAAGCGATGATAAGCTAGTGGTTATAAGTCTGGCTTCCTATTCGGTTGGTACGGAGTTCGATCCCTCGACACATACCAGAGTTAAATGTGCGTTTTGAGCGAATAAATATCACTTGCTATAACAGTAAAGGAAAACATCGGGAGGAAACTACTTCTACTTGAAAGTTTGAGTAATACAATTTCCCAAAAATATATCTACACATACATTTTTGGCGTTATCTTCTACTTAGAATAATGCCATATTCAACGCAATCCCTCATCTTTTTTTCTATAATGTCTTGACTCTTACGAAAAGAGAATTTCCAAAAGAAAGACATTTTTCCTAAGGGCATTGATGAATAGATTTATAAACCGCAAAAAAAACATCTAATCCGCATTACATTCAGCGTTAACAATGTGTTTAATTAAGCGTAAGTAATCTAATTGGTGATTAAGTAGCCATGTAGATATTTAACAGCATTTTCAGTTCTTCTGCCCTGTATTAGTTTAGTGAAATATACCTATTCATCCTTTGCTAGGATTATGACTTTATTTGCTTTTACATGAAAAGGAAAACAACAATATTATTTACTATTTCTGTATTAGGTAATACAATATTATAAATGCGAAAGTTTGGATGGATGTATGGATGTATGGATGTTTGTTACTCAATCACGCCCCAACGGCTGAACGGATCTGGCTGAAATTTGGCACAGAGATAGATTACAGTCTGGAATAGCACAAAGGCTACTTTTTATCCTGGAAAATTAAAGAGTTCCCGCGGGAACCAACAAATCTCAATCCACGCGTACGAAGTCGCGGGCATTCGCTAGTCATTTATAAAATTAAAACTGGACAAATTACTTAAGACAAAAACAAACCCCTAATCGATTTCTGTATACTATTGCATAGAAATGTCAACTAAAAAGCTAAATAGCTTGGCGGCACGTCTTTGCCGAATTAGCTACGGCCAAAGCCTACCACCAGACCAAGTGAAAGTAAAAGTTCCGAAATCAGGGATAGAATCCGCGACCACCCACATAAGCACACAGCGCTCACCCCTGCGTCAGGGAAGTAGGCTAAACTTCGTCAATCGGTCATCAAATCTTGGTCAGTTATAGTCATCGATCGATATCGATATGACAAATTATTAAGAGAAAGTAATGAGATGGCTTAGGGGAAATACTATGAACCTATATTCTTTTTATCGTAGTATATCTTTGAAACGGCATTGTGGGCGTACGGAGTATTTCAATATCCATTTTGTAAGCGATACGATCTCCAATACGAGTTAAGGCGTCAAAGAACTAAAAGATTTTCCCTATTTCGAAAAACTATTTTCCCGTTCCCACTTTTCGAAGTATAAAATATTCGTTCAAATAAAAGCGTTAAGCAAACGAAGTGAAATAAACGAATATAAAGAACTTCCGACCTACATCTATATCAGTTACAATTTAAAAAATATAATATTAAGCTTTCACCTTCATATAACTGAGTATTCTACCTACCCATATCCATACTAATTATATTATAAATGTGAAAGTGTGTCTGTCTGTACGTCTGTCCGTCTATTTGCTACCCTTTCACGGCCCATCTGTTCAACCGATTTTGATGAAGTTTGGTATTGGGATAGTTTGTATCCCGGGGAACCTCATAGGCCACTTTTTATCCCGGAAAATTAGGGAGTTCCTGCGGGAATCAAAAATCTTAATCCACGCGGACGAAGTCGCAGGCATCATCTAGTACTTAAATAAATATTCAATTATAAGAAAAATCTTGTCCGTGAGACACTGATAATATCCTTGAAGACTAGTTTTTGTGAAAATTTATTAATATTATATTCCTACAATCTATGTAGGTAAATAAAAATCACTAAAACGTTGGACTCGGTAGGTGACGCTGCAATAGGGTTCTAGTTTCAGGGCACGACGATGTCCGCCTGGCCCTATATAGTTTCTATACGTAATATTATAAAAGCGAAAGTGTGTCTGTCTGTCTGCTACGCTTTCATGGCTCATCCGTTCATCCGAATCTGATGAAATTTGGCACAGGGGTAGGTTAAAAGCTACTTACTTTTTATTCCGGAAAATTAAAGAGTTCCCGCTGAAAACAAAAAATCCTAATCCACGCGGATGAAGTCGCGGGCATCGTCGAGTGTCAAATAAAAATAAGAGCAATTAACTTTATTAAACCTAATTAAATAGAGAAGGTGTGAAATTCGAATAATATACAGATAAGTTATTATTACAACGTTCAATATGAAATCTATTCACCGAGACGCCTCACACAAACTTGGCTTCATCTGTTTACTATTTGTGCTGAATAGCAAGTAAGTGAACACTATTGACAACGCGTCATGTTATATTGGTCGACTGGCATAGACATGAACATGTGAGCCGTGAGAGTAAATAGTGAACGGCTATTCTCTAAAGCTAGCAGTAGAGTTAGCCGTCGAGTTCGCCGTCGAAATTGATTTACAGACGAATATTACGTTGCACACATGCTATGCGATTGCGAAAGCTACAAGTATAATCATACGAGTAGCTACAGGGTGTGGATCACAATCATATATATTAGCTTTAAACTATTAATGCTGCAAAAATATAATAATTTTACCAATCATATCAATTAAGATTAATTTATAACTAACAATATAGCTATATTATTAAGATTAATGACTTTGATTAATAATAACGTGAAAATCTCAATTTTGGCCAGCCGGCCTGTACGTAGCCCTATGAATTGCGCACAGTACGTGTGTACTGCGTTGGAAGCGATGTTATAGATAATTTGACAGTCATTGAGAAGTAAGAAATTCCTTGGAAAATGATTATTAAGTCACATCTATTATGCTCTGTCCAATTATTTATTTTACTTTTGGCAGATGGTGTCAATGAGGTTCTAACGCGTTACTGGGTCGATTTTTAATAACAATCGACTTTTTTTATGAAGAAGTTTTAATCGATTTGACACATTGATATATATCTTTGCTCAACATTTTTTTATTGTTTTATAAACATACCCAAGCATTTAAATGACTAAGTATATTAATGTACTCGTATGTATGAAAATAAATCATTTATATAGAACAGTACACTATGTCTACACGAATCCGTCAGGTTATAGAAACCATCCATTGAAAAAGAAGTATAAAGCTCCGTGACTATTTTGAAAAGGAAAGTCGCACTTGTACTAGATACGAGTTACGAAATAACGGATAAAAAGGCACGTCGCTTCACAATTGGAATAAACGATATGCGACTATGGAGTATTGCATTTTTTGACGATGTTTGCCTGTCAATAATTATTATGACACTTCATAGACGTGCATATGCCAAAAGTAAAATAAATCGTTGGACAAGGTATATTTTATCGCAATATGAACGGTAAAGGTCAGGATGAACGAATACAGAATAGCACATCGACTGTCGCGAAATGTATAGTCACTGACTAGAAATGTCCCAATTCTGCTCTCACTTATACCACATACATTTACATAACAAGCAACCAAATTTTGATAAAGAATTTACATCAAAATCCTTTTCGAAGAAACACGTGTACTTCATACGAAATATGTATTGTATTACATAGGCTAATAAATGAACTAGCAAACATTAGCGGCAGTGCAGAATTTCGCAAAATCTGTCTTTATTCCTTTTTTCCATTATAAAAAGAACCTCTGAGAAAAATTTCAGTAGGTTCCCGTAGGAATAAAAAAAAACTTAAATTAAAGTCGCAGGCATCAGCTAGTGGACCTATAAAAGTTACATCCAAACAAGTAGGGGTGTCTGAATCTTTTCCCATTGTTGGGTTACAGTTTTTATTGCCTGTCTTTTATAATTTTGAAAAAAGATCAGTACCATCTTTTGCATCAATCATTGATACATCGCAATCACCTCTGATTGGTTAACACTCTTCCACTATTGGACGAAACCCATTGACGCAGCAAGAATACCATAAATTCAGCCAATCGGAGGTGATTGCGATGTATCAATGATTGATGCTAAAGATATGCGGTCGCCCTGCAGGTGATCCACGAGCTTGTTGGATTGACATTAATATCGACGACCTCCGTGGCGCAGTGTTTAGCGCTTTTAACGTCTGAAGGTCCCGGGTTCGATCCCCGGCAGGGTTCATTTAAAATTTCTGAATTTCTGAAACCGAATAGGGGTATGGGTGTAATATTATTGCCATGGCCCTAATAGGTTAGCCCGCTACCATCTTAGACAGCATCATCACTTACCATCAGGTGAGATCGCAGTCAAGGGCTAACTTGTAGCGGATAAAAAAAAAAAAAAACAATACTCCGTACGTACCTAACCATTTATATCAATAGTTGCACCCAGAAGGTTGGTTCATTTGAATGGCAAACAAGGCGGTGTCAAGCACGCTTGGATACCAAGCAACAGTATAATTTCCCAGTGGGGGACCGCCTCGAGCGTTACTCGTCCACACTCTAGCGAGCTCTCGAAATGGACCGTTCTGTCAGTGGCACTGCTCTCTGAATGCAGATGAGTTCTATTTAGAGTGTTATGAAACAACTATGAGATACTAGTGGTTCGCCCCGAACTGAGACCTCGCGGTACGTCTAGGTGCGCGCTCATCTTTACGTTCATAGATATCAGTAGACTATTTTTTATTCCACGTAAGATGGTGCTAACGTCTATTACTAAGCACAAACGAATAAACTTCTACAGAAGGCCATCTATTGACATAACTGTGAAGTTCTGCTAAAAATACTGAAGCTCATTAAAAATTAAACAATTTCGTTTCCTTATAATATTTACCTAATTTTAGTATTTGTTGTTCAAGTACAGGATATGATTCAAATAATTGATCAAGTTTCAGGCTCAGCCTTTCAGAAAATTGAGTGTTCTGAGGTCAACTTTGGACGTTAGAAAATCTCCACTTTGAAAGCCCCAGATTTCGTCAATTTTAGAGGAAATTTAAAAAAAAAATATTTTTGGACTCTATTCCTACTTATCATTAAAATGATATACCGCAACCCTACGTAACGCTATAAAAAATATTTTACTTCGCATTCGCTTTTATGAGAGTGCCCCTGAAATAAAGATTTTTATAACGTTTTAAGCCATATTCGGCTGGAGGCCATCTGTTTACATATTATTTTTAAATTTGAATTAATTAAGTTCAGTAATTCAGAAGTTATAAGGCTCTGACAGACAGACGGACGGATGGACGGACAAGTGCCAATTCACTCAAGTAGAATCAGAGACCTTCGCTTCGCTCGATCAATAACGCTATTCTATTAAAGAAAATATCAAAAGTCACTGGGATCGTTTTTCTTCACTAGATGATGCCCGCGATTTCATCAGCGTAAATCCTTTTTTTAATCTCGTAAGATTCTGGTGTCTTAAATTTTCTAGGATAAAAGGTAGTTAAGTCGATTTTCGTATCATTTAACTATTCCATCCAATGAAGTACGTATGATCCGATCGTCTGTTATAGCATATCTAAACCAACAAACAAACACACTGTCGCATTTATTATATACTAGCTGATGCCCGCGACTTCGTCCGCGTGGTTTAAGTATTTTGTTATTCCCGCGGGAACTCCTTAATTTTCCGGGATAAAAAGCCTATGTCACTCTCCAGGTCCTCAACTATACCCATGCCAAAAATCACGTCAATCCGTTGCTCCGTTGCGGCGTGATTGAAGGACAAACCAACAAACCAACAAACAAAGTGACTTTCGCATTTATAATATTAAAAGTATGATATCAATTTAAGATATCATAATATAAGGTATGAGCACTAAGCACAAATATAACAATTCGCTGCAGAAACAATACAAAGATAGTACAAAATAATAATACCGTAGACACTTCTTCTTCTTCATTCTTCCGTAGACACATCGTAGACCTTTTCGTAGCGAAGTCTTCGTAGAAGCGATCTACACGTAGATCATCGTAGACGTTGACGTCATAAAAATATTCCCGCAGTAAAGCACTAAAATATATTTTCATCAAAACTCACAATTCAACAATTTCATAAATATTATAGCTACTAGCGAATGCCCGCGACGTAGTCTGCGTGGATTGAGGTTTTTTGGTTCCTGCAGGAACTCTTTAATTATCCGGGATAAAAGTATCCTAGTAGTATATTCCAGACCACAGATAATCTGTCTCTGTGCCAAATTCCAGCCAGATCTGTTCAGCCGTTGGGGCGTGATTGAGTAACAAACATCCATACATCCATACATCCATCCAAACTTTCGAATTTATAATATTTATAGTAAGATACGAGTAGAAGCGGCGATAGCCTAATGATTAACACACCCGACCTCCTGTACGGGGTCGCAGCTTCAATCCCCTCCAACGTTTCGAAGTTTTGTGCGTTTAAAAAAAAATATCCCTTGCTGCAAACGGTGAAGAAAAACATCGTAGAGAAGCCTGCATTAGCCGAGAGTTCTTCTTAATGTTCTTGAAGGTGTGTGAAATCTGCTACTCCGCACTTGGCCATCGTGGTGGACTATGTCCAAACCCTTCATTCCAAAATGAGACTCGTGCTCATTAGTTGGCCGGCAATGGATAAATATACGGACGGATGATAAATATTATGATTTAAATTTTTTATACATCTTTTTAATATTCGAATGTGCTGTATTTTCATTTCCAAAGCCGTTATAAAAGCAATACAAAAGCGAAGGATTAAAAACTCCCACGTTTCAAAACTATTAACAGCATTCTCAATTACTCAGTCTAAAGCCGCTTGTATACGTTGACCCAATACGCTTGGCGAACATATACGTTGCATAGGGCTTACTTATTTTAACAAATCGTCTCTGACTGGCTTACCAAATCATAAATATAAGCTGCTAATTCTTCTAAAAATGTTTGCATTTGAAATTTAAACCAAAAATTCTAATTAATAATCTAAAGTAACATGTATAGGTACTAAAGCAAGTAAGTCATCATCATCGCTACAGCCTATTAACGTCCCACTGCTGGGCACAGGCCTCCACTCTCATAAGAGAGCGGGAATTAGAGCTTAGACCCACCACGCTGCTCCAATGCGGGTTGGCGGGCTAAGCAAGTAAGTAATCAGTCAGAAATAAACAACCTAGGGTAGGCTGTTAGTTTGAGACGTTATTGTGTACGAATTGTTTGATTTCATGGTATTTTTTAATTTTAAGATTCAATGTTTGTTCGAGAGATTTTATCCTTAGCATAGACACTGTCGATTAGTTCAATAAAATAGTGATTGTTTAATTTTTGAAATTTAAGTTGGTACGATTCCCGGCTCAGGTAGGTTTTAAAAAAAATCAATAGAATATTTTTATAGCTGCAATATTTAATATACCTTTCCTCAATATTCCGTTCGTTTTTCCACCTGTATAATAATAATATATCCCAAGTGGAATAAGTATTAAAAGACTGATATAAAGCCCTGCAATAAATATTGGCAGCGTTTTCAATGTCCAATAAAATCTCTGTTCTATATAAAAAGGTTAGAAGTAATAGGAATTTGATGGAACAAGATGGAGGGAAGCTCGGAGCGATTTAACGTGTACGAAGGAGACTATTGAACGCCTATCTCATGGTGTATTTGATTTATACGCTGAGTCGGATCAACTCCATTTGTAATTTACTGCATGGAACGAGCATGCTTTAACCATTAATTTTAAGGACACTATTCGATAAAGCCTTCAACGCTTCTACGCTACACGAACTATACGAGTTGACACCACACGAAAGCGGTATAAAATCACCATCACAATCTTATCACCACACATAGTCCGACAAACTTATCTGAACCGGTGACAGCGTCGCTAGTACCTAGATATGAAAAAAAAAACTAAAATGGCATAAAAATTATTTCCAATTATGGCCACCGCGAATTAAGTTTGTGGGACCATACTTAAGTATGTTTCTCGAAAAACTGTGTTCGTTTAATATATTATTTATCTTATTTAGACTTACTAATATATACTACTAGCTGATGCCCGCGACTTCGTACGCGTGGATTGAGGTTTTTTGGTTCCCGCGGGAACTCTTTCATTTTCCGGGGTAAAAAGCCTATGTGCTATTCCAGACTATAATCTATCTCTGTGCCAAATTTCATCCAGATCAGTTCAGCCGTTGGGGAGTGATTGAAGAACAAACGTCCATCCATACATCCATCCATCCAAACTTTCGCATTTATAATGTTTATTTGATTATGTAGTGTCCGCTTCGCTGACAGTATATTTTTCAATAATAAAGTATGACATTCAAAGAAATCATTGTTAGAATCACTGGTACTATAACTACCTAATTACTACTAAAGATAATCCTTGCGATATCAGAGTAAATCTAGCTAGTTTACATATTTTAAATAATGACAACTTATGCAATATATGAGAATGAACATTTTTTTGCTTTTCATACATTATTCACAATAACATTTAAATCGAAATTAAATCTTAATTAAAAACTAAATTAAAACTAAAAAACTAAACATTAAAAATATCATTTTTGCCGCTGCAATGAGGCAGTGTGCCCAGAACGCTGGCTGCGTTACCCCGCTGAATAGCCAAACTTATATGTTGGCCGAGGTAACTGCCAGCCCTCCGGTCACCTGTGGACTCTGTGAGACGAGAAGATAGATCCTTAAAAAAGGATCTAGCATCTTCGCCCCACGACCCCAGGGTCACACCAAAAGGCACAAAAATTAAATTATTTTCTATAATTTCATACTTGAGCCTCTTGGCTCTTTCTGCATTAGTGGAATGTGGTTTCACAATTATTATAGAAATTTTATAATTTTAGAAAATGTTTAATTTTATTACACTCAATTATTATGCTACACCTATTTATGCTTTGATAAATAATACTGTGTTTGTTATTTATTATTATGCATAAAGGTTCTTCTAAGAGGAAAGCAAAAGAAAGTTTCTATTCTATTCACTTCGAGATCTGTTTTGATCCTTCCGATACGTGATCTAATCAATGATGGTCCCTTGAAGATAGTTAATTGTACGCCGCAAAATCTGTAGCACTTTTTCTTAACTTTTTTTTACTAAGAATCGTCGACGTGATGTTCTGTCGAACATCTTCTGCCGTACTTTTTGTGTTACTTAACTGTAAAGAATGAAAGGGTTATTAACAGTTTCACCTTGCGTTTACATATTCGCAAGTAGCGACGCAGCGCGTCACGTTTCGTTACCCGTTGTCCTAGGGAAGAGAGAGCGATGAAAGTGACGCGACGCAACGCGACACACAATAAGACTCCATAGAAAATAACAAACTTATCAACCACGTAAAGGGTAAACTGTCGCGTTGTACCAAGTCGCGTTGTCGCGTTTGGAGCCCACGTAGGACAAAACTTGATCATGTTGGGGCTGGTGTTATTAATAAACGATAACCGATGTTTTCAACCGACTTCCAAAAAGGAGCAGGTTCTCAATTCGGCGCATGTCTTTTTGATTAATAAAAACATACTTCCAAGAAACATATAATGTCCCAATGCAGTAGAGATTTTGTGTACCTATAATCTCGCCACTGCGTGGTTGAAAGGTGAAACTGTGTGAACGGTATTAAGAACCATAAACCTAGTTAGAGATAAGATGTTTTAAAAGATGATTTTTAAATATCGGCTACCAGCTACGCTAAAGGTTACTTTAATCATGATCTGGGATTTTAAATAAACTAATTACGAACCAACGTTCATTGTCGTTATTCAGATCGGAACCTTTGAAAGTTTCTAAACGGATTTCATTCCCTCCCTTTGGTCCATTAAAATTTTCTTTGCGACTCCATTAAGCACGAAAATTCCTCTGAGGTTTGGGAGTCACCTCAAAAGACATTAGTCAAACTGGAAACAAGGTAGGCACAAAATGCTTTATTCAGATCGACATAATTCTTTTGATAAAAAAATTGCAGAATCTGAATCAATCAACAACCGTCACAAGGTATGATTAACATAATTTGTGATATGATTGACTTGTCTAAAATAGAAAAGATATTATGTTTTGACTTTTGCCCTAGTCTTCGTGCGCATTGTCGTGGATTATGTGTGGTTATTTAGGTATGTGTGGTTAATTGGTTATATACCGAGGGAACCCTTTTTTCTGGGATAAAAGCAACTATTATTCTGCGTACAACTGTTCTTTTACCTGTTCTGTGATAAAAGTCACTTTTTGTACTAAACTAAATCCATGCAAAATCCAAATCGAAGGGATCTTATTGGGAATGGTTTGTTTGGCTATTGCATGGCTAGACGAGTAAGTTATAGAATTACACATTAACTTAGGTATGCATGTTTTGTACCATAGTCTAATGCTCTATGGCCTGATGCCTGAAAAAGTTTTTACGAAGAAAGCTAGGGCCAGTCACTCACCAGTTTCGCAGATGGGTAGTGCGATAATAAGTATTGGTTGCTTTTTCAAAGCTAATTTTATTAATAAATAAAGTATATTAAAATATTTACCTGAAGTATATTTTACTTAAATCTCCGAGGTGTAAATCCTTTTATTATGAAATATGAAAGTTTTGCCACAATCTCTATGCTATAAACATTCAGTTGGCACGTCTCGACTCGCTTTTCTGTACGCGAGGCGAAAGCAAAATACCGTCGCATTTCAGCTTATATTATTGTCTAGATTGGCAATATATTATATGCCTAGATATAAACTGAATGCTTACCAAAAATATGGGGTTAAAAGACGCTGACGCAAGGGGTTAGTATGTATCTGCGTAAACCTAGGTAAAATTCCAGAAATTTCCATCTGAGAGTTTGAATTACACGTCATAACGCGAACATGGAGGCGCGGTGGAATCTGCACAGAGCAGCATCAGGTACACATGAACGCGAGCATACGTTTGCGCTATTTAATTATTTATTATTCTCACAATGCGGTTCACTGTAAGAATAATTATCGTGAAAACGTATGTTTTTATTTTTAAGTATTTACAGAGTCAGTATCAGTATAACTTTATTTACTTGGGTTCCAACATAACTAACACCGGGTCATGTGAGGTGGAAATCAGGAGACGGATTGGAATGGCCAAAAGGGCCATGTCACAGCTGCATAAGACTTGGAGGGACAAACAGATATCGACTGTGACGACACTCATATTCCCGATATTTATGTATGCAGCTGAGACATGGACAATAAAAGCTGCTGACCGCATTGACGTTTTCGAAATGTGGTGCTGGAGGAGAATGCTTCGGATACCTTGGACAGCGCACAGAACCAACGCATCGATCTTCAAACAACTGAAAATCACGAAAAGGCCATCAACCACATGTCTCCAGAGGATACTTGATTATTTCGGCCACTTTGCCAGAAGAGAGGGACACAATCTTGAAAATATTGTCATTACTGGCAAAGTGGACGGTAAGAGACCTCAGGAACGTAGCCCGATGCGTTGGTCAGATCAAATCCGCACCGCTCTCGTTAGCAAGGTCCACGAAGCCCTGCAAGTCGCAAAAAACAGAACAACATGGCGCAACATCGTCCACAAAAGAATTATCGGTGGAAGGTGTCACGACCCTCAGTAATGGGGAATACGACGCAAGGAGGAGGATCAGTATTACGTCATCCCAAGCGGTTTTGAGCCTTACCCACAAATCGAAGCGAGCGAGCTTCGACATCGTTCCTCGTCATCTCTATCGCCGCAAACACCGCCAGAATAGTACGCCACCAAGATTGTTCACGCTTTCTCTCGAGTTCCAGTTTAGAGCTTGAGAGGTTTCACAGAGAATTATATGAAGCCAGTTTAACGCATAAACATAACACCACGTATCTACTGTTCATTGCTAATATAGCTTCCAGAAATGGGGAAGTTGTTCTCTTTGTTTCAGCCAAAGAAGAAAGCTATTAGATTGTTTCATAATAAAATAAAGAATATGTTATTTGGACATCTTGTAGATACTCGGTCCCCTAGTCCGTGGCATACTAAATCCAGTACTTTCCAGTCTATATACTATTTTTGTTTAATTTTGACCTATAATAGTCAATATTATATAACTTTTTTTCTTAACAATAGGAAATACAATAAATTATGTTTATCCACAAAATCTACAAGGCCAAGTTCTGACACTTGAATTTCTAATAACCTTAATCACGTCCAAAGTGCGAGCAAGTCATTTAATACCGCCCTAATAGTTACCTCGCGTGGTAATAACTTATGATTTAAAGCTAAGATTGGTAGCCTTTACAATTTTAAATTTGCCCGCCTCCAGGGTATCGATTAAACGTAGACTGCATTATACGACCCGCCATGCTAAGCTTTTATAAGCTAAGTTGCTATTGTTTTTTGTTTGACAGTTTTCGCTTCTCTGAAATGATAGAGAAAATGTTGACTGCAAAAATTATAAAGCGTACACCGATTTAAAAGTAAGGTTGCTTTGAGGCGATCTATCTTTTAGGTAAGGCCTATTCATTATTTTTTTATTTACTACTAAACGTCTTATATTATAACGTGTTATATGCCGCGACTTTGTCCAAGTTCTTTTAAATCTTGTAATTTATATATGTATTTATAATCTTCTAATTTTACTGAATAAAGCTTCCACAGCAACAAACTTTACGTTCACTGTATATCAGAAAGTAGCACTGACAATTTTGTACAATTTTTTTACCAAGAAACTTAACTGCACTACACTGCGTCACCACGCGCCACAATGGAGAAGGTTATCATTTTTTTTTATTATGAAAAATAAAATAAAAATATGAAAGAATCATTAAAATATCTCAACAAATTAAAAAGTTATGGAATTTTAAAGTTGCGCTTGCAAGACGGGAGACGTGACGTCATAATTCCCTATCAACCGACTTTATAAAGCCGAATGAAAGAAATAATGGACTTGACGTGACTTAATTGAATTAAAAGCACTTAATTTGTGTGTGAAAATAAGTTTGAAGTATTAAATCTCGGCTAGGTATTAAAACTCACTCACAAAATGTCTCATTCCAGTAAGATACAGCAATCGCTGTACATTAAATAATTAAACTTTTAAATCGTCATTTCTCAGTCATTTATTGATAGATTAAAAAGAAAACACAGATTTATTAGTTTTAATCCATTTTTTACTTTCGTTGTGTTAAACATGATATTCACAACATCATGAAACTTCTCCATTGAAATGCTAAGCTGACAATTGATGATGAACCACTAAGTCTAAGAGCCATCCTTGGACAGGTGACCAAGCTACCGTTGTGCGCTATGTGTTTTTGAGGCATTATATTTTATCACATCGACTTTTTTCACATTCAAAGCTCGACTGTGTAAACAAATCTATTGGAAAATGTCAGTTAACCCACAGCTTTAAAGTATTAAAACACAGCGACACAATTGTTTTTATTACGACTATATACTACGACTTGCATGCGGAGTCGGTCGTAAACGTGCCATTGGTCGTACATGTATTCTGTTATAAAAACGCTTTCAGTTGCAAATGGGACCGTTGAGACGCAAAATTTATGGCGTCCGATGGAAATAGAGCATTCTATTTGAATGCTAACACTGCCAATAAAATCAGATTTTTCGACTGGTTTCAACTTTACACCTTTATAATATTTCATAAGGTACTTTCAGACCAGAAAATATTGTAGATTGAAGGTTTTCTTTAACTTCTTTCTTGTAATTTGACTGTATCTTTCGCATTTTTGCGAAGCTTTTGCAAGCAAACCTTTTGATGAGGGACTTTCAAGATGTGACTGCTACCTTTACTTAATCACTTTCTTCTGTACTTCCTTGTTCGTTACAAGTATGAAAATCCAGAACAGTAACTATTTGTTCAGGTGACAGTGGTTATGTTCAGTTCAATGGTCAGTTACCACCTTGATATTGGTCGATTTAAAATAAATCATTTCTTTCTGCAATAAAAACAAGATTTTTCACAAAAAACTTCGGTAAAATTTAAATACAAAAATTATTCAATACAATTTGTTGTTTTACCCCTAAAATTGAAATCCATTGTAATTTTAAATTAACCAACTGTACCTGAAAATTGTTTCAGTGAAAAGGTCTGAGTGCCGTTAAGTGTTTACTATCCCTGTCTTTAATCTTCCCCTAATGGCGGTCCCAGACATTTAGTTAGTATAAAAGTGCGATCAATATTATAAATCTCTTGAGACATTTCCTTTTCATCATCACTAATAGAGTACCTACTAAGATTTCTGCTAGATTAAAATTGATCGATTCACTCGTATATTATTAAAAATTAATCCTGTTTGTTTTTTTACGTCCAAGTATCGATTGATTTTCACGGATATTTCACAGATTATCATTGATAGTCGTAGACTATTTCACAAAGATAGTCTACGACTATCGATTGAGCACAGATAAAGTATATTCTGTAAAATAGTTAAGCAAAAATCCACATGGACAGTGCTATCCAAACTCCAAAGGAAATGAACGAATAAACGAAAAAATCAAAATTATAAACTGATATAGTAGATATAATAATATCATGTTCTTCATGTAAATATATTATTAAAATAAATATTATTTGGTTGTATAATGTTTCAGGTGGTTATTAATTAATCTCGTACAGCACCTGTTCCCCAACTATGACTACTATTCATCATCAATTTACTTGTTTCATGATTAATAGTTCCGGTGTTCGCAAAGATTTTCTCTAACATTGCATAGAAAATCTGTTAGAAAATCTGTGTAGGTACTTTAGGTAAATTTATTCATAGTATGTAAGGGTAGAGATATTATATTATTATTGTTATTAGCCATGTTTAAGCACCCAGGTACGTATATTCCCCTTTCCACAAATAATAAAAGAAAAAATTGTGCTAGGATTGGGTTGGTCACCGATCTGATTTGACCAAAGACAACTTACTTCCTTACACTATCTTACTTCCTATTCTCCTTGCCTCCTTACTTCTTCTACCTCAAAAATTCAAGAGCTTTCTTGGCTTGAAAGGATATTTAAGTTTGTGCTCAGATCACTATTAACCGTCATGGCATTATTCATTTGTTAAATTATACTGCAATTACAAGTGCTAGTCAATAATCACTTTAAATTATTATGTGTACATTCGTCCTCAACATGATCGTGGGTACTTATATTTTTCATAATTTCTTGGCGAACAAAGCCAGCAAAGTTCAGGTAGAGTAGTGGGGCAATGTGATAGATTTTAGCTGGATAATCAGCCACAGGTGTTACCCAATCCTATAATCTACTTTCTACGATAATAATATAATGTATATATCCTATTATATGTATAATGCAATCGAAAAAACATTATACGTAAATCTCGTTTAAAAATTGTAGTTTTATTGACTAATCCGTTCGATTCGCGGATTTAGGCAATACGTCAGTGTTGCATCAGTGGAAACAGGATCCATAGCGGGATTAGTAGTGTGAGATATGGGATCATGGGGGATACAACCATAACTCACAACTGCGAACATTTAACGCGAGCTCCAAATAGACTATAAAACAACGTTGGATTTTACAGCAGGGAAAGCGACACTTCGCAGTTTATAGTGGATAGAGTGCCTATTTTAGATGATAAACTTGGGTAAGTAACTTGGGATAAATTTAGAATTTCCCTAACAATAGGAGGTAATATCTATTAGGTATAGCCTGATCTGGAAGACACTTTTTTCAGCGTTTTGTGAATAAAATTAAGAACCGTGAAAAAATCTAGCTTTCTCGAATCTGCAAATTCATAGATATAAATATTTTATTATTATATGCGTTATTGTATATTTATAAGAAATTATACATATTTAACATATAATATTGATGACAGTGATGCATTAATTCACAAAGCATCACTTGTTCTTTGTTAAAAATAGTACGCACTGACTCTTCTCGATGTATTCACAACAGTACTTTTAATTCTCGAATTTGTGTTGATACACTGGATTGCTCCTAGTGGATATCTATTTAATTTTCATTCCATAAATTTTATACTTTCTGTGCCCTATTTCCATATTTTCATACATAAATCTATATTCAAAGTAGTCCAGGTCGAATAAGGTCTTCCTATTCTTGCTAATTTATGCAAGTCGATGACAATACGTCTTACTGTCTTCGCTTCAGAAACGTGATCCAAATCCGATTCGGCGCGTCATTTCAGCCGTAAAACGGTTAGCAGTTGGCACATTTGCCGAATAATTCCCTTTTCCCTAAAGGCCTATCTCGAATACGGTGGAATTTGATATTCAAATTCGTTACAATATCGATATAGTATGTACCTACACGTACCTATGTGTTCGGAGATCCGATGGAACTTAATATTCAAAGTCGTTAGAACACCGATGTACCTATGCGCCTTTGTGTCTGCGACTTCGGCCGTGAAGATTCTTGTTAGGTATGCCAAATTGACTAATCAGTTTCTAGGACGTTTGAAAATAGATCTAGAATTGAATCTCTTCTATCGTATAATTTTATTCAGCTACCGAGACATAAAGAGCGATAGGTTTCAAAAGCTTTTCAGATCAATTCCTATAAATAGTTAGGTATTTATTTCTTGTTTGTTTTTCTTTATTTTCTAGCTTTTCGCCCACAGTATACTGCAAGAAATTCCTAAGTTGTATCTCTGAAATCTGAAATGGTTTGTTTGAAAAAAATCGTTGTTCGAAGGATGGACTGCTGCAATCCTTCTAACAACGACTTCTTGACTAGTTCAATCAAAACAATATCAATCGGTCTAGTGATGTACTATTTTTTTTAATTTTTTACCTTATGTATTAAAACATACATACTTTAAATCCATTGTTAAAATCCAAATAATAATATGTCCTAACCGAGCACAATTACTATGTTCACAAACATGCTATGGAGACGACACATACGAGATTGTTTTGTGACAATGATATTACATTTAACACTCCGTTAGCACTCAAACTATAACAGCACGATGACAAACAGTATTGTATCGCAGAGCTGTTGATGACAGTTGACACGGACAATATTTACAGCTTCATATCCACTTTGCGTCAGATGCATTCGACTGGCCGCCCCAGATGTCCGAGACGGGAAATGACTTGTATCTCTCTAGCGATGCTAAACTGAGTAGGCATACCATCGTATTTCATTTTAATATTGTTTTATTCTTCAGTACTTATATTATTATTTTAAACTAGCTAATGCCCGCGACTTCGTCCGAGTAGTTTTTTGATTCCCGCGTAAATTAAGGAGTTTCTCCTTAATTTACCGGGATAAAAAGTAGCGTATATCACTCTCCAGGTCCTTAACTATACCCATGATAGTATCACGTCGATCCGTTGCTCACTTGCGGCGTTTAAGTCAACCAAAACAAACCAAAAAACCAATATACCAACAAATCAACCAACAAACACACTTTCGCATTTATAATATTAGTATGATAATCTTAATAAAAATTAATATAATGTAAAGAGAAAAGTCCTGCCTCACTCACTGATTGATTCATCAGCGCCAACCCTTGGAACTAGAAAGTTGAAATATTTCACAGCGTTTCCCTTTATAATGTGGACATGGAATAAGGCCTGATTTTTATAAATTCCCACGGGGAACAAAGCCGCAGGCGGTTTCTAGTTTACAATAAAAATAGCACAACAAAAGAAATAAGTCATCCCTTCATATTTTGAAACTTGTAATGGCGAATTGAAAAACTTAGCGAATGTTCTTTCTATGTTCTCACCGTCGCATAAGTTTGTCATTTGCGAAGCGAAGCCTTTTTATCCATGGATATTTTCACGGCTCACGCCCTAACTTTGTCAAGCCCGAAGTAATCTAAAATAAATAAAGACGAGAGGAAGCTTTCATACGTTTTACGCTTATCGAATTTCCCTTTATGCTCATATGAATAATAACGAAATTTTGTGTTCAGTTTATTTGCGAATTATTCGAGTTTCTAGTTCATGATGAGTTTACCTTGTCTCTTTCAAAAGTGTACAGCTGATATTAAGTATACGTTGACCTGAAACCAGGTACGTATTACGATTTAGGAATATGTTTATTATGCAAAACACAAATCGTTTATTCATAACACCAGCCATTGGCATCAGGCATTGTCAAACATTAGCTAACCCTTCATGTAGCCTATAATTTTTCCCGTAGATTAGTTTATCATTTTATATGGAGTCTTATCGCGTCGCATTTCTCCGCATCACTCACCTAGGACTATGGGTCAGAGCGGCATAATATCCGCTTTAATAAGTTTTCTGAGAACCTAATTTTGTATCTCAGGTGGCTTTAGCAACTTTATTGATAAAAACGGCGTAAAATATTTTGCAATGGGTGCGCTCAGTATTAAGTATTTCCGTTATAACGAAACTTGTATCTAAAAGTGGAGATGATGACACACGAATCATTCAAAGTAATGTTGCCTTCGCAGATGGAAGAAGCCTACCTAAACAGTTTAGTAAACTCATACCCTTCATCGGTTCCTACGGGGTATGAGGTATCGTATCGGAAGCTCATTATATAC
The DNA here is from genome assembly GCA_963932025.1 of Erebia epiphron. Lineage (NCBI taxonomy): Eukaryota > Metazoa > Arthropoda > Insecta > Lepidoptera > Nymphalidae > Erebia > Erebia epiphron. Next base: position 23,421,806 of record OZ009952.1, read on the forward strand.
CTATTAGTTCTATCTACGTACCAGACTACATCGCTTAGCGGCACGTTTTTGCCGATAGTATCCATACTTCCATACTAATATTATAAATGCGAAAGTGTGTCGGTCTGTCTGTCTGCTACGCTTTCACGGCCCATCTGTTCAACCGATTTCGATGAAATTTGGTACAAATTTATCCCGGAAAATTAAAGGGTTCCCGCGGGAATCAAAAAAACTTAATCCATGCGGACGAAGTCGCAGGAATCATCTAGTGTGATAATAATTAGCCACAAAGTTTCTAACCATAACATTGAAGGACTTAGTAATAAACATGCTAGCTAGCATGGAGCTAAAAATATTTATTAAGTACAATGAAAAAATCTCAAGCGCTTATAATCGGCAGCAGCCGAATGCGCTGCAAGGTTGACTTTAAAACTTTACCTGGCTTACACTATGATGGTACAGCTATACCTTTTTCCGAAAAAGCTAAAAATCTCGGTTTAATATTTGACAGTAACCTTTCATGGTCTGCTCATATCAATGAGGTGAGTAGGCGTTTGAACTATTCCATTCACTCTCTTCGCAGACTTCAAAATTTTTTGCCTTTTCGCACTAAAATTATGTTAGCACAATCTCTTCTCCTTCCCCTCATCGACTATGCCGACGTTTACTATTTGGATGCAACAGAGGAGCTACTCGACAAACTAGATCGGCTTCAGAATTTGTGCATCCGTTTTATTTATGGACTGCGCAAATTCGACCATGTATCTGAATTCCGTCGACAACTGAAGTGGCTCCCTATTCGCCTTCGCCGGAATGCTCATATTCTAACATTACTTTTTAAAATATTAAAGTTCTCTTCTCCACCTTATTTGCATGAGCATTTTCAGGATGCTCTTCCCCGAACAAGACCTTTGCGCTCCTGTGTGATGAAAAAGTCACTTGAAGTACCCTCATGGAACACCATATTTTACGCTAAGTCGTTTGCGGTGGTAGCAGCGCGTCTTTGGAATTCCTTAACAGGGAATATTCGTGAGAGTCCATCCGTGGGTGCATTTAAATCGAGACTGAAGCAGCACTATCTTTCTTCTTTATATGATTAGCTTTTATATTATTATATTATTCTATGTTTATTATTGTTAATTATGTATACTATATTATGTATTATGTATATAATATGTATGTATATTAGTACTTTATTTTGTATGTACGTTATTAATTGTGTATTCCCTGTATATATTATATGTAAGTATATTTTTATGATATTTATCATAAGTCTTAATAAAAAGTTTTATATTTTCTTGTTTATAAGTACCTACTCAGCTTTATCTATTTTTCACCATTCTCACATTCTAGGGCTGCTGGAAGAAATATCTTCAAGAGATAAGTTGTCCTTGTACATGTCCTTTAAATTTTTATGTTTAGTTTTTAAGTTTGGTACTAAATAAATAAATAAATGAAATAAATTTAAATCTAAATTTAAAATTAAACATTAAAATTATTATCATCCAAACCGCTGCAATGAAGCAATATGCCCAACGCTGGCCGCGTTACCCGTTACGCTAAGAATTGGAATTGTATTTTTTTGCGAAGCTAGCTAAAAAGTGATAATTTTCTTTTCACAGACAGTGCAAAGTACCAGTACTTAGCTAAGTACCAGTTTTCAATTTAAAAAGTGACACTTAAGTCTAAAATAGGTATGGAATACCCGTATAATTCATAATTTTCACTATCTAAAACTAATATTTTTCCCCAGTCGAGACGGTCGGAGAAGCTTCAAGGTGAAGTGTTTTCATTCAATTTCCTAGTAAAATTGGCTCCACTTTCCAGCGTTATTACCTGATAGCTAAATTTATCTGTGCCGACTATTATCTGTGCTATTATACCTCGATAATATGTATTTTTTAACTACTTAGCCTTTGCTTTCTGTTTTCTTTCCAAGGGTAAGAAGTCAGCGTAAAACCCATAGCGTAGAGGAAACAGGTTTTCTCGTGTCACACAGGTTATGTAGCTTCATATTATATTAAATAACAACAACACAGACACGATGTTTTTAGTTTTTTTTTGCCGTCAGTTACCTTTTCACAGCCCCTATCCGGTTAAATCCGTTTTACCGAAATTCTGTATTCACAGACATCTACCATTGCAAAGATCTTTTGATTGCATCTGAATTTTTAAAAGCCTTAATCTAATATATTTACTATTAGCTTTCCGCCCCGGCTTCGCACGGGTAGCACGAATCATCATCATAGTCCATACCCAATAATAGCCACCAAATTTGAAAATCATAAAAATGGTTATTGTGAGACAACTTAAGATAAATATAAATGCTATCGCGAACTATTTTTTTGAACTTTTTGAGAGGAACTATTCCACCATACTCGTTTCGTGTAACTTTTACTATTTATGCAGCGCACGCCACGCAAGTTCTCAGATCAGATGAATTCTTCCGACTTAATTCACATTATTGCAATTTTTGTAGCGATCCTTAATTTTTTTGAAAATAAAATATAGCCTATGTTACTCGATGATAAAGTAGCTTTCTATAAGTGAAAGAATTTTTAAAATCGGTTGAGTAGTTTTTGAGTTTATCCATTACAAACAAACAAACAAACAAATCTTTCCTCTTTATAATATTAGTTAAGATTTAGACTAGGTACCTATATTCCTTAACAAAGCACCCTTAAACCTTAAAAAAAGAACATAAAAGGATCGTTTGTTTAAATTGCGCCAAAATATTGTAATACCCATTTCATTAACATAATGTCAGAGAATTGTAGGCAACGTGTAATTTTAAGCAAGGAGGTAACACGTCATAGGGTACTTATGTTCTTAAGCTCAAGAGCGCATGACGTACACGCAATATGGTGATCAGGCGCGGAGCCGATAGGGTCAATTGAATTTATCCAGTAATTTCCTGCTCTATACCTAATAGGCAACTTGTCGAATTGAACTTTACCTGTAGTTTGAGTATCCTTGCGTATCTCATGTACCTACCTAAAGAGTTTATAGTAAATACATTTATTTATATAAGCCAAATTAATTTACGAGGTCCATGTTTGTCACAGAACCGATGGCCGTTGGGGCAGACGTATTCTGGAGTGGAGACCGCGTACCGGCAAGCGCAGTGTAGGACGACCTCCAGCTTGCTGGTCCGATGACCTAAGGAAGGTGGCGGGAAACGGGTGGATGAGGAAGGCAGAGGACCGTGTTTGGTGGCGCGCTCTCGAAAAGGCCTATGTCCAGCAGTGGATGCATACAGGCTGATGGATGGATGGATGGATGGATGTTTGTTAGAATTTTTTTTCATTCTTCCAACGAAATTAAGGAAATTTTCCACGAATTGCACGAAAATGGATGTTCCGCGAAATATAATAAAACACTGCTACAGAACATTATTTACTCTGTGTTAGTGACAATAAAGGTCACTGACAATTAACATTGGTGTACGTGTGGCTCAGATGGGTGCCTTGGAGGCTTCATACTCGAAAGCTCTGAGACCGAAGCCATACTAAGTTACTTACCTGTACGGTTGTACGACAAAGTATAAATTTACTAGCCGCCGTTTTAAATTTACTAGCCTACAAAATTTGCAGAACACTGCATTCATTCATAAGCAGACTCCTTCATGATTCTAAGCGACCAAGTTGGTCTCCTATCCTAAGTCTATGGCCATCAACTAAGGCTTGTTAGCTTTTCACTGATCATATAAAATACTTGTGATAGTTGTTGTTTGAGATACGAGAACATAACAATAACAATTATGTTGACAGAATATACATAAAAAAGTCTACTTCTTATATCTTCACAGTTAATAATATAATATCTTATACTCGTTCTAGGCACCTTAAATAAAGAAAGAAGTTGTAATCGTCGCATCGCGTGACTCGATCAGTGCTTAGGCGCTGATCTTTAGGTTCTTGATAAGAAGCATGCGAGCAGTAAGCGCTGTTTTGTGTATTTAATTAACATTAAAAGCCTAGACTTGGCCTAGACAGACACAAACAGACACGACTCCCCTGGTTACGTCGAAAGTTCCCATTGGATTTTGAAAACCCGGAATCCACGCGAAAAAAGTTCAGGGGCCACAACTTTTACGTCAATAATAGCATTTTTATCACCTTAATTACAACATTTCTATTACTTGCCTCTCCCAATAACAAGCAGAGTCAGCAAAAAGATAAAATAAATTTTACGTAATTAATGGCGACTTTTTTCATATCTTTCTTTTCATACGACTCTCTAATATGTTTCGTTGAGCAGCCGATCTTTTTTGTGGCAAATAATGGCTCATTCATTAATTCCTAATGGTTTTCCTGCCTTCGCATCGTGCCCGTTCAATGTACAGTATCATTAAGACCGTCAAAAGGCCCTCTATTAATCAATATTGGTCGAACAAATAATTTGATGTTATTTCCCCGGAAAACATGCTTATTACTGTTGGTTTCCGAGCTACAATTATTTATTTATTTAATTACCAAAAGAACACGGGTATTTTACTTACTAACGTCCAGTTTTGACACTTGATTTACACACATACACACACACACACACAGAAACTTTCACAAATATTATTTAAGCTCATTTAAGTATGTAACTTTACACTTTTAATTTGTTATAATTGCTTTTTTTACATTCTCATATGACCTAAATTTGTAATAACAATAACTTTGACTTAATGATAAACTAAAATGTAAACTAACGAAAAATTGTTACTTTTTAGAAATCTCAGCACATTTTGAAGCATATTTATCTTTAATAAATGTTGGGAAGGAACTGGCTCCTAAGATACGGGTCCTTCTAGTTTAGGGGCCAGGAATTTATTCTGTTTGTACGTAAGTTAATTTCTTTAATCAAGATTTCTATTTCTATTTTGTCATTTTCAGAGTTATGTGGCAATTAAATAATATTACTTGGTTTGTTTATGAAACCTGTGTACCAGGGGCCATACTGCCAACGTTTAAAGCAATACATAACCAATATTATTCTAAATGACAGTTTGATATCACGTTCCTTGACGTTCCCAAAATAAGGATTATAATTCTAAAACACTAAAGCTAACAATAACGAAACAATATGGCTATAGCGTTGGCAGTATGTCCCCTGAGAATTCTGCATAATATTGTCAAGTGTGAAGTCTGTCAAGTCGAACTTGGCCACCGTTATGGCCTATGGCCTACACTCTTCTCGGATGAGAAAGTAATATAGATATTAGTCGGGAACTGGATAGGTTAGGTTAGGTTAGACCTGCTTTGGAAGAAAGCATGATAAGCCATCGCTCCAAGCTATTATCTTCTTTGTTTAGTGTGGAAGGAGAATCTTGAATCTCACTCCATTTTAATCACAAAGATAATAATTATTATGAGGTTGATGAAAAAGGGGTCACGATCCTTGATAATAACAAAAACGAAACATAGAAATCATACTTTTTTGCCTATGATTTCACAGAAATTATCCCAAGAAAACTCCTATCATTATTTGATTAATGGAAAGGGGTCACGACCCTTCGTAATGAGGAATACGACACAGAGATAGAGGAGAGAGAGAGAGAGAGAGAGAGAGAGAGAGAGAGAGAGAGAGAGAGAGAGAGAGAGAGACAGACAGACAGACAACAAATTATTTCACAGGAACTACGAGTATATCGAGAATTGCACTGTAATCCGTACCTAAGACGTGTACAGTTTCAGAGGGCATTGCCTCCTGTACCTACATTTAATAACGACGCAAGCCTCTGGCAATCGCTTACATCCCCCTTTGATTGGTTCTTGATCTTGATGTGCAATAGTATTGCGAACGTAAGTAATCTTACCAATCAATTTGCTGATATATATATCCAACTAGCCGATTAACGTCCCACAGCTGGGCACAGGCCTTCACTCTCATAGGATAGAGGGAATTAGAGCTAGAGGGTTGGCGGGCTATAACGACTATTATCATATTACTTATAATAACCAGGACCGACGGCTTAATGTACTCTCCGAGGTACAGGGGTGACTAAATGAAGAATAGTATGCGGGGCTGGCACTGAAGAATTCTTAACTGAAAAACCTAACAATTTATATCTCCGACCGGAACCCAGGACCTCGTGATCCACAGTCGACCATATTAACCGCTAGATAAACGAGACAGCCCTATACTACAATATGTTAAAAAAATCATAACACTAAAGAGGCAGATTCAAAGGCCTATTAAAACATCTTCTTTTTTACTTAATTTCTAACGCTCTGTCTTATCCTTTAGTACTACCTACCTTATTTTATTTGCCATGTTTATCAGTGGGATGTGGACAATGTCCTGTGCCGAATTATTAAGAACCAAATCATTCAGTCATAGTATGATACTGATGATGTGACTGAATGACTGAATGATTTGGTTCTTGGTTCGACGTAAAAAAGGTAGCGTGCGAGTTGCCATGCCAGGAATTAGCTAGTACAGTATAAATAAAACAGTAAATCCACTCCGAGAGCATGGAGAATGGAGTCATTAGTAACACGGGCTTTCACTCATAATGTCAACAATGGAGACCGATGGTAATTGGTAATATCCCCTAATGCCGCATCACACTGCCAATCCCGGTGACGCAACGCTAACGTATTACGGCCTAGCTCGCGCATCGCATGTATCAATCAACTGGGTAAAAGTGGCGGCACGGACGAACTGGCTGCTTTGTTTATAATATATTGGCACTCCGACGAATCTATTTGTCACAAAAATACCGGGTTTAGTATAGGCACGGTTTTTGTATCAATCCAATCATTTATTTGCGTAGATACAGCCATAGTACAAATACAAATCACACAGAGATCATCATAGATTTTTTTTAAAAGCCTGTTTAGTCTAATTATTTCTACTAGGGGGATTACTACCACCTCTTAAAGCAGTATTATAATATCAAAAAGCGGATATTTATTCTTACCCACAAAGGGATGAAATAGGGGATGAATGTCCTTCATTTATCAGCATATTTTTCAAGTTATAACAGCGAAACTTGAGATTTTGGCTTTCGGTATTATATAAAGAAGTACATATTATGTGTAACAGTTTTTCAAAATTCCACCCCCAAACGGGTAAAATAGAGGTTGCAAGGCCGGCGTTTTTTCAAGTTATAACCATGAAACTTGATATTTGGGCTACCGGTTTAAATTATGAAATACATAATTCACAGTTTTTATAAATTCTATCCCAATGGACGTTAAATAGTCCTTCAATCACGCCGCAACAGAGCAACGGATCGGCAGGTTTTTGTTTCACGGGTTTTTTTTATCCCGGAAAATTAAGGAATGCCTATGGGAATTAAAAAACTTATGCCACGCGAACGAAGTCGCGGGCGTCCGCTAGTAATTTATAACAAGTGACGTACGAGTAGTCGCGCCAGTGAACAGAAGTGAGACTCAAATTGGTCGAATAATGCGAACGTCACGTCGCTCCCGCCGGCTGCACGCGATGTCGCGGGAATATTGGCATTCCGGAGTCTAGACCCTCCTGGTGCGTAAAATGGACTTAGGTTCGATTCTCGTCTTCTCTCTCAGGCTCGGGTTCTCGTCAGGTTTAGCTGACTTCACACGAATTTGATTCATGTAGAACTCTCTTCACTATGATTTCCATCAAAGTTGATATAGCTCCGAAAAGTTCCGAACCCGCGAACACTAGAACAGCAGGTCAAGCTCTTAACCTATAATAGCCTAAAGGCTATCACCCCTTTCACCCCTTGATTCAGGATATCAATATATTAAGTATTCTGTGAAATCACTCAGAAAATATTGCAGATAATATTAATATAATCCCTTCCCCTCCCCCCTCCCCCCCCCCCTGTAACCCCATTATATTATAAACGTCTTCATTCTATCGTTAGTGTTATCCACATTTGTGCTGGAAACTTTGAACAAAAAAAAAGTGACCGTATCTCAAGCCAATAGAGTCCATAATATCTCGATATAGCTCATACAACTCAATTCCGAAAAATCGGTTAAATAATACGGTGGAAAATATACTCTAAGCATATTTTAGTTTAGGTGCAAATTTAATTGCTGTGGAAAAAAAAATCGAAAGGATCTGTAAGAAAAATTATTCAAAGGAATGTGTATTTCATACCACTTGGAATAAAGTTAATATTCAGTTGGTATTCGCTAATATATTCATTTGAATTGAAGAGTGACAATAATTCAAGGAAAAGTTAGGACATTTATAGAGTTTAAAACATTAACTTACTAATTAATTTCGATCATTAAGTAATAAAAGGTGTATAGGATTTTTCAGATTTTATTCTTGACTGGATTAATTCGGAAAATTAAAAAAAATTAAATTGATTTTTATTGAATTGTACCACAAGTTAGCCCTTGACTGCATTCTCCATAAGGTAATGATGAAAGCGGGAGAGGCTTTTATGGGCATTATAAAGTTTAGGCATATTATATATGCCTGAGCCGAGTTCCCCGAGAACAATGAAGTCGTCATTTCCAGAGGAGGAGTTCCTCTAGCTCCCAATAATTGGCGAACGATGGTGAGGTAAAGGAACTAGATGTTTAATAGAAGACTATAAGGTCTGATGAGGGCCTTCCTCACCACTGCAGTAGTAGTGTAGTATAAGTCTTTATTGCATTTTAACACATAGGTACAAAATTATGCATACAAAACAAGACAGGAAACTGTGGTAATGCGCAAAGGCAGCCTTATCACTAAAATGATCTTTTAAAGGCAACCCGAGCGTACAAAGCTGATGACACTGGGTCTAGGAGCTCATGTGGTCGATGCACATAAGAGAAAAATTAATTTAAAAAAAAAACATTACTAAAAATAACACTGTGTTACATTCGCTATAATCCGCCACAACCATTGATGTAGAATTTTAGTTCATTCTATTTCAACACAACAGACAAATCTATGTGGTGCAGCGTGTATTTTGCAACATTCACCGCCCTATAAGCTAGCAATACGCACCGACGCAACACCACACCACACAAATCTTCTCCTCGTTTCAAGACGTTGACTCGACACGATTGTAAAGACAGTTTCTTTACAATCGTGCATTGTCGAGTCAACATTTTCTGAAGATGCTCCGGTGTCCTAGTAGGTAAAACGTACGTTAAGAATAAGAAAAAAAAGGCTGATTATAGTGTAGAAAAAAGGTTGTACTGTAGGTCTTCTACAGTACAACTTACCTACTTAATAAGCTTTTTTTCGCTCATGCTCAATGCATTTTTTTGCATGTTGGCAATGGGTTGAAATGACGATGATAATAATGTCTGCGACTTCGCACGCATGGATTTAAGTGTTACAATTCCGCAGAACTCTTTCTGGGATATACATATGATTGGGCATAGATGGTCGCCCGGCACGCGCCGGCACGCAAAGCCTTCGGGCTATTTAATAAGCGACGTGCCACCGCCGGCACACTTCGGCATTCCGCCCGACGAGCGGCACATGTACGCATACCAATTTTGTTTTATTGTGAGATAGGTTTGCGCTTGACGACAATCATGCTTAGTGCAAAGCAATGATGAGGTCTAGGTTGGAGTGCGCTCGCCTAGAAGATGCCTATTCACTGTTGCCTTGAAGGTGCCAAGCATAGAGTTATATATTACCTCTATTGTGCCAAGTTATAGGTGGCAGGAAACACGTGCGCTGGGAGGTTGTTCCACACCCGAGCGGTTCGGATCAGCGGCCCAATTGTCTAAGCAAATCGTAATCGTTTGACAGCTTAAAACGTGTTACTCGAACTGTTTAAGGAGTGTATACATGCTTTTTGGAGTGCAAGCAACTGTGAACTCCTAAATCAGGTCGAATTATCCGTTTAACAAACGATAACGATTTCCTTACACAATCGGGGGCAGAAACGTCGAGCAAAAACGTTTCGTACGAGCTGACTAGTGACTGGACATCAACTGCATGAGGATGCCAACGCTGACGGTTCTTGCAGTTCTGTGGTAAGACAGGGAAGAAGAAACAAGGTTGTGAAGTCCCTGAGCACACTCACCAATGAGCAGATAACTGTGTGCGGTACGATGTGCCGCGTGCCGTGTGCAGCGCCCGAGTCTATACATGCAGCAGAAGGAGGCAAACAAGCGATACTCACTGCAGCACATTGACTCGCTGGGCACAGGCCTCCACTCTCATAGAAGAGAGGGAATTAGAGCTTACACCCACCACGCTGTTCCAATGCGGGTTGGCGTACTTGGACGACTATTATCATGTTAGTGATAACCGGGACCGACGGCTTAACGTACTCTCCGAGGCACGGGGGTGAAACACCGCCAACTTCCTAACTCCGGGCTAGTACTGAGAATTTGTTGTCAAAAAAAAACCCAACACTTAATTATTGAGGACCCGGGGCTCGAACCCGGGATCTCGTCGGCCGCAGTCGAACATGCTAACCTCGAGACCGGCGAGCGATAGATATACTATTAACTATAACTATTCCAGTTCCATCCGTCCTGCTTCCATCGATCCATCCAAACTTTCGCATTTATAATATTCAGTATAGATAAATTTAATTAGTTTAACAAAAATTATACCTGCGACTTCGAGTATCTTTTTAATATACTTAAACATTTTTTTAATCCATTACAAGTTAGCCCTTGACTGCGTTCTCACCTGATGGTAAGTGATGATGCAGTCTAAGATGGTAGCGGGCTAACCTGTTAGGGGCACGGCAGTTATATTAAACCCATACGACAGAATAAGTAACAGTACAATGTACCCTTCAGTTTTTACGCAGCATCGAACCCTGAACGCTAAATCGCTCGGCGCCACGTCTATGCCGGTAGGCTGGTAAGCCACGGCCGAAGCCTCCCACAATGAAATATTGTATAGGAGACGTGTTGCATCAGCGGGGGAAAAAAATTTTACACTCAAAATCAAAGAGGGAAATTCCTAAAATTCCCACGGGAATAGAGATTTTTCAATAGCTTTTAAACTCACACGCGTGTGTCGTAAGTCTTTAGATATTATATCTTTAGAAGTCGAAGTCATAAGTAACCTTAAAATAAGCGATTATTCGTTTATTTTAAAGCACATTATTAATAATAGTTGAAGGGTTGACTTCCAATTCCATTTTCCGTGTCAACAGGACGCGAATGTTGATTCCATGACCCTCGAGTGGAGAGAGAGTCCCGACTCCCGACATCACCCCACAGTGGATCATCCGCGCTTCACGGATCAAATTGATCCCGTCCCGGACAGACATCGGTGGCGATAATTGTTGGTGTCACAGACTATATACGAGTACAAGAGCAGAACATAGAAATTCCAAAGATACTAGTGCAAGGACAAATCCAGTAAAAGTTTATTTGAATAAACAACATACTATACATTTAAAATTTGAAATTTGAACCCTACAACACAGCAACGGATCTGCATAATTTTTGCATTTTAGTCAAGGACCGACACATACAAATTACAGACCTGACTCTACCTATACCTAAGCTGCATACTGCATAGAAGAAGAAATTCTGCCAGCTTGGCGATACGCTACCCCGTTTTGCCCCTGCCACCCAACAGTGATAGTAATAAAATTACAATTTTGTAAATATTTGCTAGAATTTTATATAAAAAATCAATTAAATATTAAAAGTATGACTCTTGTTAAGGACGATTTATGTTTTTTTTGAAGTGAAACTTCTTTATCGGGGTTGGAAAAAAATTTAGTGTAACATTTTTTCGTTACGCGTCACATTTTTCCGTTACGCGCCATCTTTTTCTTATCCCTACCACGCGTGATTCGAAGTATACTTTCTCCAGCGGAGTAGGGATTGGTAAATGTCTCCAAACGCCAACGCCCAACGCTCTATAGTGACGTGATAAATAAATATATACATATATATATATATATATATATATAACATATATACATATATATATATATATATATATATATATATATATATATATGTATATATGTTATATTGAAGTGTTAATTGAATTTGTATTTATGTCTATGATAATAAAAGCCTTTTATTAAACTTTATCTAATTTAACTTTATTTAACCAATTTCTGTAAAGTTGCATATAGTAAATTATTTTTTGAAAAATAACGTCATAAAGAAGTTTCACTTCTTACGAGTGTACGCTAGTACACGCACACATTTTTTTTTTCAAATAAATATTTCACATCGAATTTTCCTATAATACTCGTATCTAGACGTTAACTGTTACGAGATGAACACTACTTATAGTCCGTCTAACAGTTAGACGGACTATAAGTAGTGTTCATCTCGTCGTTAGACTCTAACTTGTCTGGCCCAGTGGCCAAAACTGGAACAAATTTTTATATTGAAGCCTGTTTCTTCTTTGTGTTGATGTTGAATTTTAGTATGAGTTTATGTTTTTATTTTGTTTCCATATCTACCTAGCGACGGTGTCACCGGGTCAGATGAGTTTGTGTGACTATTAGTTTTGAACGGACTGTAGAGTGTAGTGTTAAGTAGAGGCATGTCGTATCTGCTCAATGAGTCCATACTCTGTGAGCATCGGCGCGCTATGAATGCGATGACAGGGATGATGCGCCCACCGAGCCCTGACGGGGGCTTACATGCCACCGCACAGAGAGATCAGCCCTGAGCCTGTACCTGCGCAGTGGGCGACACGTCCACTTCAACAGTTGTAGTTGTTTTTTAAATAAAATAAATAAATAAATAAAACACCCATCGAAGCCCTAGCCCTTCCCAGAATAACCCGTTGTCCTAGGAGAGCGACAGAAGCGACGCGACGCCATACAAAATGCTAAACTTGTCTACGTAGGCCACGTGAAGGGTCACGTATACTGTTTAGAATCGAGTCGCGGTGTCGCGTATATGTCGCTCACGTAGGACAACGGGTGAGATGGGTTCGGCCATAGTCCACAACCTGACCGGGTGCGGATTGGCAGACTACACACACCTTTGAGAATATTATAGCAAACTGATATTTAATTGTTTAAAACGCGCATATATTATATACATTGCATTGTTTTAAGCGTTGGCAGTATATTGGCCCCT